>JANHMN010000016.1:45402773-45435156 GCA_030674055.1 Rhabdomys pumilio | reverse complement strand
TTTTTTTTTTTTTTTGGTTTTTTCGAGACAGGGTTTCTCTGTGTAGCCCTGGCTATCCTGGAACTCACTCTGTAGACCAGGCTGGCCTCGAACTCAGAAATCTGCCTGCCTCTGCCTCCCAAGTGCTGGGATTAATTTTTAGTTATTCTTTAATGATTTCATACATGTATACAATATTCTTAATCAAACAACTCAAATCCCCTTCCTACTTTTTCCAATTCATTCTAGTACTTTCTCTTTCAACTTTTATGTGATTTTTTTTTAAAAAATACTTTTAAAATTTTTATTTATATGTATATGTTGCATTTATGAATGTATACCACATGTGTGCAAGTGCCCTTAGAAGTCAGAAGAGGGCATCCGGTCTTCTGAAACTGGAGTTACAGTTGTTGTGATCCTCATGTGGGTGCTGGACTCAGATCCTCTGGAAGAGCAGCAAATATTCTTAACCACAGACCAATTTCTTTAGCTCCCTGAAGCTATTGTTTTAAAAACTATTTATTTACATTTATTTATGTGTGTGTGTATATATATGTGTATGCGTATATATGTGTATATGTGCATGCATACATGTGTGTGTTGTAGCACGTGTGTAGGTCAGAGGGCAGTTTGGGGAAATGTTCTCTCCTTTCACTATGTAGATCTCGGGGATCAAACCCAGGCTGTTAGACTTGGCAGCGAGTACCTTTACCACTGACTCTAATGTTGCCTGCATGTGTGTTGGCATGGGGCCATCCACCTGGGAATGAACAACCTACCAAGGACCAGTGGTTGCACTACCAAAGAAAAAATGACTCTTCCTCTCCCAAGCAGTAATCACTTGCCAATAGCTCCTCAGCTAATATAGGAGCCCCAAGAGCCCGTCTCATGTCCATAATGGAATGTTGACTGGCTTATCTTATGTAGGTAAGCTTTAGCTATTGAGAGGGTGTGAGTGCAATGGCTGTGTTATGTGTAGAATACAACATTTCATAGCACTCTTCCCATCCTCCAGCTCTTCTGTTCTTCCTGCCTCCTCTTTCTCCTTGAGCCTTGAGGAGCCTTGAGACAAATGTCTTATTTAGGATTAAGCACTTAACAGTCACTTATTTTCAGCACTTTGACCACCTATAATTCTGCATTGGTAACTGCTCACTGCAAAAAGAAGCTTTGTAAACCAAGGTTGAGAGCTCCCTAATATATGGGTATAAGATGCGTATTTAAAAGGTGGTTTGACAACATGTCCATTTAGCAAAACCAGAGTAGTAAGTTACCCTCTAATGCCTATGACCTCTCCTGCCATGGACTTTTGCTTGGGTTTATTATAGTACAAAACACGAATTCTCTCTTATAGAGCAAGCCAAAATCCAATCAGGAAGCAGTTGATTACCAATGACCAGTTGTACCAAAGTTGTGCTGTTACTGTACCAGGAGGCATATCTTGCCTGACAGGCTGATACTGTAGCTTGCACAGCCCACTCTTGTGGGTATGCCATTGATGACTTTACTCCCCCAGTGGGCTGCTTTGTGCCTTCTAGCACTGTGAAAATTAGACAACGGGGAGGATGATTTCCGGTCAGTTCCAGTTTGCTGTCTCTATGTTTTTCAGTCAAAATATATTGTCTTCAGCAACTATCTACCTATGCAAGGCAAACAAGCAATAGCAATGCCTGTGTTATTTTTATAGGGGGGGGGGTCAGAGAGGTATCCCATGCCTGGAACTGAGGGTTTGAGGGTTTGAGGGTTTTTTTTTTTAACCCATGTGTTCTGAGGGAAAGAATTGTCCATTGTACCTCTACTCAAATTTCTTTTTAAAATTATTTAATTTAAATTAGCATATAGAGCAGTTTGTTTTCATAATTTCCTTGGTTTCAGTTAATGTACCCTTTACCCTTTTCTCCCCACCAACCCCATACCTTATCTGCCCTTAAACCTTTAACTCCCCGTGTTTCCCAGCTAATTGTGTTCTAACCCTCCCTACCATATGGCCTGTTCTCTTCCTCATGTGCCCCTTTTCTAGCTGCCTGATCTCTATTAGCTGACACTCTTAGTAAATACACAGATCTAAAAGTTTTGAGTTAGAATGCACATGAGAAATTTTTTTTGAGATAACATCTTGTTCTCAATACTGGTCATAAAGTCAACAAAATGATCTTTTGCTTCGGTCTCCCTGGTAGCCAGACCTTTAAGTATATGCCTTCGTGCCTGTTTAGAGATTTTATTTAACAATCATTTCTTAACTAACTGCTGTATATGGCCCTTGAAGGAGCGTTTGAGAAGCTGGTTCATTTGGATTTCACGGTACAGGCTGTTGGCTGGTCACTCGGTCTTCTGCTCTTTGATTTCAGCAGTGTTGAGAACTTGCCATGCCCTAGTCTCTGTCCTGGCCTGAATTAGACTTAGCAAACATGAGACCAGGCCTCCACTTCCAGGTCCTCATCATGCCCATCCACTCATACAGCCATTGAGATAGAAGATATTTTAATAGATTTTTTTCCTAAAATATCAGGTGAGTGCCAAGTCATAGTTGAAAATAGTTCTTGCTACCTCTAGTCTTTCTTTATGTTTTCTTCATTTGAGTGTGTGTTTGTGTTTGCATGTGTATGTGCGTGCATGTGTGTACATATAGGTATGTTCATATGTAAATAGGAGGTCATGTGTACTAATATGAGTAGAGGCCAGATGACAATCTCAGGTGCTATTTCTCAAATGCTGTCTACCTTCAGTTTGGTTTTTTTTTTTTTTTTGTGGTTTTTTTTTTTGTGTGTGTTTTTATTTATTTATTTATTTTTTTTATTGGATATTTTATTTACATTTCAGATGCCATCCCCTTTTTCCATTTCCCCTCCCTAGAAAACCCCTCCCATCCCCACTTCTCCTTTTTGCTTTTATACAATTTTTTAAAATGTTAATCAAAGGCTTTATAAGTTTGGTAATGCTCAATAACAAGATGCCCATACAATCAGAAGTGTAACCCAATACCCAACATAGATATATCAACTGTCTTTGACTGGCGGAGACACGCGGACATCCGCCTCTATATACTGCCCCCCCCTTCATATCACCTAGTTCCTCCTCTCCTCCTCCTCTCTTTACTCATCTTCTTCCTCTCCTTACTCCTCCCATTTTAGCTCCTCCTACATATCACCTTTCCTGTTAAAATAAAATTTTTCTCCTAAAATAAAATTTAGAGCATAACTTACCAATTTGTGTCAAGATACAAGATAGACCTAATACCCAGTCCATCATTTTGTTGTCTAACCAGAACCTCTGTCATCTCTCCTAACTAAAAGACTTAGTTTTGAACCTGGCTTTTTTTTCTTGGCTTTAGAATGAATGTCAGCTGAAAACCATCCTCTCAAATCTTTTCTCTCAAAGTAAATAACTGGGATTGGCTATGAGACTATAAGTCTTCAACCCCGTCAGAAATTCAGAATGACTAGATTAACTGAAGTTATGGGAAGCACAAAGCAGAGCTTCTAAAACTTAGCCAATTTATAGAGACTGCTGAACACCTGGACAGTCCCTATACTACAGAATGTCTTCAGCCTTCTGGCCCAGGATCATCTCTCAGACCTAGTAATGCAGAATTATTACAGGCTGATTACTCTGTCTTGACAGAGTTATAATTTCTTAAATGGTACAAAATTTACTTTGATTTCAAATTTAAAGTTTTCATTGGTACGAGCTTCTTATTAATATAAAAATGAGATGAATATTGTTACTCTCATTGGCATTGTGCCTGTATAACACATTTAGGAATACAAGGCTTAGACCCAGTCCTTCTTTAACTTTTCTAACTGATTTGAGATGGTTAGCCTGTGAGTTAGGGACCTATAGCAAATTCATGACTCTGAGTTTATTGTTAGGGTGTTTTCTATATTTTATTTAGAAATAGCTGAGAGGAGTTAACAGACAACAGTCCAGATTGCTTTACATGGATAGTTAGTTTTCAAAACATCAGAAGTCCACAGAATTGACGTTACAAATATTTCTGTATTAAGGTTCATTTTGATTAGAGACCTGTCTGCTCCTGACAGTTTCCTGTCTTGGATTCTAAGAAGAAATTGAGCATCTTTGGAGTGAGACAGCCACTAGGCAAGAATTGTCTCTTTTCATCTACAGACAAATTACTGTCCAGAAAAGGACATACTTGCAGAATAGTCAAGTGATTATATCTGCCAAGACAGAATAATCAGCCTTAACACAGAATCTCTTATTGTCCTGGGCCTCACCAGATAGGCTAGGCTGGCTGGACAGTGAGCTACATGGATTTATCTGTCTGTCTCTACCACACCAGACTCCAAGCATGTCCAGTCATGCCCAGCTTAAAATAAATAAATAAATAAATAAATAAATAAATAAATAAATAAATAGTTTTGTGTTTTTTTTGAGAGATGGTCTTAATGTAGCCTAGGCTAACCTTGAACTCAACAGAGATACACCTGCCTCTTTCTACCAAGTGCTTTGAATAAAGGCATGTATCACCATACCCGGCTTAAATTTTTATTATATGTGAATGTCTGTTTTGCCTGTCTTTGCATTACTTGCTTGCTTAGCACCCACAGACCAGAAGATGGTGTCAGATCCCTTGGACCTGGAGTTACAGGTAGTTGTAGGAGACCGAGTGCTAGAAAGTGAACGTGTGTCCTCTGGAGGAGCAGCCAGTGCTCTTAACCATCTCTCTAGCCTCACTTAGACTCTTAAAAATGTGGGTTCTGGGAGATTGAACTGTGGTCATCAAGCTTGCAAAGCAAGCACTTACTGAGACGTCCTCCCAGTCTCTTCAGATATTTTTCTTAACCCCAAGATATACAGAGGTTTTGCTTTAAATGATATTCAGAGCATCATCTAGATTATGACTTTATTGAAGACTGAGGGATGGATCCACCGCTGAGTGGCTTAGGTCTCAACAGTCACTACCCTGGAGATAGAGAACTTCAGGGTCTCCCAGGTGTGGATTTTGGGGCCCAGCCTATGGAATATCTAGTTTATAAAATGAAAAGGGAAGATGCAGATGACAGAGTGACGGGTGATAGGGTAGAGGTTATAAATGAGTTTTTATTCTTATTTAGGGTTAAGTGAATGGGGTAAATATAATAGGAATGGTAATAAGAAAGGTACACTTTGAAAGAACTCAGTATACTGTCTTGTTTTAAGAGCCCTACAAATAAACTAAAATTAAGAGTATTTTATTTGAGGATAAAAATTTTCCATATATCACCTTTTTTATTAGTACCCAGTTCTAAAGACTTCATTGACAATATTTGCTATAGAAATTTAATATTATTTTAAAATACCTTTCTATTTTTCCTTCCTAGTGACTTGGATGAATAATCAGAGTTGAGAAAAAAAATCCCTCTGTGGTGTCCTGGACTTCTTAAAAAAACAAAACAAAACTATGTGCTGAGTACTCTAGGAGTCACCCTAAAAGTCAGGTGCCCACCTGTGTGACTGGGGGTACTTTTATCCCTTAAAGGATAGGTTCTGTCAGTTTGCCTAGGCCACTTTTGCAGAGCTGGATAAATTCTTTCTTCCTTTTAGCTATGAAATGCTATAATCCTACATGAAAAGTGTCGCTGGGAGCTGACATAACTATGTGTGCTGTTTCTTTGTAGAAAGGAAAGACAGTTCAGGTCCTGTGTCACCAGGCACTCCTAGCCAGGAGGAGAGTGAGCAGATTTGCTTGTACCACATTCGCAAGAGTTGTAGCTTCCAAGGTAAGTTAGATGCTCTTCCCTCATGGTAGGGAAACTGCTTCTCATTACTGGAACTGCTCTGAGGCACCCCTAGAGAGAGCAGGGGTCTCACCAAACTAGTTCTGAATCTGCTTTGTTGAGGATAGAAGAAATTATTTCCATTTTTCAGTTGAAGCTGTAGATGAGTTTTTGGGGAAAATGTGACTTTGGATCTATACCACGTGAGTGTCAAGTGGCCACAGAACCTTATGAAATGAGGCTACTCAATCTAGCGGAAGGTAGGATAATTGCCACTTCGGTGGGTGACAGCTTAGGGGAGTCTCAGAAACTAGGGAAGGCCTCAGTGAGGAGATGAAGGCACTTGTATTAGCACGTAGGGGATGGCTCAAGGTTTCCTCGAGTATTGGGCCAGTGGTCCCTGCTTGCCTTCCTTACCACGAAGAGTAATTCTTGTGTGGGTCAGTATTTTCACAAAAGCTTTGTGTTCTTCACTGAAAACTTAAGTCTTTGACTAAAGATTCTTTCTCAAGTCCTGTGACTGCAGCCACCAAAATGTGTTCCATTTTTAGTCTTTAGCTGTCACACAGCAATTCATGACTGTTTTCCCTTTGTGAAGGAGTTAGTACGGAGCAGAGCGGAAAGTTCTCCAGTGGTACACACTTGCTGTATGCTATACCGCACTTGTTTTATGTATTTGATTTCAAATTAAATTTTATCTTATGTGTATGGTGGTTTGCCTACATGTATGTCTGCACCATGTGTGTGCCTGGTGCCAAGAAGGCCAGAAGAGGGTGTCTGATGCCTTGGAACTGGACTTAGAGAAGGTTGGGAACCACCGTGTCAGTGCTGGGAAGCAAACCTGGGTCCTCTGGAAGAGCGCCCAGTGCTCTTACTGAGCCATCTTTCTTGCTCCTTCATTCTTGTTTTTAAAGATTTATTTGTTTTCTTATTTTTTTAATCTCTTTTTGCTTCAGTTTTATTCCGCCTGCGCTGTAATTTAGGGATTCTTAAACGATTGTTTTCTTTGGAGCACTTTTCAGTGCAACTGAGAACGTTTTACATTTGCTCTTCTCTATAGCCTTTCATTTCAAGGGATAGAAGAAGGAATTGGGTTATAGGTGCTTTGCCTTCTAAATTGAGATTACACTTAATGTAACTCAGCCAGGAAGCCTAGAGCCTGGATTGTATTGAGATAGGGCCATTAGGAGGAGGCAGTGAGGCAGATAGAGAAGGCAGGGTATCAGGGAGGAAGGCTTGCTTCCTGCGTCTACCGTTTTGCCAAAATTCTTACCAACTGCTGTGGTTGATGGTTTCTCCCAGAGGCCTTCAGCTATGATTGACCTGGCCACCACATTCAGTTCCAAGTCTACTGTTAGCCACAGCCTTGGGTCCCTGGGTCCTTTCTGAGGCCTTAGTCTGGTGGGCATGGGGGAGATACTCTTTCTTGGGACAGTTCTAGGGTGGGGTACACTGCTTACTTCTAGGGTGTCCTACTACTCTGTGTTTCTATTTTAGATAAGTGCTATCGAGTTCATTTTCATCTGCCATATCGATGGCAGTTCTTGGATGGAGGCAAATGGAAGGATTTGGACAACATGGAGCTTATTGAAGAGTCATATAGCAATCCCAGTAAAGACAGGTAGAGTGAAAACATGCCCCTCTTCCTGGCTTTGTGCCCAGCCTTTTGTGTGCAGCATAAGGGCTTTAGTTTACACAATAGTCTGTGCATGCGTGCATGTGTCCACGCATCCCAAAGCTTGATCTGGAGCTGGGAGCCCATGTTTATATTGGATGTGGTTTATACTAGTTCTCCTAGCTGTCTGTTCTCCTGTTTTCCCCCATTCAGGGAGGTGCTATACCAAGACCAAGTAACCTCAGTTATTTGCTGCTGGGATTGATCATTCACAGTTATTCATTGTTACAGATAATCAAGAGATTGTCTTTACAAACTAGGAGTTTGTAAACTTCTAGTCTTTCCCACAAAGTCACACAGCCAAACTGTTGTAACCTGAATGGTTTTATTCTTTAAATTTTTTCTAGCATTTTCACTCGGCCAATTCATATAAACAAGGAAGACCCAGGTAGTCTTCTTTTAGGTATTTAGCCATTACTTGTTTTAAAATGTGCTGTGATATATTGCTGAAAAGATAATTTTAAATTTTTTAATTCGGGGCATGGACTGGAGAGGTATCATAGTAGGTAGAGAATGTATTGCTCTGCCAGAAGTCCTGGCATCCACATGGGAGCTAATTGTCTGCAATTCCTTCCCATTGTAGAGGATCTTAGGCCCTCTTCTGGCCTTTTCAGATACTGCACTCATGTGGTAAATATGTGCAGACAAAATACCTATTCACATAAAATAAAAATAAATAAATCTTTATTTAAAAAGTTTGGGTTTTATTTTTGGTTGTGTTTGTGTGCACATGCGTGCGTGTGGATGCAAGGGAAGGTGCCGTAGAGGCCACAGAATGGTATTGGATCCCCTGGAGCTAGAGTTACAGGCAGTTTGGAGCCTCCCACAGTAGGTGCTGGGAACCAAAACCTGATCCTTTGTAAAAGCAGCAAGTGCTCTTATCTGCTGAGCCCCCTAAAAAGAGAATTTGAATATCTAAAATAAAAAGTGCATATGTGCAAATTGCTATTGGCTAAGAATGTGAAACAAATTATTTCCCTTAGCAAGATTAAATAGCCCACACACCATCTATAATCTTTCTCTTTGAAGTTAATTTTAGACAGTGCTAATGTACAAGTATTAACTATGCCACTCAGTTACTTTTAGTAAATGTATTTGTGTAAGTAGCTAGAATACAGACTATCTCATCACCCTAGAAGGTTCTTTATTCAGCCCACTTTCTAAATCTGTCTTCACTGACTTCTCTCACCTTAGCTTTGCTCATTTGCGGATCTATAAGTTGAACCGTTTGTTGTATACTGATAGGCCTGGACTCTAACAGCATTGTGGCTTCATTTCTTTTCCTTTTAAAAAATTCTTAATTTTGGTTTTTGAGCTAGAGTCTCATGTGGCACATAAACTGTCAATCTGGCCCATGCCTCCCAAGGGCTTGGCTGATGGCATGTACACCAGGCCCAAGACTAGTTGGGCCAACTTCTGTGTACCATACATGTATTTATATGGAGAGATTTCCAGAGGTTCTTCTGACAGGTAGGCTGTGTTTGTCCTCCTGACAGGAGATACCGGATTGTTTTTCAGTTGATTGTGGTGCTTTCCAGCCTCGTTAGCAGTGTTTAATGATGTGCCCCCAATGTTGGCATTGTTGAATATTTACATACTAAGAGTCTAGAGTGTAAAATGTTTTCTCGGTTTTCATAGCCATGATTTCCAATGAGGAAAAAATTTTCACATGTCCATTAACTGTTTTTGGTTCCTTCCCTGTGTGATGTCTGACCTTAAACATATTTTAGGCATGAGAAGAACTGTTTTTATTTATCCATTTATTTTGAGGATATTAAATGTGAGGTAAAAAAAAAAAAAAAACTCAGCCAGTTAATAGCGCCTGTAATAAAAAGAAATATTTGTCCATCTTTCCCTTTTTGTCTTTGTACTTTATATGTCTTAAGAAATCTTCCTTTATTGCAATAACAAAAGAGTTCTCCTGAGTTTTCTTCTAAAAGCGAACGACACTATATTTAAATTCTCTTTTTTATGTGATTAAATTTGAGCCCAATTTCATTTTTAGGTGATTCACCAGTTTCTCCTATAACTACTTTGAAAATTTTTAATTAATTTGCTCATGATTAAAATATCTGCCATAAAATTTAAGCTACTAAGCACACTCATATCGTACAAGCGCCGTGACTACTCATTTCTAGATGTTTATTTTAAAACAACCTAAAGAGAGCCAAATTGGGTAAAGCGTTAACACCTGCCATTTTCACTTTAGTACTCAGATGCCATCTTTTACACCCCTCTTCAGTGCTACCTGTGTTTGTCTGTTTCTGGTCTCTGGTCAGTGCCTGTCTATCAGTCCCACCCTGTCTGACCCATGGAAGCTTAGTCCTAAGTTCTAGGATCTGGTAAGGCAAAAGGCTCCTCCCCCTGACTCCTCCCGTTTCTTGCCATTTTTGCTTTCATCAGCATTCAAATTACTCTGCTGTATTCTTGACTTGAAACTACAATGACTGTTTTGAGTTTGGGGAGAATTGTGTCTTTATAATTCTTATGTACACACATGCCCACCTTCTGAGGTATGCTGTTCTCTAGAACTGCTGCTGGGATTCAGATAAAGTGTGTGCTGTGTACGCTAAACATTCTTCACTTTACCTTTTCTTCTCCTGACTTCTTCATTCCCTTTCCTTTCTTTGCTGTATTTAGGGGAATTCTCAGAGTCCCAGGCCACTAGTTCAGCCTCTTCTGAGATCTAGTGAGGCCATCTGTGACTTTAAAATTTATGATATATTACTTACTCTTAAATGTTCTTGCTTTTTCCAGTTTACCTGCTTACTTTTTTAAGTTTCTTAATGCCAGTGTAGACTTTGATAATTAAGAAGAACCGTTTTTACACTGTTGGCATCCTTAGATGCTAGTTTGTGCCTCAGTCGTCTGACTCTAGTTGTTGTTGTCAACTGTTTTCTCATGAAGTCTTTGGTTAGGTGATTTGATTTTAAGTTTGTGTTTGATGAAACTTTATTTCTGGAAATTGTTGGGAGGTGAGTTCCTCCAGAGAGTTTGCATTTGCTGTTTTGGGAGCCAACTGTCTTTACAGCTAATTCTCACATAAAGTGTAAAACATCCTAAAATTTGTAGGAGGCTTGACTGGTGGAAAGTCCTGGGGGAGTTTTTCCTCTTCCCTCCAGAGCCAGTATGTATAAGTGGAGTTTTCTTCTGGCTGCCTTGACATGTTCCTGGAATCTATCTATACAGAATTCCATCTCTGTTCTATTTTCTCCTTCCTTTCCTTCTCCCTCTCTCTCCCTCTCTCTTTTGTCCACATGGAGTCTCAAGTAAACCTGACTGTTCTCAGGCACACTGTGTAGCTGAGAATGACCTTTTACTTCTGATCCTGCCTAGACCTCCCAGGTACTGAGGTTACAGGTGTGTGCTACCAGACCTGGCAAGAAGTAGCTTTCCTGAGCTGAGTCTAGGGCTATAGGTCTGTAATACCATCTAGTTGGGAAGGTGAGGCAGGAGAATCATAAGTTCAGGACCTGCCTGCACAACTTAATGACTGCTTCAAAATGGAGGGTTGGTATAGCTCAATTGAGGAATGATTTCCTCATGTGTGTGGAAGTCCTTGGTTCATTATCCAGCACTAGAGGGGAAAAAAAATCTCTCCTTATATTTGGCTTTCATTCTTACTCAGATACTACATTTGCTTGTGTCACCTACCCTGCTGTCTTGGCTGCTAAAACCACAACTCTTTGTCTTTCTCATTGACACTGTCCTCACTTCTGGTTTTGTGATTCCCTTTGGTCTTTGAGCATTACCACATTTTGAAAGGAGCCTGGACTGGAGGCTAGCAGCGTAGGCTGACTGTCTCCTGTATACCTTGTTTGCTGGCTGTATTTGCTCAGATGTGTTTCTTAGCATTCATGGACTTTTATTTTTCCATTTGTTACATGGCAATAATAGTCTTACAAGGTTGTAAAGATTGAATCTTCTAAACAGGTGCTGCTGGCAAATGCTCACTACATGATAACTATTATTAATCTTGTTTTCTAAGGATTTCTGTTCATTTTTTGACAGCTTAGTAATGTATTTTATTTTTGTAGCTTTGGAGATCAAACCCAGGGTGCTGTTACTGCTAGGCCAGTGCTCTTCCCTTGCCATATTTCCACCCCTAACTATTCTAAAGAATATTTTAACCAACATTTCGTAATATCCAGAATTTTCATAATATCCAGTCTTCTGTATCACCTTTATTTTATTTTTTTTCACAAAGGAGAAGTAATGATCCTAAAAAGCAGCTTTCCTCACCTTTAGAAACATTACTAAAACTGAGTATAACGTACTTGCTATTTGTCTCTACCCATCGTATATTCTCATAGGTGGAAGCATAATGGCTGTGTTGTTTGATTGATGAAATTTTCATCTGCTCTTCACTTTGTTTGCAGGATTGTGTACACAGATTCAGCTGCTGGCTTTCACTTTGATAATTTAGACTTTAATTCCATGAAGTTTGGTAACACTCTGGCTCGTCGACTCTCCACAGCTTCTTCAGTCACCAAGCCCCCACATTTTATTCTCACTACTGACTGGATTTGGTACTGGATGGATGAGTTTGGTTCTTGGCAGGAATACGGCCGACAGGTAAGTGTGGTGAAAAAGGATGACTGTTTGTGTAAGATGAAGAAGCCATACTAAACAAAAGCACAAAGATCCAGGAAGCATATTTGGTAGACACCAGAATCTCCAGATACCTGGGAGACAGTATATCTTTATAAACCTATCTGTGAGTGATTAGGCATCTTTGTTCATTAATTAATGTTAAATAGCTCATGAATGTTATTTAATAAATAACTGTCATGATGTTAGCTTTTTTATTGATTTTATTAGTTAGTAGAAAACTATAGTTAGTGCCTATTATAACTATAGTATAACTGAAGGCTTTCAAATTGACTTTCTTGCCTGTTTCAACAATTTTAGAGATAGGATTGTGTGAGAATAATAATTTATAATACCATTGATTTTGAACCCAAACCAGGCAACTCATTGTCCATTATTTGAAGGTGTCCACAATGGCTGAGATCAACAGGAGTCTCTGGAGACTTGTAGAAATGCAGTGTGTGAAGGAAACCATCTATGTTGACATCCTCTTCCACAGTGAAGATTATCTGTGCGCCTCATGGGTGCTTGTGCTCCCTGGCTTGTCCCTGCCTTGTTGGAGGCTGTGCCAAGTCCTGGGTTTCTTGTTTTTAGTAAATGTTGCTTTTATTTCCTCAAGTGAGGTGATAAGATGGGAGCCATACCCAAGCTGTGCAAATTCTTAGAAACTAGGCATAAACCTTTTGAAATGGCCATTCTAAATTTCAGGATTTTTGTGAGATGATAGTTACATCAACTCCTGTATCCAAATCTTCCATTTCAATGTTATTCACTTGCAACTTCAATTTTGGATTTCACTCATTAACAACTGTTTGCCAAAATACATGTTTTCCTGTCTTTCCAAATCCTCCTGATCTTTCTACTGAAACGGCTTTGTCCTTGATATAGAGAAATCCTCTATCACCTGTGTTCTTGCATCTCTCTTTTCACATGGGCCATTTAATTTTTCCTTTGAAATCTTTATGATTCTTGAATGCACAATGAATTCTTGGGAAGTTAATCCACTCCTTCCCAAGACCATTCCTGCTGTCCCTGATGGCAAAGGACCATAAACTCCAGTATATATTTTATAGCATTGGATTTTGGGGGACAGTATATGGTGTTTATCTGTGGCCAAGTCTAGAGCAGCAGTGCCTGCAGTAGCATGCATTAGATCTTCAATTCTTAGTTAGGATTTTTCTGCTTGTTTGTTATTTCCTGGCTGACGGGCAAAAAACCTCTACTTTTGCTTCAGGGTCTAGAGATAAGCTCCTAATTTTATTTCTGATGGCAAGAGATTGCCTTGGGTATCTCACTCATTGGTCCAGTTGTAACCCTTTGCCACATTGCCTGACTCAACCCTTGGAACCTAGGCCTTTTTTATGGTTTATATTTAGAAAAACTATTGCTTTTAGAGATGCTTTGTTCAGAATTTTATTGCAAATGATCATATTTCTCACAATTAAAGCACCAGTCACTTTGAGATCTGAGACCTTTGGTGGCTTGGTCACAGTCTCTACAAATGACCATATCTTCCACAGTTAAAGCACCGTACATTTTGAGATCTCAACTATTTAGCTGTGGCTTGCTCAATGATCATGGCATTATACACGTGAGAGCCAGTGTCGTCATCTACCTGAGCCATGCTTCCATAGGTACTGCTCTCACCTCTCATGGTCCAGTAACAGTTTATACTTGGTATTCACATGTTCACATGCCTACTGCATTCAAAATTGAACCTGCAGAGACTAGCTCCAAATGGCGCCTAGTATGGGAATGTTTGTAGGAAAAAGAAACATATAAAGAAAAAAAAAAGCCTACGTATTTTACAACAAGGCTAGGCAGAATGGGAGATTTGATTTCAAGTACCATAGAGAAAAGACAAGAAAAGGAGTGATGGGTATTTTGTTTTAAAAGCTGACAAGGGTGTATGCTGAGGCTGTTGTTGGGATAATCTTCCCATGGTTTTCAGCAGTAGTTTTTTCTTCTTTTACTCATTTTAGGCTATTTTGTTTATAAAATAGGTAAAAGCAACTAGGAAAAAATATGGGTGGAGTTAGGCTTGAGAATCAAAAAACAGAAGAAAGACTGGCTGAGCAACTGGAAAACATGTGGGTGGAAATAGAGAAGTTTGGGAATGAAAAACTGAAGAAAATATCAAGAAAAGGGACAACAAATAGGTTCGTTCCCAGTGGCTGAAACAGAGAGAGGGAGGTCCCCCCCAAAATTGAAAGAGGCAAAATATTGGTGGCCTCTTGGATTTCTGGAATATAAAAAAAGCCAGCTGGGGGCCTGTTGGGGGAGGAGCTATCAGATCGAGAAAAGAAGGAAGTTGGTGGAGAAGATATTGCTAGGAGACAGTTAAGCCAAAGAAGCTGAGCAGATAGCTAGTACAGTTTTTATAGTTTGGAGCTGCTGATATTGGGAAAACTGGGAGAAGGGACTGTCTCCCAATTTAAGCAGACTGTTGGTGAGTTGAGGGAGGAACAATTGGAAGAAGTTTGAAGGGCTTGGGCTGGAAACTGGGAGGAGGGCTGGCAGGGAGTTAAGAGGACGGGGTACTGTCGTAAAATAGCCATTTTACAAGAAGTAGCATTGTTCAATCTGATTACTTAAGTAACCTTTGTGAATTTGCTATTGATATTTTACCGTCATTTGAATGGTTATGCCATCTTATTTTGAAGATTTTTTTTTAAATGTTTATTTGTGTGTATGACAGTTGGTTCTCCTAAGGATTGAACTCATGTTATCTACCTTGATGGCAAATGCCTTTTCCTGCTCAGTTAGGCTTTTTTCTGTTATTTTATGCTTTTTTGTTGCTCAGTTACCCTGCTTAGATGATTCTGGGCCAGAAGGCTGAAGATTTGATGCTCCAACATTCTGCAGTATAGGGGCTGTCCAGGTGTTCAGCAGTCTCTATAATTGGCTAAGTTTTAGAAGCTGTGCTTTGTGTTTCCCATAATTTCAGTTAACTCAGTCATTCTGGATTTTTGATGGGGTTGAAGACCTATATAGTCTCATAGCCAATCCTGGCTATTTACTTTGAGAGAAAAGATCTGAATGGATGGTTTTCAGCTGACATTAATTCTAAAGCCAAGAAAAACAGCCGGGTTCAAAACTAAGTGTTTTAGTTAGGAGAGACGACAGAGGTTCTGGTTAGTTGACAAAATGATGGACTGGGTATTAAGATTATCTTGTACCTCACTGGTACAAATAGGAATAATTATGCTCTAATTGTAATTTGAGAGAAAAGCTTTATTTTAACAGGAAGGGTAATATGTAGGAGGAGCTAAGGGGAAGAGCTAAGGAGGAAGAGATGGAGTAAGGAGAGGAGAAGATGAAGGAGAGGAGAAGCTAGGTAATGAGAGAGAGAAAGAGGGGGGAGCATGGAGGCAGAAGTTCACATGTCTCCACCAGTCAAAGACAGTTTATATATCTAGGTTGGGTATTGGGTTACACTTCTGATTGAGCACTACCAAACTTATAAAGCCTTTGACTAACATTTAAAAAAAAAAAAAAAAAAAGAATAGCTTCAGGAGAGTCATGTCTTTCTCTTCCATCCCCCTCCCCTCACTCTGCTCTCTGGTACCTTCCTCTTTTCCTATAACAAGATTATCTGTCTAAAACAGAGGCTGGATTGACAAGGTTCTGTATGCTGTGTAAAGTGTACCCTTGGGTTATTCAGATGCTGATTTCTCTGCCCTCACACCTTGTTTCAGTCCCAACACAGCATTGTAATGCTTATACCATGAACCTCCTGTTTGTATAAATAGTTCTTACCATCGATTCTCTGCCTTGTCAATAAATGCTGATCACCCAATGGCTGGGCAGAAGAGAAAATAGGGCAGGACATCTGCTAGCTAGAAGAAGGAGAGAAGGACAGACTTGCCAGTAGGATAGAGGAATTGGAGCCCTGAGGAAAGGATGGAAGAGCCAGACCAATCCTAGTGTGCAGGTATCATGGGATGGGGCTGGGGGGAGCCAGACAGCATAGAAAGATAGATCAGTTAATGGGTCAGTTACTGAGGTGCAGTTTTAAATAGATCTTGGTTTCTTTGTGCAGTTGTTGGAGACTAACACAAAGTAAAGAAATACAGCCACCAGATTAATTCATTTAATTGTTTACATTTGTATTAAGAATAATCCATCTTCAATAGTCTCTTGCCTCCATGACATCTCTGAATTTCCCCTTACAGGGCACAGGACACCCGGTGACTACCATCAGCAGCAGTGATGTGGAAAAGGCTTACTTGGCATTCTGTGTTCCAGGGGCTGATGCCCAGGCAGCCACCTTGAAGTTCCAGGCTGGAAAACACAACTATGAGTTAGACTTCAAAGGTACCTCTTACTTGTGGAGTAGAGTCCAGCCCTCGCATATTAACCTGGGGCCTTGGCTGCTATAAGAAAGGAAAGGAGGGTATATTTATCCCAAAAGGCAGAGAGACCCATCAACAGGTGATACTGTCCTTTGCTGTCAAGGAGATGTGCTTTGAGGACATGAGGATATGAGGATAAGGAGCTTTTCTGGCAGATGGAAAGACAGGGTCAGTGAGTAGTGTGGCTATTCTGTTTCTTCACCTCAGTCTCCAACAAGGCCCAAGTGGCTCTGTTAATATAGTGTCGCCATATTATTCCTGGTGTGGCACTGAAGCTACCACCTTTCTGTCAGCCTTGATGGGGCAGAGTCAGGTTTAGCATGTTACAGACATGTTCATCATGTTTACACACTGATTAAAAGTTCTGTGTGTGTGATGGTCCAGAAGCCGGAGCTGAGCTGTTAGATCTTAACAGACAAAAGCAGACGATGACCCATTCATTGGCTAGTTCTTCAGTGGCTGATCTGTGAAAACGTTTTTCAGTTTTGCTGTAGTTTCTCATGCCATCTCCATGCAGACATACCCGTCTGCTCTGCTCAGTTTTGATTACATATAATATTTTATATTTGGCATCTTGCAAATCCAGCCAGCATGTTAAAGGGAATCAGAGGACTTGATTTTGGTGCAGTATGCCGGCTACCTTCACTATTTTATATATTTTGTTTTGTGTGAAAAGCAATAAAGTGCCATTAGTGAATTTTCCTAAAATCACTCGGTTGCTTGCTTTGGGCCAGTGTTTTTTGGGCTTGTGCTTTTGTCGCACTTGTGGTTTTTGTTTAAGGAAGACTTCCTACAACTTGTCTTGCCTCTCAGAGAAGTTCCCTCTGTTCTCCAGGGCAGTGGCTTCTACTGGAGATCAGCCAGGCCATGAGAATCACAAATGACAGTTACTGTGATTGATGATAGTGTGTAGAAGAGCACAGGGAGATAGAAAAGGCAGGACTCTAACTAGCTGTTGCTAACCAAGGTTTAGAATAATTCTTTTAGACATCTGGAAAACAAAACAGATACAACAAAGATGTCAGACACACCTTTCTAGTTCTCAACTTGGACTTCAGTCTCTGGAGATAGAGCAGACTTTTAGGACAAGGATATAGCTATATCTGTAGGCATGTAGCAAGAACAATCATGTTCACAGTGGCCTGACCTAAGGTCATTAGGTGGTCACAGTTTGCCCATTGCTTTTATTTTTGGTACATAATAGAATCTTCAAAAGAAAAGGACGAAAGTCATTGGCTTCACCTACACAGTCCTTAATATATATAGCGAAAATAAAGTCTCACACCACTCACATACACTTACTGATTATTAGGAAGCAAATACTTTCAAAATGTATATTCACAGCAGCCCAAATGACTTATTCTGTGTTTGGGGTACCAGCTCTGGTAAAGATCCTTGTCATGAAAGAGCAACTCAAGGCAATAGCCAAGTTTCTAGAAGCAGAGTAATGACTTTCTAGTCACTGAACTGTCGACAGGCAGAGTCCTCCAATGTAAGCTCCCTTAGGGATACATCACAGTCATATTAAGGAAAATTAATATTAATGTTAATTAATATTAATTAATATTAAAATTAAGGTATATTAAGGAAACAAGGTTATTAGGGAAAGGGGCTCTGTTTCCTCCATGGAAGGTTAGAGATGATGTCCAGCATATATGTCACCAGTCCATATATCCTGAAGAGCCTATTTTCACTAGTGAACGATCATCTGAGATTCATTATAGATAATAAGCCAAGTGTGTTAATAAGCTGAGAATCTGTGGAAAGCTGAATGAGGGGAGACAGAAGGATTGTAGAAGCTGCTATGTGAACAGTGGACTCCAGAAACAGTGGGATTAGCTGAGTGTAAGGGACACACCCTCCAGTCACTATACAGTCTATTTGCAAAGAGCGCTGAGTTCCAGACATCTATAATTTTTAGTATTACAATGTTCCTAAAATGAAAATCAAAGTTGGCTTTATATATCTAAGTGTAAAAGTAGCACCTGCTAGGAGTGCAAAGGGTGGATGATACACACCCTCAGTTCTTGGGCTGAATCTGATATTGAGGGTGAGTCAAATGTTTAGTTTATTAAAGAGAACATAGGTTTGAAAGATGATGAAACTGCTTTACAGTCAGTTTACTCATAAACTATTATCACACACAAATGACTAACTCAACATACAGTAAGTCAGTTTCAGGCTGGAACTTCTTTACATCCCAGCTGGGAAAAAATACTGAGCCAGGTATTCATTTAAATATGATTAGGAGGAACAATTCAAAAGCACTCATGTATAATTGATACATCAATTACTAATCATTTCTCTATTCATTAAACTCAGTCTCCTAAGGATACCTATTTTCTTTATGAATATTTGAAATGTATAAAATTGCCTTATTTTTAAGACAGATCTTGGATTTTACATGTTGTATTATCTGTCCAACCCATTTAATTTATGTTTATAGAACATTAACTGCTGTGCATGCACTTCCACGGGGTGTGTGTGTATGAGAGAGAGGGGGGAAAGAGAGGGAGGGAGGGAAGAAGAGAGAGAGAGAAAGAAAGAGAGAGAGAAGGAGAGAGAGAGAGAGAACAAACACATGTTTTCATTGGAATGTTTTTACAGCCTTTCTACAGAAAAACCTTGTATATGGCACTATCAGAAAGGTTTGTCGCAGACCCAAGTATGTGTCTGCCCAGGATGTGCAGATGAAGCAGTCCTGGTAAGTAACATTTGTGAGCTTGCTTGGTGTGTGGTTTTAGTTGAAGAATGCTTTGCTTTCAGTAACAGGAAGCTTCTTAGACTACATGGAAGGGTACTGACTGGCATGTGTGACTAGCATACTATTGTCATTCAAACCAACTAGTTGGGAAAGTCTTTAAGCCATAGTGAGAATTAGCATTGTGGATTTTATCACAGTTACAAGGCTGTTTTGTTGGCATGTGAAAACCTGGCTAGATTTGAAACAGCCCATCAGTTTGTTGTTGAATGTGACAACTAAATTATAAACCTGTATCTTTACAAATGTTGAAGTAATGAAATAATAAAAGCTCATGTATTTCATTCTTGAATATCATGGAATACCAAATTAAGGAAAGTAGTATAGTAATCATTAACAAACTGGCTTCATTTTCACAGTGGGTTTTTTTTTTGTGTGTGTGTGTGTGTGTGTGTGTCACAGGATGGTTGCTGGGGCCCTCTAATTAAACCCATAGGCAGAACATAAAGGAGGAGAGAGACTTTGTAGCAGATGGGAAATTCTTGAGTTCTCTATTGATCAGATGTCCTTTAAAGCAAGAGTGGTTTAGTCTTGGGCAGGTGCAAGAGGACTGGAGCTAGACAGACTTCGTATGTACTAGAAGACAGCCTGGAGAGTGAAGCTGTACCAAGTTTCCCTTATGTTCTAAGTTTGCCATGGCCAAAGCTGGGACTTTAAGCCAACAAGGTAGCTAGCTGCCCATAGCTTTATTAACCTGAGAAGCCAGGATTACTTGGGTTCTGTTGGTTCTCTGAAGACTTCAGAGGTTAAGTTTATTGATTATGTTTATAAAATAGAGAATCTATTTAAAAAGAGATTTGGTATAAGTAAGAGGAAAAGTATACTATCAGTCCAAGAAATAATGCCTTGTGACTCAAATACAGCAACACAATTTCTTAAGAATATGCCCTCTGTTTTTTCCTTTTTTAAAAGTTTATTTTTGATGAAATGTAAAACATATATTTGTTTTAAATTCAGAACTCTATAATACAGTATATTCAGTAGTTTGTGTCTCTTTACCCTGTTCCCATTGAGGTAACCATTTTTGTTTGCTTCTGATTGATCTTTTCTGTGTTTATCTTGCAAAAACAAAATAATTTGTATATATGCATGGGTACACATAAAGCCGTCAGCTTGCTTCCTTTTTTATATATACAGAATCCTACATCTTTGAAATATCTGTAAAATATCCTGATAATTGCTCTATTTGAATCACTGAAGACTTCTTTAATCTGCTCCTGCTTGTGTGGCCCTTTAGCAATTGTATATAGTATAGTTTATTAATTTGTCCCTCTTTCATAATGTTTGTGATTTCAGTCTTTTGGTATTACAAAATACAATGCTACAAAGAACTGGTGACTTGGAGGTTGCCAGGTCAAAGTCCGAAGGCAAACTGAGTTCTTTTCCATGAACTTGAACCACTATGTCACCCAGCAGAGTCATGATTTGCTGATTTTTCTTGACCTTGCCTCTAGTGACTCATCAAGCTCTTAGGCTTCTGCCGTTCTCACAGTGTACTTTAGTTTGCCTTCTTTTATGAATGAGATTGAGTATATAGATTTTTGAAACATAAGGGTCAATTTTCCCACTTGATTTTTCTGCTGTGGGCAGTTTTTAAATTTGATTTTTATTTATTATGATTGTGTGCTTGTATGATGAATGTGTGTGAAAACACACTTGCATAATAAGCATGGACCATGCATAGAAGAAGATGGGGTGAAAACTTTTGGGAATTGGTTCCCTCCTTCCATTGTGGGTGCCTGAGATTCAGACTTGAGTCCTCATACTTATGCAAGAAGCACTTTTCCGCTGAGAGCTTTTTTATCTGTTAGGGCCTTTAAGCCCTTGGCTGCTGTTCTGAACTTCAAGTATATTCTCTTGGCTTGTTACCTGCTTTAGTACCTTGCTATTTATAAGGCATTTTTCATTAGAGCTGTATTTTTTTTATTTTACTGTATTGGTTCAATGCCAACATTTTTGGTATTGCTTCTAGGTTTGGTTGGGGTTGATTATGATAGTCCTATTAACTTGAAGTATTTTTTTTTATTCTTTCCCGATGCAGTTTGCCCTAAGCAAAATTTGGAAGTCTTCTTGTTTATCTCTTTTCAGAGACTAGATTTCTTGTGTCATTATTCTAACTTAGTTTTAGGGGACCATAAACAGACATACTTAGCATGTTCAGTCCAAGACCCTGGGTTTGATTCTTAGCAACACCAAAAAGGAGTTATTTTGATCAAATACAAAATAAAGTATAAGTGATTCAAGACCTGTTCTTCTGTGGGCTGTGAGCTGAGTGCTGTATCACATCCTGCTCCTGCAGGAGGGGCTTGGCTTCTTCCTCAGCCCTTGGACAATAGCTAGTTGTCAGTAACTCTGGCAACAGTGGATGCTTGTGCACACATAAACCATACCTTAGTCTCAGGGAGCAGCATCTAATGTAAAATTTGAAACTGCATTTGTATATATTGAGTTTAGTTCCATTTTCAATAAATATAATTCAGGGCTGGGAAGATGGCTCTCAGTGGGTAAAGCCATTTGCTACCAAGCTTGACACATCCAAGTTCAATTCCGTGGACCCCACGTAGTGGTAGAAGAGAAACAACTACAGATTTTCCTGTGGCCTCCATATGCATACTGTGGTACATGTGCTTGTGCACATAAATGCATACATGTGCATACATTCTTACACACAATTAAGTGGAATAAAAATTAATTCTTTTTGATTTTTAAAAATATTTTATTTTTCTCTACTAGTTGGGAAGTTGTTCAGTGTGTTAAAGACAATGTAAGGAATATGTGGGTTCTTCACTTAGGCACACATAAATGAGTGGTTTTGCTTTCCTACTGTAAAGACCTTCATATTTTCCTCTTGATTTTTTGTTTGCTTTAACTTTAAGAGACACCGTTGTTTTATACTGTGATGGTCTTATTAAATTATTCACATTTTAACCTTGATTAGTCTTTTCAAATTCCTTAGGTAAGATCTTATGGGGGAAGAGAGATGTGGCTGCTTCTAGTTTGTCTGAGTATCTTTATTTTGTGTTTGAAAGACACTTTTTCACTGGGTACAGACTATTAAGCACCTGAGCTGCCACCCCATCCACTGTCTTCTGCTTTCCACTGCAGCTTTGGAGAAATTGGCTGTTGTTCTGACTAGCACTTTTCAATGCTACCACACTTTTACCCCTCTGGCTAATTTTAAAGGTCTTGGAGTTCTGTACCTCACTCTGCTGTGTGTAAGCTTGTGTTTAAAGTTATTCTCCTATATTTATTGAGATTCTATGGGATTCTTTTTTTTTTTTTTTTTTTTGGTTTTTTGAGACAGGGTTTCTCTGTGTAGCCCTGGCTGTCCTGGAACTCACTCTGTAGACCAGGCTGGCCTCGAACTCAGAAATCCGCCTGCCTCTGCCTCCCAAGTGCTGGGATTAAAGGCGTGCGCCACCACCGCCCAGCGATTAGTTATTTCTAAACTGTGACAGTTTCCTAGGAAAATTATTTCTGGGATGTCTGGGAGGCTTAGAGTGAAGGGACATGTCCCATGCCAGCAGAAACGGAAGGTAGATCTGTTGTAGGAAGGACAGTGGAGGTTTCAATGAGAGGGAAGTGAATTGGATTGTAGTTTTGACAGTAATGTCCTAAGCCCTTAGAGTCATGGTTTTTAGTATGGCTTTTATTTGTTTATATTTTTAGAAGGTGACGCAGTGCTTCTGTTACGTGACATCCTTTAATTTAGCACAGTAGTGTGTGTATATGTATGTACATTTAAGAAGGACAAATAACGGGTCACAAGTAGCCTCTTACCAGCTTAACTCAAATTTCTATTACCAAGTGGGTTTGGGGACCAATTTTACAGCTTTGAAAACATTTTCTGTATGTCAAGTGTATATTATTAAGTGTGTATCAAAAAAGTATTTGGTGCCTTTTGAATTTCAAGAGTTTAAAGGCTGGGGCCTGTGTATGCTGCTTTAATCAAATGCTTTGTCCCTTCTGTGTGATTGGTGGCATGCAGGTGAGAAGTGCATCTCTCAGGACTGATAGCTTTTTGGTGTGGCTGCTAGGCAAGATGAAAGTGCTCTTTTGTTGGAGACACTGTGCCGTTGCTTCCTTGTCCTTTAGCTTTTAAGTACGTTACACTGAGATGCAGGCCTGTGATACTGTCAGTAGAGTTCACCTGTGATAGGCTTCCATATGTCTAAAGATTAAGACTCTAAGTTTTGTTTACCTTTTAGCAATGCTAAGTTACAAGGCCCAAAGAGCATCCCAGACTATTGGGACCCTGCAGCCCTGCCGGACCTGGGATTTAAGGTATGGGATTCACACCCTGTAGCTGGACAGAGGGTTCTGTAGAGATGGATGAGTGTGAAAAGAAAGTTTTATGTAGCTGGGTCTCATGACACCAGAGGGGAGATACATGTGGGCTTTCTGTTTGTCTTTGTAGATCTCGGGGATTTTCAGGCTGGGTGACTTTGTGTGGGTTGACTGTAGCTCCCAGAGAGAGGAGGTGGGTGATGTGAGACAAAAGGATGAGCTGTGACATTTGCCAGGAAGAGCAGAAGCAAGGACCTTCTAAGCAGGGGTCCTAAGACCAACCAGTCTGCTTCACTAAGACATGAAGACAAACAGGAATATTTGAATGTGATGAGGGACATTTAGAGGGGAAGGCACTAGACAGCAGTGGGCAGGAGGCCAATTCAGTAGCTCATTTAAGATTTGCTTTCTGGGAGCAGTGCTGTGCAGCAGAGCACTGTCCTGATGAATGTCCCCACTGCTCTGTCAGTGTGAGGCGTGTTGGCTGAATCCAGTGCTGGGAATATGTCAAACACTGCAGACAGATTCTTCCATTATGGAGCCTGTCCTGAGAGGACTTTTCTCACACCACAAAGGACACACAAATTGTAACAAGAGGCAGCATGTGAAGGGCTAGAGGAGCTCACACACCTTTGTTATTTCCAGTTCTCCCAGGCCGTGTGCTCTCATGTTTTTGTCTTTGGCCTGTGTGGATGTAAAAGAGGAACAGTGACTGACATCCTACAGACACTTAGGATGGTGGCTTAGACACCACCTGCCTGACTTATGGGCCATTTTCAAAGTGAGCAAAAGGGATATTTTATATACACACACAGACACACACACATTTATTATTATTATTATTAATTATTTTATATAAACATTCCATATCTGGAGAGATTGCATCCCAGGGAAGAGGGACCAAGCCATCATGTTTGGCTTTATCCTGAGGTTACAGAGGTTCCTAGTGGTTGCAGGAACCGTTCATGTACTTGAGTCATGTGACAGTAACATGAAAGCTATTTCCTCTTGTAGAAGATCACCCTGAGTTCCTCCTCAGAGGAGTATCAGAAGGTATGGAACCTCTTCAACCGTACACTACCTTTCTACTTTGTTCAGAAGATCGAGCGGATCCAGAACCTGGGCCTGTGGGAGGTCTACCAGTGGTATGTGTGGCTGAGAGCTCTCTCTTGTCCTGCTAGCTGCTTGTTTATCAACATGCTCTGCCTCTTCAGGACAGTTAGAGGCAGCGCCATGATCACCCAGTGCTGCTGAGTGCCTTGAACTGTCTCTGTTCTTACTTCCTTATCCTAAGGCTGTATGAAGTGACCCCTTGCAAAGGTGAGGGAACTAAAGGTTCCCTAACACGGGTCCTCTTCTCGCTGGGACTAGCAAAGCCAGATGCCACTCCAGTCCACTCTTGACTTTCTGAAGATCAGTGGGACCAGAGCAAAACAGTTCGCTCACACCATCAGGCTCAAGAATGGAAAGTTGTAGCCAGAGAGCAGGGGCATCATCTGTCTGTCTGTCTGTCTGTCTGTCTGTCTGTCTGTCTGTCTGTCTGTCTTATCTGGCTATCACATGAGGACCAGCATGATCATGGTCACCCAGCATTTCTCCACATAGGGTAGAAGTTCATTATGGCTCTCAATGATAGACTGGGACCTACTGACTGGTCCTCATCCTCACATGGGTCTGGGATGATAGCATTCTGCAGTGATGGAGATAGTCATAGTAGAGAAGGGAGGATGGGCTCTGAGGGTTTATGCCCCTCCCAGGCCAGACCTGCAGCCTTAACTTTATTTCCCAGCTTCCCAGGTTCAGCTCCGTTCAGGAGCTGGGTGAAAGAAGGGCCGATGCCTGCTTCTAGGAGCTGTCTGCTTTTGGAGCCATTTGCTATGGAGGGGGAAGCTTTGCTCTTGCTTTTTGGCCTGCTCTACCTGTGCTCTGTGGCTTGAGCCTCTAGGAGTTGGCCAGGGCATCCCCTTCTTGTCACATGATACTGTTTTAGAAAATGGGTTGAGGAGACTGTTCTTTGGAGGTCAGCACCTTCTTCCCTCAACATGTATGTTTCTACTATTCCAGGCAAAAAGGCCAGATGCAGAAGCAAAACGGGGGGAAGGAAGTAGATGAGAGGCAGTTGTTTCATGGTACTAGCACCAACTTTGTGGATGCCATCTGCCAGCAGAACTTTGACTGGCGGGTCTGTGGTCTGCACGGCACATCCTATGGCAAAGGTAAGGCAGGGGTGGCTTCTAAGGATAATTGGGAAATGATTTGAAGACAGCATTACAGAGGCTACAGTTGGAGCCAGCCAGTCCATGCTGAGGCAGAAAGAGCAAGGGAGGGAGAGGACAGAGACAGCTGGTTTTCCTAAAGTCTTAGTGAACTGTTTAAACATGTAGCTTTTATGAAAAGGGCAAACACCAAAAAGACTTATCTCTATTACCAATATTTAAATACAGAATATTCACATATGCTGCCAGTGAGAAATGGCCTTCTGGCCTCTGTGGAACAGCTCCATCCTGAGCTGGCAATACTTTGGCTATTGCTCTGCTATGTGTGATCAAGAACTCAGTCAACTTATGGCAGGGCAGTCCTGCCTCACTGGGACTTGTTCCTGTCGACTGGATGTCCCGAGAGGTGGTGAGCACTGGAAGAGGAGAGCAGCACCTTGTTAACATGCTGAGCACCCTAGGCTGGGCCTTCCCGATGTTCTTAGAACAGAAACCTGAGACTGTACTTTCACCTAGTGCATGAGTTCTAGCGTCCTTTTCTCTTGGTCATTTTGAAACAGTATTTGGTAGTAATTTGAAACTCACAGGAAAGTTGCAGGCTGTGTGTTTATATACTTATGTTTATTTTTAATCCATATTTCTATATTTTAATATGTTGCCATGTTAGCCTTTTCATCTTTTTATTTCTGAATTTATTTCCAAGTAGCTGGCATCTGTGGTACCTTTTCACCTTCCAGCGCTCACTAAGAAGGTTTCTCCTGTTAGCCACATAGTGATTGATAATCAAATTTAGAAAATTCAAGTATCTGTTTGCTGGCCAAACATGGTGGCACACAACTTTAATCTCAACACCTAGGATTCAGAGGCAGGTGGATCTCTGAGTATGAGGCTATCCTGGTCTACATGAGTTCCAGGAAAGCAGGGACTATGTAGAGAGACCTCAGTCTCAAAAAACCAAAAAAACCACCACCAACAACAACAAAAAGAATCTGTTTGTCTTACTCTGACTCCACGGACTGCCTGTTCACTGATATGGTGTTGTTGTGGGATCACCAAGCTGCTGACAGACTTGGGAATCCCATGTAGAAGGAGCAGCTTCTAGTTGAGGTTCCCATCTGAGAAGAATCATTGTTCTCTATGTTGAGTTACTGGTATCTACAGAATAGATCAGTAAGAGGAATGTTACTCAGTGTCCATATTACCAAACTGAGACTGGATGGGCAGCTCCGTTCTATAGATGGGAACTGAAGTCTAGAACTAATTGTCAACAGACTCTAGATTTTCTCTGGATTTGGAGCTGAGAATAGAGTGAATTAGGTATCCTCTTTGGATGCCCTACCACATAGAGAGGTGTTGATGACCTCCACGAGTAGGAAAAAGGCAGAGACTGCTGGCATCACCCATTGCCAGGATGGGCTCTTCCAGTGCTCTGTGCAGCTTGTCTGTGTCGTTTCAGGGAGCTACTTTGCAAGAGATGCCGCCTATTCCCACCACTACAGTAAATCTGACACACACTCCCACACGATGTTCCTGGCCCGGGTGCTGGTTGGAGACTTCGTCAGGGGCAGCACTTCCTTCGTCCGCCCTCCTGCCAAGGAAGGCCAGAGCAATGCCTTCTATGACAGCTGCGTGAACAGCATGTCCGACCCAACCATCTTTGTAGTTTTTGAGAAGCACCAGGTCTACCCCGAGTACCTCATCCAATACTCTACCTCCTCCAAGCCCCCTGCTGGCCCCTCCATCTTTGTTACCCTAGGCAACTTGTTCACCAGCCGACAGTAAAGCATGGCCTGGATGCGTTAGGTGTTTCTGCCACATCTGTCTGGTGAAGCTATTTGGAAAGTCTTTCTTTTTTTTCTTTTTTTTTTTTTTTAAACAAAACTTTTAATGAACTCTTGTTTAATATTGGCTTCTCAGTGAAATTACATTTTTTTTCTCCCCTAGTGCTGGGGATGGAACACAGGGCCCTGTGCTTGCTAGAAAAGCATTCTACCACTGAGCTACACCCCCAGCCCTTTTAAAATGTTTTTATTATGAGGCAGGGTTTTGCTAAATTATATTCTGCCTTAGTCTCCTGAGCAGCTGGAATTAAAAGCCTCTATTTCCAGACCTGACTTCAAGCCACAGTCTTAATCCTTGTCTGATAACAGTTTTAGGTTTTAGGTCCTTTTAGGTTGGCTTATGATCTTAGCACTAGTGGTCGTGAGCTGAAGTTTGACTTATAGTAATGTTAGCATTGCATTTTTAACTCTTTGCTGACTTTGATGTTTATTAAGACCAAGCACAGAATTTATACATACTGTTTTATGGATTTGTTTTAACTGTGAAGAGTTTATATCTCTGTAACAATTCTGGTTTGGAGGGTCTTGTGGTCCATTTTGCTTTTTGTCAGAGTAGCATAGTGGCCTTTCTGGAAGGGGACTACAGAGAAGGCCTTGGCATCACTGTCACTTTTGGCTCCTGCTTTGGCACTAAACCAGGCAGTTCTTGCTGCAAGTGAAGCATAACTCTCTCTGGCAGGAAACATACATTAGTGTCCCCCTAAGTCCTGGGCTTGGCCCATAAGTGCCTGTACCAAATCCCTTAAGCACACTGGACACCTTCCAGGTGTGGGTTTTATGTCTCAATGAGATTGAATACCTGTGCTTCAATGTCACATGAGAGTATGGAAATAAAAGACTATATGAAGTTGATGAACACTGGAGTTTATTTTTCATGGTCTGTTTATAAAGAGTACCAGGTGGGCGCCAGGCCCTTTGCTATATGTTGGGATTATCTTGGTCCTATAGGCTGATAAAGCAAAATATTATAAACTGAGTGGTTTTAATGAATGCTAGGCATTTATTGTTCAAGGTTTTGGAGGCTAGGAAGTTCAGGATCAAGACACCTGTAGATTCAGGTCTGGTCATGATAATTCCTTACAGCTGGCCATCTTCTCAAAGTAACCTTGGTGGCAGAAGAGACTATCCCAAGCCCTTTATTAAATAAGGGTGTTTATCTCACCGATGAGGAATTCTTGTTTAGGACCCAGCCACCTTCTAAAGAACCCACACCCCCAAACAGTCACCTGTGAGTGCAGATTTAACATGGGTTTAGGGGTGAAACATTCAGACCAGAGCAAGAAATAACAGAGTTAATATCACTGGCCTCCGTAGGACTGAAAGTCTGGGTCCCTTGTTACCTCTCCTTCCAAGC
Source organism: Rhabdomys pumilio (assembly GCA_030674055.1). Taxonomy (NCBI): domain Eukaryota; kingdom Metazoa; phylum Chordata; class Mammalia; order Rodentia; family Muridae; genus Rhabdomys; species Rhabdomys pumilio. The sequence continues at coordinate 45,406,381 of JANHMN010000016.1, read as the reverse complement.
TCTAGCAATTTGGTCACATGTATATTTGTATTATTTTTTCTTACCTCTAACGGATAGGTAGAGTTGGGGAGGAAAGGCTGTTCCTGCATTTGTAGAACCCGAGCCTATCTGGCTTCCCTTGTCTGCTGTGAATAGGTACAGGACTGGGTCCTAACAGAGCCTTCTAATCAGTTGTATCTTGCCTTGGATCCTGTACACCTTGGCACCAGATATCATTCTAACACATTTCATCAAATGCCCACCCCTCCTGCATAGGCTTTGGACTATTCCTTCAGCAGGGACCTGCACACTCAGGCCTCCTGAGTGGCTGTAGAGTGGTCAGGAATGGGAAAACAGGGAGGTCTCCAGGAATGTTTGGTTTTCTCCAGTGATTCTGAACCCCAGGGCCAACTATCAAGAGAGTTAACAGTGTCGTTTAACCTATGTTATTCTATCTGTGGGAGCTTCCAATAAATTTCTCTGTCCTTACTTAAGAAACTGAAGTATAATGAGGCTTTGGAGCTACTTTGGAGGCTGAGTGTCTGTATGCATTATTTCTCTGAAACCCAAGAATCATGAGAAGCTAAAAAAGCCTATACCAGTGCTGTCAGGACTATTCACGTATGTGTTCCTGGGTCCCCTGCACTGTAGAATACCTCTGTCCTGAGGCCAGGACTTCCTTTGACACTATCCTCTCAGTTTAATCAAAATGACCTTTCCCTTATTAACTCTCAGTACCAAGAAAACCATGGTTTGAACCCCACTGGTAATGTCAAACTGAAGCAAGACAAACACTAGACATTTAGGAACCGTGATGTAAATGACTTACACAAACATGCCTTATACCCTTTAATCACCTAAGATAGATAGTCCTATAAACTTTCCATTCCACAGGACGCTTTCATTTGAATCCTGATTGGTGCCCTTCTGACAGTAATATACAGATGTCACCATTACAAAGTGCTTCCTCTTTCCCACATGCCTTCTATATCAGCGTGACACAATCTTGATGTAGACTCCATTTTGGGGGGCTAGTGCAGATTTGGATTCTAGCTGAAGTGGAATCTGAAATAGAGCAAATTAAAATATTTGACAAAGTTGACAATATCTACCAGGAAACTTTCTTAGAACCTAGCCTGAAGCATGGCTTGTGAAAATTTAGCTGTGGGCTGGGAGACAAGACCTTTGGGGTCAGAAGGAGCCAAGGTGAGAGTCCCTGGCTTCTATAGAAAAAGCTAAACACTCTAAAGCCATCAGTGGCCATTAGGATACATGCTCTTGTACTGAGGGCAATGCTAATAAGAAAACACAACATGGGGTTATGAGCCAGCACTTACCCAAGCACGAAGCATTCGTTCATCTCCCTTCTCATGGAGGATGAGATGGAGGATGTTTTCATCAAGAGATAGGTGTCCCTGAGAGGAGAGGGACTACTAGACTGGCCTAGCAGAAGCTGACGCACTATGGGGCAGAGAAGCAGGGTTGGCCCCACCCTAGAATATTAGACCTTTACCTGAGTCTCAGGACTGGCTTCAAAGCGGAACTTGTGTAGGACCTGGAGTAGGGTCAGCTTGACCGCCAGCAGCCCCAGCCGTACTCCGAGGCAGCTCCTGGGACCAGCTCCAAAGGGCAGGTATGTGAACGGCCTCTGCTGAAGTCGGGCCTCTGCTGTGAACCTAAGGGTCAGGTGAAGCTTACAGTTGGCCTCCAACACCTGCTCCATCTAAAGCGGTGGTTCTCAGTCTTAATACTGTGACTCAATACAGTTCTTCATGTTGTGGTGTTCATAAAATTCATAGCTCATTTTATAACTGTAAGTTTGCTACTGTTATGAATTCAAATGTAAATATCTGATATGTGACCCCCAAAGGGGGTTGAGACAGGTTGAGAACCACTGATCTAAAGTCCCATTTCCAGCTGAGTGACCCCTTCATGTGAGATCCTTTCTCTCATCAGGGCCAACAAGATCCTATGTCCAGAACTGTCCTCAAGGCTCTGGGTAACTGGTAGCTTCTGATCACCAACATCTCAGCACTGTTCCATTCAGACAGTCAGCTGAGTGTGCCTTCTCACCTCACCTAGGAAGTTGTTATCCAAGGGTGTGTGAAGCCAGGACATAATCCAGAATTCCCAGGCTTGACCAGCATATCCTGACCCTATCATTCTTGCCTCCCCCTTACATTGGACCACACAGTTTCTCTCATTTCCTCTCAGCAAAGTTTTTAGGCACTTTGGTCACATCCTTGAAGCCTTCCCAGGGTCCCAACATGTCATCTCATTGAGGACTGGGAGCTGACTCCCCACCACCCTGGCTTTGCTGCTCAGGATGTGGGAGGCTTGAGACCCTGAGTGTAGAGGAATTTTAATCCAGCACCATGGCTGCTCTGGCTAGAATAAAGACATGCCCTTAGTTTACACATCTTTAATCCTAAACAATGAAGGTAAGTTTAGTTTGTAGAAGGAAGCATCCATGGTTGAAAGTGACCTCTAGTTGAGGGGCAGACAAAGTGATGAGTCAGAGAAAGATTGGACAGAATGAGTCAGAGATAGGATACGCCCAACTCTCAGGAGAACAGACAGGGAAAGGAGGCTATTTAGGAGCAGTGCAGGGAGAGGAAGGGGAGTTGGAAGTTAGTATAGTTCAGTCAGTTTGAGTGTTCAGTCAGTTCAGTTCGGTGACGTGGAGTTGAGTCAGTTGGGAGTCTGTGTAGTGCAGTAGAGTCGAGTTTGTTCATGAGTTCATACAGTCCATTGCAGGTCAGCAAAGGCAGTTGAAGCCAGAGAATAAGGAGCCAGATTAGAACAAAGTGCCAGAGTTAGTTTGAGGACAAGTGGAGCTATTATTCACTTAGAAGCTAAGAGAAGCCAACTTCAATCAGTCAGCTTGGAGAGGAGTTTTGAGCCAGAACGCTGAGTTGAACCAGCCAGCCAGAGTTCAGAAAGAAGTAGAAAGGGTGAGCTTATTTAGCAGTAAGTCTCTGAGACAATGATTACATCAAGGGGATAAAAAATACATTTATATCCATGATCCTCAAGATTTGAACCAAAGGTAAGATGGCTAGGCTTGCTATCAGATCTCATCCCCAGTTCCGTAGAGCTAAGTGACAGTTACTAATCTGTGATGGCTAGCTAGTTCCTTACCACTTCTAGGCTTTCTGTGATGCTCTGTTCCCCCACAGCTGCTGTTTGTGGGTATGAGTCTTTACCATGTTTGCAGGACCCACCAAGATGCGGGAGGCTAGTTATCGGAGTCTCAGTCCCTGAGCAGGTTGCAGAGGTGGGCTGGGTTTAGATGGAGTCAGGGAAGGGAGAACCACGGTGGCACCTTACCCACATCCTAGTGGGTCACAGGGAAAGGAAAAGTGACTGATTCTGACAAGGAGCAGGCTGTGAGGACTGCCCAGGTATTTATACCACAGAGCCTAGAGATGGAGTTGACAATGGACCAGATCCATGCTCATGAAAAGAAGAGGATCCAGGTCTTTTGGATCTCATGGGTTTAGAGTTAAAGGGTTGCTATGCTGATGTGGATGCACTGAATGGAGGTGATGTTTTGTTGTTTTCTTGCACAACAAAACACACCACACACACACACACACACACACACACACACACACACACACACACAC
>JANHMN010000016.1:45381304-45393437 GCA_030674055.1 Rhabdomys pumilio | reverse complement strand
TGGATGGATGGATGGATGGATGGATGGATGGATGGATGGGTAGATGGATGGATGGGTGGGTGGATGGATGGATGGATGGATGTCAATGGGCAGGAATGATGACAGATTCCATCAAAGGCTAGGAGGCCAAAGAGACAGGGTTGAGCTGAGAAGAAAAGCCACGCAAAGGCTAGTGATGTTTGGTAAAGGTAGTTAATGTACAGAAGAATGAGCCAGACTTTTCAGGCCTTGTGTCTGGTGCCCCAGGGGATACAAAGAAACCCAGGAAACTAACCAACCCAGCCCCTTAGGAATGTGTGATAATGGGTGCCAACAGACTAATGATCAGTGAAGGCCCCAAACAATAATGCTCAAGGGGCTACAGACATACCTGAAAGCCGGTGGGTACATCCTCAGGGTCTCTGCAATCACCATGTCCAGATAGGGCAGACCTTCCTGCAGGTTGCAGTACTCAAGGGCTGGCTGAGGCAGGAAGCAGACAAAAGGAGGTTGTGTTAGAAGAAATTTCTCACAGCTCTTGTTTTTTTTTTTTTTCATGAGCTCTGATTCAAACTTTAACAAACATTTCCGTGAAAGTCCCACAAGATGAGAAGTAGATTCCATCCAGATGGCCTCACGGTAGCCCCCAGCATGCTCTTTGTTTCATTTCTTGGTGTTTTACATTACTGAAGACAAACAAATGCAGCCTTGGATTTCGGGGTCTTTGGCTGTACCGTGGAGAGATCTAGTGTGGGGGTTTGTATTGTCAACTTGACAGAAGGGAGAGTCAGCTGGGAGATGGGCTTGCAGTATATTATCTTGATAGGGTTAATTGAGGGGGAAGACCCACCCACTGTGGGCGACACCATTCCCTGGGCTGGGATCCTGGACTGTGGATGGAGAAAGCAAGTTGAGAGTTGCATGCATGCTTCCACTGCTCTCTCTGTGAACATGTGACCAGCTGCTCTAAGCTCCGGATTCCTTGACTTCTCCACCAGGACGGGCTGCCATTTGGAATTGAAACCTAAAACAAACCATTTCCCCTTCGGCTTTGTCTGTATTTTGATCACAGCCACAGGAAAAGCAACAAAGGCAGACTCTTAATACTACAGTTCCAGTCCCATTTATTGGAAGCTGATGGCATGGCTAAGCATGGCAAGCCTGTGCTCTTGTTTAATCTGCCCAGCAAAGCAAGGTGGCAGCTTTTCCCTATCTCTGAGAGGCTGTCACCTGGATGGTAATTGGTACAGCAGTAAAGCTAAGAGACACACAGAGATGCAGCAAAGAATAAAAGCTTGTAACAGTTAGCAAGGATGAACAGTTGACACAACCCTCCAAAGCTATTATATACCAGCAGGAAGAGACAGCTCAGACAAAAAGCTGTCAAAGGGTATGAAAAGGCAAAGCCCAAGAGGAGGAATACAAGTCACAATGAAAAAAATTGCAAAATCGTAATATTCTGTTTCTTGCACATCACATTAGAAGTTGGAAAAGGCTGATTAAATTTGGGGGTGCAGTTGTCAGGGTTCCTAACATCTGGTGACTCTCAAGGGGAGGACAGATTGGTGTGTGTAGTCACCAGGGTGTGGGGCAGGATCTGACCCAGGCACCCCCAGCCTGCCACTGCACTGTGTGTGTGTGTGTGTGTGTGTGTGTGTGTGTGTGTGTGTGTGTGTATTTTCTGTTTGACAGGTGTTACTGTTTATCTCTGAAATGTTCCCACAGACTCATGTTTTGAATGCTTGCTTCTCCAGATGGTAGAAAGCATTAATTAGAGCGATCAGGGCCCTTTAAGAGGTGAAGCCTAGCTTCTGAAAGCAGGTAACTAGAGTCAGGCCTTGGTTGTTAAAGCCTAGGTCCTGGTCTTCTGAGCAAATGCCACCAGAGCTCCTGTCCCTCCTGTGCCGTCACCACTGCAGTGAACCAAACTCACTGAGACCATGAGAACAATCCTTTCTAAGTGTCATTCATGTCAGGTGTTTTGCTATAGCAAGGGAGAAGAGTAACAAACACACTGGGTGACAGTCTTGCTCCTTTCAGTTCTGGGGGAGGTCTTTCTTCTGTACCCCGCTCCTCTGCAGAGCAGCAAGAGGCAGCCCACAGACCAAGTCCATCCTACAGCTGTCACTCTCCATGGGCAGGCCCCATGTGGCTTTACTCTACTTTCAGGAAAGAGGCCCACATCCGGGAGACCACAAGGCCATACTGCCAGGTGGGGCACCACTAGTCCCCTGGTGAGCATCCTGGGACAGCAACAGTGTTACCTGGGAAACTGCTATAAATGCAGAAAAGCTAGTGGCAGGAGAGGAAGCAGGGTCAGGACACCTGGAGTCTTGACGCCTGTAAGAAATACTTTAGATAATCTATGATGGTTCAGCCATTCAGTAAAACATAGCTGTTAGTGATGGTTACCATGCACCAGGTTACAGCAAGTGTGTGGAGCTGAACTCCCTCTGTGAATGCTCAAGAGTTTGGAAGGCAAACTCATGTAATATAAAATGTTAGCCATCGCCTGGCTTTCCCAGTGCTTGCCCACTTCCACTCTGGTCTCTTATTTGGCATCACATTTCCATCTCCATCCTAGGCCCTGTGTGTGCTGCTGGTGCTCTGTGATTGTTATCTTGAGACTCTTAATAACCTCGCTGTTAGATTTGTGCTCTGGGGTGAAGTGAGAAAGAACTTAGGTGCTTGCTTGTTCTGGGTCTCGGATGGCTGCTCCCTGCCCCCCTGGACTGCCTTCCCTGGAGGAGTTCTCAGTTGCCTTTTTTGTTCTGACCCTTACACACAGACACAAGAGAATGTGAAGGGGGTTCACATATACTGCAGCATCTTGGGGGTAACCATGGTGGTCATCTTAGCTTCAAGCTGGAAGAGCATGGGGTATGTGGTGGGACTGGCTGGAGGGCACACAGATTCAAGACTCCTGGAAGAAGTCTTCTGTGGGTGCTGTGGGGAGAGAAGATACCTGGACCCTACCCCCAGCCAGCCTTGGGACTGGGGTCCAGGATACCTGTGAAGGTTTGGACTCCCTCAGCCCAGGCCTGAAGAAGCTTGGGGATAAGTTCTGGGGATACTTTCTCTTCTTCTTTCCATCTTCAACAGTTTGGTTTGTGTTTGTGTCCTCTGGCCTTTGAGTTCACAAAACATGAATTGCACTACTTCTGTGGTTCTACATGCAACTTTGGAAAGTGGCTTTGTACGATATAAAGATGGGTGGAAAATTCATGGAAATAATTGAAAATTTAGATAATTTTTTCTTTACTAAGGATGACACTGAGTAGAAATGAAACAGCAGCATGGCAAACAAGAGACCTTGGAGGAAAGGGGGCCATGCTCTGCCTGCATGTTCGGCAGGTCTCCTGCCTTTTGAGTAAAGAGTTCCATGTTTGCATGTTGCTTTAGGCCTCACAAATTGTATAGTCAGTTTTGTAAGACATGACTGGTCAGTCCAAGGAGACCAGTACAGAAATCCTGATTGGGACAAAGGAAAGGGAGCCTGGAGCTGAGAGTGGGTGAGTCAGGAGCTATTGGTGGCCACCTTCTGCTTCCTGGGTTATTAAACATAACCATAAAGCATAAAACACCAGTTGGTTCAAGAAAGAAACAAAGTAGATGGAAAGAGAGAAGCAGAGGCAAAGGACAGAGATCATTTCCTGGTGCCTCATAGAGTTCTTCTTGGTCCTGTCTTCTGTCTGCTCTAGGCACTTTCCCACTTGTGGACCAAGTCAGTGACATTTTTGACATTTTGAACCCTGCTGCCTGCAACCACAGGAGTCCTAACAAATGCAAGAATGTGAAAGACAAAAAGGAAGAGAGGGAGGGAGGGACATGGTGACTATACTGCAATATAGAAAACTCTCTCTCTCTCTCTCTCTCTCTCTCTCTCTCTCTCTCTCTCTCACACACACACACACACACACACACACACACACACACCACACAAAACATAAATTGTGTGTCTATGTATGTATGTATGTATGTATGTATGTATGTATGTAAATTAGATGTAGGAAATGTAGTGTTTCTCTGACGGGTAAATGGTGCCGGCTCCCAACTAAACTCGTGTGATTATAAACTCTCTGGGTTTGTTAAAAGGGAGAAGCTCATTAGGTGGGATAGCTGACACCTTCATTATAAAGTCAGCACCTTCATTATTTCTTTCTCTGCATTGTCTTTCACTGCCCCTAAACTTTGACTCAAGTGCTCCTGTGAGCATCACTATGGTCCAGTGTTCTGACTTTGTACTCTCAGGGGATTTGGTGGCCTGTGGTGGGGCTCTCAAGAGCCTTCCTGGAACCTCAAGTGACCGCAACACAGGAAGTGTAAGCATACAAGGTAAAGAGAAACACACCCTGCCTTCATTTGAGTTCGATCCAGGCCAGGCAACAAAAGTCCAGGATCTCAGGGACACAAAGGGTCTGAGCTGAGCCTGCCAGCAGAGGGCAGCAAATGGATGGTAAATGGGGCTCCCCAGTTCCTGAAAGGGACTTTGGAAATCATTGTATGTGACTTCTTCATGATACAGGGGAGGGAGGAAGCCTGTGAGCCCAGAGTCTTGCTGAGAGTGTGTTCTGAGTACTTTCCACCCAGGGCTCTCACAGTGAACACCTTAGACAGCTTGGTGCCAGAGATGCAGAGTGACAAGGGCCCTGTCCTTTGGGGAACCACATTTGTAACAGATAGAGGAGAGGCTTGGGAGGAACAGTGCTTCTCGTTCATGGGAAACCATTCATTCTTTTACCCAGGCTGTAAGCCCTGTGCCAGGCACAAGAGGGGCACGATCACACACCAGCTCATGGATTTCCTCCAGTTCCCAGTCAAGCATGGTGTTAGCAAGTTGATTGGGGTGAGATGGGAGAAGAGAGGGACACACATCACTGGCAGCCACCCGGAGGGAGCCATGTCCACACTGGCCTTCATAAAGAAAGGTGTGTGGATGAAACTTCAAACTAGGATGAAGCAAATACTACAGTTCCATCAGGGGACTTGGCTGTTTTTAAAGAATCATGGCTTATTTTATTTTTAGTGCAGTGATGACATGTTATGAATTGTAATGTAAATATCTGATCTGTAGATGGCCTTAGGTGACATCTGGAAAGGGTCATTCAGTCCCCAAAGAGGCCATAAACCACAGGTTGAAGACCACTTCTACCATCCTACACCAGTGAGGAAGAGACAGGAGAAAGCCTGGGTCTTGATGGCCATCTAGTCTAACCAAATTAACAAGCTCTAGGTTCAGTGAGAGATCCTGTTTCAAAGAGATACAATACATCCCATGTCCCCCTAACCCCCAAAGCATTCTTAGAAGAAAAGGCTGGAGGCTCATTCAACATGTTTAAAATAGAAATAGCATCTGTTGGAGCTGGCAAGATGGCTCAGTGGGTAAGTGCTTGCTGAACAAGCTCAAGGACCCAAGTTCAAATACCCTAGCACCCATATAAAATATTCTCTTACTTCCAGCCAGGTAACATATAGAATATCTAAGTTTCTGAAACATATTATGAAGTCACTCTGGGTTCTGCCACCTCCAGACTTAGAAGTAAGGAACCTGAAACCCACCTCTCACCGGTGAAAACGCCCCATCTGTCCCCCTCCCTGGCCAGTCCTTGGGGAGCCACCATATTCCACAAGTGAATGACACAGTTATGAACGGATCATACAACAGCTACAGCCTTGGTCCAGCTGCTGGGCCACCATCGTAGGTCACCTCTGATGTCCCACCTCAATTCACAGGAAAGGCTAATGCATGATAAAAATGGCAGCTTCTGGAAACTGGAACAAACTGGTTGGTGTTTCTGATGGGAAACACCCACTGGCAAGACTCCGCTGTTCAAGAAGAGATATCTGTCTTCTGTAAGGAGTGTTAGTAAGGAAGTGATTCCCAAGGCTTATTAAAGTCATATCAACTGGGATTTGCTTTATAAAATGAATTTCTGGGCTCCTAGAAAGGAGAAAATTAAATATAAGGAAAATGAAAATTTAAAAAGTACGTGGGACGTCCCCCATGTTTACACTCGAGCACGAGGATCCCTTGATTTTCAGAGAGATTTTCATTTATGTTTGGTCCTCACTGGACAGTAAATTCTAGTTTTATTTCTTTGGGTTTTGGTCTCTTTTTAAAAATTAATTTATTTTTACCTTATGTTCATTGGTGTTTTGTCTAAATGTATATCCGTGTAAGGGCGACAGAGTCCCTGGAACTGGAGTTATGGATGGTTGTGAGCCAGCATGTGGGTGCTGGGGACTGAACCAGGGTACTCTAAGGGATCTTCTGCAGGTGTCCCTAACCCCTGAGCCATCTCTCCAGTTCCCTATATTGAACTTACTAAACACTGCTTTATTTTTGTTTTTGTTATGTTTTGTTTCCTTTTTTTTGAGATAGGATCTTTTGCCTTGTGATCCTCCTGCCTCAGTGTCCTCAGTGCTGGGATTACAGGTATATGTCACCACACCAAAGCTATTGACACATCTTTTAAGTGGGAAACACTATTTCCCTTTCCTGGTTGCCTTATGTTTCTACATTTAGATTTTCCACTCATCCCACATTACATTTAGGGTTTTTTTTTCTGTGTATGTTTATTAAGTGTTATTATGTTCTTCGAAAGCTAGACACACACTCTTACTCATAGACCAACACATAGCCACTTAACTCGATGCGCAGATATGACCTGGAGTGTAAATGAAGATGACATTGATTTACAAAGACTTTCTCCTGTAGATTCAGGAGAATCTAATGGAAACCAACATTTTCTTGTTTTGTCAACGGGAATAAAAATGGCTGACTCCGATTATTCCTCTCCAGCGGCATCACATGGCATTGGTAATCCCCACCACCACCTGCCAAGGTTACTCCTGTGTTGTACAAACAGGGTCTAGTGAAGTCTCCTTTCTCTCTAGAAACAAGGAATTAGAAATCTTTTAAGTGTAGGGACAGTTGGGGGAAATACAGACACAGGAAGAAAAAGGTCCCATGTACCTGCATTCTCCAGGGAGCACAGACCATAGCAAAAAACGGATCCATGGAAAATGTAATGACCTCAGCCCTGTCACTTTGACCGCAAACTGAGGAGCAACCCCTCCCCCAACCCCCACCTCCACACACCTAACCTGAGGCATATTGCCTGGCTTCTCCCTGTTTGTACTGGCTGGTTTTGTGTGTCTAGTTGATACAAGTCATTAGAGAGGAAAGATCCTCAGTTGAAGAAATGCCTCCATGAGATACAGCTGTTAGGCATCTTGTCAATTAGTGACCAGTGAGGGAGGGCCCAGCCCAAGGTGGGTAGGGCCATCCCTGGGCTGTTAGTCCTGGGTTCTATAAGAAGGCAAGCTGAGCAAGCCAGGGGAAGCAAGCCAGTAAGAAGCATCCCTCTGTGGTCTTTGCTTCAGTTCCTGCCTCCAGGTTCCTGCCCTGCTTGAGTTCCTGTCCTGTCTTCCTTTAGTGATGAACAGTAATGTGAAAGTGTAAGCTGAGTAAACTCTTTCCTCCTCAGTTTGCTTCTTGGTCGTGGAATTTCATCACAGCAATAAAAACTCTGAATGAGATACTGCCAGTCCTGGGGTCTTCCTGCCTGGCCTGGGTTTTCCCTGCCTGGTCTGGGTTTTCCCTGTCTGGCTTGTAGTCTCACTGGCTTCCTTTAACTTCTCCCAACTGAGGGTTCATCTCTGAGATTTCATAGGAGTTTGTTCAGTGGGTTTCTGTCAGCTGTTTCAGAGTGAGAAGCCATAGGGGCTGGACGTGGGCCCTCTGTGTGTGTGTGTGTGTGTGTGCATTGTGTGTGTGTGCGTGTGTGTGTGTGTGTGTGTGTGCGTGTGTGCTCATTCATGCGTACACTCTTAAGTTTCCTGGCTTGTGTAGCAATGTTCAGAAAGTACTGTGTGCTAGTTTTATAGAATTTGGCAGTTAGAGGCAGAAATACATTCATAGCTTAGAGGAAGCCATGAGGAGCATGTACATGGCATCTATTTATATCCACATTAAAAGAAAAGAGCCAGAATTCATTTCACATAAACAAAGGGATTGATTATTTCAGGTATGCCTGGGAGGCCCAGGCCATTAAGGAATTAGCTGAGGGGACAAACCAAAGAATATATAACACTTGCATAGGAATACTCACACCCATCTGCATACCACAGACACGTACTCACACACCACATACCACACACACACACACACACACACACACACACACACATACCACATATATACACCACATACCACCCCCCCACATAACACATACACACACATACCACACACACACCACATATATACACCACATATCACACGCACCCCACACACACAAATACACACACAGCACATACCACACACACATACCACATACCACCCACATACCACATAACACACACACTACATACCACACACGAACATACCACATATTGTACACACATACATACCACATACCATACACATTCATGCGTACACACCACACATATGTATGCACATGCACATGTGAATGAACACACACACATCATCATCACCATCACCACCACCATCATCCCTCTCCACCTAAGGCCCCAGGTTGAAAGTCATCAGCCATGCCAACCCTCTGTAGGATCTCGCCTTTAGGGAATAAAAGCCGTAGGATTTCATCTTGTGAGTTTCTGTTCTCTCATCAGAGATCCTACATCTGTATACCGTTCCGTCCTCAGAACTGCCCTGAGATAGGCAGGACAACTTTTGTTGTCCATCTTGTAATGGATGTTCCTCTTCCCCCAGAGTCCCAGAGGCTAAGAGTCCATTCCAGACCACATGACTAGTGAAAAGTAGTCTTGAGACTGACTTCAGGTCTTCGATGCCAAGCCTGTTTTGCCCCATCACCCACCTCAGCCTTCTTACCCCTCTTCCAGACCAAGACACAACATTCCAGAACTCTATGGTGTTCTGTGTCCCACTCCTGTGTCAGCCATTTCAGAAGTAGCTGACAGAGAACACAAAGATGGTTTTGCCTCCCTCCCCACCACCAAGCTTTTCTCAATGGCACGTTTAGGAAGCAGGCTCTGTGTCTGCCTCTTTGGCTCAGAATTGTCTGTGATCTGTCCATGTAGAGTGTAGCTGTAGTTGTAACCCCCCCTCTGCCTCTTGCTGCTTCTTCTGTGCTCAGGGTGGAACCCAGGGCATTGCACATACTAGTCAGGGATGCTGCCACTAAGCACACGCTCACGTGTGCCACCATTACCATGGATACACAACCACAGGCCTATCCTTTCTCTTGCAGGGAGCTCCCAGTTTGGAGGTCATCATGAACAAAGCTGATGAGAATATTCTTACCTATGGTTTTGGGTGAGTTTGTACACAGGTTCCTGGAATATGTGTCCAGGAATAAACTGCAGGGGTCCTAAACATGTGTAGGCTTAGCTGTAGTAGATATTTCAAACCGGTTTACAAATGGTTTGTGATGCCTGAAATTTTGGGGATGAATCCATCAAAAACAGCAAGTTGACATCTTAGTTTTCCCTGTTTATTCCAACTTCATGTTTTCCTCAATGTCTTCCCTAGATCCATTCTGATAGTCTGAAGTCTAGCAGTTTGAGTTATCCCAGGAAAGAGTTGAGACAACAAACTTGGGTGCTGTTTTGGGAATTGAATTGTTTATTCAACTAGTGTGTGCTTGTGGTGATGTAGGGGGAGAGGGGACCTATTAAGACATATCTAAAAAATGCATATTTTTTTAAAAAAAAATTGTCCCAATTATCAAATGCACTGCAAGCACTCATAAGCAAAAGTGTGTTCTGGCATCAAGCAAATTTACGTTTTTGAATTAGCTGCAGTTTTATAATATTTAGCATTCTGTCCTCTCCATTAGCATGAATCATTCAGAGTTGATTGTATTCAAAGCTTAGAGAAATAAGCCCTTTTGTAAATGATCGTTAAATCACCCAGCCTGCTCTCTGGGTGTGAAGAAAGAGTGGACTGCGTTTAATTTGCAGGGAAAATGTATTTATTCACTCATTCCACAGATAGACATTGCTTAGCAGCCTGTGGGAGGTGGGGAGGGTGGAGAAGAGGAGATAAGATGCAATCCCGGAGCATATGGAATTCATTGTGTGTCGTGGAAGCCATTCATTTATTCATGCAAAGATTTATTGTTCTGGTGGGGCCACTGATGGCTTCGGAAGAGTGGAGGTAACACAGTGAAAATGGTATTTTTGTGATCTGACAAGGACAGGAAGAAAAGATGGAGCAGGAGGAGCTGGGAAACAAGGCAGGGGGTTGTTGCGGAACAATGAGCTTCAGGCAGTAAGCTAGGCACCTCCATCTTGGTGCTGTCTGCGGGTGCTAGGGTGGGGTGGGTTCACCCCAAGGCATTCAGATTCAATTGGTGTTTTTTCCCAAGTTCCCCAAGGGATTCTCCCGTGTAGCCGGGTATCACAATCATGTTAGAAAGGAAGAGGGGAGGGGAGGGGACACTTGGGATATCAAAGTCCATAGGGAAGGGTCCACAGCTTCACTGCTGGTGGCGGGGAGAAAGATGGAAACAGGATCCACAGGGCAGAGGAGGCACTTGGTACCTGAAAATCTGTGTTAGGGCCCCCCATTCCCTAGGGACAGCAGCTTGTGCCTGGAAGTGGGAAGATGAAACCCAGTCACACAAAGTGTCGCGCCCTTTGGGGATTAAGAAAAAGAAAAGCACAGAGGGACTGAACCTTCACTACTCCCCAGTGGAGGTGGCTGGTCACTGGAAAGGGACTTGAACAACGTCTCAGATTGCTGTAATCTGGCTCTAAACAGTCGCCGACAGTCCATGTGTTAGAGGCTCACCCAGGAAAACAGCAGTCCTGTGCTTTCTGGAAGTGGTGGGCATGTAGGAGGTGCGACTTAGGGTGAGGTCATCCGGTTGTTGGAAGGTTGACCTTGTGGGGGATAGTGAGACCCAAGCCCATTTCTCTTCTGTTAGCCTCTCAGCCATGAGTTGAAGGCTTCACTCCACCAAATCCTGCCTGTTCTAGGCAACAAGGGTCTACAGCCAAGAATGTAGCCCTCATAACTGGAAGCCCAGACAGCCCTTCTTCTCGTTACTTGTCGACCCTTTTCAGTATTTGCTATTGGGACAAAAAGCTGACGAGTACATGGGTCACCTCTTATCAAGGGCCAGGGTCAGGACTATGAAAAGCTAGTGCATTGTCAGCCAGGGGAGGAGAGGGACCAGAACAGACACCAGTGAGCAGACAAAGGGCAAACAGAAGAAGTGAGCGACCGGGAGTAATGTGAAACTCACACATCATGTGCCCTGTGTCCTAAAAGGACTGGAAACAGACCAAATTCAGGGAATAATAGTGTCTGTCACATGCCATAGATCACATATGTGGCAAAGAAATGCTGTGCGATATTAGCAGATGTGCCTTTGTCAATGGGTGGGAGACCCCAAGGTGCCTCCACCTCTGGGTTGGTTTGATGTACGAGGCTCATACCTCATCTGCTCAAAGACAGCTCTGTGACCCTAGCATGTTTTAGTCACTCTGTCAGACCAAGTAAATGCCACAGGAAGGCGAAGTGGTCCACGATTTACTGTCCACCCACCCCTACTTCCTGTGTGCTTTCTGTTGATAATCTACCCTGAGAGTCAGAGTGGGTCACTCACTGTTTGGAGAAATGGTAAACAAAGATAAGAGCTCTGAGCACTGGAATTTATTTTTTTATCCACTTGGCCTAAAAGCCACTGCCTGTTAAATTTAGACAGCCAGTTGCAGACCCCTCCCACCCTCCTGCTTCCTGCCCCCTCTCTGCCACCATGCCTACAGCATGGTCTCTGCTGGTTGTGGAATATGTAATATATTCACGGAGCTTGGGCCAGAGTCAGCCTGTCTGGATGTTATCAGAATGTATCATTGGAGGGCCTGAGAGACAAGAGCCATTTCCTCTGGTCTCCAGCTCAGTTCACCCAGTGTAGCAGCAGCAGCCAAAAGCTGCCCAAATATTTACCCACACATCCTCCCAGGCAGGGCTCCTGGGCTTCTGTCTCACATTGTCGTAGGTGGGCCTTGTCCCACAGGATGTCACAGTGTTTCCAGCAGACCATCTTAGGTTTGTTTGCAAGGTCACCTTCCACCTGCCCAGAATCTATCATTAAATGGCTACCCCCTGCCCATGTGTCGTAAATCCCTTTGCAATCAGCTCTAAGATCCAGAGAAATCCTTC
>JANHMN010000016.1:45333804-45378804 GCA_030674055.1 Rhabdomys pumilio | reverse complement strand
ATTGGCCTCACTGAGACTCTGTTCATCTGGAAAATGGGGCAATGTCCGCTTGAAGAGTCACAGCCAGGCTGCCCTTGTACGTGCTGGTGGAGGTTTTCTTAAGAGCACTGCTTATGATTCTGCTTTGGCAGAATGAATGCATGGACATCACATGCTGTTTACAGGCCCTATGAATCCACACAAGCAAGCCATGCCACCTCAGAGAAAAAAGAGTTGTACAAAGGACAAGATCCCATGTCAGGTGGGGATATTGTGAAGCGGTCCTTTCTGGTGGCAGAAGGACGGAAGGCGTTACTGAGTACATCCTCCAAGGTGAGGTAGGGCTGCAGCTCAGTGGGCCAGATGGACCCAGGTTCAACCATTTTTTGGTGATGGCTGTGGGAAAAGAGCTTCCAGGGAACTCCTGTGTTTCTCAGCTCGAGACCAGGTTCTGGTCCTGGGCTCCTTGCTGTGTTGAACCCTGTCTTTCTGAGGAGAGGAGTACCATAGTGATCCTTTCTTTCCGTGGCACTTTATGAACTGCAGGATTTGTGCAAGGCTAATGACTCCCCTGTCCCGAAGACAACTAAGACTCTGTTGGTTTGAATGAGTAATATCTTCCAGAGGCTCATGTATCTGTTAGTCATGTATTTGGGGACATTATGGAGCTTTCAAAGGTACAGCCTTGCTGGAGGAAGTACGTCACTGAGGGTGGGCTTTGAAGGGCATAGCCTTGCTCCGTTCTAGTTTGTTTGCTCTACTTCCTCTGTGCAATCAAGAGAGGATCTCACAGCTTCCGGCTGCCACGCCTCTTCCGCTATTATTAACTCTTCCTCTGGAATTTTAAGCCACAGTTGCGAATTGTGTCTGGTTATGGTATTTTATCACAGCAAATTTCACACAGAAAAGTAACCGATGCAGCCTCCCAGTGGCTACTCATGTCACACAGGAGGGAACGGAGGCGCCAGAGCTTAGGGAGCAATGGGAGACCTGGGGCTGAACCTGAGGCTGCTTGGGCGATTCCGTGGTGCTTGCGCCCTCTTGTTACACTGTGGCCTGTCTCCTTTCCACCTGGTGCTATTTTAGGTCTTTCTCTGCAGCTGGTGGCTCTCCTGAGAAGGACTTCTTGCCAAGAGTGGCCTCTGCAAGGGCAAAACTAAAAGCAGAAAGGCCCCTAGAGAAAGATGGCATGAATTTCCCGCCTATGCCACGCCCCTTCTCCAGCTGAAAGTGAAGCAGAATGATGCTTATGGCGAGAAAGGTTGGTTTGTTGTTGTTGTTGCTGTTGTTTGTTTGTTTGTTTTAAAATTAATTTGGGGTGGGGATTTAATCAGAGACAGCACCTGCCTCCGAGTCTTATTTTTTATAGACCATAGTTTAGTGATTGCTCAAGTAGCTCTGCTCCATGCTTTCAGACTCCAAACGTCTAGCTGAGTCCCAAAGAAGTGGGCTGCCAGCAGCTCTGCGGATAGACTCCTATAGGTCTCTCCAGAGGGCCCGTGGCTCCCCTCTACTCCCTGTGGCATGTGGCCACGGAAGATACGGAGGTCACAGTGGGCTCTGAGGGAGATCCAGGCTGTTGGTGCACCTTTCTGCTTTTCCTCATGATCCAGCCTCATAGCACTACAGGAGGATCGAAGGAGCCCCAGGGCTCTGCATCGTTCATGGAGTGGGAAGTGTCTCCCCCTCTCGATCCTCAATAATCTGGGGGGACCCCTCCTCATTTTCTGGGTCATCTGAGCCTGTGGCACCCAAGGAGTCACACAAAGGCCACTCTGCTTGTTCTCTTTAGAGCTTTCTGATACCCCGGGCCTTCCACCAGTCCCAGCTCTGGGTCCTGCACTCAGAACCCTCTTTTGACTCTCTTATCTCTGTTGATTGGGCTGTTCTAATGTGGGAAAACCCCCAAAGGGATGGCTGGCTATGGCCCCATGAGAACAAGTTACCCCCTTAGTCACACATGACGGAAGATCTTCAGTTTATGTGTTTATTTCAGTGGTGGATTCTTTCAGAAATAAACCCTCTCCCTTAATAAGAATGTTGTCTGCCTCACCAGAATCCATTTAGCTTCCCACGGGACTCCTTCAGGTCTGTGCTCTGCTTTTCCTATGGCTGTGTGCTGGCTGTATCTGCTCTGCACCCAGGACTGTGGAAAGTACGGAGAGAGATGGCCAGTGCACCGTCCCTGGGACCACGTGCATAGGGACGTTCTAGTGGATGGCTGGAAGTGAGAGCCCGGTAGCTTTCATGGGGACACTGTGAAGGTCAGGATCTGCCTTGGGTGGGGGTAGGGACATTGGAAAGCCTTCCTCAGAGAACAGGAGCCTGATGCTGAAGCAATTTTCCAACTGCATTTGTGTTCTCTCACACAGAAACAATAAAAGCAGTTAAACAAGGTTTTGGAACAACGCTGAACCGTGTTGCGTTGCCGCTGCCTGTTTATTGCCGTTTTATTGGCACACACTCTTCTGTGGTTTCTGCCTCACTTCAGCCTGGTCCCAGCCCAGAGATGGTGGTGGAGGCCTGTGTTAATGAGGGCAATTTGTTTTGGCTGGGGATCTTAGAGTTGTGTGTTTCTTTTGTCTCTATGCCTGCTGCTCTGGCCTTGTGCACACATGGATGCCTGGCTCATCACCCTACAGTTTCAGGGCATCTGACCTCACACAGGGGCAAAGTGCTCAAAGGGACTTAGCATGTAGGTTAGTTAGAGTGACTTAGACTGTGAGTCTCTCTAGGTATCAGAGGTGGCATTCCAAGTCACATCAGGGAGGCCCCTAGGGGAGGGCCAACCTGCTGTAGACTGGATTGTTGGAACAGGCAGCCACAAGCAGAAGTCAAGTGTATACCCACACACAGAGACACTGGAAGGGTGGGTGGTAAAGAGGTTAGGGGAGGAAGATGCTCTCTCTGTCTCTCTCTGTCTCTCTGTCTCTCTGTCTCTCTGTCTCTCTCTCTCTCTCTCTCTCTCTCTCTCTCTCTCTCTCTCTCTCTCTCTGTGTGTGTGTGTGTGTGTGTGTGTGTGTGTGTGTGTGTGTTGGAGATGGGAGGGCCAGGAAGCCAACAGCAATCCTGAGGGGTGGGCACAGCTGAGCTGGATCCCTTTAGGGACCAAGATAGGAGGTCTTAGGGGTCAGAACTAGGATGGAGGATGAATTTTGGGAGAACAGGGCCATAAGTCACTGACAGGATGCAGGCCTTGGGCTGGCTGCTACGTGGGTTAACTGAGATGAACAGTTCTAAGTCTGGGCTGCTGAGGTGGGTAAATGAAGGAGGAGAGTCAGGTAGGGACAAGCACAGCTCGTACCCCGGACATCACCTGTATCACAGGCTGGGAAACTTTACAGGTGTTCACAGGATCACCCTTCAGACCTTTGTCCTGGATGAGGGGCAGGGAGACATGGCTCTAATGAGGATAGGACTAGGATGGAGAGATGACAAGCCTGGGGGGGGGCAGGTGGAGTGGGAGCAGAGCCAGTGACGTCATTTATGAGAAAGGGAAGTTGTAGGTCCTCAGAGTTCTGCAGGTGACTGTCACCTGTGCCATGTATAAAGGGAGTTATAGTTTATAGATGAGGGATGGGGGCCAGGGGGTTTATGAGTAAGGTCAGTAGGACAGATGGTGGCATCTGGCAAAGGGTTTTGTGGCACAGAGTGAATAAAAACCGAACTTTGACTCTAAGGCCTGTGTCAGGGACAAATGAAAGACCCAGGAGAGAAGAGGCCAGTGGAGCAATCCATGACGGATGCTTCATGAGATGGGATGTAAACCAGGCAGGTGGAGTATGGGGACCTCTTGGGACTAGGGACTTAGGAGTCAGGGAGAGTAAAGACGAGTAGGCGAGGCCAGGACTATGCTGTTGAATGTGGAACTCTGGCCAAGAGATGGAAAGATGCTGTTGACTCTGGCCCTCAGCTGCAGAAGCCACTGCAAACACCATATGGGACCTCTCTTTGGACCTGGAACAATGCATGAAACAGACTGCTTTGGCTGCTGAGTGCTGGTCCCATTTAGCACAGGGCTGGGCAGAGTCACTTGGGAATCCTACAGCCCTAGTTTAACAGTGTGGTTAGCTACATAGAGCTGGTTTTCTTAGCCTGAGCCTCAACCCTCCCTGAGTATTGGTGGAGTCCTCTGGCATGGAACGCCCCACCTCACCTAGCAAAGAATTTTTCCAGGACCAACAGGGCCACCCTTGAGAAGTTTAGACAGACATATGCATCTATTTGGAAAGTGGTGAAAATCTCACATTACATACTTTCTTTATTTCTGCTAAGGACCTGCAGGGTGAGAGGAAATGGACCCAAATGAAGGCAGGAGAGGGACAGCAGTGGCCCCTTCTAAAGGTTCCCCCATTCATTCCTTGTGTCCTCTCTCTGCTTATAGGTCAACAAGCATGACTAACTGGTCCTACTTTGGTTGGCACATGGCCCTAGAGCAGATGGCTGAGCAAACTCAATTCTCCTTGCCAGCCAGACAAGCAGGGACCGTCTGCATACACCCCTGAGCAAAGACATCCCTGTGTCTGCCAGACAGAATGCTATACAGCCCACTCTGCCCTGTGGCCTGCACCCTGGGCTTGCAAGTTCATGAGCTGGCATTTAGAGTTCTCTAGAATGCCCTGTGAGTCACTCAAGTGCCACAAGCATTTTAGGAGTCAATACACCTGTGTCAAGGCTCAGCAAAAGCTTCAGAGGCTGAGGCAAGCAGAGGTGTCCCGTCTGTGCAAGGTGGAGTTTGGATGTAGAGCAGATAAGGAACTGTGTCTGGGACTCAGAATGCAGGGACAGGAGCAAGACCACATAGCCCAGACAGTGAAACAAACGCAGATGCCCATGGAGCATCAGGAGGCACCATGACTCAGTGAGCTGGGGCCCAGAGGGCATGGGTGTGATGTGGAAGGGCTGCTGGCATCTGGCCTTACTGCAAGCAGGAGATGCCCTCGTCTGATATTCCTGGAAGGGAAGGACTGAAGGTAGCCTGAGTTTCCATTGCTTCAAGAAAAAGCTAGGACCTAGATTTTTGTTGAATTATGACTCTTCAAACACAGCAATTAGTACATAAAAGCTAAAACAGCACCTCTCTAGCTGCACCTGGTTTATAGGCTGCCAGAGCTGACCTTTGTCCTCCACATATAGCTATGACTTGACTCTGACGGCTGGGCAGCTCTGGGCATATGATTTGATGTCTACCTACTTTTGGCCCAGTTCCTAAGATGCTGTGGTATTTGTCTCCCCACATAGCTAAGAAAATAATGTTCTTTCCCCAAACTTAGACTTGGCAGGTGGGTGGATTTCTGGTTTGAGAGTTGAATCTTAAATGAGGAGTGCACCTGATAGGAAAGTGTTATCCTTTCTCAGGCGCACTGCCACTCATTGGAGTCTGGGACGTTCTCATGACCCTCAGAGTCTTCTAGGTCAAGGCAATGGTGACCATGTCAACCTGTTCTCATTTTCAGGATGCCCAGGTGACTTTGTGTCCTAAAGTAATTCTTGTTTGGAATGTTGTTTTGTTTTGTTTTTATCACACAAAACGAAGTCAAAACTGCCTGGAACTGGTTACTTTACATACTGGAATCGCCTTTCTCTGATGAGTAGTCTCAGTATTAAGGATCCCGCCCCCATCAGGCACGTGTTTTATAATTGCATGGCTGCTTTTAGGCTCAGAGGCCCCAAATGTAAGAATGACACTGGGAGTGTATGGAGACGTTGAATGGGATGATGTCAAGGAGAGGCCTTCAGTCTTGGTGGGGAGTGTGGAAGTGAACCTTCATCTCAGGGTGCCACCAAGTGCTGAGCTCTGGTGGACAGGAAGGGACAGCTTCCTTTTGTGTTACGATTGCCATCCTTGAGTATACCTGGAGTGAGCAGGGGAGTTTGTGGCTAAGCCACATACACCCATTTCTAGAGATACAGAAGCTGCAGAGAGCCATACCAGCAAGCTCCCCAGGGCAAATCCAGGGTGTAGCCAAGGATGACAAACCCTTTGAGAGACAGGGCGGCCCACCACTGTAGATCCAAGCTGCCAAGCTCAAGATGGTAGCTTCTAGAACATTAGACCAAGACTAGTCCTTACAGATTGCTGCTAAGATTCTTCCAGGGTTTCCTGCAGTCGACTTCAAATGCCACCCTAGGAACTAGTACTGAATACTAGAAGCATCTACAGAGTTTAAATTTGTTTCACCATTTGCCAGCTGGGCGGCCTGAGCCGACTCTGGCAGCTGCGGTTTCTCACCTAGTGCGAGAGAGAAGTGCTGGCCTTGCTTGCTGCTCGGAGCTGTGTCAGCACAAACCTCCATTCAAGGATGGCTCAGAAGACAGCGTCTGCATAAGAAAACTCAGTGTTCAGCCTCCGCATGTCCCACTGGGGCCCCTCCCCTCAGGCAGCCTTTGTAGATGGACCTGACCCAATCTTGGATTTGCTCTCTTTCTGAAGAGGCTCCTCGAATGCCCATTGCACATCTCCCACTGTGCATAGAGGAGGCTTCTGTGAGGTAACTTTAGGAACAGGCTCCTGGAGAGTAGGCCAACTAGCATCTCAAGGAGAGGACCCTTTAGTTGCCCTGCACGCAGGGAAAGGTAAAATTGGATGAGGGAAGTAAGGTTATGGACGATGAATGGTCCATCAGGATGCCCATGATGCTCCAGACACTGTGCTGGGCATTGAGGATTCTGGGACAGGTGCCTCCTGACGTGGAGCTTGCAGCCTAGGGGAGATGATTCGCATCCCATCAACAAATGTAAAGATAAAGAACAAAATGTTTTAAAGAGAGGGTTTGAGGGAGACGTGTGAGAATTGATCATGAAAAAATACAAGAATACCCAAAAGACTTAATTCGGGGAGAAAAGAAAGGGAAGTGCCATTTTCACTCACTATATCATACACGTATGGGGCTTCTCATGATACAGAGTCACAGTGATTACTATGAACTTAGATAAATTCAATGGTGACTTGATATTGGGTCAGTGAGGGGGCTACCCTGGCCTTTTAGAAATGAGTATCATGAAAGCATCCTTCAGCTCTGCATCACCATACGTGCCTCTGCATGTTCTACACCCAGAGGGGCACGGATGGGCAGCGGACATGAGGCCTTGCTATTTGGGGAGAGATTAGCAATGCCAGAAACGTACAGGCTGCCCCTCTTTAGAGGGGTTTGATCAAGAGTGGAAGGATGTTGGCCACAAGCTGCCCATTCTCCATCCCCAGGTAGAGGGTCAGTTTCTTATTTCTGGTATAGTAGGTAGGAATGGACAGGGCAATCTCCTGTAGAGACCTAGGTGAGGATTCTGGGACCTCAGTGGCTGGTGTCCACCCATGCTCTCTGATTTGAGCATTGCTTTGTTGGCCTCTGGAAGAAAACCATGTCCTGGGAAAACAGGATGTCAGAGGTGAATTTAATAGGGGGGTAGGGGAAGTTTCCAGGCAAAAAGGAAGCTACAACTTTCAGTGGCAGGGGAGGGACCCTGGTTGTTCGTTCTCTCTCTCTCTCTCTCTCTCTCTCTCTCTCTCTCTCTCTCTCTCTCTCTCTCTGTGTGTGTGTGTGTGTGTGTGTTATACCAGAAGTTCAATGACAGAGCAGCAGGGACGCATGTAAGGGACATGTGCCTGAGTCTTTGAGGTGACTTTGAGGTAGGAATAGCATGATGTGACGGTGAGATCAGAAGTCTGGGAGGCACCAGGCTCTGTGTCCAGCACTTTCCATGTTAGCCAGTTTCCTGGGGCTTTGCAGCTTGAAGAGCAGATAACATTACTGTCCCCTTTAACAGGTGAGGACATAGGCTCAAGGAGGATCTGTATTGTCCTCAGTATGGGTAGTATGGCTGGATAAGGGGCCTTTCAGTAGGGAGTTAGGACTCCGAGCTTGGCATCACAGGCTGGGCAAGGATGACACTGATGACAGGTTGGGGGACTCACAGAATGCAGGCTGAGTATCCATGTCAGTTTGCTGGGTGTAGGTTGCTGGCCTTGCTGTGCTGCCCCATGGGGTTTTTTGGCAGCTTAAGAAGCAGATGCCAGGGCTGAGAGGGCCAGAGAGGAAAGTGTTTCCTGCAGGATGGAAGGAGAGGGCCAGCCTGCCTCTCGCTGTACACTGGTCACTGAGCTAATAAAAACATCTGAAGGAACACTGGGTTTGGATCTTGTGGGCGGGATGGCAGTTATGGCTGAGGCATGGAAAAGTGCTCAGGAAACAAGGGTTTCCTTGGGACTCGCCTGTCATAACCAAAAAGAAAATGCACATGAAATGGAGAGCCCATGAAGAAATTCCAGGGAATTCCTGAGGAGCTGGTAAGATTTAAGAGGATTCTGTGTGGGGATAGAAAGAAAATATATAGCACGTGTGGGCATCTCTTAGCTCGTTGGCTTTTTTTTTTTTTTTTTTTTTTTTTTTTTTTTTTTTTTGGCTTTTCGAGACAGGGTTTCTCTGTGTAGCCTTGGCTGTCCTGGAACTCACTCGGTAGACCAGGCTGGCCTTGAACTCAGAAATCCGCCTGCCTCTGCCTCCCAAGTGCTGGGATTAAAGGCGTGCGCCACCACTGCCCGGCTTCGTTGGCTTTTCAACTAAGAGTTGCTCTGCATAAGAGTTGGAGAAGGCTAGGTTGTAGATTTGCATCACAACCTCAAGGAAAATGTCTGGAGCCTCTGAGTCTCTACATTCTAGACTCTAAAGGGGAATCATGCTACGTGCACCACCATGTAGTAGTTACTAGTACTCCATTTGCCTCATGTCATCGACAGTGACAGTCCTAGCAGGGGTATAAGGAAGACTCACTGTCAAGCTCTGCTGAGGCATAGAGACAGTGAGACAGGATTATCAGTAAGATGCTGAAGACAGAATGGCCAGAACCAGGCTAAAAGAGATTTAATGCTGTTGAAGTTAAGTAGACGCCACAGCCTATGAGGTAAATCAGCTTAGGCATGTGCAAAGTTTGGAAATGTAAGGAGATGACATTTGAGATGACATGATAAGCCAGTCTTGTCCCAGTAGTGTAGAGATAAAGGGGGCAACAGAAGGTTCCCGAGTGTGCATGACAACTCAAAGACCAGGCTAAAAAGAGGAGGGAGAGAGACTTAAAACCCAGGCTCAGGAGTTGGGAGTCTGAAGCTTTAGCCCCTGAGTTGTCACAGGGGAGCACATTTCGGAAAGTCTTAACTGGTCTGACATTTGTAAAGCAGATTCATGCATGCACGAGTATGCATGTGTGTGTGTGTGTGTGTGTGTGTGTGTGTGTGTGTGTGTCCTTCATGCACCTGTCCATGCAGAGAACAGAGGAGGACATCTGATATCTTGCCTAACTCATCTGAGACAGGGTCTCTCACTGAACCCAGAGCGAGGCTGGCAACGATCCAGTCTCAGTGAGTCTTCCATCTCCATGCCCACAAAACTGGGGTTACGGTGCACTGTAAGTGGGTGCTGGGATCCAAACCCATGACCTCATGCTTACACAAAAGCTCTCTTACTCTCTGAGCTATCTCTCTACCTCGTTGATTCTTTATGAATCTCTTCATTCACTTTCCTGGATGGTGACCCTATACATTCAGGGTTTTTCAAAACTGGGGCCGTGATCCTTTAGGGATCTATGAATTCAATTTTAGGGGTGGAGACCAACTTTTAGAATGAGGTGTTACCCAGGCATGATGGTACCACTTGTAGTCCTATCACAAGGGGGTGACAGTGGAGCAGAGTCAGGAGGATTGCTCAAATTTAAGGTCATCTTGATCTTACATAGTCAATTCTAGAACAGCCAGGAATGTATAGCTACGTTCTGTCTCAAGCAAAACTAAATATGGCTGAACCACAGCATAGAAATACAAAACTTAATTAAATGAATAATTAAGTGAATAAATGCAGGACATATACCCACAGCATACACATGGATATATACATGCATATATACATATACACATACACACAGTACACACATGTGCACACACATACACACATATACATACACACTTAAACACACACACACACACACACACACACACACACACACATACACACACAGCAACCAGAGTCCCGCCCCACCATCACAGCCACTGCAGGTCATGCCCTCATTTTTATATCCTGGTGTTCCCAGGTATGTTCACATATGTTGTTTGCCTCAGTTTCCCCTTTTGCACTGGGGCCCCGGTATAGTCGAATTATTTAACTCTGTTAGTGTTTCTCAGAGGACCAGCATCCCTCATAGCATAAAGGGACAAATTCCCTGAGGCAGGCATTATCCCTGGTGATATTCCCTCTGCCCTGGGAGCAAAGACTCCAGGGCGAAGCCATCTCTTAAGCTAAAGACAGACTTCCCCAATTTAGAATAGACACAGAAGCACCCAGAGCTGTAAATATCAGAATACAACACCTATATTTTTAAAGTATAAGTATATCTCAAATGCCGAATGAGATATACTAAAAAAAAAAAATTAGTTGTTGCTCATCTGGGATTCAAATTTAAGCAGATACCTGTATTTTATTTGGCAGCTTTAAGTAATAAACAGAGCAAACAGGGGGAAATTTAGAAGATTAAGACTTTAAAATGCCTCCAACTAAAAAACTTTGTGCTTTAATATGATCATAAATTAACAGCTGTATTGCATTATGCAAATTTATGTTAAGTTATTCGCTCTCTGTCATCACGCCCCAGTAAAAATTGTATATATGACATTTAGGGGAAAATGACATCTCCTGATATGGGTTTTGTTCTGCATTTTGCCACAGCTGACTACCTGTGCTTGGTCACTGCAGCCTGGCCTTCTTCTGTAAGTGATTCACAGTATTCCTTCTTGTCTAGGACCCTGGAGAATGGTCCCAGGAGTGGTGGTTTCTATGGCTGTCAGGAGATTCGTACCCCTGCCCCTTTGCCCAAGAATAGTGCCTCCTGGCAGTGAGCACCTGTGCTCCAGGAGTGTACCAGGAGGAGGGGCTTTATCTGTAGTCGCTGTCACTCTGTCTCCTGGGGCAGTCACACACCAGGAGGAAGACATCTCTGGTCTGATGTCCTACTACTTGGCTAATTTAATGTTCAAGCAGACATAGGTGTATGTCATGAGCTATCCTTAGACAGGTGCACTTGATTGTCTGATTTAGAGATGTTACCTTCCTGAATAATAATTACTTACTTACTTAATTAAAATAGCCCACTATTTTATTTCTTTCCTTTTTCTTCCTTTCCATTTATTTATTTATATTTGCTTATTTGTTTATTTCCTTGAGACAGATACCCTTTTCGGATAGCCTAGGCTGGATTTGAATTAGCTCTGTAGCTGAAAACTTTGAATCCTAATGCCTTTATTTCCTGGGTACTAGGATTATAGGTTTGCACCTACCCTTGGATGACTGCTCCTTAAGGTTGTGGCACTGCTGGTGGAGGAGGTGCCCATTTCTGTTCTTGAAGGGAGGGTCAAGCCTTGCAAAGGTTACATGACCTCTATTAACCTGGTACCAAGTAAAGCTTGGAAGCCAGGAAGCCAGATGGCTTTCAGGAGATCTCAGAATGCCAGGCCTGGCTTGGAAAATGGCCATTGGCAGAAATAAGGTACAGGGAGGAAGGCGGATAAGAGAGCCTGGAATGATCTGGAACAGAAAGCCGTGATGTTGAAGAGGCAGTACCAGGCTTCTCGTGGGTGCTGAAGTTTGCCACCCTACAGACACGGCCATCACTGTTCTAAAGATGTATGGGCTCAGAAGGACAGGAGGGCTCCACTGGTTTTTAGAGAGGATACTGGTTCCTCAAGCCCCACAGACAAGTGAGCATGGGCTGTGAGCCAGGAAGCTGCAACACTGTGTGATTCTGGGCCATCTCCTAATGTCCTTTTCCTGTTTCCTTATTTACAAAGCAAAGGTATGTAGCTCAGTAGTCGAATGTCTGCCTTTCCACGTGTGAAGTCCAGAATTCATTTCCCAGTAACACATGCATGCACGCACGTGTGCACCCAAGTGTGCATATATCTAAAGGAGGATTAGAGTGATGATTTATGGTTTTCAGCTTTAATCATCACCTGTTAATTTAACTATCACTGACTACTGCTGAGCACCCAGGTCTCGAAATGATGAGGTGGATAAGAATAGGGAATAGTTTAGTATACTGAGACTCTGCTTGGTTTGGGCATCTCTCTCCTAACAGTCCATTTTATAATCTGTCAGGCTGGATGTGCACCTTACCTCAAACAATGGCATAAGTTCCTCTTCCCCTTCACAAGGATCAAAACCTTCTCTCTTATGAGCAATTTCTACTAGAATGTATCTGTGTATAGAAGGCGGTGGGCCCGATGTGGTTTCCATTGCTGTTGAGTACAGCATAGTCAAGCAAACTGCATCCTCTGAGTGAACATTTAGGGAGACTTCCCTACTTACCATCTTTAACCATACATACTTAGGCACACATATGATTCAAATCATTATGGGAAGGGACATAACAAGCAAAGATTTACCAGATCGTCCTTCTCTTAAACCCCATAGGAGGAAGTCTCAAACAGTATGAAGGCCCTTTGAGTTCCCTCATAGTATGGTCGGCGTCACTCCTGACACTGTATCTTTCTGATCTGCTCCATTGTGATGCTGCTTTCCTTGCTACTTTGCAATCTCTCTGTGCGTACATCTTTATTTCAATTCTTTGATTAAGATGCTGAGAACCTGGCAACAGCTGGCCCAGACCCTGACCACTGGAACCCATGATAGACTCTGCACTGGTGGGGAGACAGTCATGCCTGCCCCGGGTGGAACAAGCTGAAGAGGCTTCTATCTGTGAGAAGGTGTGCAGTGGGGTTGGTGGGGTCAAAGGCAAGGGAAAGAGGGGATGAGATGGGAAACACCTAAGGTAAGAGTCTCTTGCCTTTCTGAAGTGGTGAAAGCAGATACGTTCCAGGGGGTGGAGTTTGTGGCTTTCTTGGTCACAGGGTTGTGACAGCTGAAAAGGTAAGAGGGTCTAAGGCTTGAGCCTGGACCAAGAGGAAGGTGCTGGTTTCTGGAAGTGTGGACTCAAGATGCCTCACCAGCAAGGACAGACTACACTCATGGACCACTTCTGGCTAGTCTGGCCCACACGCAAATGAATGCTGGGATCTGAAGGAGGCTTGAATCAGCAAAGCCTTTGAAATTTGACTAGGAGGTCAGGAGCAGGATGGGGCAGGATGATATTCACACTCCTTCCTCAGAACTTCGGGGGAAAAGCAAGGATGGAAAAGGTCACGGACTGCTGCAGAAAGGCCAGACCCAGACTGGATTTGTTTAAATTAGGGTCTGTGTCAGACCAGCACTTCCCAGAACTCCAGGCAGACACTATGGGCCCTGTTAAGTAGGCTTTAAGGAAACATTTGAGGACAGGAAGAAAGATGCAGCCAGATATCAGGATATCTGACAGGCTTGATGCATATATCATCCCCAGGGGAGGAAACTGTCTGTCTGAAGCCGGGGGACAGGTTGAATAGGGGGATTCTTGATAGAGCAGATTTTACATAGGAATAAAAGCTAATAATACATGGAAGTATCTATAGAGATTAATTTAAGAGACCCAAGGGCAGACAAGGAGAATGCAAATTTACCAAATGTAAATAAGAAGAACCCATTTTCCCTTGGTTTAGGCTTGTTTTTAAAGCTCTATTTATTGCTTCTCTCTCTCTCTCTCTCTCTCTCTCTCTCTCTCTGTCTCTCTCTCTCTCTCTCTGTGTGTGTGTGTGTGTGTTTGTGTATGTGTATACATAAGTGCATAGGCACCAAGTGTGTAGATGGCCTTGGAGGCATCGAACTCCCTGTGGCAGGCAATTGTGAGCTACTTGACTTAAGTGTTGGAAACAGAGCTCCTAACAGCTGATCCATTTCTCCAGCCCCACTTTTCTTTCTTTTACTGGGTATTTTTTTAATCTTGTTTGATTAGTTTATTAATTATTCTTAAACTAAATTTATTCTTTTACTGATAAAGACAAATGCATCTTAACTTTTTGGTATTTCCTTGTTGACAAATAAAAAGTGATCTTTTTGACCCCCCCCCTTTTTTTTTTTTGGTTTGGTTGTGCAGCTCTGGCTGTCCTAGAACTCACTATGTAGACCAGGCTGGCCTCAAACTCACAAAGATCCGCCTGCCTCTATCTCCTGAGTGCTGGCATTAAAGGTTTGTGCCACCTACCACCTGGAGAAAATGTTTTGTGTTGTTTTGGTTTTTTTCTAATATTGTCCTTTGAGACTTGGTGGCGGCAGAAAGGGAACATCCTGGGAAGAGGAGGAATCAACTCTGAGAACTCTCCAACATCCTGTCATAAACTTGGCTGCCACAGTGGTAACAGAACAGAGGTCATATGTGCACCTGACTGCATGTCTCTCACTTTTGACATCTCCTCTCATGGAGCAATCTCCCCAGACTTAGTGGCTATTTCCAAGATGGCACCTCGGGATCTAGGTGCTGTTTGACCTGGGTTCAGATTTAGTCTCTGTCTTTAACTTAGTTTAGTTACTTCATTCCAAGCCTGTGTTTCATCGTAGTCTTTAAAATGAAGTAAAAACCTAGTGTTGGTTGTTAGAAGTACCTGGTCCCCGTGCTATGGAGCGAGAGAACTTCCATTAGATGCTTCTAGGAGGCTTCATTTTACCCAGGAGTTTTGGTTATCAGGGTCGGTTTCTTTAGAGCAAGGTCAGATTTATTTAGCACATAAAGGTGATTATGAATGATTATGATGCTCCGTAAATGTTTGCTGTTGTGCAGGAGGTAAGAACCATCATTAGTATCTTCCAGGTCTACAAATCTCTCATTTGCAGCTGAGCTGGGGACTCATCAAGTGAGATTTACAACAAGAGGTAAAAGGATGAGAGAGTGGGAGAGAGACCAAGAGCCCGCTCACCCCTCCACTCCACACTGAAACACCTTGTCGTCATTCTCAGCTGGGGTGGAGACTGGAGGTGGGGCAGGGCTTCATTTGTCTTGATGATAAGAGGGAGAAATAGGCTTTATGGTCTTGGAGTTGGTCACAGACTAGGTGACCACCTGACCTTGGGTTTGGTGTGAATTTGTGAGAGACTTTTGGAGAGTCATCTGCCCACCCTCTCAGAACAACCGTCTCTAAGGCCTTGTGGGACTTGTAGCTGGCGAGACAAACTGCATGTGACGATCACACAGTCTCAGAAAGCCTGCTACTTCCCAAGAAACCTGACCAGCAGCTTTTCTAAAATGCCATGAGCAGTTTCAGTCACCAAAGGGTGTTTAAAAAAAAAAATCATTCCTGTCTTTGAAAGTGGCTTCAGGTCAGATCCTAGATCTTTTGAAACAGACTCCTCACAGCACTTTGGCAACAGGTCTTTATGTTGGCTGCTGCATCTTACATTCCCCCATGGAGCCTTTCAGAAGCCCAGGACTAAGTCAAAAGTAGATTCCTAACCACTGCTATTTTTATAGCTTGTAAGTATATAGTTCTTGAGGAAGTTTGTGGCTGTTCTACCGTCTGGATTTGCATATAGGGCCCAAATGGTACAGGAGTGGGGAAAAGTCTGCCCGGTGCTGGGAGCTTCAAACTGTCTGAAGTCAGATTGTACCTTGTTGAATGGCTGTGTAGATACTGTGTTAGTTTCTGTAAGAAATGACTTAAAGGAGGAAGGAGTTATTTTGGCTCATGGTTTCAGAGCCTTCAGTCCACAATCTATGGGCTCTGTGGCTTCCTCTCTGATATGGTAAGGTACAGCATGGTGGCAGAGCATGGGAGAGCATAGCAGAGGAAAGGCACAGGGTAGCCAGAAAGCAGAAGAGGAGGGACTGACCAAATGAGAGTTCTCAATGACATGCTTCCTTCAACTAGGTTTCACTTTCAACCACCACCTAGCAATGCCACCAGATTATAGATCCATCATAGTCCAAACACCGTTCAATAGCATTAGCAACTGGAAAGCAAACCTTCAGTACATAAAACTCTCGAGGACCACTTCATTGCCAAACCATGACAAACACCAGGTCTTGGTTTGCTCTAGTCAGAGAATCTCGAGACTTGGTAAGGTCTAGAGGTCCTGTGTCCTTTTGGGTAGAAAGATGTGGAACACAGTCTCATAGTTCTATTCTTCCCTTCCCACCCATCTTCCAAACCTTCTCTACACTGAGCTGAAAGAGCACTCAGCCGCAGTCAAGGGCAGACTGGATAGTGAGAACGTCCGGTGGCCTCTGACTGGTACCCAGGAGGGAGAATGGAGAGGGCTTCCTGTAGAGCAGTGTAATGATGGGAGGAGGGTGGGTCCCAGGGGTTGGGGGTCAATGTGGCTGCAAGTCAAGTGTCTCTTGTATATACTTAATACATTTAACAACAAACAGTGAAATCCAACTGTAGGACAAAGTTCCTGAGGGAGAGATCTCAAAGAGAAGGTAGAGAAGAGCCAGAGAACTGTCTATAAAAAAAATGAGCCAATATCATCCACAAAAGAAAGTAAGAAAGGGGGCCTACAAGATAGATCATCAGGATAAGATGCTTGACACACCCAGTGACGCCCCAACCCTGAGCCTACACCACGCAAATGTAGAAGAGACAGACACAACAAAGATATAACAACAACAACAACAACAACATGGAAAACCTAGAAAGGCTTCAGGCAGAGTGCCTGCTGAGGTAGAAAGCAGCCCCAGGACTGAGGTCTCAGCTTCCACACTATTCTTGTGGGTATACGTGAAACATCCAGGGACCTATGGTCAGGAGGGTGAAGCTGCCTGTGTACTGTTCGTTTCAGACCATTACAAGGCACTCAAAAAGACAATCCAGAAGCTCAGAGAGTAGATCCTGGTGATAGGAAAAGTCATAATAACCCTAGGACATTACCTGGTGCTGAGAACCAGGATGACAGATCAGAGATTGACAGGTCAGAGGTGGTGATGAAGGCTGATGAAGGGTCGGGCTCCCTTACCACAGATGAGCATAGGCAGGGCTGCCCTTACAAACTGGATAACTGGCATTTTCACCATTCCATGAAACCGAGACACACACAGCTCTAAGCTCCAGCCCGGAAGGCTGTCCTGAAAGGCCCTCTTTTCCAGTTAGAGCCACCACTGTCTACCCAGTCAACATGAACAGCAGACAGTGTTGATAAGCATACTTGGTATAAGTCAGGAGATGGAAGCCAGGGTCCTTCTCAATGTAACCCTTATCTTTGGATGCTGCCTGTCCTCTATGCCATGCCAAGTCTTTTAAAAACCATGTAATCAAACGTTGACCACTGTGCTACTGGGAAGGTATTTGGCCCATAGTGTTAGCATCTACATGACATTAAATAAAGGACATGACCTTGAATCGGGTGATTGAACCTTAGCCATTCAGTCCAGGGCAGAAGAGTGAACATTGCTGTTTCCTGGAGAAGCAAGCCCATCTCCAGACGGCAGCATCAACTCCTTATGAGTTTCTCACTGCCAGCCTGCCCTACAGACTTTAGACTTGCCAGCCCCCACACTGCATGAGCCAACTCCTTAAAATAAACCTCATTCTCTTCTTGGTTCTCTCTCTATCTGGAGCTCTTCGTTCCCTGCCAATGACATGGGCACTGTGACAGCTCTGACTTTGTGAAGTTCTTGTGAGGCCCAGGGTAAATGCTTGTTTGTAAAGGGAGGAGCTTGGGTCTTCCCTGAAAACATTCAATGCCATTGTTACTGACAGCAGAGAAGGCATCTATTCCAATCCCTCAATAAAAGACAATCAATAAAAATAGATAAGGAAACTGAGGCACAGGACAGGTGGTAGCAGCTAATGTGTATATTGTTGATCCTGTTAAAATATCACACACATGTTAACTCAGTCTGTGCAACAACCCATGAGCTATAGAATGTGCCTATTCCCATTTTACAGAGAGGAAAACCAAGGAACAAAAAGGTGTATCAGTGACCCTTGCCACAGATCGTTGATGGCCATTCAGTGTCTTCCATGTTCTGTGGGAATGTGAGACCAGTACCTGGGTCTCCGGGCATAGAAGACAAGCTCTTTGCTCTGGTTTAGCTTGGTGAAATGTGACTGGAGGCCTGTGGTACTCACTCAACAACTCAAGCTTCTTCACCCTATTGCCAGCCGAGAGTCCTAGAGAGATGCAGTGCTGCCCTGAGACAGGTAGGGCACAAACCTATGCCTGAAGGACCAGGATCCTAAGCTATGCATTTTCAGGAAAAAGTAGTTTGTTTTTAAAGGAACCATGACTGTAGAACCTCTCTCTCTCTCTTTCTCTCTCTCTCTCTCCCTCTCCCCATCTCTGTCTCCCTACCCCTCTCCCTCTCCCTGTCCCTCTCCCTGTCCCCCCCCTCTCATTTTTTTTTGTTGTTGTTGTTTGGTTCAATTTTTGAGTATTTTGAGACAAGTTCTTAATTGTTTATTCCAGGGTAGCTTCAAATTCAAGATCCCCCTGCTTTAAAATCTGGAGTACTAGGGTTCCAGGCATGCACCCCTAGTCCGAGGCCATCTCACCTCCTTGTCAGCCACTGGAGACAAGTGACTCATTTATTTCAGCTCCTTGCCTGCCTCTGAGAAGGTAAGGAGTGGGTATTTCCCTTCTAGTCCTAGCTGACTAATTATGGTGTGTAGGAGAAGAAGTCACGACAACCAGAGTCTGGGTGGCTCTCTACCCATTCTAGTTCATAGCCAGGGGGAAATGTGTTCCCTTCTCAGCTCCATAACAAGAATCCCTTGGCAGGGGGTCTGTGGCACGCTCCCCCATAGCTCCTGCCCCAGTTTGGTCCCAGCAGGAGGAGGCCAGTGGAGTTTAATTACATTCTTCCTATAGGGAACATTCGAGAAATGAGCCTTTGAAAAACAACTTGTGCTACCAAAAGGAGGGGTGGGGGCGGGGGAATCAAATTAAGCAAGTGCGGAACAGTCTCCTGGTGTTCTAGAGGCCCAATCTAAATATTTAAAAGTAAAAGACAGATTTATAAATGCTCGGCTTCACAAACCTTCCAGGCTGCCTTTCACTGGAGAGTCACGCATCCCCTCAGATCTGGAATATGCATAGGCCTGGACGGGCGGGCTCATCTAGTCGCTGTTGTCACACATGCCATGTTCAGTTACCAAACATCTGAGACAGACAACACCACAACACAAAGCATAACACTACTTACAGCCCTGGGGTGGAACAGACTTACAGAAAGTCTGTAACACAAACGCTTTGGAAAGGCCCCTCTCATTCTGTGGTGATTCCCCAGTTCCTCCCCTCTTGGGTCTAAGGCATTAGAGGAGTGGCCAGAGTCCCAGAGGAACCCTGGGCCAATGTTATAAATTTGCTAGCTTCTAGGGAACACTCATATCTTAGAAGGAAATCCCTTGTTCTGGAGCCACCATGCCTGACCATATAACCTCCTGTCATATACCTGTATGTATTCTGTCATCATTCTCCTGGGTATCTGACTGCTCCGGACAACCAAGGTTCCCCTCCTTTTCTTGTTCTGAAGGTTCTAGCCATCACCTGGTAGATCTGTGTGATACCCTACAAAAGCCCATGAGAGCACAGTCGTTTGACGGTGGGGACCACCTTGTGTATTCTCTTCAGCCTACATTTACTCCCTCAGTGATGACCCGTCAACTCCTTCCTCCCAGGAAGCAGTAACCCACTGGTTTTACCCAGAGTGCCTCTCTGCTGACCACATCTCAGATGTGCACTCAGATCTGCCTCCAGTTAGAGAAGGAGGGCACTGTATCCATGCCTGATACACCTTTCAGCATCTGTATCTCACAGGCCAGGTATATATCAGGTGCTTTTCTGAGACCTGGTTGAGCCAATGGGCCTGGCAGATGTGGTTTTTATTCTCAAGGGGCTGGCATCTTACCAGGGCTTGGTTTTGGTGCTCCTGCCAGAGATGTGCGGGTTAATAGTAGATAATATGTTGAGATAAAATGGTAGCACTCTGAGTCTAGAAGTGGGTTGAAAGGAGGCCTTTTAAGGATTGTGAGTTTTCAAATTCCCATCAGACTGTGCGATTTGGAAACGTCTGTGTAAAACAACATTTGTCAAAGGTGTCCAGGGAAGTCAAAACATTAAGTTTCCATTTACTCTTTTATCTCAAAAGCTAACTGTAAAGAGCAAAGTCTATTCTTTTGTCATGCACAATAATTAAACAAAAGAACCACTTAGTTCAAATCTAATTCAAGGCCAAGTGGACGGGGAACACTGAGCCCCGCCTGCTGTTTTACCTTGCTCAGGTCAATTTATAATTCCTGCTTTTCTGGTTGCTGTGAACTGATGCTATGTCTTATATACTTAGCAAAGCCCAGATCCTCTAGGGCCCAAGATATTGAATATAAAACACTCTAAGTTGCCAAAGGAAAGGCTCACATCCAGGCTGACTGGTGTGTTGCAGTCCTTGGAGGGCCATCTCTATACAGGTCACCTCTCTCTGTGCTCTGCAGGGATACAACAAGGGTGGGGTAGGGAGAACTTGGAGATTTCGTTGCTAAACATCGAAAGAGCGAGTGTGACACTTGCTGAGGTGGGGCAGCTCGGGGAAACTGCTCCTAAATCCTCCCTGCCCTGATCTAACCTGCCTGTCTTGCTTTCCTTATAGTTGTCTAGGATCCGTTGATGGCTGAGACCTCTAGTGGGCAGTGAGCCTGGAGGTGAGGCAGGGGGATCTGGATCTCTCTGGATCTGGGGAACAGAGCTAGAACAGGAGTGAAGGGGGAAAAGGAAGGAGAGCAGATGGTACTGAGGGCATCGAAGGGGAAGGGAAAGGAGCTACAGTGGGGTGGAAGAGGCTGGCAGGGGAGGGACATTGTCAGGGGTACAGCTGTCTCTGTGAAGCTGGAGGAAAATCACAGTCTGGGTGGGTCGGTTTTCTCAGGGGTCACTGTGGGGGTTGGTACTAGACATCAGCAGTGAATATGAAGGACTTTGGAGCCTTGGGTAGTAACAGAGAGGAGAGGCTGTGACCATTTACAGCCCAGATGGGCCCTGAGAGGTGCCATCTGCCCTTCCCTTCTGTTTGTGTAAAAGCCATGGGGTTAGTGTCTCTGGTACCTGGTCCAAGTTTACTGGCCACTCTGCTCTGGGGACTCACAAGTGGTCCATATAGAGAATCTGTTGTCAGTTTTCCCCCCAGAAACTATCTTGTTGGCAGCACGGTCCACAGACCACAGTTTCTGAGAGCTTCAGGCATACCAGAGGGGCCCCACTTCACAGGTGTGAAGACTCCCTGCCCAACACTCACCCTTAGGGTGCTACATCCTTGAGTCAGAAACTCCCAGAAAGACAGGAGAGTAGGCGAGTTGATGTTCACACCTGAGCAACCCCTCACTGAGACTCCCTTTCCTCAAGTGACAAAAGAAAACGAGTTTAGAAGTTCCCTTTGTCAACAACACTTTGGGCAGGCAACCAAGACTGCTGGGTACATCAATTAATTTCTAGGAGAGCTTCAAGCCCGGACAGAGCTCCCAGCCTGAGGGGAACAGCATAGTGGGTGCATGTTGGATGTGACAGGTGTCCAGTTTATACAAGCACTCCACCTCTCTCTCACTATCTTTGTCTGCTTTGAACATGGCTTTAAATCAACCAGAAGCACACACTTACTTCCCATCAGAGAACTACTTAAGGAGACAAGAAGACTGTAGGATAAATTTAGGACTAACGGATTTCCAAGATGTGTTAGGATGGAATGAGTCCCAAAACACTCTATCTCCCATCCATAAAATGACTGGCATCATCATTGGAATAATCTAGAAATCATTAAAATTTATTCACAAAAGGCGAGGTACTGTAGAGCTTTGAGGCCTTCGTTATCATTAGGAATAAATACACAGTGAGTCCACGCACATCACAGCAGGAGTGGGATTTGCAGTTGAAGGGCCTGGCTCTTACCATGTCTGCTGCTGACAGTCAACATCAGAATCTAGAGTTCCCTGGAAACCGTAAGGAAAGCAGATGCTCGGGCCCCACTCCAGATCAGCCCAACAAGAATCTGCAGCTTAGCTCCGTAGTTCCTATGTATGTTAAATTGTGTGTGCACCTGTGTGTGCACATGAGTGCATACATGTGTATGCACATGTGTGTATGTGCTTGTGTGCATATGCTTGTGCACGTGTGTGCGCATGTGCATGTGTGCATGTGTGCATGTGTGCATATGTGTACACGTGTTTGTGTGTGTGTGTGTGAGAGAGAGAGAGAGAGAGAAAGAGAGAGAGAGAGAGAGAGAGAGAGAGAGAGAGAGAGAGAGAGAGAGAAGAGACCAGAAGTTGGTATTTGTACTGTCCTTTGTTGTTCTCTATTTTCTCTCTTGTCTGGCCTGGAACTTAACAGGTAGACCAGGCTAGTCTCAAACTCAGAGATCTCTGTCTGCCTCTGTCTCCTAAGTGCTGGGTTAAAGGTATGCACCATACATGCCAGCTCTTTCTTATTTTTTGAGACAAGGTCTCTTATTGAACCTAGAGCTAACCATCTGGGTAAGATTATCTAGCCAGCAGGTCCAGAAACTCTCTATCTTTGCCTCCCCAGTACTAGATTATAAACATATACTACTCTATCTGCCTTTTTACATGGGTGCTAGGAATTTAAACCCAGGTCCTCCTTCCATGACAGATATTTTACTAGCTGAGCCATCTCACCAGCCCCATATATCTTTAGCCTTTGGTTAGTGCCACAGCCTGGGCCTGCTTCATACTGCTCCGAACCTGGCTCTTATTTTTATTCCTGGAAATCAGGGTGTTCTTGCTTCTACATAGTTGCTTTGTGTTCAGATGCATTGTTGGGAGATCTAAGGGAGAAGGGCAGTTCTGCAGAGCCATGGGGACTGTTGGCTTGGTGTGGAGCTGACAGGGAGCACCCAAGCTTACTCAGAATTCCATCAGACTTGGACAAGGGGAAGAACTCTGGCTGATTGAGAGCCCCATCCCCAATTTCAGTTGGAACTAAAAATCCATCCTCCTTCCTGTGTGACTCTGTATATGATCCTAGCTGGGAGACTCCCCCAAACCCCCGTAGTGAGGACAAATTTATGATAGGCTATTCAAATAGTTTCCAACCCAATGTTCCCCCATGACAAAAGGATACATGTATTTATGAAATAGCTGCTTGTGGCTAAGGGTTATTTTATTTTTATAGCCGTGGGATATGTTTGGCTTTTTGAGATCCTCTGGATGCTTCAAGAAGCAAATTCCCAACCTTTCTGGAACTAAACAGCATGAACTAATCAGCTGAAGAAAGCAGCACGGAATGTTCTTTGATCCTTAGGAGAAGTAGGAAGAGGAAGATGTGTTTTAATTAGATCTTTATAATGTGACAAAGTGGCTGTTGGAGAGCTCTGGGGAGTTGATTGTCCTTCTAAGTCATGACTGTGTTCAAACTACCCTGAGCAGAGGCTGTATATCAGTGTCGTCCAGTTTGTGATAAATTTATAACTAGGTTCTGCAGAGCAGATTTATATCAACAATTAAGCAGAAGGAAAATGGCTCATAAATTTTGGCTGGCACGGTCTGGCACCAAAGAGGAGGCAGGAAAATGGTTTAGCCAGATCAAAAGTCAAGAATTTCAACCGGATGTGCTAAAGCTATAGTGAAAACAGTGTGAAGGAAAGAATTGTATTTTTTTTCTCTCTCATTCTTTAAAAAATATGTACTGGAGCATACAGTGACACAGCCTCATATCAAAGGCCTGCACAAATGGGATAAGCCTTCCCCTGATCCTTTGTGACTAGCCTAACAGATGCACCCTCTCTTCCGTCTGACCAAGACGACATGCAGGAAAGATGAGTTCTCCAAAGGTCCCAGTGATTTGAGAAGGACAACTCTGTGGTCCAAATATTCAGCTACCAGAGTTTATGTCTTGGTAGCAGATTTTGGTCGCTCATTTTATATGTGAATGCTATGGGAAGGTAGAGCTTTTGAGAAATTAGGCTTAGACAAGGTCATGGGGCAATGACTGAATTTATGCCAAAGAAGCTGAGGGACTAGGAAGTGGCTCAGCTGGTGAAGGGCTCACAGTGTGAAGATCTGCGTGTGGAAGCTTGACTTTCATGTGGAAAACTGGGGTCAGGGGTGTGTATGTGCATGCATGTATGTGTATGTGTGTGTATACATGTGTGTGCCTGTGTGTATCTGTGTGCATATGTGTGTGTGCATGTGTATATGTGTATATGCATAATATATATATATATATACATACACACACACACACACACACACACACACACACACACACAGACAAACATACATAAAACCACAAGAAAAGGAGCAAAGACCAAGCTAGCAAGCTTGCTATCTCATCATGTGACATTCTTTGACATGTCACAGAGCAACAAGAAAGTCCCTGCTACCTGACCAGCAGACTCTGGTACCCAACCTCTAGAAAAGTAGTAAATGAAAGCCTCTCTCTCTCTCTCTCTCTCTCTCTCTCTCTCTCTCTCTCTGTAACTTGTAACTTGTCTATTTTCAAGTCTTCTGTTACAGCCAAAACACTGGAAGAAATTATGTGTGGTTTAGAGACTCCCAGAGACAAGGCCTGTCAGGCAGATTATAACTGTTATAGTTATACTAGAATAGAAGCCTGCTCCCCGAGAGGAAAGAGGCAGCCAAAGCCAAATGGGTCAGAGTAGACAACAGGAGATGGAACACTGCTAGGCAGAAGCAAGGGCTGAAAAGCATGTAGTGATTCCCAACAATGGGGCATGCATTATGTTGTTTTTGTTAAAAGTGAAACTTTTGAACTCTTGACTTTCATGGCGGATGTATCACTTCCTGATGGGTGAAGGGTTACACTATGGTAACCTGCTAGCCTGGGCTTCACTGTAAGCAGTAGGAAGCATCAAGTATCCCTGTGGCCGTCACAGGGAGCAGCCACATCATTTATAAGAAATTCACTGTTGGATTCACAGTCCTAGTTTCATAAAGCTGAGCTCAGAATTTCTGGGGGAAGGAAAGCATGGTCTCCTAAAGGGAAATTAGAAAGTGAGAATTACTAATTTGGGGGCCATGGATTCTATGCCCATAGCTGGACAAGCTATTTTTTGGCTTCCCAGAAGTCATTCACCCCACTTCCGGAAACAGGGTATGAGGGATCTACTTTCCCAGCCACTGAAAGTCTAAGAGAAAGGGATGAGGCCCACTTTCTTTAAAGACAGAGATGGATCAGTGACCCAGGCCCAAGACAACCAGGACCCTGTGTGCTCATTGTAAGTTGAGGGATCTATCCTTGAGGAAAAGTGAAACTTCTGTGTGAGAATTTCAGAAAGAGAGCTGTTCTTCTCCATGCAGGACTTAGCCTTGCTGTCCACTGCTCCTTTCTTCCTAATGTGGAGGTCAGAGGTCACTGTTGGAGGTGAAGCCCTGTGATAGAGGGATTTAATGCTAGCTCATTGGGTCATCAGGCTAGAGAAGGGAACCTCACCACCTCACAGTTTCCCCAGGCAGGAGTCCTTCTACTGAAACTCTTGGGCAGGGGCTGGGGACTTGGCTCATTCTGAAAAGTGCCTGCTGTAAGAGCCATGGTCCTGACCTTGGGTTCCTGACACCTATGTGTAAGCAAGGTAAGCGAGCTGGCATGTGGACACGTATGCACGAATGCATGCCCACACCACACACATATGAAGAAGAACAAAAGAGGATGTTTAAAGTGTGAGTGAGAGAGAGTATACAACTGCTTCATGTACCTCATTTAATTTACGCTGTTCAAAATCCAGGTGACACAGCTATTTTGAAGCGATGGGAGAGACTGAGTGTGTTAAGACTGCCCAGAGCTACTGAAGCCGAGAGACAGAGAGAGCATGGGGCTGGAGCTCTTACATCAACAATTCCCGACAGGAGCCCACCTCTGGAGGTTGCCACGTCCTGGAGTCTACCTGGATAAATTGTTGTTGCTTATACTTATTTCTTTTGTTGGGGGTAGGGTGGGGTGGGGAGGGCCACCATTGCTACAGCATGGAAGCCAGGTGTTAGTGTAAGAGCTGTTTTTCTTATTCTGCAGTATGGGTGGTTGGAGGGGACCAAGCTTGGCAGGAATTGCCCTTACTGCCTAATCTTTCTCACCTGCCTATTGGGTGACATTTTCTAACACTGCCTGCCGCAGTCTCATGTGACACAAGGCTTTTTTTTTGTTACTGTTATTGTTATTGTTTTTGTTTTTATTACAGAAGAGGATAGTAGCTCTCATCACATTCCCAAAAGAAAATTACTGGAGGGGAGAGGATGTGGGGAAAAGGAACTAGAGCCAGGCCCCAGACACTTGAACGACAGGTCATCTAAGGAGGCCTGCTCTGTAGAGCTAGGCCAGAGCACCCTGGGCATAGGGAGCGTCTGCAGCCGTAGAAGCTGGTGTTAACTGGCACTCAGGAGATATTTGTTGAATGCAAAACCGGCAGGAAAGTTATAACAAATCATACTTTACATGCAAATTTTCAGGAATATTTTCAGGGAAATACTTAATGTGTGAACAGCTAATCTGCATTTCCATGTCCTGACAGATGGCCCATATTAACAGAGTTCTGAGTTTAGTAAAAATAAATAAATAAATAAAAGGAGAAAGAGAGAAAAGGCAAAAAAAAAAAAAAATCCTGCAAATGTTCATTGAGTGGGGCCTACAAGCAGGACTGAACAAAGCAGTAGGCTCCCCAGTTATCTCATTTATTGTTTAAGAAAGGCAACCTGGACACCTTCTCTTCTGTCAAAGACTACCCCAAATACTGTCCAGAGCGAGAAAACAGCCCTCAGGCTGGTGTGGGTGGAGTAGAACATTCTTTCTTGGGAGATAGTTCTGAGTCCCAACTGTCTAATTCTGTATTCTCAAAATGAACCAGAGACTAACATCATCAGAACCTCTGGGATTGTTAATCAAAAATCCAGCACCTCTCCCCGCCCTCCAAGCCCACACTTACAAAATCAGAACTTCTAGGGCCAAGACCCTGAAATCTGCCTTCCAGTCATCTCAGAGAGCTGAAAACGTTTACTTGGTCCAATCAGTCTGCATGCCTGTGGGTCTCCCCAGTACTTGGGGACACTGAGCCTTTGCTCCATGGGAGATGACCTTTGGGGGAAAATAATACCTGGTCCCAGGCTCAGAGGCTGCAAGAGGCCAGGGTTTGGTGAGTTGACAACACCTTTCTTGAGGTCAGGTCTAGTTTGGGTCATGGTAGAAGTGAGGCCATAGCATTAGATTTTGTATGGGAACATTTCTATGCCCACAGCTTCATACCCAGACAGTCCAGGTTGTAGCTGGTGAACTTGGCTGGCTCCCAGAGCTTTGTCGCTGTCGAGATATTACAACAGTCTAGAACTGATTGTGCATACTTTATATAGCCACGGAGGTGTTCTTTTGGAAGGAATATTGCTTAATAGACTATTGGCCATTAACCCTCTCAGAGTGAAGATAATGACCCCACCTCTCGAAGCATTTGCACCTCCCCTGAGCCTCTGTCATATGTAACGCATCACAAGGACCCTTCAGGTGTGTCTACAGCTCTCTCTTCATTTGACTTGCCCTTTGGCTTGAGACTAAGAGCTGGCTTTCCTTAGTCTTCCTCAGGAAGGTATCTTCCCCAGTTTTCAGGGACTTCAGCACACCTAATCTTGGGGCTAGAGTCAATTTGCTTGGGCATATCGGCATCCCCATGCCCTGACAACAATAATTGGCCCAGGGTTGGACAAGGGATTCTGGTCCGTGACCTCTGTGACTTTTAGTCATACATCCTCTTTGGTGCTAAACAGTGCAGAAGCTTGTGGTCCAAGACACCCTTGTCAGACTTTCTATGGCTTCCCAAGGACAGGATGGCTAAGCATGGGATAAACAGAAGGAAACAGCCAAAAACTAAAGTCAGAGAAACTAAGGCACAAGGGTATCTTTGAGGCCCCACTAAATATTTTCCTGAAGTCTCATTCACTCTCAAACTGAGCAAGATTTTGTACCCACACAAATGCTTGTTTTGCTAA
Organism: Rhabdomys pumilio; assembly: GCA_030674055.1. NCBI lineage: Eukaryota > Metazoa > Chordata > Mammalia > Rodentia > Muridae > Rhabdomys > Rhabdomys pumilio. The sequence continues at coordinate 45,350,999 of JANHMN010000016.1, read as the reverse complement.
AATCAGTTTGACTCAGGGTTTAGTTCCTGGGTGCTAAATAGGTTCTAAAAGACACACTAGGGTGTAGCCTATCATCTCTGACCTTCCCTTCTCCCCTGCTCCTCAACTGGAACCAAATATTAAATAACTACCAATAAAGCAGACTGAGACAGGTGGTAGGGTGATCTGGATTCATGGCTTGTTGGGACTCCATGCTTGAAGAATATTGATTAGTGGATCAATGTCAGTCCGGAGGAAACCCTGTCCTGTTCAACATTTTAATCAATGACTTGGATGAAACGGAAGGCATGGTTAGCAAGTCTCAGATGACACTAGCTGGAGGGAATGCTAATATGACAGACGGCAGAATCAAGAGTCAAAATTATTTTGACTGCGTGGAAGAGTAATAAGGTAAAATACAAACTCTTGCACCCAGGCTCAAAAGATCAATCTGTATAAACGGGGGACTGGGGATACCCGGCTTGACAGCTGTCATAGTATCAAAGAACTTGAAGTTGACCACAGAGGCTCATGTTGGAGCAACTTGTCACAGTTCTTCAGGTTTCAAATATTTATAAAGTGACTTGGAGAAGAAGACTAACTTTGCCTCTACTTCCCCAGTAAGTTATGTATATATTTAACCCTAATGCTTCCAATAGCAAAATAGGGCACATTCCAAAACTGTGACTATTGTATAATGATATCAGAATGTAATAGACAAGACCCCATTGTGGGGATTTTTCTTATTTAAAGTGATTCAGGGCAGTGTAGCCTCCGGAGAAAACCACGAGGTGAGAGAACAGCCTAGCTCAAGGCAGGTGGCTGCAATCTACTAGAGGGGCTTCTCCTCCAAGGAATACCCAGAATGCATCTGTGCTTGGGCTCCCCGGCCCATTCATTCTACCATCTTTTTCATGTGATTGGGCCTCCTCCTCTGCTCTTTCTTTCCTGCTTCATTGGGTTTCCTGTGCTCACTCCTGCCTTCAGACTCAGTTTCCTTTGCTGACTCCCCTCTCCTGTCTTCCCCAAGGAGGCTGCCCCACAGTCAGATCATGTGATAGCCAGACCCCTTCTCTGTGACTGCCCTTTGATCCCCAATTCCTTCCTGGGCCTCTACAGGTGCCCAGAGCCAGTCTCACAAACTCTTTATTTTCCTGTCATTCTGAACACCCTATTTTACCTGCTAGCCCAGAGAGCTAGAGAAGGTGGGTGTGGCCTTATTTTATCTTACAAACTTAGAACGTGATTTTGGCAAGTTATTAATCGGAAGCTCTACCAAATTCACTGCAATGTGGATGCCCGTGGACACCTGGACCCTACTGTACTCACATGCTTCTCCATGAAGAGGTCCACCTCTTTCAGAAGCCTCTCCTGACAGTCAGGGTGGGTGGCCAGCAGGTATGTGATGAAGGAGAGCGTATTCCTGATAAACTCGTGGCCAGCAATGAGGAATAGGGAGGCCTGGCCCACAATTTCATCCATGGTTAAAGGCTTGGATGTGGATGTAGGATGGCACCTTTGGGGTGGGTTCCCTGTGCACTCAGTAGAGGACAGGGCTTCTGTGACCATGTCAAAGCCTTCCACACCCACAGAGCTCATGGAACACTGGGCATCCAGCACCATCTGCAGGAAGTCTCTCCGCCTCTGAGGATGAGAGAAAAAAGCACATTAGAGTCACAGGATGAGGCTAGGAGACAGGGTTGGGGCAGAAGCTCCTGGGTGGCTTCTGAACAGCTAAGTAGGGACAGGTCCTGGTCACTGTGTTATCTGAGATGGTCAGAGCCAGTATCCACCTGAATGACAGCAGTGGGGGGGCCGACTGATGTCCGAGTGGAGAAATGAGGCTGTTCCCTTCTTTGCCATTATACAGACTTATGGAGCAATAGTGGGATTGCTTAATATAGGCAATGTGTAATGGTGAGAGCGGAGTCTTTCCATATTTACCACGTGTACATCGTGTGTGTCTGGAATCCTCAAACTCTTCTTTTGAAGTTATTTACAGAACAGTCACACCTACCTGTGAATATAATCACCCTGCTGAGCTGGAGAACACTGCATTTAGTTCTCTTACCCATAATGGTTTGGGTACCCAACCACCCCCTTTTCCCTTCCCTTTCCTCCATCCTCCCCAGCCTCCAGTGACCACCTTTCTCTGTTTTTGAGTTTCAACAGACCCAACAAGCATATTGTGTTTGTTTTTCTGTTCCTGGCTTATTGCACTTAACGTATTTTTTATTGTCTTAACTATGTAGCTGAAAACCAACAGATTCCATTCTTTTATAGGGCCAGATAATATTCTTTCTTGTTTATGTACCATGCTCCCTTCATGTTTTCTGGATGAGGTCATTCCATACAGGCTGATTCTCTCCCCACTTCCCCAAAATACTGTGCTTAAAATAAAGCAAGTTTTAGAGCTATAGACACAGGGGGATCTCATCCTTAGAAACAGTAAGTGTACCATCTAGAGAACCGTGTGCATTCGCTCATGTGTAGTAAACATTTGTCAACCTATACTCATCAGATCCCTAGAGCCGGAGGAGGTGGGAAAACCAAGGTCTTTTAGTTCTGATTAATGCTTTCTATGTTTGTTCTATTGGCTGAATTTCCAATGAGAAAACACCTGATAAATTTAAATCAGAGCATATGTCTACTGTTTGCTCTGCAAGGACATAGTGTGTGGCTATATGTTTTCTCACACAGTCGACAGTCAATAGGATGGGATGGGGGTTTGGGATATGGGGGAGCTGACTTGAGTGAAGCTTGTCTTCAAAGCCCCCAGACTTAGCAGGCTGCTTCCATTGAGTCCTTTTTCACTCTCCAGTAGTCCCTGATCTCCTTTGAGTACTTAAAGCTCCCTTATCATTTCCTCTACCTTCCTTATCAATAATTTGCATATTCTTTACATTTTGACTACCACTAATTCTAACTATAGGAGTGTTTACAGAGGCTTCAGCAATCACAAAGTGTATTCCAGGCACATCCTTTCTTTGAAATGCCCTTTAATGTGATGAATGACAACCAGGATGCCTCTCTTTTCTGAAGTTTATGGGATTAAAACAGCACGAGGGGAGTATCAGAACCTCCAACAGGAAAATATTATAATTTCAAAGTATTTTCCTAGTTGTGGTGTTTTCTCGGCACATTAGCTTCTGAATTTCTGTTGCATGAATAATCTAGGCCCCTCACATTGGCATGTAATTCCGTCTTTTAAGTTTGTTGGCATTTTGTATGTGGCTACTTTTTCTGCTCTGTGAGATGAAAAGCAAGCCCAGGGTGTGACCTACCCCTTTCCCTGGCCTGTGTCAAGTGCTGTGCTATGTGCATATTAAACAAGCAATAGAATCTTCTACAAACCAGAATGTAAAGCAATAGGTACCCTCAGGATGGGTACATTGGGTTTGGTTTCAACTGTTCAACTGTCGTTTGGAGCGGGAGGCCTTTGCTGATGAACATTAGTGACCATCAAAGGTGTCTTCTGGGACATCAAAGGTAAGGCTCACCAGTAAGGGCTTACGTTCATTGAGGCTGAGGAGGCAAGATCTCTATTTCCCACTAGCCTGTTTCCACTATAGGAAGCCTGGGCTTCCTCACTGTGCCCCGAGCCTGCCCATTTTGCTGTCCAAATGACTTCTTAAGTGCTATTGGTCAGCATCTGGGTGGCTATTCCTGACCTGTCACAGTGGCCCAGGAAATTGAACATCCGAGGCTCCCTGGGTGTGATTGGAGAAGCAAAGCACACTCTTAGGCTGCATGCTACAGCTTAGTCCCTGAGGCTTGGCTGTAGCTCTTCCTGGGTGAATAGGGGTGATGACAAGACAGCTCACAGTCATATCTACACCACATATTTTTCCAGAAGCAGCATGGTGGCTGGCATTCTTTCCTCTTATCCCAGCCCAGTCAGACTGCTAAAAGGGCTGATAAAGGCTTGCAGAAATCTGTCTTAACTGGCAGCTAATGAGGCCAGGGGAAAGGGCCTCTCTCTAGGGTTCATGAGCCATAGAACAACATTAGTGCGGATGGGATTCTTCTGTTCACAGAGCATCATGAAGGCCAGGTGAAGCTGCCCATTTAGGATGGAAACAGGGCTGGTTGATGGTCATATCCAAGAGAAATACATGCCCTGATAGATGTAGGTGTCTAATCCACCCATCGGCTCAAGCTTAGAAAAATATTTACCTTTTAACATCTGTGCGGCATTTTCACTGTGCAAACACACATCTGTTTGATGGAATGTATACAGAGTTCAGAAGGGTTCTAAGTGAGTTTTCTTAGTAACTGTATAGCTCTGTCTTGACATGGGCTGTGCTGGATTTGTGGTTGGGAGGTTTTTCTCAGATCAACTCATTGTTTGAAACAAATAGCTGTAAAGTTTATAGAAGGAAAAGCTTGAGGCAATCCCAGTAATTGGCTTTTTAATAACCTCTCACCTCTCAGTCATTCAGAGCAACAGTGTTTTTTTTTTTTTCCAATTTTTAGCCTTGTTTTACAGCCAGTGGGTTTCAGGCTAGGGCCCGTGTGTGTGTGTGTGTGTGTGTGTGTGTGTGTGTGTGTGTGTGTGTGTGTGTGTGTGTGAGAGAGAGAGAGAGAGAGAGAGAGAGAGAGAGAGAGAGAGAACACTCTCACAAGGCAGCCCTTTGCAGCAAATGGTGAAGTTTGAAAATGGTTCTTTATCTCTTGTCCTTTGGGCTTATCCTCACAGCCTTAGAAACATATACTTGAATGAAATTGTCCTGACCTTTCTGACTTTTAAAGTGGGGCCAGGTATACCAGTTGGCCCATTTTCCCCCACCTCTAAGGCCATTTAAGTGGAACTGATGGTGGTAGAGGCCAAGGGGTTGAGAGCTTGTATGTATGTCCCTACACCTTCCCTATCCAGACACAGTTGCTACAGAGTCCCCAGGGTGTGCAGCTGAGTAGGACAGGCTGCTGCCCAAGGCTGCTAAATGCATCAAGCTACTAATTGACTTGGATTTCATTCTAGGCCAATGCCTTAACCATCAGGCCTCATGAATCCCTCTGAGCCACAGTCTTTGAGAAAACCCTTTTAAAGCTCCATCTTGCTCAAGGCAGTTAAGGGAAAACCCTTTTAGTCCATTTTTTTTTCTTCATTTTAGTGACTGTCTTCAGTGCAATGAGACGCATAATGGACAACTTTAATGTGGGCAAGGGGTATCTCTGATGCGGAAAGATTACTTCTCACACTGAAAACTGCATACCACTCAGAGTCAAGTTCAACCAATATTTACTTATCCCTACTATGTGCCAAGCAGAGTGTGAGTCTGTAAGGGAAAAGGGAAACATAAAAGCCTGCTAAAGAGAGCAGGGAGCCTCAATCACAAATTTTCTAGCAAGAGTCTCCGTGCTGAAAGGGAATATGGGATTGATTGACAGTTGCCTAAACTTCTTGCTAATATTTATGTTATTCATGCTATGAAGCCCCATCTTGCTGTTTTTCAGCAGAAAGACTATGCTCATGAAAATTGCATGAGGTGCTGACTTAGAAAATTTGGCATTGGGGGTTGGGCTACTGCAACCTGTGCTTGGGGGTAACAGCTAGGTAATGTGAGACAGTTCAGGGGCTGGCATTCATTCAACAACTCACATCGGCGATTGGCTCGTTCGTGGAGACTTCTCCTATCCGTCCTATCCCTCCTTCCTATTACTTTCTACTGACCCTGGAAAGCTCAGAATGGGGGATGAGAAAGGATAGGCCCGTGTGATGTGAGGAGTTGTGGGGGATGGAGAAAGAAATGAGAGAGTGTTGCCAAATTAGGTTCCATTCTGTTTCCAGGCTGTGTCCTATAAAAATAGTTACCTCTTCTGCTGCTTGCTGGTCCCGTAAGGCAATCACATTCCTAATGAGTGTGTTAAAAAAGCCATTCAGTTCATCTCGGTTCTTATTGGGCAGAATCCGGGCCAATGGGACCATTATGGATGGAAATGATACTTGAAAGAGAAAAACAAAAGTAGCATTGAAGGGAGAGTGATAATGAAGCGGGGCTATTAGACTCCTGTGACTGGGAAACACGCACCAGCCTTGAATCAGAGTCACTTGGGAGGCCTGTCTTCCCCGTGGACTCTGCGTTTCTCAGAGCAGGACTTGATATTCCAGTCCCTGTACATCATAAGCAATCATTAAATGCCTGTGCGATAAAGTGAGTCCTCATGTGTACCTGGCCTTGCAAACACAATTTTACACGTAGAAATTCCTATCTCCAATCTTAGAGGGGTGTGTGTGTGTGTGTGTGTGTGTGTGTGTGTGTGTCTTTGCAGTTTATCAGGACAGAATGGGCTGCGTGCCAAGCCTTCACAGGGACATAGAAGACCATCTACTTTATTGACTTTCTGGTTATTTGTATTTGTCTTTCTCTGGATAAATGTCCCCACAGCAGCCATCTGAATTGTCCCTAAGACGTGCTGTTGCAGCTGCTGACAAAGACACTGGATTCCCCCACTGCAGATAATCCTCTGTCATGCAACATGCAACCTGGGTTCTTAGGAGAAGAACACTTAATATTTCCTGAAGAGATGTTCTGGGCCCAGGGATGAGGCCTTGCCACAGGGGCATGTGACTCTGCTCAGACTCTCAGCCTGCCTAGCTGCACATAACCTTTGTGTTGAGTCAGGCTGGAGACGAGATCCCAGAGCTCATACACCTTTGTTTTAAAGTACAGTGAGCAGGGGTAATGGAACTTTCTGCCTGTCTATGATTGAAAGTGCATAGCAGAGTCAGCCTTAGCCCCAGCAGACCTGCTGGACACAAAGAGGCTGTGTGACTCCACACAAATGCCTACGGGTTTCAGTGTGCTGAGGACAGAGGTGACAGGGCTTCCCTCTGAAACTGGCTCAGAGATGAGAAGAAAAGCTAGCAAATGGTCCATGATTCCAACGCTTAGGAGGGTGAGGCAAGAGGGTTGTTGATTGGATATCAGGCAAGGTTGTATATACAAGATCCTGTCTTAAAAAAGGAAGAGAAGGAAGAGGAGCAAAAGAGAAAAGATGAAGGGGAAGAGCTAGGAAGAAAAAAAGGGGGAGGAGGAGGAAGGGGAAGGAGAGAGGAAGAGAAGGAGGAGAGGAGGAAGAGGAAGAAGAGAGGAAAAGGAAGAGGAGAGGAGGAAGAGGAAGAGAAGAGGGAGGGGGAGGAGGAGGAAGAGAAGAACAGGAAGAGGAGAGGAGAAAGAGGAAGAGGAAGAAGAGGAGGAGGAGGAAGAGGAGGAAGCTGGCCAAGAAGTGACTAGATGATGCCAATATAGCACAGAGGCCGGGAAGAGCTCATCAATACAGCAACAGCAACACACTGTTTCCATAAAAGCAAGACAATACCAGAACTGGCCAGAAGGCAAAGACTCCCTTGTAAAATCAATTCAGGTCTAGTCTTGTTAATGTAAAGCCTCCTTCCAGTGACCCAACTGGTGATTTCTTGTTTAGAGGTTGTTGGGTTCTGGTAGAGAAGTCCTCAGAAGAGGGTTTTGAATGATGGGACAGAAAAAAAAAAAAAACAAAAAAACCCCCAAAAAAACAAAAAACAAAAAAAAAAACCAAAACCCAATCAAGCAAACAACAACAACAACAACAACACCCACCACCACCACCAACAAAACAAAACAAAATCCCTGGGAAATGAGAGACGTTGGGTTCTAGTCTTGACTTTGCCTTCCTATGCATCAGCGTTACCTGCGTTGGTGATAAGATTGTGACAAGAGAATTCTAGTGGCTCCAGGGAGACAAAGTTTCTGCAGGACAGACAACTCTGAGATCCCTGAGGGAACTCTCCTGGTAGAAGAGACTCAACCCTGCAAGGTGTCCTATGGGTGGTGACCTGCTCTCACTACCTTGAGTAGGGGCTGCACTTACAGATTAAAGCCAGGAGAGGCCTGGGGGTACAGAAGGCAAAAACACGCCGGTAGTGTTTCACGAAGGGATCTTCCGGAGCATTCTGGGAGTCCACCTGGGTGCCAAAGGCCACACTGGCCACCATATCTGTGGTATAACAGCAGTAACACCTGTGGACATAGAAATGATGGAATTTGAAAGATGCTGGATTGCTGCTCCCACAGCTCACTCCTCCTGAGGTAGAGGGAAGGAAGCTTCCTGGATGAGCAACAACAGCAGAATATGATTGGAGGCTTTAACAAGGAGCTTATGGAAGAGAAGGTGAGGGCAGGACATCACTAACTCAGCCTCAGAACAGAGTTAAACAGCAAGGCATATACCTTCCAGGGGAGGGATGCCTTCCTGCCGAGAGAAATGGGAGCTCCAAAGCATGCATAGTACATCTCAGGCCAGAATCTAATGATTAATTGATAGCTGTCAAATTTGCATTGATGAATGAATCTAATTAGCTCATTTATTAACTCCCCTCCATCATTTTTCCTTCTAATGATTTTTTTGTTTGTTTTGTTTTGAGATGTAGGTAGCCCTGACTAGTCTCTGTCTTTCCTGTGCTGGGACTAAAGGCATGTACCATTATACCAGACGATTTTGCTGTTTTTAAAAGTACAATGGAGAGATAGCTCGGTGGTTAAGAGCACTGACTATTCTTCCAGAGGTCCTGAGTTCAATTCCCAGCAACCACATGGTGTCTCACAACCATCTGTAATGGGATCTGTTGCCTCTTTTGATATGTCTGAAGAGACTGACAGTGTGTTCATATACATTAAATAAATAATGAATAATGAATAAAAGTGTGTAACAAACAAACAAACAAAAACAAGGGCTCTTCTCACTCAAATGGATAAAAGACAAACTTTGGGGCAGGCTTACGGGATATATTTAATTTACTATTGGAAGTACACATTGCCTTTTCCAAACAAACAAAAGGAAAAGTGCCTTCCAATAGCATCAGAAAATTTAACCAAGCCCAGGATAGGAAGCCTGTCCCTCCCAATGCTGTTTTAAACTAGCATTATTCTTTTACAAAATGTTATGTGTTTGTTGTCTTGTACACATTTACACAGCATGTGTGTGTGTGTGTGTGTGTGTGTGTGTGTGTGTGTGTGTGTGTGTGCATGGCAGGGACATGGTATACATGTGCCACAGTGCACATTACACGTGAAAGTCATAGGACAACTTTGTGGTATCAGTTCTTTCTTTCCACCTTTGTGTGGTTTTGGAGGATCAAACTTGGGTCGTCAAGCTTTCTAGGCTCACCTTTGACCTCTGAGCCACCTCACCAGTCCCTACAATCCTTCTTTTTGTTTCCTTACAGGCACTGCCATCTTAAGGACTTTTTAAGGAGTCTAATACCTGGGTTATTGATACTCCTCTATAATGTAACATCTGTGCTTGTCATTGATTCAGCTGGTTCTCCTGCATGGGTTCTACAGCCACAGCTTATCATTAGAGAGTAAATCACTTGACTCGATGACTCTGAAATGTTGACGACTTATATTGAAAACATTTCTACGATCGGTCACTGATTCCCTGTTGATGTAAAAAGTATGCATGGCTCCTGAATGTGATCTGTCCTCAGTCTGCTGCCAGCTATGATTTAGCACAAAGCATCTAAAAGTTGCTAGGAGAAAAGTCAGTCCGTTGCTTAAATTGACAGCTATATATACTTAACCTCACTCTCCTACCCACCACTCAGCTGGGGATGCTATGCACGAATGATCACCACTCATTTATTAATTATTTAGCTAGGATATATATATACACATACATATATATATATTTATATATATAAATATATATTTATATATATTTTATATGCATGCCTGCAGTACCCACAGAGGCCAGAGGAGGGCGCTGGATGCCCTGGAACCGAAGTTACAAACAGATGTGAATCACCTGACATGGGTGATGGGAATTGAACCCAGGTCTTCTAGAAGAGCAAAAAATACTTTTAACTGCTGAACCATCTCTCCAGCCCCTTAACTTTTTATTGAGAAACAATTATCACTAAGTGCCCAGACTGGTCTTCAACTCACTCTAGCCCAGGCAGGCCTTGAACTTGTGATCTTCTGACCTTAGTTTCCTTAGTAGGTCAGATAACATACCTTACTTACATCATCTTTTTTTTAATTTTTAATTTTTTTTTGAGACAGAGTCTCAGGCATTCTAGGCAGGCCTTGTATCCCCCATGTGAACAGTATCCAGAATCTGAATCTACAGATGTATATACTATCATACCAGTCTTCATGCGGTATTGGTGTTGGTGATCTTTGCTCATGCCAAGCCAACAGTTTGCCAACTAAGCTTCAGCCTCAGCTTCATGACTCACTTGTTTGTTTGTTTGTTGTGTTTAGGCAGGGCCTCGTTGTGCATCTCTGGCCTAGAACTTGCTATGTGGAGCAGTTACCTTCAAACTTTCAGAGATCTACCTACCCCTGCCTCCCAAAGTGCTCAGATGAAAGGCGTGTACCACCACACCTGTCCTCAGAATTTTTCTTGTGAAAGTTTAGGTGATGTGTTTGTTTATAAAAAGATAATGAGAGAGGGGATATATTTTGTGGATATGTGCTTAGGTGTGGGGGGAAGGGGTGCCTCGGCAGGCCCATGCTGAGGCATTCCTTCTCTCTGAGGGACCAGCCACAGGACGGTATAGTATAGAATAGAGTTTACTCAGGGCATGGGGAGGGGAGTTAAGAGGGTAGCAGAGGCAGGGAAGGAGGAGGGGAAGTGAGGGGGGAGAGGAGAGGAGAGGAGAGGAGAGGAGAGGAGAGGAGAGGAGAGGAGTAGAGGCCGGCCATGAGCAACTGGAGAGAGAAGCAGGAGGGGACAGAGCAGTAGCAGGAAGTCAAAGCAAGAGCAAGAGAGAGAGGAGGGGGCAAGCAGCCCCTTTTATAGTGAGTTAGGAGGAGCATACCTGGCTGTTGTCAGGTAACTGTGGGGCAGAGCTTAGACAAAATGCTAACATTAGGCACTTTCTCTTAAGTCCCTGCCCCTTCTGCCCTGGCGTATCTTGCCCATCCTGTCCTTGGGGATCAGCGGGTAAGTCTATTCAGGGACTAACGGTAGCACATTTAGATTTTCCTCAATAGGCTGGCATCCCTGGCTCCAGTTACTTTGTTTCATGGTTTAGGTGGGGTTTCTTCTCATTAGTCAGTCTACACACACCATTATGACCGTCTGGCGTTTCCAGTTTGCTACTCCCAAGGTAACTGTCCAGCCATTATGTACCGTGGCAAGAATCATCCACTCAGAACTGTGACTTCTCACCTGTAATGGAGCAGCCTTACCTCTGGATGTCGAATGCGTCCCTGGATGCCGCATAGTGTTTTAGGTGAGCCACGAGACGTTCACAGGTTTGGCTGATGAGAGGTGTCATCTGATAACAGATAGCAGAAGTGTAATTAGGGCATCCTGCCTAAATCGGCTGCCAATGATGGGCAAGGCTATACACAGTGCTTTCTGGGAAAACAGACTGTATTTCAAAGGTGCTTTTCACGAGGCTAAGACTAAGGAATTATACCTAATGTCTGTAAAATACAGCATCCATAAATACCTATTTTAAGCTTAAGTGAGCTTTCTGTGGTAGAAGCACCAAAGAAGAAAGGATCAAACGTAGATCTGGTGAAATAATTACAAAAGCCATCATTAAGTGTTTAGACAAAACTTCGAATCAGCACTCAGCTCCCTGACATGTGGTTAGCATTAGCGAGGAACTAGACCACACTCCATATGTCCTGGCCCTGGAACTAACCCAAGTCCAGGCAGGCTTGTTCCAATTAAGTTTTCAGATCTCCCACCAGAACATAGAATCTAGTATCCAGAGGAACTGAGGGTCATCTGTTCTAACTTCTTAATTAAGGCAGAAGTTATCTTAATGGTGTTTCTGAGAGAGGGCTTTTCATCTGGGTTTCAGTTGCTTACGCCTTCCAAGACAGGGTAACTCTTGATGTGCACGAGGAATTGTTGGCTTCTTAGTACTAAGATATTTTATTGTGGAAAATTTCTAATGCCAAGAGAAAGGTCTAGGGAGCAGAGGTGTGCACACCTAAGTGGTTCCAACGCATTTAGACCACAGGTTTAGCTGCCCATCCCTTTGGCTTCCAACAGGATCTCTTGGGTGGGTAGCACTCTTTACAGACTTGTATTCTCTCTTATATATTTGAAGGGCCGAGCTAGAGCTGTCAAGGGGGAATCATTCAAAACAGCACACATTCTAGAACAGTATCAGAGCTGAGGCAGAATGCTGCTGTAGGTTCTTCTGAGCATTTATAAAAAGAATACTTTGCAATGGTGCCCGATGCTTGCTTTTCATTATTATTATTATTATAATACTTTAAAACTGTATTTAAATTAAAACTTTTCATATTTATTTTATGTTTATAAGTGTTTTGACTTCATGTATATATGCACCACGTGCCTGCCTGGTCCTACAGATGTCAGAACACCACAGCGGATCCCCTGGGACTTTAGTTACAGGTGGTTGTGAGCCACCATGTCAGTGCTAAAACGGAACTTAGGTCCTCTGCAGGAGTGACAGTGTTCTTTTCCATTTTACTTTTAAGATGACGTGTGTGTTCGTTCATGACAGGGAGCATTGCAGGTACCCACTAGGAGAGGTCTTGGGGAATCCTGAAGCTCGTGTGATATATGGTTGCGAGCCACTCAACACAGTCACTGGCAACTGAAGTTGGGTTCTCTACAAGAGCAATATGCTCTCTTAACCACTGGGCCATCTCTCTAGCGTCTGGTTTCCATTATTTTGATGCTAGAATGTGAGGAGTCTGAGGTCAGGGGAGCTTTCGTCTGTTTGTTCTTTTTTTTTTTTTTAATCTCTAGAATGTGCAACAGAACCTGGCATGTGTAATTATTTGTTGGTTGGATGGATGAATGGATAGATGAATTTCAATGAGCATGCAATAGCTACTTTTTGCTCTTCAAGACGTGAGACAATAGAAAAATTATAAAATGTTAGTCTACTTGCCAGAGATATGTTATTGGATGGAGGCAAAATCCAGCTCCCTCTATTACTGTTTGGATCGTAGGAGTTCCCTTAGGATAGAATGATTGACAGGTGGCGAGCTCTTACTTAGGAAGCTGGGCCTACTGGAATGTCTCTCGGCTATTGGGGATCTTTCTTTCAATAGACTCTGGGCTCTCTACTCTTACCCATTCTCTCCTTTACTTCTGACCTGGAGGCCTGTGGTTTTAATTTGCCGTGTGCTTCCATCATGGGCCACCACAGACACAAAACAATGGGTCTAACCAAGCACACAGCAAAACCTCTAAACCTGTGAGCTATACCATAGCAACCTGCCATAGCAACCTGCCTCTTTCTAAGCTGATGGTAACAAGTGCTACTTATAATGATGAGAAGATGCTAATATGTGCTATAGAAACCTCTCTGGTTCATAGTTTGTACACCTTTCTCTATTCTTTTTTTTAAAAAAAATTTTATAAGAAGATTTATTTATTTATTTATTTATTTAATGTATGCAAGTACACTGTAGCTGTCTTCAAACACACCAGAAGAGGGCATTACAGATGATTGTGAGCCAGCATGTGGTTGCTGGGAATTGAACTCAGGACCTCTGGAAGAGCAATCTGTGCTCTTAACCACTGAGCTGAGCCATCTCTCCAGCCCCCTATTCTTTTTTTTTTTAAAGACTTCTTATTCATTCTTTGTGAATTTCATATCATGCACCCCAGTCCCACTCATCTCCCCCTCCTGTACCTGCCGTCCACCCTTGCAGCTTCCCCTTCGACAGAGGGAACAACATGTCATTGTGGAAGCTGTAGTAGTCACAGTGTGTCTGTCCCACAGTACACCCTTTGTCCACAGTTCTTTGCTTGCAGATGTTCATTGCGTTTGTCTGGCAGAAGGCCTCTCACTTCTATTAATCCTCATTGGGACTCCTCTTGGATGTCCTGTTGTTGCCCTGTGTCATGGAGATCCTGCAGTTTTGGATCCACAGGACTGGCCCCTTCATGCACTCCAGCAGTTTAGCAATGGGGCAGATGTTGGGGTGAGCCAATACAAAGCCCTGGATCTGGGCCTGAGAAGTTTCTGATCTGGTCAACCCAATGGGTCCCTTGCTCTCACACCCTCTGGGCCAGGTCACCAGCAACCCCCCACAACCAGGGCCATCTCTACCGTGCTGCCTGGGTAAGGTGCAGGGCCTACTCTCTCCAGTGTTACAGCTGGTGAAGTGTATGGCCAGTTCTCCTCTCATGATCCCAGGACAAGCTCTCCTGCCTGCTGTAGATATCAAGGGATGAGGGAGGAGAGGATGATGTCTCTGCCTTATCTGCACCACTGTTCAGCAGACAAAAGGCAGGACTGGTTCTCCTGCTCTCATGACCCCAGGGCCAGATCTCCTGCTGGTCACCAGTGGTGAAGGGGGAGGAGGGTATCTTTCCCTTGTCCATGCCACCATAAGGGAGATGAGTGGTAGGGACAGCTCTCCAACAACTCCCGTAATGTGTGAGATCTGCTCTCCTAAGTACTACAGTCAGCTAGGGGTGGGGTCAGCTCTCCAGCACTCAAGTCCCCCAGAGTCCACTGTTCCACAATGCCCAGGTGAGGGATGGGTCCAGTTCTGCACAGCCCTTAGACATAAACATACCGCCAGCAGCAGACCAGATCAGGAACATCCACTTGGCCTTCGGTGATAACAGACCCCTGATGCTGCAGAGCTATGGACCCAGATGTGGCCCCCAGTGGCAGCACAGGCCAGGATCTTACCACGGACATAGGTGACATCCCTGGTTACTCACATCAGGCTGTACCTTCAGTCTCCAGTTCTGCCTCTCTTCACTGTGCCCACATCCTTCTGTTTCTCTTTCCCTTCCATTTCTACACCACTTACTTGCTCATCTTAGTGGTGCCTGGGATCTCTGAGTGTCTGGAGCCATGTCAAGAGTGATCTCAGGAATGCTATGCCCTGCTCATGCATTATGGCTTTGGGTAGGGGTCATCTTGGGCATGGTCTGCCCCACCCCATGCCTGCCAGACTGGTAGTCATCTTAGCCTAGTTTCCTGTCCAGACTTCATGGCGTCGGTCTGGTGGTCATCTCTGGCTAGGTCCTCGCCCTGCTTCCCTGAGTGGCCCCTTGCAAGAGTTGTCTGTCTCAGACTCACTCTCACCCACCTACCCACGGCCTGCGGTCCCAGGCAAGGTTCTTCTAGTATCTGGCTTGCTCCCTGTCTAGGGAGACCATTAGCGTGGCATCAGACTATGGTGGTCGTCTGTAGCTCACTTTTTTTCAAGGGATGTCTGGCTACTTAATCATTCAGATGTTCAAAGGTCAGAACATTGAGTGTAGACATAGCCTCTCTCTGTCACCTATGACTCACCTGTGACACAGCAGTCCCACCTGCACCGCCTCTAGGGACAGGGCCTTTCTCTATTCTTACTGTTCCTCTGGGAGGACAAAAAAGTTACTCTCAAATAGCAACCCATAGGTGGAACCCAGTTCTATTTCAGGCACTATCTAGTAAATAGTAAATTAATCACATTATGTGACCTGAACCCTGTCAGCCAGTAGCAGGGTCAGATGTACATTGATTTTTTTTTTTTTCACAAGACAGACACCACAAACAAATGTCAAAGTTCAGGTCAATGAAAGCCACAGGTCTTTTCTGATAAATTATCACTGTGTGCAACTGATTCTTTAGCCCTTGAGGCTCCATTCGTTAGAAAGGTTTTACGTCTCTTTTAAAACATTTTTCCCTATGTTAAAAACAAATTATCTGTATGGGTGTTTTTTCTGTATGTCTATGCATCGTGGGCATGCAGTGCCTGCAGAGGCCACAAGATGGCGTTATATCCCTGGAACTGGAATTACAGATAGTTGTGAGCTGCCATGTGGGCACTGGGAACCCAAAGCAGGCCCTCTGGAAGAGCAGCCAGTACTTAAGACCATTGGTCCATCTCTTTAGCTCCAGGTTTACATTTCTATCCCTTTTATTTCCATAAAAAGTTGTCTTCAGCTGTCCTGGGAAGAACAATCCCTGAACGTCCCTGAACAGTAGGGCGGTCTGGCCAGCTGTTGAGATGCTGGGAGAATGTATGGCTGTCTTGGACCCCTTCCTCCCTGTCACAGCTTCCTGCCAGCTGGTCCCACATGCTCTATGGGGGTCGGGGGTGGGGTACACACGTATGGCACTAGCATCTTGTTACCTACAGTGATGTGGGAGCCTTGCAGGAAGGGCCTGGTCTGAGCGGCACAGGGACATTTCTATAACTCAAAGTGGACAAGTAGCCATGCCTTCCTTGTTCCATTTAAACTACAGTGACATGCCTTCTAGGTTTTCATTACCTCATGACTATGCAGCCTGGCTTGAGCACAGACCTGTGACCCTCCTCTGGACTGTTACTTCAGGTATCTGCAGAATTTTTCAAAGTCCTTTGGCCAGTCAGGATAAACCTAAGTAAATACTCAGCCTGGCCCCGCCTTCTCCATAGCCAGCAGACGACCCTGTGAGTGGTTGGCTGAAGCAGGAGTGTTATTGACCCCAGCTGTCTGCCCTAAAGTCCATCCAGGAAAGAAATGAATAGGGTGAGCCTGATTTGTTTTCAATTCAGCCTGAATTGCATCAATTCTTTATGACTGAGGCGTTCTTTTTTTAAATTCTCACAAACCGTCTACCAAATAATCCATCAGTATAAAAATACGTGTGGATGGGTCCCTTAAAATGTCTCCCAGGCATCATTCCCAAGAAATCTGACTTTCTTAATATTTGGGGAGCTCAGTGCTTTCTAACTATGTCTCTCTGGCTAGCTTCTCTCTCCGGCTGCCATTCTTATCTGATTACAGTCATTTGCTACTTAGCCTGTGTGCGTGAGTGTATATGTGCATAGTGTACATGTGAGAGTCAGAGACGACCTGCAGGAATTGGTTTTCTCCTTCTATCTTGTGGTTCCCAGAGGCGAAACTAAGGCCATCAGTTTGGTAACACGCACTTTTACCTGGTAAACTGTTTGCAGCCTCTTAAATTATCCTAATAAACTTAGTTTTTCAAGTGTATCTTATTTTAATAAAATCCTGGAAATAGCACTGGGTGGTGGTGGGGCACACCTGTAATCCCAGCACTTGGGAGGCAGAGGCAGAGAGGCAGAGAGGCAGAGAGAGAGGCAGAGAGAGAGAGGCAGAGAGAGAGGCAGAGAGAGAGAGGCAGAGAGGCAGGGAGGCAGAGAGGCAGAGAGGCAGAGAGAGGCAGAGAGGCAGAGAGAGGCAGGGAGGCAGGGAGGCAGAGAGGCAGAGGCAGGGAGGCAGAGAGAGGCAGAGAGGCAGAGAGGCAGAGAGGCAGAGAGGCAGAGAGG
>JANHMN010000016.1:45317667-45333794 GCA_030674055.1 Rhabdomys pumilio | reverse complement strand
GGCAGAGAGGCAGAGAGGCAGAGAGGCAGAGAGGCAGAGAGGCAGAGGCAGGTGGATCTCCAGGGCAGCCTGGTCTACAGAATGAGTTCCAGGGCAGCCTGTGATAGAGAAACCATGTCTTGAAACAAACCAAACCAAACCAGGGTTTTTTTTTCAATACATTTCTGAGGAATATTAAACAACAACAAAACAAAACTAGCAACAAAAATTTGTTGCAATTGATGTCTCCTTAGACATCAATATTAAGTATCCTTATACTAGCAAGAGAGGTGCAGTGTAAAATTTGATTTATACAAACTTCTCAGAAGCTGAAAGCATGGCCTGTTTATTAGGAGAGATCCTATGTTGAATCTAAGTGCAGGTCTGGGTGATGCAGAGGACCAGTTACCTACCATCCCTTCTCCCACGTGCACTTGGCTAAAGTGCTTTGTTGCCAGCTGATGTGGTTGTGATTTTCTACTATGCTAATCCTGCTATCTGTCACACTGAATGGGTAATGATGTTTTTAACTGGATTAATATGATATGAGATGGGGCATGCATGATGGAAGTGTTGAGAAGAAATGCAGAGAAAATACCACAAGGCAGTGGAGCACGGTCCATATGTTAACCAGTTGCCATTATTTTGGTTATTTTTTCCCTTGCATTATGTACCACTCTTATAGAATATCTACTCTTCCATGAGCTGAATACACAAAGCAAAGGCTCTGTGGGTTGCGCTTGTGGCCCTGCAGCTCCCTCCCTTCAGTTTTAGAGCAGAAGGTGAGTGTGGCATATGTACAGACACAGCCCAGAGGAAGCCCAATGCTCTACACCGAGATCTCAAGCCTGCCTCTCAGTTGGCTGTGCTCCATCTCTGTAGGACAATGGGTGGTTTTTATTTTTGTTTTACCCAACATTTTCAAGTTGCACATATGTTGTGCTTTTAATCACATGAAATATTGATACCATTTGGTTTTAAAAATGGATTTCATCTGGGAGTTGTTGTGGACTGAATGTTTGTGTCCTCTTGAAATCCATATGCTCTTGATCTAATTCCCAGTGTAGCTGGATTGGAGATGTGGCTTCACAGGAAACCATTAACATTAAATGAAATCTTACAATTGATCCAGGGAATGATGGTGTATACCCGTAATGGTGACGTGTACCTCGGTATCCAGAAGCCAAGGTAGGAGACCCATGACTTCTAGGCTAGCCTAGGCCACATAGTAAATTTAAGGCTAGCCTGAACTACACAGTGAGACACTGTCTCAAAAGAGGGATCGTGTAAACACATAGCATGATGGGTGGCCACCTGCAAACCACAAAAGAGGAGCCACCAAAAGCCTCAATTGCCAGGAGGGACATTGTTCTCCAATTACAGTCTCTATAACTGAGAGAAAGCAGTTATCTATTGTTTAAACCATTCTGAGTTGGCCAAGGCCAGAGTGTCAGTCCAGCAACCCAGCCTGTGTCGTCCCAGAGAAGACAGTCTGAAAGTGGGACTGGATGGTTACTTGGTAACCATAGTTGCTGAGAATAAAGTCCTCAATTTGGGAAGAAAATTCTCCAAGGATGGAAGTTCTTGCTTAGCCTGGACTTTATTATATCAATTCAATCGGTGCCCAGTATTTTCCAAAGGATTTGACCAACTGCCTCAGAAGAATAGTGTGGACAGAAGGCGAGTCGGTGACTTCTAACTCATAGGACAGAGGAGGCGCCTTACAGGGAGATGACCAAGGAAAGGTCAGGCAAGCATTCCTCAATGCCTGTTGACGCTCTTCAGAATCCCACCTTTGGCATTTTTCCTTGAGGGGGAAGGATTTGACTTGGATAATGTACACTGGCTGCAAGAAGAGCAAGCCCTAAAGTCATTGCCAGTGACTATGGTTCCAGTCCCTGGAACTTTGTAATTCATTTCCAGTGGCCTAAATGCAGCAACTTTATACTGTCACCAGTAGAATGGAAATAATAGCACCGCCTTTGAAGTGCTGTAACTACAATTAGAAACAAGATATGTAAAGCACCTAGCAGTCAGGAGTGGTCCAAACATGGCATCTGTCCTATGGAGAATCCATCCCCAGGCTGGTTTGGACAGCAGGAATCCTTCTCTGCACCTTTCTTCTTCCTCACAGACATCTCTGCATTGGTCCCTCATGGTTGGTCTCATTGTGTCAATGCTGCTTGTGTCCTTTTATCTTTCATTCCTCACTCTGGTTCAGACTTTATCATTGGAAGTCATTGAAATGTTACTGTCGTTTTGCCTCTTAAGGACAAAGGCCATAGGGTAAGCACCTTTGACATCTAAGTCCAGAAGCTGACCTGTAGGTGCACTATAAACCAACCAACCCAAGAGCCTGCTGTCTTTTTACTTCTCAACCCACCTCAGAACTAAGTCATGACACCGATCTTCTAAAATTACTGAGTTTTGTATATTCATTTTGCTGAAATGCTCTGAGCATCCTTATTGACTGAAGGACATAATACACACTTCTTAGCTGTCTCTTAAAGTCCACAAGAAACGGAATTCTGCAGATAACTATACCAGTTGTCTTCAAATCAGGTGTTCCCTAGTCAACCCTTCAGATAAGACCACAGACCAGACGAAAAACCACCATTATGCCAAAAGGCCATGAGCAGAGGATCCCTGCTATGCCATGTGGGGAGCCCGAGTTCCAGAAACAAAGGTTTGTTTCAAGCTGCAAGGTTTGGGTAAAAAGTTGTTACAAAGTAACAGGTAACAGGTTTTCAATATCCCCTTTTTATAGTAACTTTTAGATGTTGCCATCTTCAATTGAAGATTTATTTACTTTTTAGTAAAAAAAAAAAAAAAAAAAAAAAACTTTTTTTTTTTTTGCTTCCTGTTGTATCCTTACTCAGTTGATTCTCTAGAAGTGTCTAAGTCAGTGGTTCTCAACCTTCCTCATGCTGTGACTCCCCGCTTTACTACAGCTCCTCATGTTGAGGTGACCCCAATCATAAAGTTATTTTTATTGTTACTTCACAACTGTAATTTTACTGCTATGAATTGTAATGTAAATGGCTGTGCTTTCCATGGTCTTAGGTGACCTCTGTGAAAGGGGCATTCCACCCTCAAAGTGATCATGACCCATATTATTGAGTTTTTCATATTCATGTTGCTGTTGAGAACCACTGGACTAAATGCTAACCTACTGTGTTAAAGGCATTCAGGACCCATCAATAGACTGAGATGCTCTTTTGGTCTTAGTGTGAACTCAGGGTAGATTTTTGAAATCTGGTTCTGAGCAAAACACCAGAGATTCATGCTGAGTCTATTTCTTCCTTTAGGCATGATGTCTGAATCTTTCTGATTTAGGATTCCTTACCCCAGGCCGTGTTCTAATTGTGATGAACTATAATGTCCCATTCCATAACATTCTAGGCTCCCAAGAAGGCCATTTATTGTTTGAGTGTAAAATATCTCCCCAGAGGCTTATATGTATTCTTTTGTTGGGTTGTTTTGGCTTTGTGGGGGTAAGAGAGTAAGAAAAGTTCCCACTCTATAGCCTTGAGTTTCCTAAGATATTCTATATAGACAAAGGTACCCTCAAATTCACAGAGATCTATCTGTCTCTGTCTCCAAAAACTGAGATTAAAGGTGTATATCTCCATGCCCAGCTGGTTTATATGTATTATATATATTATAATATATATAATAATATTATTATATATAAACTGTATATATAATTTTAACACTTGGTCTGCAGATGGTGGTGCTGCTTTTAGGATCTTCTGGAGGAAGTAGATCATTGGGGGTGGGTCTGGAGGCTGACGTCACTTCCTCTCTACTCTGTGTTTACTAATTGTACATGCAATGTATCCAGCTGTCTCTTGTTCCAGCCTCTGTGCCTTCCATGCCATGATGGACTGTGTGCCTTCTTAATCTGTGGTCCAGGACAAAGCTTTCTTTCTATTCTTAAGTTGCTGTCATGTGATGGTTTGGCACAGCAAAGCAAAACAAAGCTAATACATTGATAAATATTACATTAAGAATTTGCTTGGGATCATGGGAAAAGACAGCCATCTTCTAAATTTGGGTCAGTAGTGGGTCATAGCAATAACCCCATTTACTTGAAATGACAAATCCGATCTATTTTTTTTTTTTTTTTTTTTTTTTTTGGTTCTTTGAGACAGGGTTTCTCTGTGTAGTCCTGCCTGTCCTGGAACTTACTTGGTAGACCAGGCTGGCCTCGAACTCAGAAATCTGCCTGCCTCTGCCTCCCAAGTGCTAGGATTAAAGGCGTGCGCCACCACCGCCCGGCTATCCCATCTATTTAATAAGACATATTTTCATTTCTTTGACACATTGACTTTAGAATTCCATGTTGATGGAACCTGATATTTTTGTGTTCACATAATTTCATGCAAGTAGAATGTCAAACCATCTGACTCCTGATGGTTTCTCACTCAAATCAGGTGCCACAGACCCTCTGCCCTTCAATATATCTACTCTCAGGTTACAATCCCACTGTCCACAGATTTGATAGCATGAATTCAAGGGGGAAAAAACAAAAAAACTCAACATTTAAAAGCCTTTAGATGTCTGGAAGTTTGGAGAACAGTGTCTCACTGAGACTTGAGGGAAAAGTATTTCCCATTCAGAGAATGGGAAATGAAGGGTCTTTTGAGTTACATGGTGTTGCTAAAATTATATGAGCCTTACATGTTGATGGTGTATAGCTAAGTGAGTTGTTTACTAGTGTGTGAAGAAAGACTAAGAAAAGAATCAGAGACTTGTGCCTGATCCCCAAACCACACCCTGGGAACCTGCCAGTTCTGCTGGTGCTGTAGAAGAGACTCAGTGGTACATTTGCAGTTCTCTTCTGCTCCAGGATTGCCTCATGTATCTGGAGACATCTGGCCCCTTGAAGGCTAAACAGCAAAATGGAGTGCTGTCTCCCTCCAGAGAGTTCTGAGCAAGTCACCCCTCCACGTTCGAGCATTTAACAGTTGGCTGCCCCGACACAGGGCAGCAGCCTCTGTGAGCCTCAACCCACTTCTGCAATTCTTTTCCCCTTGCCTCCTTTCTTGCACACTCTGTTTCAGCCTGAGTGAATTCCCCTATTCTCCAAGCAAGCCTGGTACTCTCTGTCTAGATGCCTGTGTACCTACCTTATAACCTTCCCCAGTCCAAACCTAACATCTGCTTCAGGGCATTCTTCAAAACAAGACAAGAGCTCTGTCACTGTCCTCCATGACTTGGCCATCATGCAGTAATTTATGTATCTTGTTGCACTGCTGCTCTATAACTTTTATAAAGGCAGAATCAACGAATGTAAGAAGTCGACATCTCCTCCTGTTTGGTGCCATAGTTTGAATCTGGACTATTCCCCAAAGGTCCTTGTCTTAAAGGTTTGGTCCTGCTGTGGGGACTGGTGGAACTTTAAGAGGTGGGGCCTGGTGGGAACTCTGCTGGTTGTTGGGACTGTGCCTTTGAAGGGAATCCCATGGCTTCTGCCTCTTCCTTTTCTTCTCTTTCACTTTCTGGCTTCCAGTGGAGAGGTTGTGCCCTGACTGTGCCCCTTTCATGATCCACTGCCGCCCTCTCTTCTCAGTCAAGGACTGGAATGCCCAGAACACTGAGCTAAAATATCTTTTTCGGGGGGAGGGGTATGGTAATTATCAGTGGTATTTGCTATAGTAACTCAGCACGGACTATCACAGTTGGCCTGAGGGCAGCCATGTTTAAGAGTTAAAGTTAGAGAGGGTTAACTGAATACATGAACTACTGAAGGGTTTTTTTTTTTAATGAATGCCTTGAAATATGCTCTGTTGACTAACAAATGAAAAATTAATTCTAGCTAATGAAACTTATCACTTCCTTGAGCCACTACACCACTGCTGAAAGCCACCTAGATATTAAAAACATCCGTGAGTCATTTTTATGCAAAATTCCCTGCTGATACACATCAGTTCCAGCCACCTAGATGAATAATCAAGTGTCATTTCCAATAAGTCAGAGACTCCTGTCAAGAGTTGTGGCCAATTAGAACTTACTCCAGTGAGGAGGTGGCTGCTGGGGTTGCCAGGCAACAGCCAAGCTGTAAAGCACATTTCGATGCTCTTCTCCGTTTAACCAGCGGCAAGTTGGGAGTGACATTATGATTCCAGCAAAAGAAAGACAAATTATAACCCAGGATGGGGTATCGATGATGAGGAGTGTGTTTCCTTTTAAATGCAAATGGAAAATGAACACTTAAAAGTAGAATTTAAACAGTCCATCATTATTCTGATTTTAATTAGAAGATTGGGTGTCAGTGGGATACAACTGTGTCTCGGGATAACGGTCTCGTGCTGCTAGATAAATACTCAGATATCCTAGAAAATGGGTAACTGGTCAGACAGGGACAATGTATTTTTAGACTCTGAAGTATTTATTACCACAGCTACCCTGGTTTATAATGACTTTTATTTTTATTGTTTGGAAGGATTAAGAAATAAAAGCAAATATTAAAAATACACCGCCGGCAGCTGATGCTGCCAAGAGAAAGCTGCTTGCTCTGGCGTTATTGGAAAATTCACTTCTGCCATAGAAGCCCTGCACTGACTGCCTGAAGAGTTTGTGCTGGGAATTCAAAGGCCAGACAAAGCCCAAAGCCATGACTGTAATTTGCACAGACTTTCACACTGAAACGGTCCGAGCCGTGCATTCACTCATAAGCTGGCTGTATCAACTTGAATTTTTAAAAAAATTGTATCCATTTTTTGAGTAATACGTCTTCTCCCAGGCAGGAGAGGCCCATGGGGAGTAATAAGCACATATGCCTCTGTCTATAAGACTCATACATTATTGACTCTGCCTTCCCGACAGGAAACATCTGGATGAAAGTAAAAAAATTAGACAGAGAGCTACAGCCCTCGGTGCTGCGCAAGATGCCAGCCTTCCTTGTTGGCTCCACATCATGGAAACAGACCCTAGTGCGCTGATGTGTGAGTGGCTTATTCACTCCTGGGTGACAACCACATCCTCAGGGTCTCTCTGGTCTCCTGTATCTGTTCTTGTTTATCTGTCAATGTCCACCATTGACAGGAGATTCTGAGGACAGAACACAAGCTGCCTAATAGGGGTTGGCTGTTTAGTGTTACTAAGCGGTTGTGTGCAGAGGTTTGGTCTTTAGGACTGTGCTATTAAGAAGTGCTGTGGACCTTTAATAGCTAAGTTACCGGGAGCATGACTTTGAAGGGGATTGTGGGACCCTGGCCTGTCTTTGTCCCTGCTCTGATTCTCGATGTGACCATTTGTTCCAACAGGCACTCTGTAATGGCATGCCACCATCTGCTGTTCTCACCGGAGGCCAAGCCAGCAGAGATGATTGATTTTAGACTTTGACTTTGCTAAATTGCAAGCTAAGGAGACCTTTTGTCTTGATAGGTTACCTGTCCCAGGTATTTTATTGTAGGGATGCAAAGTTGGCTTATATATGATGGATGCTGGATTGTTGCCCTTGAAGCACTAGAGAATGAGGCTGACAGTGGGACCTGCAAAGACCTACTATCCAACAGCACCATCTTACTCAGGAACAAACTATGGCGTTAACTCCCCCGGTGTTTACCTCTGAAAAATAAGCAAAGCGAAACTGATAATCAGACGTCTAACATGTTGAAGTGTGTGATGAATCTAATGGTTTGTAATATTTTATCCAGTTATTCAACCATGGAGGCATTTTTATCCTCCATGATTTCAAATCCCTTTCCTTGGGAGTTGTATTCATCAGATTTCTGCCACTAGGACAAAACATCTAAGACAACCAATTTATATAAAAGATATGTTTCTCATGGCTCACATTTTTGGACAGTTAGGTCTGTGGTCGCACTGGTCTGTGGTGAGACAGCATGTTATGGCTGGGGTTTGTGTTAGAACAAAACGTCTCCTTTGTGGCCAGGAAGCAAGAGAAGGAATCTGAGATGTTTGGGATGCCAGAGTCCCCGGATGCGCTTCCTATCAACTCCCAGGAGAGCAACACTGGGGACCCAGCCTTTACCATGCAGGCTCTCAGGAGGCATTCAGGATCCGAGTCCTAGCAGAAGCCATCAGTGGGTTGTCAGCTCCCTCCTCAGCGATCTCCCCTCTTGTGTACCTGAAGGCCCCCTGCCACTCTCCTGCTGATTCACGCAATCTTACAAGAGCCTGTGAATGTTATCCCTTCAGGTTGAAAGAGTTTAGAGGAAAACACAGATGCACTGCACGGTTTCCACTGTGTCTCCCCTTTCTGATGAGTTATGACATTTAAAAATAAAGCAAGCACTAACCTGACCGAGGGCATACCGTTATTTATGTGTTTCCCTTGGAGAAGCGTGGATTTAATTTCAATTTTGTTTCCTGAAATTAAGTCCATTTACTTCCTGATTCACAATGAGACTGTGCACGATTCCAGGCTTACTCACAGCCTTTGGTGAGGAATCCACTGAAAGACTGTCAAGGCTTAAATAAATCTCCCAGCTGCCCTTTTAAAGGCACAAACACTTTTAGAGGATGGGTGGAAAATCTGCCAGGTTAACCAGGCAAATTTTTCTTCTATGGAAAAATCAGTTGTTTTCTTAGCAATCCCTAGTATCCCATTCTGTAAGGCCCAGTCACTAGTCTATCAGCCTACTATGAGTCTGCTGGTCTCTTCTACCTGAAGCGGAGAGGCATCGGTCACATTCGCTCTGACTTCTGGCTATGCATATTATCCCCAGGAAGACTAAAGCCAAAAAGCAATTTATTTTTTAAATGAAAACGTGACCTCACTCGACTCCTAGCTTTTCCAAACAAACAAAGGCCACACAAATGTCCGTGCGAATACTCGTGCATGCATGTGCGTGTGCGCGCGCACACACACACCATCGATCCTAAAGTAATTCTAAGCACTGTTGGCTGAGGCAGTCTCACATTAGATAAATGAAGTGGGTGGGTAGTCAAAGTCTAAGAAAGCCTCCAGAGGTCAACAGGGTGTGTGAGTTAGGGAAGGAGGCGGGTGGTACGTGGGTGTAGGTAGGGATGACCATAGCTGCCAAGGAACCAAAGGAAAAGTCTCACCATTCAAGGAAAAGCGGGCATTTTATTTTATTTTATTTTATTTTATTTTATTTTATTTTATTTTATTTTATGTTTTTAGAATAACCCCTGGGACTTGGGGTAGGGGAGGTTGATAAACTTGGAAGTTTGGTGGCAAAGGTTCAAAAACCAAGCAGGACTTGAGAAGGACTAGTGATGCTGAGGTTGCCCTGTGATCTCTGTGCAGCTGTGTGCCTGGGCTCCCCGCATCCCTGCTCTCCTTCGTTCTCCTTTGTCTCTTTATGACCTGCCTTTTCTCCGTTCATGTGTGCGGCTTGTGAGTTTGTAAGAAGAAAGACAACAATTTGCTCCATCCTTTTAACCTTCTCAGTTATACGTATGTGTCCGTGGGTGGGTGTGCACATGCAAGCATGGCTGCCCAAGGAGGCCAGAAACATCCGGTTCCTTGGAAGTAGTTATAGGTGGTTGTTAGCCACCTGACGTGGGTGCTGGGAACCAAACTTGGTTCCTCTGTGAGAGCAATGCGCACTCTTAACCATGGAGCCATTTCTCACAATCCCTTAATTTTTTTCCTTGATTTCCCTCCACACCCCCTTTCTTTCTTTCTTTCTTTCTTTTTTTTTTTTTTTGTCACACATCATCAACTAAGAAAGTTTCTTAGTTCTTTGGTTTTTCATTCACCCATTGAGTCATCATTACTGAGTGCCTGTTAGATGCCATGTGTATGCATCCAAAAGTTAAAAGAGGAACATAACACAAAAAAGAAAAAAAAAGTTTGTCCCTTGAAGCTTCCATGCACATGAGACACACAACACACACAGTAAATATGTAAACTGAACAGACCCTTACAGTCACTGAGAGAAGTAAGAAAGAAATGGCAGGGCCTGAAAAAAAGTACAGTGACAAAGGACAAAGCGAACACACACAGGCCGCCTCATCCTGGCTGTAGTCAAATCATGGAGTGGCTCATAAAGCTCACAGGTTCTCGGGCACCTTAGATAGTTTGAGTCCATGGGACTTAGAGTAGCAAGAAGAATTAGAATTAGATTTAGATTTCATTGGTTGGTTGGCTTGGTTTTTTTTTTTTTTTTTTTTTTTGGGGGGGGGGGACAAGGCCTCACTAAGACAAGATTTATACCAACTTTAAATCTGTAATTCTCCTGCCTCTACCTCATGAATGCCAGGATTATAGGCAACAAATTGTGATCGACCGCTGGTTCCATGAGAATCAGTGATCTAGAGGTGACAGGTTCAAGGAAGGATCTAGAAGCCGTTAGGGTCACATCTGCTGTGGAAGTAGGTAGAGAGGACACACTTGGGCAACCTGCCCTGTCGGTTACCCACTCCTTCCACAAGTGACTGGAGAAACTGGTTGGGAGGCAAGGCCAGCACCAGCTCTTAAGTGCACAGTTGGTAGGGAAGGGAGGGCCACTGGGCTGAGGAGGGAGAATGCCCAGAGTCTTCAAGAATTCATGATGTCTCATGGAGCTCAATGGTCGCTCTAAATTTGTCTTAAAGATGACGTTAGTCTGGCTGCCTACCTAGAGTTCTGCTTGGAGAACATTTCTTCCCGCCTCCCCCACCCCATACACACTCACGACTCACCCTGTAAAGTGCTTCACCATTCAGAAAACGTCTTCCAAACTGGTTGTTTGAGGTTCACAACCTCAGACCTGGTCAGGGCCTCCTGGGTGGGAGTTTACATCTGAACAGGCTCCCTTGGCTGATCCATTATACACGATAGTATGAGAAACTGTTCTACTTTTCTCCTGAGTGCCTCAAAGTGCCTCAAGCAGTGTCTGGACGGCCAGGTGTGCCTGTGAACCATTGATTTATGGTTCCTGGGTGTGTGAGACACCAGTGAAATGAAAGATGCTTTACTTTCTGTATAATAATTAGGCTGAGGGCCCCAGCAGGTGAGACACTTGGATGTGCCACCTGGGCTAGCCTTGCATCTGGTCCAGTTCTTTGCCATACTTTTTTTGGGGGGTGGGGGTGGGGTGGAAGCTGGATCCTTAAGGAACAGAATCCATGTTTCTTGTCTCTTACCTCATTTAACCTTTCAGGACTGAATGCAGACATCAGGGCACCTCTGACTTCCTCCCATCTTCTGTCACGTAACAACAGGACACTGTCTGCTATCAGCTTGGGTTCCAGACCTGAGGCCTGATGGAAAGTGACAAGCAGATTGTTAGCACCCTCAGAGCCAAAGCTACCTTAGTGGCTGTCTTAGTTAGCTTTAACTGTCAATCAAGTCATCTGAGAAAGGAGTCTCAATTGAGAGATGGAACAGATCAGACTGGGCTGTAGGCAACTTTGTGATGGTTATCTTGTTTGTTAGTTGATGGAGTAGGGTCCAGTCCACTGTGGGCAGCACTATTCCCTAGGCCAGTGGTCCTGGGCTGTATAAGAAGCTGTCTAAGCATGAGCCTATGGGGGAGCCAGCAATCAACATTTTTTCATGGCTTCTGCCTCAAGATCTTGGTTGAGTTCTAGCCCTGACTTTCTTCAGTGATGTACTGTGATCCGCCTGGAAGGACAAACCAAATAAACTCTTCCCCCTAAAGCTGCTTTTAGTCAGAGTGCTTTATCACAGCAACAGATGACAATTGAAGGACATAAAAAAAACCCACTCCTATTGCAATCCACCAATGACCCAAACCTAGGTTGCTCTTGCAAGGACAGGAAAAGAATTATAACATTCGTGGACAAGGATCTAAGACTCACAGTTGAGGCCAACAGGGACAGATTGACAGATCTGCTAGCCTTGTCCCAGTGTGGACATCATCAAAACAACTCAGTAGCCTCTGTGTACCTGGAGGCATCTGTGAGGCCCTCTGAGGATGACTAAAGTGAAGGGTTGGAGGTCACATCTGAATTTTGTGGCAAGAGATTTTGGGTGTCTGGATTGGTTGGATTTGGCTCAGAGATGACAGTCATGTATCCATGCTCTTAGGATGTTGGAGGTGAGAGAAGGGTGTATGAGGTGTCCTTCAGAAGCACCTCAGGAGAGCTGTTTGAAAGGGCTTGTCTGTTCTTGTGGTTCTGTGTTCCAGTATTCACTGGGCTTTTCTTTTAACTTTAATTTTGAAAATCTCATATGTGAGTTCTGTGTTGACGTCACCCCCCTTCCTCCTTCTCCCATGCCCACCCCTGCTGACTCCTTCTCAAATTCATGATCTCTGATTCTTTAATTATAGACACACACACATAAATTTATAAGAACAATCTGCTGAGTTCATTTTGTCCTGCTCATATGTGTTTAAAGATAGCCTTGGGATTGGATAACCTCTTGGGGCCTTATCCTTAGAGAAGTTCAATTCTCCCTCCTCAGCAGCCAGGAATTGTCTGTTGCTCTTGATCCAGTACTGGACTGTTGCCAGACCTCCCTATATTTGCCGGTACATCAACTGGTATTGTCATCTATTAGGCCTTGCCATCTTTTTTCTTTTATTGAAAATATATATTTCTTCAAACAATATGTTCTGATTACCATCTCTGCTCCCCGTGTCCCTCTCCTCCCAAGGCCTTGCCATTCTTTTTCAAGCCCTGTTTAGGCAGCAGCATTGTCGAGAGCTCCTGTGTGCAGCTTCCCTGTCATGTAGAAGACATGGTGGCGTTCTGGGCCTCTGGCTCTTACAGTCTTTCTGTTCCCTCTTAGATGTTCCCTGAGCCCGAGGTGTAGGAGCTTGTGTTGAGATATTGATTGGGGATGGGTACCCCACTGCTACTTGTTCTTTGCATTCTGACTAATTGTAGCTTTCAATAAGGGTTTCTGTTGGCTGCAAAAGAAGCCTCTTAGATGAAGGGTGAGATCGATGTTTATCAAGCAAAGGGTGAGACCTGCATTTACATGTATGCAAGTCATGTGTCCAGAGGGAGGCCTGTGAGTATACATATGACTCGGGGCAGATAGGAGTCAGAGGAACTCAGAAGGCACAGAGGATAACAGCCCTGTGTCTGGAGTAGGCCTGTGAGTGTCACTGTGTTTTCCTCAGTCAGCATAGATTTGTTAAATGTCCAGTACAAGCATTATGGCTTGAATTGTATCTCCTAAAATGTTATATATTGAAATCCTAATTTCTAGAACCCCATGTTTGACCATAGAGATTTTTAAAAGGTTATTAAAATAAACCAAGCCTTTATGGTGAGCCTGAATCTAGTGTGTTTGGTATCTATACAGAACCAACAGGTTCTTTTAAGATTAGGGCACAGACAGAGGACCATAGGGCTTGTAGAAGACAGTCATTTAAACCAAGGACATAGGTCCCAGATGGGCAACTCTGACTTCATTTATACTTCCAGCCTTTCCACACCTGAGATAAAAATGCATTTCTGTCTGTGAGTCCTTCAGTGTAAGATGCTGTCCTATGGTCTCCCCAGAAAGCTCAGATCATGTTCATGAACTGGTTATAGAGAGTATTGAATAGGAAAGACTTTGCTTTGGCCCTTGTATTGGTTTGCTTTCTACTGATATGACAAAGACCATGACCAAAAGCAACTTTTGGAGAGGAAAGGGTTTATTTTTGCCTTACAGGCCATAGTCCATTATGGAGAGAAATAAGGGCAGGAACCTGGACAGAGGAACATTGCTTACTGATTTGCTCCTAATGGTTTACTCTGCTTGCTTTCTTATATAACCCAGGGTGACTTGCCTAGAGGTAGCACCACCATATCCCATATCGGTCCCTGCTAATAATTTTTTTTTCCGAGACAGGGTTTCTCTGTGTAGTCCTGGCTGTCCTGGAACTCACTCTGTAGACCAGGCTGGCCTCGAACTCAGAAATCTGCCTGCCTCTGCCTCCCAAGTGCTGGGATTAAAGGCGTGCGCCACCACCGCCCAGCCCTACTAATAATTTTTTTAAGATGTCCTACAGACTTGCTTACAGACAAATCTGATGGGGGCATTTTCTCAATTGAGGTTCCCTCTGCCTAGATGATTCTAGCTTGTGTCAAATCGACAAAAGACTCCCCGGCACAGCCTTCATGAGGCTGACAACTGAGTGGAGAAGCAGAGAGTACCGAACATCACTGCAGATTATGAGGAAGAGAGTCTTCTTGAGGGGAAGGTTGGGTGTTACAGGGTGACATTGTCAGACGATCTTTAAGGATCAGCCATGTAGAAACTGAGTCAAGAAATATACAAAGGAGTCCCTAGACACCTTCTCCTTCCCTTCCTTCCCCCACAACATGCTTTTCCATCCTAAAAGCAGGTATCCCAGTGATGGTTACAAATAGTGCCCTCGCTGTTGGTCATGTGGCCCCAGCCCTGCGGATGCAGGGGGATTACAGGACCAAGCACTCTGTAGAACCATGTGTGCCATGGGGCTCCACTATTTCCTTTCACAGTTTTAATTATAGCTGAAGCACGAAGCCAGCCATCATAACTCAAACGCCTTGTAAAAACTCCTATTTAGAGGAAAATTATAATTTTCTGATAAAATATGAACACTCAAAATAAGCCATAAAGCATAACTGCGAAGTATCTAGAGGATTTAATTATATATTAGAACCAAGTTGCTGGGATATTTTTCTGCAAAGGAATACCTCTCTATATTTAGAATGAGATTCTTTAGGACTGCTGTGGCCACTAAATTATGGTTTTATGGAATTTTTGGAACATAATCTGTTTATTTAGGTTCCAGAGTCAAAGGAGGAAATCATACGTTATGGATATTTATAGAGTGGCAAAGCCCCAGCCTGTGCCACGCTGCTACGGCTTTTCGCTTGGGAAAGAAGTAAGACACAGGTTTATACAGGTCTGCTATAGACTCAGTTGTTGAACCAGGATCAAGACTGACCTGATCCATCCTTAAGACCTAGGCAGTGGGGGACTGAGGAGATAGCTCAGTTGGCAGAACGCTTGCTGTGTGTTAAGGCCTTGGGTTCAACCAAGGGAACCCATGCTAAAAAATGTTGGATGTGGTATATGCATTTGTAATCTTAGCGCTGGGATGGGGAGACAGGCAAACTGAGAGCCATCCAGCAGATAGCCATACTTAGCAAGCAAGCTCGAAGACACTAAGAGTATCTGTCTCAAAAACAAACAAACAAACAAACAAACAATAACAACAACAAAAAAAAACCCCAGAAGGATGTTACCTGACCAATGACACCTGAGGGAGACACAAAAGACCTAAGGATTGTATCTCTGCTGTTTTAAATCTTATACCCCACTCTCCATACAATATGTTGTTAGATTCTCAAACTATTCCCTTTTAGCCTGTCCTGTCCTCTGTCTATATGCTTTATTTTGAGGCTATCCACGGTTTTGTTTTTGTGGTTTTTGTTTGTTTGTTTGATAGCCGAAGTCAGGGGTAACATTCACAGGAGTGTTTCATGTCTAAACATGTATTAGAATAAAACGAACAGTCTTTGGTCATTTCAAAAAAATGGCGAGAAAGTTAATGTCAAGTATACTAGCTACTGTTCTTGTGGCTGTGACCAAATACCCAACAAGAAGCAGCTTAGAGAGGAGAAGTTTATTTGGACTTATGTTTTGAGGGGATACAGTTCTGCAATGGTGGGGAGGCCTGCAGCGGGCTCTGTGGTCCTTGGGGGTGGGGATTATATTTCAACTGATTGCCAGCATTTCAGTAGATCAGAAAGCAGAGAGGGAAAAAGTAGGCCATGTCCCCCAGAGATCCACTTCTTCCAGTGAAGCCTAAAGACTCCCCACCTCCCAAAATAGACTGCTGGCTGGAGGCTGGGTGTTCACATACATGGGCCTCGGGGACAGGCTCACATCCAAACCTGTAGCCAAGGTGCTTCCAAGTTCATTCAGGCCAGGTGCGTATAGCACACAGAACCCATAGAATATTAGTGCAGGGAATAGCAACCAACACATAGGAAAAGAGCCAGGTGTGCAAAAAAAGAGCAGACCTGCAGCCCCAGAACATAGGAGACGGAAGCGTACAGAGTGTGAATGTGAGACCCTGTTAGAACCAAAATCAGAACAAACACCCCAAACAGAGAATATACCAGAAGAAAAAAAGAAGAGAAAGAGAAACAAGAAATAGAGCAGAAAGTCTTGAGTATCTCATAAATGATTTGGATTTTCTTGCCAAACTTATGTGCCATCGGTGTGTGTGTGTGTGTGTGTGTGTGTGTGTGTGTGTGTGTGTGTGTGT
>JANHMN010000016.1:45279935-45317657 GCA_030674055.1 Rhabdomys pumilio | reverse complement strand
TGTGTGTGTGTGTGTGTGTGTGTGTGTGTGTGTGTGTGTGTGTGTGTCTTTGTGTGTGTCAACATCAAAAATCTATTTTTTAACTGTTGCACATGGCTAATTTCTTACTATTAGTCAAAAAAAGTTTGAAAAGCCTATTCTAATCCAAACCACAGACGTTTGGGTCGTCTCTCTCCCTTAAAGCTTATCAATCACAAGTCTGAAATCTCTTTGATCAGCCAAGATCAGCTCGCTCCATCCTTAGGGCCACCACCCTGGCTGAGGTCACCATAATCTCTGCCCTAACTGATTGCCTTGCCTCCAGCCTTATCAGAGCCATCCATTTTCCACCCTGCAGGATCCTCCCAAAGCGTGAAAGTTGATCTCCTCGGCTGGAGAGAAAACTGAAAGCTACAATGGAGTGAGGGGGAGGGGCTGATCAAGGGGTTCTGAGCTGCTGTTAGGGGGAAGCAAGCTGCTCTGGTGTGCTGGTATGCCAGCCTTAGATGACAACGATGGGGTGTGTGGCAAAACGCTAAAAGAAAGGATATTGTGTTATCCTGCCGTGGCGAAGATAAATGATAGAGAAGACAGGTGTGAGCAGCCTTGGACATCACACAGTGTGAAGATGCCTCATTGCTACGAAACGTCACTACATTTAAAGCTGTAGTAGTATGTTGATGTGAGCATGACGATTTCAGAGTCAGTTCTCTCTTTCCACTGCTATGCAGGGTCCGGGGATTGAACTCAGGTTGTCAGGCTTGCCCAGAGCAATTTTACTCAACAGATCACCCCACCAGGCCTTTTTATGCTTGTTAGCTAGCATTAGTTAAAAGAAGAAGACAACAAACAACTCCTCCTTGTGAGACTTCTCACTTGTTTGTAAGCCAAGGAATGTTCTCACTAGTCCTCTCCTCCTCCCAGACACAGGACAGGGACAGAGGTCTTTAACCTCTTTTGTTTGTTTTGTTTTGCTTTTTTTTTTCTCTTTTTCTGTGGTCATATGAGTGTAAGTGAACATGTGTACCTTTGCATGTGAAGACCAGAGGTCAACCTTGAGTATCATTCCTTGGGGAATCATCCAATATTTTTCTTGAGATAGAGTCTCTCATTGGCCTGCAACTTACCAAGCAAATCAGACCGACTGACCAGCGAGCCCTGGGACAGCCTGTCTCTGACTCCACTGTGCTAGGATTACAAGCCCATGCTACTGCATGCAGCCTCTTTACATGGGTTCCAGGCATCAAGCGCCCATCTCATATAAGCACTTCTCTCTTCTCTATTGGAATAGTGTGGGTCTTTCTGGAAGCCCTGGCTGGACTTGGGAGGATAATGCAGTGGTCTGGCTCTGGGTCAGCTTTAGGAGTGATCTACCTAGGCCCAAGTTTTCTGATCTATAAACCATCAATGATAGTGTTATTTATACTCTATCAGGGTTGTAAGGTTTCTCACTTAACAAATGTTTATTGGGTACCTGGTATAAGCCAGGCCCTGACTTGGGTGCTTAAGATACATTTATGAACAAAACAAAATTCTCTGTTTGCATCAATTCCAGAGGAAGAAGGCAAACAGAAGCATAAGGAATGAGTTGCCCACAGTGGACAGGTGAGGTCTGTGTTTAATGTATCATTCAGTGCTGGGTCCTTAGGGTATATGATATTTGGGCAAACCTTTTGGGTACGGGGGTGTGGGGGAGTCAACCTTCAGGCACAGAAATCATTTCAGCAAAGATACTAAGGTGTGTCTTATGGACTTCAAGGAACAAGTAAGGGTGGATGGTGGAGAGGTCATGTGACCTGTGTGTGAAGGACCATGGAACCTCTAAGGACTTCTACTCTGAATGACATGGGAAGCGTGGTACATTTTGTTTTTGAGATAGGATCTCTTTTAAAAGCCTACATTGGCCTGGAATTTGCTATCTTTTATTGTGACAATTCTGGAATTTGGATTTCCTTTTTTAAAAACCAGAACTATTATAAGAATATGCTTTTGTTTTAATCCCAGGTGTGGGGACATAGGGCTGCTACGGACTGTCTGCAGCAGTTAACTATGATTTGCCTCGTGCTCTAGCAGAGGCATGATTTTGCCAGCTGCAGATACTTTCTGTGATTATATGATATTTGGAATTCTGGGAACTTTTCAGAGGATATATAAATGTTCAGGCCCTGAGAGGTGGGGTTGTTGGCTATTGGTTGTTCAGGAGTGGTCTGTGTTAGTTGCCAGACAATGAGGGAAACAGATTTGGTGTGTTTTGGGAGATAGAGCCAATAGGATTTCCTGATGGGTTGATATGAGGTGGGAGGATGTGGTCCTTGATCTTCATTGTCAGCTTGACTGAATCTGAATCACCTAGGAGATACACCTAGAAGTGTCTTTGAGGGTGTTCTGGAGAGGTTTAACTGAGGGAGACCCACCCTTAATGAAGGCAGTACTATTCCCAGACACACATTCTCTCTCTCTCTCTCTCTCTCTCTCTCTCTCTCTCTCTCTCTCTCTGTGCATGTGCATGCATGCATGCATGTTTGTATATGTGTGTGTGTTTTAAAATGAGAAACAGAGGTGAATACCAGTATTTATATCTGCTTTCTGATTACCAGCTGCCTCATGCTTCTAACACATGCCTTCTCTCCATGGTAGACTTTTTCTTCAACTTGTGAGACAAAATTAGCACTTCCTAAGTTTCTTCTTGCCATGGCTTTGGTGTACAAGACAGTGACTAATATGGAGACCAGAGATGAGGATGACATCAAGAGTCTTGAACCGAGCAACTGGGAGGATTGTATTGATACATTTAAGATAGGTAGAACATCTTTGGCATGCAGTTCTTGAGACAACTTCATGTCATTCAGCCAATACATGACCACTTCATCTTCTCTTAAGGATCTGAGCCTTCTCACCAGCTCATCTCTTTACCTGGAACTCTTGGTCCCCCCACCCCTTGCCCCCAGCCCTTTTCTTGTTTGTCTGCTAGAATACAGCTGGAAACTCCTCCCGAGGGAAGCCTCGTTGCCTGGACCTTGTTCTCATACCCTTGTACAAATAATACATTTCATTTCCACCTTGTATATGTATAAGCCAGAGTAATTTTTAAAGAAATTTTTAAAGAAGGGCTTTTAGGAGTCAGCACAAGTTCACGAACAGCAAATGGTGCCAAAGTAACTCCATTCTCTCGTCTTTCTTAAAGACAGATCTGAAGATGAGGGAAACAGGCATTTATGATTTACTTCCAAGACATTCTTATAGAGAAGTAAGAGAAATAATGGGTGGGTAAATAATTTTGGGGGGTATTTTCGTGGCTGATAGAACAAAGACAGATGAACTCCACCCATCCGGAGTCAAATGGAGAACCATAGGCGTCTACACGGAGGCTAATCCAATTGCATATGTTATTTGTTGTTGGCATCATAAACTACTGATTTGCAATAATCAAAGCTGAGATTAATGCTCTGAGGGGCACAACTGGACCTTAAGCTGACCCTCACCCGAGCCAACAAACGCTGATTCCAATTCTGTCAGAAACTTGTGAGAAAGAAAAACTTTCTTTTGAACACAGATGCAAAAGACGTTTAAACAAAATCCTCGCTAGTATAATCCAGTGACAAGACAGAGACTATTTATCAAGATCCAAGGGGCCTTATTCAAAAAGCGTAGGCCTTGAAAAGCAATCAAATATGACTTGTTAACACAATAAAGGATAAGAATATATACAGTCTCAACAGGTAAGAGATATTTAATAAATTTCAATAGCCACCATGAGACAAAATCTTAGCGGACTCTGACTACAGTGATATGAAATCATAAAACTTTAAATAGAAGAAACAAAGCTGTATTTATTATAGATGGAGAAATAGCAGAAAGTTCATGGAGTGTCTGCCCACATACTTTCTGAATTAATACTGAGTGTAAGACTGTTGAATACAAACAAAAACAACAACAACAAACTGTCATTATTTTTTTTTTAATGCACCAGGCTGGTCTCAAAGTCTTAGAGATCTGTCTGCCTCTGCCTCCCGAGTGCTGGGATGAAAGGTGTGTGCTACAGCTTTATAACTGTTGGATTGTTAAGGGACAATTGTTAACAAATGATGTACAAAACCTCTAAACTGAAAATATAAAGTGTTGGTAAGAGGAAGAGGAGCTACGTGATACACTCATGGGTCTGGGAATTCTAGATTGCTGATTAGTTCTTCAGAAGTACACAAGTTGACTCAGAACTATATATGCAAAGGATCAAAGCACCTGAAGGTCGGGAGAAATGATACTTCCATCTATTTATTGTAATGATAGAATATTTATCTGTGGGCATACAAATTTAGCTGTCGATATACAAATGTACTGGGGCAAACACATCAATCAGTGGCACAAAACAGGATCCAGAAAAACACACACACACACACACACACACACACACACACACACACATACACACACACACACACACACTGTCTTGATTTGTGACAAAGATATTAGTACTAACACAGGGATTGGATGGTCTTCCTCACAAATGATCCTGGGGCATTTGGATATCAAAATGATCCATACCTTACTTCCCACCTAAAAGTCATCTGGAGATGCTGTGTGAAAGGCAAAGCAAATGAAACTTACTGAATAGTTTCAAAAGCTTGGGGGCGGGCAAGATTTCTTCAACAGAATAGCAAAAAGTAATGCCGTTTAGAGAGTTTGATAATCTGGACTTTATTATCAAATGGTTACATTAAGAAAATGATCAAGGGGCCAGGGAAGGTAGCTGAGCTGGTAATGTGCTTGCACAATCATGAGGACCTGAGTTCAATGCCCAGGACTGGTGTGTTGTCCACATGGGTGAGCCTAGTGGTGTGCACTAGGGAGCTTGCTGGCTAGTCAGCCTATACTAATCACTAGTGAGAGACCTTGTTTCAGAAAACAAGGTGGGTGGTTCTGAAGGAACAACACTAAGGCTGCTCTCTGGTCTCCACATAGACATCTGTATGTGGATCTGGGTGTGCGTGTTCACACACACACACACACACACACACACAAGCTAATCAAGAAACAAGAAAACTTCAGACAAGGAGAAGCTATCCCCAGTGCATTAATCTGCCAAAAGATTCAGATCATATAAGGAACGCAATTAATTGGTCAGAGAAAAAAAGAAGTCAAACACGTTTTTAAAATTGGGCAAAGGCCTTGCAAGCACAATAGAGGATAATCAAATGTCAGGTGAGCATGTGAAACACCGCTCAATATCATCGCTCATTAGAAAAATGCACATTAAAATGGCAATGATATGTCGCTACCCAGCCAGAACTCAACGGAAACAGCAGAGGGTGAAGGGTAAGGCGGAGAGCTCCGCCTCAGTGCTAAGGCAGCAGCAGACTCAGTCATGTTGAAAACTGATGCATGGTAAACAAGAAAGCCAAGGGCACACCTGCTCTCGTGACTCAGCAGTTCTGATCCCAGGAATATGTTTCCAAGTTCATTTCCTTAAGCTTAACAATTTGATTAGGACAAACAAAACCTAGCAACTACCTCCGTGTCTATCAACGAAGGAACAAATGATCTTGTATATAGCAGAGAACTATATAGCAATAAACAAGATGGATTGCATTTATTTTAGTGCCTGGTTGGAGATAAATCTTACAGACATTGAGGGAAAAAAATAGCCAGGACAGAATGGCACATCCTGTAAGTTTTCATTTACATAAGAGTCAAGAATGGGATATCCAAGTCTGTGGTAATAGATGTCAGAAGAGAGGTCACTTTGAGGGACAAGGATGAGAACATTGAGAAGAAGCATAAGGGACCCTCCTGTCTTCTACAGAAGCATATGGAGACCCCCTGTCCAGCACAGAAGCATAAGGGGACCCTTGCCAAGCATAGAAGCATAAGGTGACCCCCCGCCCAGTGTAGAATAGGCTCCGAACCTTGAATTGACTAACGGTCATCTGAATGTACACACCGAGTTTTATAATCAAGATTTCTATGCTAACTAAAAATAAATAACTAATAAACACTGTGTCTGAGAT
Organism: Rhabdomys pumilio; assembly: GCA_030674055.1. Lineage (NCBI taxonomy): Eukaryota > Metazoa > Chordata > Mammalia > Rodentia > Muridae > Rhabdomys > Rhabdomys pumilio. Next base: position 45,311,673 of record JANHMN010000016.1, on the reverse strand, counting down.
CTTTAATTTGTGTAGACTGGAACAAGATGAGTAAACACCAAATGAGAATCCACATATATAAGTGGAAGACTTCAAGTTGGGATCTGAAACTCAGAGCTGGGACAGCCTCCAGCAATTCTCATTGAAGAGACCTCCATCAACAGTGAGCTTGTTGAGCTGTGCGGGGCCATCACTGGCAGGAGAGAGGAAGCTTGGCCCACTTTCCTGACAGAGCCCTTGCTCAGTGTCAGGAAGTGTCTTCTTGTGATGTGCAATGGAATTATATGTCTGTCGCTTCCGTGATGGTTTTCAGACATGGACCACAACTTAAGAGCTAAGTTAGTTCCCTTGGCTAACTTAGTGTTTTTTATTATTATTATTATTATTATTATTATTATTATTATTATTATTATTCCGTTGTGTTATAGATTAGACCTAAGCACTCGACCACTGAACTACTTTGGACTCAGATTTCTCATTTCCTGCATGTGACTGGGGTTGCCATCTTTCAGTGACTACATCATTGTCTCCTGCATTGTGTCCTGCTGGTCTCCCTGACGTTGGCTCATACTACTTCCTTGTATCTACTACCTATTTCCTTGGAGGCCAGGTAACTGACTTCTCTTAAATAACATGGATTCCCAACAGGCTCTCGTAAGGTGTGGCCACTATTTGGAGCCTACAGGCCCCTGTGTCTTCTCCGCCTAAAAGAGGCAGGAATTGGAAGAGGAGTGTGGGTAAGCAGAGTGATGGAGGTTAAAGACATTTGGGGATGCCATGTCATGTGGGAGGTCATTATGTGACCATTGCCAACTGGTTTAATGTTAAGTCCGTCAATTTGGTTGTAGAATACCACCAATGTATAATGTACCATGGTTGCCACTGCCACCAACATTTCTGATTCCCACATAATTTCACATACAAGAAGATCTCCATGGTCCTGTCTGTGTTACTCCTGGTTTTGTGAAACCTTTGATATGTTCACTTGTTGGATTCTAGTCAACTATGGCTTATACTTTGGGATAGAAAAACCACACACTTAGACCTTCCATTATCCCTGCAACTGACAGCAAGGAGCTTTCTTGAGTTGGGAAGGGGGACTGGGACTTATCAAATCCTCTCTCCTGTGACATTTTTCAACAGCTTTCTGCAGAGCCCCTAAGTAGAATAGCACCAGAGATGGACAAGGGTGTCCCTGACAGAATGCCTGCTGTACTTGTCTAGGACATTTTCCTAAGGGACCTGAGAGAGAGCTTGTCCCAGCACTTGAAGCTTAGAATGGCTGCATGAGCTATGGAAGGATTCCAAGGTGATCTGTTTGTGTCAAACACTTTGCTAATCGGCCGGCCTAATGCCACTCATATAGGAAAAATCCAAGGATCAGAGAGGTCAAAAGATGGACAGGTCACACAGCTAAAAATCAGTTTTCAGTTTAAACCAAGGCTTTCACCTCACTGGTAGGCAACTGCTAAGAAGAGGGGGGACGTGGAAGAAAGAGAATGCTAGAAGATGGAAACAAGGGTACGAGAGAGTGAGGGTCAGCCCTTGCCTGTACAATGACTAGAGTCGTCTAGGAGGCAAACCTCTGAGCGTGGCTGGGAGGGAGTTTCTAGACTGAGTTGACTGAAGTGGAAGACCTACCCTAAATCCAGGAGGCGCCATTCTATGAAACGAAGTCTCAAGCTGCATAAAAAGGGGAAAGTGAGCTGATCGCCATCAGATGCAATGTTTTGGGCTGCCTCAAGCTCCTGCGTCCACCCCACACCCCATACCCCACACCCCACACAACCTCTGCTGCGATGTACAGCACCCCGGAACTGGAACTGAGAGCAAACACACCACTCTGCTGCTTTTAGTTGCTTTTATTGGGTGTGTGTTGTCCCCAGAGGAGGACAAGCAGTCCAGGCTGGCTTTGTGGAATATTCAGGAACACACCCATGGTGAGGCTGCACTTGCTTCTGGGGCTCATTTACGATTCATTTCCCCAAACTCTAGACATTCATCTCCTGGTTGACATACTGATCCCTTCTTCCACCGTAAATGCCAGGGAAGGAAAGCATAATTGTAGAAATCAGGTTTTACTCATTCATTAAAAAAAATAATAAACTTGACTCCCTGCTGAGCCAAGAGTCTAATAGTACCCAAGATACAAGACAGGTGAGATGGGTCAGCTGAGAAGGGCATGTGTTGCCAAGCCTGATGTCCCAAATCAAATCCCGAAACTCATCCGTTAGAAGGAAAAACTAACTCCCGCAAACTGTCCTCTGACCTCCACATGCGCACTATGGGAGCCTCCCCCATCCCTCCTCCCACAGACAGATACATGTAAACAAAAAAAACGTTTGAAGACCAAAAATATAAAATCATTTCAACATTTTGAAATTTAGAAAGAAGTGTTGTGAGGCAAAGAAAACCTTGAGCACCCAAATCGATGCCACTTAGCTCTGGCTGTCCCGAGTCCCAGGACCCCCTGGCCATCCCCTTGTCCCAGGGTCTCTCAGACACTCAGGCCCTAGAAAGATGATGTTAAAGTGTGAACCAACCCATCATGCTGTGCAAACCCGTGCAATGGCCGTCTCCAGGACCAGCTATGTCTCTGGCTAAAGTAATGAGTTGGGAAGCTCACAGACAACAGGCAGGCCACCAGGTGCGATTTCACCCAGAATGCCCAGCGCATTGTGCGTTGCCAAGTGGTTCACATAAAACAAAGAGGCCTGCCTTAATAAAGAGAGGGAGCCAGACAGAAAAGGTTGCTCCTGTACATTTCCAGGTGCTGGTCTCACTGGACTTTTGAGCTGTCAGGAAGAACTGCCTTGCTCAGAGCTCTGGGCCTGTCATGTGGGTTGACCTTTCATTATTATTATTATTATTATTATTATTATTATTATTATTATCATTTTCTTTCTTAGGCTATAAACCAGAATGACTTCAAACTCCTGAGGGATCAAAGGTGTGCATCACCACGCTTGGCTGGGTTGATCTTTCCTAAGAAATGTACAAGGAGAATTGAGTAGAGGGAGAGAAAAGAAAGAAGGAAAGAAAAAACAACTGTTCAGGCTTGGCCAAAGAGACAAGAGCTTCCTTAGGGCATATGCGGCAACCATTCTCACCACAGAAATCTGAGAGCCTGTTTCCTAGCTGCTTCCTTTAAGGGACAGACAGGGACCAGGAGCAAATGGGTAGATTGTTCAAGCTGTGAGAGGAAAGGTACCAGTTGTGGGGGTAAAGGCAGATTAAAAGGGGACAGTTTTATGGCAAATGGACTAGCACGGGATCCCCAAGGCCCCAGCACAGGTGGGTCTGACCTGCTGGTGGCTCTGAATGGAACTTTCTGGACTGTTAGCTCTTCAAGGGACTGCTACCCTCTGGGTTTCTCTGAACACTGTACCACTTCGATACAGAGGGATAAAGTTTCCAGGGACTAATTTGCCTCCAGACTTTAGCTGTCTCTGCAGCCAAGTTGTGGTCTCATGGTGACTCATCCTTGGGATTGTAACATCCATGTGATGAGTGTGGATGAGGCGGTCTTTTGAGAGGCTAAATCTAGGGCTGCCCAGGGACCTCAGGGTTTATGGTCCAAGATAAAACCACTCATCGAATCAATCACATGGCTTTAGATGAGACTGCTGTGATTCAACCTGTCCCTAGAGAGGTGGTCTCTGAGCTATTCATAAGGGCCTGAGGGCTGGTACTCACCCCTACACACACACACACACACACACACACACACACACACACACACACACACAATGGCTTTACTTCCCTCCTCTGCTCCATATCCAAGCTACCAAGACAGGAACCAGTGTGTCTGCAGCTCTAACCTCTCCATGCTACCATTTTGGATGAGAACTCATAGCACCGGGGATAGTATGTTAGACAATTGAACTCATCTCCTTTATATCCAACTGGACCAACCAAACATAGGCTAAAGACCAGCTGACCTCATCACCCTTCCCAAGAATAAATCCATCACAAAGTTGTGGACATTTCTGCTAGTTCATTTGGACATAGCTCCAGTTTCTATTGATCCTAAAAACAAAACAAACCACTCTCAAGTTCATTAAGTACAGGATAACCAAGAAGAAGGAATTAAGAATATAAAGAAGGAATAAAAATTAAGCAAAAATTCATAAGATCCAAGCTGCTGGGATGATAGAGGTTCTACAGATTCTAAGGTTGATTTGGGCTTGAACCTGAGTTCAGGGTTTAGTGGAGCCATTTCAGGATGTACCAGGAGTGCCAACAAAGGTAGAAGGATAAGGACAAGATGGAGCCAAGAAGTGTCCTACAAAAAAATCTGAGGGCAAGCGTGACGTGAGAGCTGTCACTCTTGTGTCTGGACATTTGTAATCTATTCAGCTCAGCATTTTAGAGGTTGAAAAAAAAAAAAAAGTAATTGTGTCCCCAGCCTCTTCTTGTGAGACAGACACTCTTCATCTGGCTCAGGCTGGCTTTGAACTTGTGACTATCCTACTTCAGTCTCCCGAGTACAGGAATTATAAGCATGCACCTCCATGCCCAGCTGAAAAATACTTCATTCAATGATTTTTTTTTGATTCAATATTTACTCAGAACTGATGTGTGTTAGAGTCCCCTGTCATGTCACCTCAGCTCCATGGGTCCCTCATGAGCTGCTCACAGCTCACATCAAATTCCAGAGCTTCATACAGCCATGCTCTACTAGCTTGTCCTTGAAGCTATGTGACTCAAAAATAGGATGTGTGAGCAGCAACGGGCTCTCAACGGTGGAAAATGAAGCTATGTGTTATTTAAGTTCCTTTTCATTTAATGCATCAAACTAATATGCCGAAGTGTTTCTGTATCACAAGGGACCTCTTGGTAGATGCTTGCATAGAGTAAGCGTTTAATGTTTACTGAGTGAATGTATAATAACGCTTAACGCTTTAGTAAACATGACTTATTAAAGGGAAGGAGGCATGGTGTCGGTGGGGGGAAATCACAACTCACTAATCTCCTTGAGTTTTTTGAGCAGATAAATAAGCATATGGAAAAGGGGGAACCACAGAACCCGGTAAATCCCACTCTAATGACTGTGTGGGGATTTTTTTATTTTGTTGTTGTTGTTGTTGTTTTAAAGTGAGTCGCTAGGGTTGTTTTATCATGAATATGAAATTGCTTTAAAGACCATAACCAAAGCTGAAGATAAGCAGAGTCATCCCAGATGGAAAATTATCTCCAGAGTTTCCTAGAGATCTAAACTGCAATGGGTCTTTGTGAATGACCTTACTGGGAAGGAGCTAGAGACTACTCAGGTTCAGGCATCCCTCATACTGCAGAGAAGATCGGCCTGTGGACTTCTGAATATTCCACTTGGATTCAGAAGAGACGTTGTTCTACTTACCTTTCTCATTGCCAAATACCTGACCCGAGATAACATATTCTGATGGATTGATTTTCCCTTGTGGAGTGATGTGAACTCTATCATGGTGGGGAAGCCACGGTAATGATAGCAGCTCACTGTGCTGTGGCAAGAGCATGAAGCTACTTGTTCATATCTTGGTAGACCAGAAGTTGAGACAGACAGCCATCTAGTTGCTAAGACCCACTCTCCAGGGACCCACTGTCTCCAACCAGGCCCACTCTTCTGAAAAATTCTACAGCCTTCCAAAACAGTAGCATCAGCTGGGGAGCAAGTCATCAAACACATGGGTACACTGGGAGACATTCCACAGGCAAACCGTAACAGTCACTATGTGTTTGGACCATAAAAAGGGGTGTAGAAAAAAAAAAGTCCTTAGACGTGAAAAATAAATCACTGAGTTAGGATAAAAGCTAGAAGTCCCAGATGGAATCAGTAACAAAGAAAGCTGATGCAGGTGAAAGGGAGTCTACTTCAGAGAAGGGAAATGTGGGGGGAGGCAGGGAAGGCTTCCTGGAGGAGGCAGAATCTGAGAGCCTTGGAGAACAGCTAGGTTTTGCGCAGATGCAGAGGAGGTGAAGCATTGAAAGCAGGCAATGGGTACTGAGCAATCGTTGGACCTGCCACACACTGCACAGGGCCACAGCTTGTGTGAGCAGCACCATCTAACTTAACAACAGCCTAGTGAGGTAACTTGTATATCTCCAGCTTCCAGAGGAGAAACAAGAGACTTTAAGAAGTTAAGAGCTTGTGTTGCTAATAAGCACAAGCCCTGTTATTATATTACCTCTTATTGTAGGAATTATCAGCATGTACAAAGATCCAGGGGCAGGCTGGGAGACTAGGGAGAGACTAGAGAGGCTGGCATGACTGGAGGGACACTTTATATGCCTCTAAGTTACGAATGCTCTTCCATCTTTCAGGAAGACCTCAAAACCTGAGAGCTTCCTCCCTTATTGAATGCAAGGAAATGCTGGGCCTTAGTCTGGAATTTGGGGCCCACAACCTAGTTTGGGGGAAGGAAGTTAAAGAGGGCCAAAAAAAAATAGTGTTTGAGAGAAGCTGACAGAGGCCAAGGGCAACTTTATTTAGTGGTCTTTGCTACAACAAGAGTATTGGGTCTGTTTATACAACATAAGCCCATCAGAGAACAGTCTTCTTCAGAGCCAGCTCTCCTGGTGTCTCCAGTGTGGTGGGAAGTCTCATAGAGACTCACAACTCTGATTCCCATGTCACTTCGGGGGCTCAGGTGGGCTTAGGAAGCACAACAGAAACCCGGAGACCCTTGTTGTCTGCTTGGGTGTGACTTGGTGGTTTGTGCTCTTTGACATACATCCTCTTAACTTGCAAGCCCGGCTGAAGCATCAGGCTCAGTCTTTCAGGTCCCAGCAGGTTAGAACTTGCCAAGGGTCTTTGGGCGAAGGAATGATCATTCTTAGAGCAGCAGGAAGGAGCTAAGTTATTGTGATTCCTTTATCCAATCCCAGGACGGACATGGAGGCAGGGTGCCAAGTAGTCACTTTCTCTAGTGCCATATGGGATGTGGAGCTCAGCACAGTATTCTGAGGCTAAAAGGTGAGCACATTTGGGCTTTAGAGTGAGTAGTCAGTTACTCTGTTTAGCTTTGATATGTAGAAATGTCACCCGAGACTCCAACTGTGGTAACAAAGTACAGAGAGGGCTGGACTTGAAGTGGGAGGTGGCCGTTATACCTCTGCCCATCCTCAAGTTAGTCTGTGACTGGGCTGGCCATGTAACCTTTGTGGGCCTCAGTTTCCTTGTCTGAGAAATGGACAGGCTCACTGTATCAATCTTATATCTTATCTTTCATTTTATGTGTGTGAGTGTTGGCCTGCATGTTTGTCCAGCAGCACATGGGTGCAGTGCCGGCAGAGACCAGAAGATGACGTTAGGTCCCCAGAACTGGAATTACAGGGAACTGCACACAGTCCTGTGGGTGCTGAAAACCAAGCCGAGTTCCTCTGCAAGAGAAGTAAGTGTTTTGAATAGTTGAATCTGTCCACCTCTCATGTATTCTTATGATGATCGAAAACCCACTCTGGATTGCTCACCCAATAGAGAATGCGGAAGATGCCTATCATTCTATGGCTTCATCTCAAGCGTCGAGCGGCCTTAAGGAAGTTTTCTCACCTGAACCCTGGATGACCCTGACATCCTACTGTGCGAGCTCCCCATGTGTGCTGCAAATGTTTCCACTGTCTGCTTCCTTCACAAAACCTGAGGTCAAGACGCTGTCTTCTTCCTCTTTACGGTCAGCATCCTTGCTGTGCCTGTCCTATGGCAGGTGTGCACAGGGTTGCCAAAGGGTCATGGAACAAATGAATGCATTACCTACTATCTCTGCAAGAGTGGGAAGGGAAACTTGGGCCTGGGGCGATGACTCAGCGGCTATAACACTTGCTGTGTGCATGTGAGGACCTGTGTCTGGATCCACAGACCCCTGTAAAGTCAGATTCAGCAGCACGTGTCTTCAATCCCAGTGTTTCTACAACTAGATGGGAGGTGAAGGCAGGAGAATTCCTACAAGTTCACTGCCAGCTAGTTCTGTGTATGTAACAGCAAATGACAAGAGCCTCTGTTTCAAATAAGGTGGAAGGCAAGAACAGACAGATGCCTGGGGCTGTCCTGTGATCTCTACATCTGTATGCCTGCACACACCCATAACGTGTATTCTCTCTCTGTCTCTGTCTCTCTCTGTCTCTCTCTCTCTCTCTCTCTCTCTCTCTCACACACACACACACACACACACACACAAAGAGTTTTTAATTTGACCCGGTAAGAGATGGCTTATACTGTGGTTGTTGAAATTTGCACAAGCATCTGTTTATTAATTCACCTGAGACTCTCTCTAAGAATCAACATGAAGGTCACTAACCTTCTTTGTTAGAATTTCTGTCTCCTCACTTTGAGGAAATATGGGCAATACTAAGCACTGCCGTTTCTTCTCTTTGGAATTTTTTCATTAGAGGTAAAAGGCAGGAGACGTGGGCTGGAGACTTGAACTGGCACAGGGGTCCTCTGTAGACTCCTGCTGCTAATCCGTGGGGGCTAATTTCCCTACTGATATTGTTTATCTTTTTCCTGTAGCTTACATGCTTCCTGAGAAAGATGTAAGCACAGACCCTCAAAGCTTGCTCTCCCGCTGCTATTTATTAACCTTGCTTGGTATTTCTTAGTCACGTGGCCTGTGCCCTGTGGATCCTCTAGCTTTGAACACAGCTCTAGCCGACTCCTCTGGCTTCAGCATTTTTACCAGCTCCAGTTTCTCCTCTGCTCTAGTTTTCTTGGAGTGTTTCCTAGGCATAAATGCCATCTTTGCAGCCGTTGTGGGCATTTCTCAGAAACTTTTAGAAGTTTTGAGAGGAGCAGACCTCGGCTCCATAGAAGCTATTTAATTTGCTTCTTATTTGTGGTGGTTTGACTGAGAATATCCCCCAGAGGCTCAGATATTTGAACACTTGGTCCCCAGTCACGGGTGATAGTTTCGGAACTTTGTGAAGTCTTACTAGGAGAAGTATGTCACCAGGGGAAGGGCTTCCAGCGTTTGTAGTGTCACCTCACTTCCTGCTTTCTCTCTGCTTCAGGCTTCCATGTGAAGATATCAGCTTTCAGCTTCCTTATCTGGCCACCATGTCTGCTGCTTGCTGCCATAGTTGCCCACCGTGATGGACTCTAATCTCTCTGGAACTGTAAGCTACAATAAACTCTTTCTTCTATAAATAGCTTTTGAACATGGTGATTTATCACAGCAGCAGCAACAACAAAAACAACTAATATCCTTGTTGGTGTGATAAGCACCAGACCAAAAGTGTTTAGAGAGGAAAGGGTTTATTTCACCTTACAGCTTCTATTATCCATAAGAGTTGGGGCAGGACCTCAAGGCAGGAATCTAGAAACGGGAACTGAAGCAGAGACCATGGAGGAACGCTGCTTGCTGGCTTGCTTCCAAGCTCATATCCACCTACCTTTCTTATATAATACAGGGCTACCAGTCTAGGGATAAAACTGCCCACAGCAGGTTGGGACATCTAACATCAACTAACAATCAAGAAAATGTCCCCCCAGACATGCCCACAGGCCAATCTGATGGAGGCCATTTTTCCGCCGAGGTTCCCTTTTCCTATGTGTGTCAGACTCTCAACTGTGGTTAACTATCACAAGCCATCCCTCCATACCCATATGTATAAGGATGACCCCATTCCCAGCCATACACAGAGAGGAAACTACATACCATTCTGTTGGAAAAGTTACTGAAGTTCTCAACCAACACCTGCTTGATCATCTCTGGCTCTGAAATGACAACATACATCCGACGGCCAAGATAGTACCTAAAGGAACAAACAAAGCTGCTTTAAACTATGACATTGGTATTACCCATGTCTCCTACCCTCAAAAGAACACACAGTGGTTTTAACAAGGGTGAATGATAAGTGTGGGGTTAATACATAGAGACTGGAGAGCACAGGCTCCAATGTAGATCAGCAGTAAAGTGCCACCAAAGCTCTTCCCATCAACACTTGTGACTGCCACCTTGTCCCAGAACTGGAAATTTAGATGAAACACAGTCCCTGACTCGGGCAGCTTAGGAAAGACAGGTCAATAAATGTCAATACACTAACGAGGGCTCCCGAGATCCAGCAGCAATGTGGAGGGGAAATGGCCGAGTTTTCCAAACGTGAGAGATCAGCATTTTGGAACAAAGACATTTATACTAATTCTACACTGAAAGGATAAGCAGATGTTTGTGAGACTGTGGGAATGATTAATCCTGCTTCAGGAAGCCTGAACTTTGTACAAGGAAGTTCAGCAGATACAGCATCTGAGAAGCAGAGACAGGCTCAGCCAGTCACCCGATACTGGTGAGCTCTAGCCAGAGGAAGTGCTTACAGATATGGTTTATCTTTATGGATATACGGAGGACCCAACCCACCAAGACCCAGTCCCTGCCTTGGTGCAGGGGGGATGTTCTGATGTGGGTAACAGGATGGCAATTAGCACACAGCAGGATGTTCTGGCTGGCATGAGTGAGATCAGAGGGGAAGCCTGGGTCAGCGCCTGGAGGGTGGCATGAAGAATTCCCAGAGATGGTTGTCAAACTGAGTTTCTGAAGATAGGTCAGTTGGTCTAAGTAGGTGGATGGAGAAGAGGTGTGAGTGGGTTGGGGAAAGGAGTCAGCGTTAGCACTGGGTCACCCCTCTTCCCCCTGCTTAGGTACCACTGTGAGTGACTAGAGACCAACTGTGCACAGAAAAGTTGAGCAATTACGGGGTCACGGGGCCAGGCATGCTCTGGTGTGAGAGGACATGTTCCTGGGTGTAACTGGCTGGCTGGTATCTCCTGTTCAGAGCATCATGGGTCAGACTTTAAAAAAAGAAATAACATTTAAAACTTAAAAAAGCAGCTGAGTTTGCTCTAGCACTCTGACTCAGATTTTGTAAGCCTCAATGGTGTTCATTTTTAAAGTCATCTTTGATGTCACCAAATAGGGGAAAGAAAATAAGACAAGAGAGACTGGTGAGGTAGCCCAGTTGGCAAAGCACCTATCACGTAAGCATAGCGATCTGAGTTCTGGTCCCCAGTATTCCTGTAAAGAAAGCTGGGTGTGGCAGTGTGCCCTCAGAACCCCCAGGGCTGGGAAAGCGGTGTGGAGACAGATGGATTGTCAGAATCACAGGCCAGCCAGCTGTGAGCCCCAGGCCCAGTGAGAGGCCGTGTCTCAAACAATAAAATGGAGAGTGATTAGAGCTGACGCCCAGCCTCCACATGCTTGTACACACATGTGCACCCACACGCACATGTGCACAACACTTGAGTGAGCCGCACAATAGAACACATGTGCACACACACTTTTTATTATTTAAGGAAAAAAGATTTATCTGGCTCCTATTAGGCACTCAGAAAATATTCAACCAAGCGATCATATTTTACAAAGTTGTCAGGGAACTCTGCAGACCACAGGATTTCAACAGATGTGCTGTATGGAAGGGAAGGCCACTAACTAGTTTCTAACTGTTTTTAACCAAACACACTGAAAATAACCCAGTCCAGCCATAAACCAACACTTTTCCAAACTCTGTGTCAGGTGTCACGGAATCCTCTGAGAACCAGAGCAAGCTATAGATGCCCAGCCAAGAAGAAGAAACACTTACAGGACACTGTCCACATTGAGGAGGGTCCCGACCCTTCACCTCTACCCAAAGCAGGGCTTCTCAGACTTAAAGTGTGCATTAAATCACCTTCATCTGAAGAAATGCTAGCTGAAAAAAAAAATGCCCCAATCTGAAAAAAGACTATAAAAGTGCAAGAAGAAAAAAAAAATCAAGAAGCCGATTGAACCTTAAATAGGGTAAACACAGATAAACACACACCAAGGCATGTCACAACTGAGCTTCTGGGAGAAAAATGCTAAAAAGAAACAAACCATCCTTAAGACAGCCCCTTGTAGGGATAATTACTTCAAAGGACAGAAAATTTCTCCGCAGAAATCATGGAGACTAATGACACTCACAAGATCATTATAGGTAAGAGAGCTTGTGCAAACATGAGGACCTGAGTTTGGCTCTCAGAACCCAGGCATGAAGCCAGATACAGCTTTCTCTAACCCTAGTATGTAGAGACAGGAGGCTGGCTGGGTGGCTTATCTCCAGGTTCTGTGAGAGACTGTCTCATAAGAGAATAAGATGGGGAAGTGACAGCAAGATACTTGCAGCCCTCCTTCAGTCTCTGCATATACAGGTGCATGCACCTACACACATGTGAACAATACACACAGCGAGGAAGAAAAGGAGAGGGAGGGAGGGAAGGAGAGAGGAAGAGACAGACAGAAAGGCCAAGGAAACTAGGAAACTGGAGTGATGACTCAGTTGATTTGCTCACTACTGAAACTGAGTTCCAATTCCCAGCACCCACGGGGAGTGGCGGGGGGGTGGGGGGACCTGGGCATGACCATGCACACCTGTAATCCTCACACTGGAGGGGTGGAGACAGGGGAACCGTGGCCTGACTGGGCAGCCAATCTTGTCAATCAGTGAGCTCCAATTTCAGTGAAAGACTCTGTCTTAAAATACAAAGTTGAGAGAGAGAGAGGAAGACATGCAACATTGATCTCTGACTTTCACACACATGAACACACATGTGCATATGTAACACATGTACATGTGTTATACATGCACAAACATGGACACATACACAGGTCAAAATCATAAGGTCAGAAGGAATTGGAACATTGTCGAGAGGTACAAGCAAAGAATTTTCCATTATCTCTCTGGTGAATTTCAGGAAACGGGTTTTAAAAAGCATTTTAAGAAGAATGGCAACTAAGAATTTATCACTAGCAGATCTACCCTCAAAGGAAGACTGGGGGAGGTGCTCCAGTAAGAAGTGAAATGATAACAGAATAAACTCCCCAAAACAAAGACCTCAGAATGGGTGAAACAAAGCAGGCTAACCCTCACAGAATGGGTAAAAAGGAACAGGCTATCCCTTGGTCCATACACTTCTTAAAGTACGTTTGGTGACTGAAGCAAGAGCTGAAGTGTCAGCTTTGGTAACTGTGCCTGGAGGACAAGCTAGGGACAGTTACATTCGGAAGTAGAGAGGGGAAGAACCAGCAGGGCAGGTCTGGAAAATGGCACCCAAAGTGGCAAGGCAGCCACACTCATAGACCAAGATGTATGTATGTATGTATGTATGTATGTATGTATGTATGTACAAACATATGTATGTATGCATGCATATTTAAGCAACTACTAAGAACATGACACAAAATGATAAAAAAAAAAACATTTTAATAAATCAAAATAGGGTGTGTGGTGGCTCAACTCTTAGGTGTACTTGCTGCTCTTGCAGAGGACCTGGTTGGTTCCCAGCACCCACATGGCCGCTCACACCTACCTACAGTCTGAACCCCTCCTGTATGGACCTTCATACATATGCCCACATACTGGACAAAGGAAGAACGACATAAGGGGACAGAAGGACAGGAAAAGGAGTGGCAGCTGACTGATAAAGTCCTCGTAAAAATGCTGTCATGGATCAGCTGCCTTCCATGTTGGTAAAAAAAACTACTAATAAAATAAAAATACGGTAAAAGTCTGAGCGGTTCTATGACCACAAAGATGGAATTCATAATCTTAAATTTCCTGAATCTCCAGGCCCAGGTGGTTTTAGTAGAGAACTCTTCTGAACATTTACAAGCAAATAACAATAACTCTTCTCAATTTCTCCTAGAAAGTAAAAGCTTAAAACATGGCTCACTTTTACTTCCAAAGGTGGTATTCTCGTGATACCAGACAAAGACAGTAAAAGAAAGAAAGGAACCTGGCCAGCAAGATGGTTCAGCAAGTATAATAACCTGAGTTAAATCCACAGGATTTACATAGTGAAAGGAGAGATTTGTTTCTCATAAGTTTGCCCTTGACTTCTAAAGGTTTGCACATACATACCAGCACATGTGTGCATGTGTGTACAAACACACGGATGTTCACATGCACACACATATGCAAGCATGCACGCACACTCACACATCATGCACACAGGCATGCAGACACATGCACTCACGTGCACATGTATTAGTTATTTTTCTATTGCTGTGATGAAACATTGTGTCCAAGGCAGTTCGTATAAGAAGGAACTTAGTTTCACTGATGGTTCCAGATAGATAAGAATTCTTCACAGCATGAAAGCCAGAACTGGGGAGTCTCACATTCATACCTGAGAGCACAAAGCAGAGCGAGCTAACCAGAAGTGGTGGAAAGATTTAAACTTTTAAAGCCCTACCCCCAACTAGTGACCTATTGCCTCCAGCAAGGTCCCATCTCCTAAGCCTCACCAAACAGCACCACCACCTAAGCCTATGGGAGACCTTCTCATCCAAACTACTATGGTATGGACGATTTTTTTAAACGTTTAGAAAAAAATCCACACAGAACCAACCTGGGATGGAGCCCAGTGGAAGAATATTTTCCTAGTTCATGAGGTCCTAGATTTAGTTCCCATCAAAACAAAACAAGCAAAGCAAAGCAAAGCACACACACACACACACACACACACACTATGTTGATAAAAGAAATCTAAGACCCCCTATGTAAATGCAGAGACAAACCATGTTCATGGGTTGGAAGACATTATAAAAGTACGATCCTCCTTAAACTGGCCTGCAGATGTGATGCCTTTCCTCCCAAGAATTAATATAAGCAAATACAAACTTACTCTACAGTTTGTATGGAAAGACAAAAGATTAAGAATGACTGTTTTTTTTTTTTTTACTTGAAGAAAGAAGCAAGAGAAATGAGTGTACCAGGAACTTGACTACAGCAGTTGAAACTACAGTATTGGCAGAGATAGACACATACATATATATTCTATACATACACACTTATATGTGCATATAGGGTTGGATAAAATGTGAATAATCTTTGAGCATGAGCCAAGTTTCACCTGCTGGTTTTGATAACAAGTTATAGTTTTACCTGCATGTGTTGTAGATCACCACAGGGTAAACTGGAATTTAAAAAGGACACTGGGCCTCCCTGGACATTTTTGTTTATGTATTTGCAATTTCCTGTGCATCTATAATTCTTTCAAACTGAGATAATGTCTTACATTCAGGAAGTTGATAAAGTTTAAAGGCATAGCCCTGTTCCCAGCCAAGCCTGTTCTACCAAGCTTGGGTGGGCCCCAGAAACCTACAATAAATACTTGCTCTTAGATTCTGATGCAAGATGGGGCCACCCTCCTAAGACAGCACTGAGAACCTCAGCCTCTGGCCAAAGCCAAGAACAGAGCATTCAAAGAAAGACGGGCCCTACCCAGTCCTACCAGGCCCTAGTCTTGGGCAGGAGTGAGACTAGTCACCTCTTATTTTCACAAGGTCCCAGGGGATTCCAATGCCATTGACAATGAGCTGACTAGGGCCCCATCTCACAAATCTTGATCTATGAGCAGAAGGCAATGCCCATTTTTATTTCCCCGAATCTGCAGATGTAAAAGAAAACCAGCTAAACTCTGGGAGGCACCCATATTTTGGCAAGATATTTGTGTTGAGTTTCTTATGATCAAAATAATTTTGTACACCCTTTGAAATTTTTTTTTAAAAAGCAAAATAATACTTGTATATTCTGGTGGAAGGAGCCGCCACGGGAGTCTTTCCGTATTTTTCTAGTAATATTACTAATGCTAAAACCAATTTTGCAACAATTCCTTTAGAATTGCCTCAGAGCTGTTTTATGAACCTCGGGAGGAAACTGGCCCCATTTTACATGTAAATTGTGTAATCTTGTGAATTTATGCTTATAAAAAAAAGCTCATCTGTAGTTTGAGGAGCTCCTGGCAAGATCTTAAATAGAGAAAAATGTATTTGACTTCCACAGTTGCGGCCTTCCTTTCTGGAGTCTGGGCTGGCTCTACCATGTGAATCTGTCTACTACTTCTCCCCGGGAAGTCACCCTCCCACCCTACGGAGTTTGGAAATCTGGTCTCTGTGTTATGTACTTTGGTTTAAATGTCTCTACCAAAATCTTCTCTGTATTTAATCTTCATTGGGAGGGATGCCTTCGGAGGTGTGTCCAGGTAGGACCTTTGTGGGTTAATTAGACCACAAAGGCTAAAAACAAATGAGGTAATGGGTCACATTGAGAGCAGATCTGCTATAAAGGCCACTTTGTTACCACCTCCAGGATGAACTCTTCTCATCAAGTGATGCTTTGTATCACCTTAGGACTCTGCATGGAATGTCCATCTGCATCTGGATAGAGCCTCTCTGCCTCCAGAATTGTGAGTTGGAGAAACCTTTCTTCTTTATAACTCATTCAGTCTAAAGTGTTTGGTGATAGCAAAAGAAAATAGAACAAGTGGTACGTATTTTCCTGCTTCTAGTTTCCTGCTCTCGGTTTCCAACTCCCTGAGATGGTGTGCTTAGCAGGTGGGACCCACACTCATCTGTCACCCATTGTGGGGGATGGTTTTAGACACAAACTCTTCAGACTAGGTTGCAGCTGAAACATGGGAGTAAAATCTAGGTGATCATTATAGTTCCCTACTGATTTAATCCTATCAATCCTATTAATTTAGAAAGAAATATAGTTCTTGAAAGTTAAGCCAATAGGGTGCAAAAACCGTCCCAAACCATGAAACTGGTCAGTGATGCGTGGCTAGGTTGTGGGTCTTTCTTAGAACCTTTATGGTCACAGACATTAGCGCTGGTGCTTGCTTCCTGCCTGGCTCTGAGCTTCCTACACTGGCTCCACCACCACATTAAGTTCTGAAGAAAATGGAAGCAGGAGTCATTCTACTCACTTCTAGAATAGGAAACTAAGACTTGCCCAAGACAAGGACTGTCTGGCCCCACCTCAGAGCTATCTCTCTCCAAAATGGCCAACCTTCCTTCTCTCTCCAGGCTGGCCTGCTCTGTGAAATCCAGAGCAAGGAGGTGTGTGAAGGGGCCAGGCAGACTCCTGCCATGCTGTCTGTATCTTTCTCCCCCTCAACTGACTGTCTTTTAAAGGTACAGTCAGAGAGCAGATTCTTGCTTAATGGACCAGAAACCCCTTTCCAGCCTAATTAAGGAGGTGAGGGCTCGTTCTCTGCTAATCCAAGTTGCATGTTGACTACTATAGGGGCAAGAAATTCATAATCAATTATTCATTTATATTTATTTATGCACATAATAATTTGCTTATTCAACCCCAAAGCACCTGGTTGAAGAGAAAATGTGGGCGAACCAATGAAGTATTGTGCAGTTAAAAATAACTTATTTGACTTGCTTAATTGGTGGTTTTCTTTTATTTTTCTCAAAAAAAAAAAAAATGACCAGTCTAACCAAAATAGCACTGCTGCCTTCTTTCTGGGAACCATGACAAGCAAGACTGTTGGCATTAGCCTGGGGGCTGCCTGGCCTTGTTCCAGAAGGCCTGCCTCTGACAGGGGTAACCAAACTACAGGGCTGCTCATGGGGTGGCAGTGGGGACACATCACTCACAGTCACATGGAAAAGCCCAGACTCCACAGCTAGATGGAGGTGCACCTTGTAAAAATAGCACTGTGGGTCTGTTAATAAATAATAGCCGACTCCAGCATTAATTAGTGCATTCAAGAAGTGTTTATTGAGCACATATTTTGCCAGGCATCCAGCTGACAAATTCTTGCAAGTCTGGAGGAAAATGTACTGGGCGTGTATCTGAAGCAGGGAATTGTGGGCACTTCCCCCTTTCTCCTTAGTTGTTTTTTGTTTGTTTGTTTGTTTTTTTTGTTTTTTTTATGTCTCAGGATTTGGAAATGAGTTGGTGACTTTTGGAAGAAGTAGGAAGTGGTTGTTGCTGGGTTGGCCTACTGACGCTGTCAGAGGTCAGGGTGAGGTGATGGCACTGTGTCTTTGGAACTGGAGCCTTGTGGACTCAGATCCAGGCCTTGTTTGTAATTAATAGCTGCGTCACCTTAAGCAAATCATGTCTACTTTGAGGTCATGGTGAAGGTCAGCAGGAAGTCTGTCAGCAACGAAGCTGTTGTCATGTGGACAGTGAACAGTGATGGCCCCTGTCTGTGAGAACTGAACTTACGGGTTCCTGACGAAAGCCCGACACCCCCACATCAGCAGAAGGGATCTGAACATGTACATGATTGACAGGTCCTGCTGTGTACCACTAGACACCAGGTATCTAACAAACCCACGCCTTTGGAGACAGCCAAAGAGACAGCATCTTCCTAGCAGTAGAAGATGGTACAAGGCAGCTGCCATCCTAACCTACACCTTACCTTGGCCAGATACGGAAGTGTCAGGAAACTCCACGGGAGAAGGTGGCTATGTGCTCTGGCAGTGACTGTGATGAATGTCTAGACTCACAAATTCCAAGAAGTCCAGAGAAAGTTAATGAGAGTTTGCTGCTCTTGAACATTGGCTTAAGCATCTCCTCCTGGACTCAGTTTCCCCTGGGCTAGCAGCTCCCCCTGGGTTAATGCTCCTGGGCTAGCAGCGCTGCTTGGTATGGCAGCCCTCACAATGAGAAGCTATAGTTTCCATATCACAAGTGGAGAGTTCCGGAATCACTTTCTAACCCTCATGCCAACTGTGTTTGAGCCTTGCTGCTTTTACTTGCAGTGGCTCTCGCAGGGGGTGGGGTTGGGTTGAGGGGAGGGGTGGTGGCTCTGTACCTACAAAAGCCAATCCCCACAAAAGCCAAACCTACTTTTTGGGGACAGAAGGTGAGTATGTCACCTCACTCACTGTAACCTCTGATGGGTTTCCATTATTTGAAACAAGTGCCAGTTTCTTGACCTTTAACCAGGGCCCTTCTGTTTTCCTACCAAAGTTCACAGATTCCTTTTGACTTCATTCGATAGTTTTATAGCATCTGGTTGGCCAAAAGGATTGCTTAACACTCTTGTTCTTGAGTAGCTAAGTCCAATAACAAAACTCGTGTTTTAACAATGTAGTAGACAGTAAAAGAGACACCCTTCCTACTGACCCCCACTGTCTCCATAGCTTGTGTAGCTCCCCTTGGTGGCTAGCTGTATAGTCTTAGACCTAGAGGGACAAAATGTCATTGTGGGGAGTTGGATGTATAGAATCCTGAAATCACCTTTGACTTCAAGCCAAGGCTTCTGCCAAAATATCATCTCCACCAGTTTCCATGCCGTGGAGATGCTGAGATGTGTTATCCAGAGGTCTCCTGGGAATGGTCTGCCATCTAGCACAGAGACAGCTATTGGATCCCCGTGGGTTGGCTTCAGCTATAGGAAGCTTTGCCACCTGAAAGCCAGCATCCACTGACAGTGGATGTGTCAGATCATTTCATCCTGTCTGGAGGTGACCCTGACAGCTCCTTGTCCTCCTCCCATCGCAGACAAGAAACCTAGCAAACATGCCATACACCAAGCCCATCTCATTGTCAGTCAGGAATACAGCCTGAAAGACCTACTTTAAACAACCCCATAGCTATGAGCAAAGACAGTCACCAACATCCTGAGCCTAGGAACCAGGACTTTATTGTGTAATGAACTGTGAACCATCTCTGTCCCCTTTCCAGCTTTCCATTTCCTTCCCCATAGCCCCGTCTTCAAGACTTTCCCCTGATGGTTCTTACCAACTAGAGTGTACCTTCCCCCTGTGTTCCTTATGCTTCCTATAAGACCATAGTTAAATACCATCTCCCTCAAAGCCTTAGTGTTCACAGCCTGAATCCCATGCTCCATTCCTGCTCTGTTTTGGAAGTATTATTACTTCCTACCAAGATCTCTCATGCACCTTGAACAGTGTCTTACTTAGGCTTCTATGAAGAAGCCTTGCTGTGAAGAGACACCACGACCAAGGCAATTCTTATAAAGGAAAACATTTCATTGGGGCTGACTTACAGTTTTAGAGGTTTAGGTCATGCTCATCATGGTGGGAAACACGGCAGCAAACAGACAGACATGGTGCCGGAGAAGGAACTAGGAGTTCTGTATCTTGATCTGCAGGCAGCAGAAGACTACAAGCCACACTGGGAGTGGCTTGTACATAAGAGACTTCCGAGCCTACTCCCACAGTGACACACTTCCTCCAAAAGGACATATCACTCCCTATGGCCAAGCATTCAAACACATGAGTATGGGGCGGGGTGCAATTTTATTCAGACAACCACAGGCAGTGTCTGTATTTCCCTTCCAAACCAGATGATAACTTTCTTTGAGTAGAGACAGCAATGAAACTCTCTTGTGGGGAGGAATGGTGGCCTCTGCCACCACTGTCATCTCAGTGCTACACACAGATGGAAATCACTATTGAGTAGACAATTCTAGAGAGACACCAGTGGCGAGCATTGTGGAGATAGGAAAGCCATCTCCTTTGTCTTGTGCCATTGGGAGATCAGTGCACAAGCTCTGAAGAGTCAAGGAGAGGTCACAAAGTGGTGAGCTTCCCCAGGATGAGCAGAGAATTGGTGGCAGGGGTCATTGCATTTGCATCTGTTTGGAGACACTGGACAAACCCTTCAGAGTCTAGGCCAACATCTGTATGTCTGGTCAACATCATAAGTCTTCCATCCTTCTTGAGAACATTCCTTCTGACTGCTAGGAATATGCATGTTGGCCACTAGGTAGGTTTCTGAGCATTAGTGACAACAAGGGGCTGGTGGGGTCTGGGGTCCCATATGAAGCCACCCTAGAAAAGGTCAGAGAACCATGGATCCACCAGGGTAGACCTCAAGAAGAGGAAGCCTCGTTATGATTTGCCCTGATCTTTCTCAAGTTCATGCCACTTTCTGCATACTTCCCTAACTACCCCCACCCCAACCACACCCACGGAAACACGGATGGGGCTTGCTCTATGAGAAAGGAGCCGCTGCAATAGTCTAGTATCTGTATCGTGTCCAGGTTCCCCGGGGGCTTCCTGTGTTTCCCCAAAGGCCCTAGGCATGTCTGCCAGGAGTCACTGGTCCAGGCAACGATCTACTTCTGAGTCTGTGGCTCAGAGGCAGCTGTTCTCCATCGTTTCCGGATGTAAGCAGGAAGGTAGCCTCCCAGCTTCAGCCCTCAGAGTCTTCATCTGAAAGATGAAGTATCCCCTCACCCCCTCCCCGTCCTGGTGAGTTATGACTATATTAAGTTATAGTAAATCTTTCTCCAAAAACAGAGTGATGGCTACAAGAGAGAATTGGGCAGCAAGGGAAAAAATATCTGAAACAAAACCTATAATGATAAACCTCCCTCCTCTATCGAGTCTATCCGCCCACTTAATTTATTCAGTTAATAAAACGTATTCCCCAGAGAGGAACAGGCAGAGGTAAGCTGCAAGCCAATCTGCCTGTGTGAGCGGGGTATGTATGTGTATCTCATAACAATAATAAAAAAAAAAGAGTAATTAAGAGATGTATTGAAGTGTGTAGAAATCCTGAAGGACATAGAAGATTCCAATTCAAGTGAGTGTCCTTGGTGCAAATTTAATTCAATCGGGAATAGATAAATAAAAATAAAGAAAAAAAAAACCCAAAAACAAATTCAGAACAGATGTTAGGCAAGCTATTTTTTTCACAGTAAGAATCATAAACATGAGAAACAGCCTATAAGGCAAAGTTGTTGATGCCAACAGCATCAAGCTACTAAATAAATAGTTGAATGGTTCCACAGGGACAAAGAGACATTAAAATAGTCATTTGGCTGTCCCTGAATATTTTTGCCTACTCGTTATGCCCAGGCATATATATTCTTAGATACTGGGGGGGAGATTTTGTGTGTGTGTGTGTGTGTGTGTGTGTGTGTGTGTGTGTGTTCCACCCCTCCCATTACATAGATACATATAGAATATACATTTACCTGGAAGTGTAAAATCACCTGCCACACAGGCTCAGAACACAAATAGAGAATCTGGTAAGGAGCACTGTTACTTCTGCAAAGACAATGAAACCAGAAGAACCCAATGCCAGGGAAGGACATGCTGTTTTGAGCTGGGTGTGTGACAACAAGAAAGGGAAATTTTAATAAGAGATTCAGACACAACTGGAGAGAAACGAGGGCAGGGAGTATTTTTTTTAAAGACTTGTTTATTTATTTTATGTATGCAAGTACACTGTCCTCTCTTCAGACACACCAGAAGAGAGCATTGGATCCCGTTAGAGATGACTGTGAGCCATCACGTGGTTGCTGGGAATTGAACTTGGGACCTCTGGAAGAGCAGCCAGTGCTTTTAACAGCTGAGCCAGCTCTCCAGCCACAGCAGGGAGTATTTTTAAGCATACATAATAGTATTTTAGAAACAGAAGAAAGCTTCAAGATGATCATACACACAAGTGCACACACAGAGACACACATGCATACACACACACACATACACACACACACACACACACACACACACACACACACACACACACATTTCATACCTAAGGAAATAAGTGCAAAGAGAAGAGACAACTGGACAGGAGATACCATCTCTTAAGAACACTCCTCACTCAGGAGGATACACTAGGGTAAGCATTCTCTGGAGACATAAAAATGAGAGGACTGACATATTCACATGCAGGGGCTCAGGGACCTAGCCTTGAGCAGCTGTGGAAGAGACTCCTAATGTCTAGGGTCTCCCCAAAGATGCCAGATGACTGCAAGAGGTCTTTGAAACTCAGGCTGGAGAAGTAGAGAAATCACCATTGGACCCCTGAATCCCTGATAGTCCTGTCTCGGGGCTCTGAGTGACCTAGTGACCTCTGAGTCCCACATCAGTGGACCTGTGATCTAAGCAGGTGCTCAAGTATGTTTTAAAGGTGACCAAATGGCTGAAAGATTCCTGGGACTTCCTGGCTAAGAATAGCTGGGTCAAGACGGGATGATGGTTTCTAATCCTGTGTTCTTTCTAGTGCCCTAAGATGACCCCAGAGAGGAAAGCTACAGGCAGCTGTGACACTCTGGGAACAGGATGTGATTTGGCAGACCAGCAAGGACCTAGCCAACTCCTTTGCTAATGGAGCCCCACCAGTCCCACCAATACACCTTTCCTTTATTCAACCTTCAGATCTCAAGATGGCTTCCATAGTATACCTCTCATAGTTTTGTACTTCCGTGGGCTAGCTCCTGATAAGGACATTTATGATCCCTCTTCCTCTAAGCTTTGATTTTAAGAGGAATTTCTCCCTGTTCTTTTTTGTCTTCTAGAAAATATCAATTACCCAAATTATCGAAATAAAATCTTCCTAAGGTTTGAGATTTCCTTGGGGATAAATTTGTTGTGAAGAAATATGTACCAAGAGGCAATTCATTTAGTCACTTAACAAATATTTAACAAGCACCTGTTACATGCCAGACACTTCTCTAGAGCTTGCAATAACGGGATGGGCAGGAGAGAACTTCTTGTTGTGACGTTTACATCCTGTCAGACAGCTTGACAATGAACAGACTGTCATGTTGCGTGTTGTAGAGGCAAATATCCTAAGGCTTAGAGATTCCGTTCAGTATCTCAAGGAAAAGTGGAGTAAGAGAGCTTCAGATGACCAAAGAGATTAATATATGGTAGCTAGTCTTTTTTCTTAAAAAAAAAAAAAAATGTTTAGATTATCATAGAAAGTATGGCTTCATGTTGTCATCTTCATCCATGTACATGCCGTTACAGTTTGTTCTCGTTCGTTCCCTTCCTTGACTGCCCTGCTCAGACCCCTCCCTCTCTCTAGCTGGTCCTTCATTTCTCCATTAACCCCCTTTCAGTTTCCGGTCACATGTACTCCATTACCCTCTCTAGCTCCCACTTCTCTTTAGATTTTTTTCTTCCTTTTCTGAGATCCTCTTTATAGTTTCATGATCTACACACACACACACACACACACACACACACACACACACACCACACATACACACACACACACACCACACACACACACCACACACACACACACACACACCACACACACACACACACCACACACACACACACACCACACATACACACACACACACCACACACACACTACACATACACACACACACACACACACCACACACACACACACACCACACACACACACACACACACACACACACACACCACACACACACACACACACACACACCCCACACACACTCACTCACATTTGCACATTTACATGTTTTAAAGTCTACGTTTCACCAGAGAGAGCGAGCACACTGCAATTGTCTTTCTGATCGTCTGGCTGGTTCACTTCCTGTAATGATTTCTAGGTATACCTGTTTTTCTGAAAATATCCTGAGATCATTTTACAGTGCTTGGGCCTGATTATCAACTTGATTGCGCTGAGAAATGCCTAGGACATTAATAAGGCACACTCTGGGGTGTCTGTTTGGGAGTTGCCATTGGACCAGAAGCGTTCTGCCTTCGTGATGGATTCATCTAGTTACAGATTCAAAGTTTGAACAGGCTAGGGAGAGGTGGTGGAAACTGCAGAAGGTGGGGCCTCGTCGAGGGAAGTGTCAGACTCTGTCTTTGAAGGCATATCTTGCCCGGGAACCTTCCTGTCTTCACTTCGTTTCTTGGCCACCAAGGGGTCAGCAGCTTCCTCCAGCCCCCATGCTATGCTGCTTCAGCACAGAGTTGGCCATGATGGTAAAGCCTCTTATATTAGTTACTATCCTGATGCTGTGATAGAGGTTCTAGAAGGAGGAGTTTCTTTTGCTTTATAGTTCAGCGGGGGGAGGCCATAATGGTGTGGGAGGCATGCAGCAGGAGCAGGAAGCTGAGAGATTGGATCCTAACTGTGACAGGAAAAAGAGAAGCAAACTGGAAGTGAGGGAGGCTACAGATTCTCAAAGCCCACCTCCAGTGATGTACTCCAGAAAGGTTCTATGTTCTAAAAGTTTCATAACCTCCCAAAACGGAGCCACCAACCAAGTGTTTAAATACATGAGCCTATGGGGGACATTTATCTGAACCACCACACCTCTGAAGCCATGAGCTAGGTTGCTTCACCTGCACTCTGTCACAACAGTGGGACAGCAAACGGATACACCATATAACCCAGTGCACACTGCTTACCGCAGGCATGGCATCTTCATCTTAAAGTCACTCGTGGTTCTGAATGATATGATCGGCTCAGCCAAGTTTGAGTACTGTTGAGAGACTATACTGGAAGGATATATTCTCCTCTTAAATTACAACATTTGATATGGAGATGGGCCCTGGGAATGATGATAAGTGTTTCTTACAGTCGATAGCAAGGGAGGTAGCCTGTAGTGTTATCTCATGGGTTCATGAAGAGCCTCAGGAAAGAATGTCCAGTGAAGAGTTTTCTGGGAGCAGTAGCACAGTGGATGGGCGGGAGACTTGGATGTTGGGCGGTGGGGAAACGCAACAGATTTGACAAGAACACAGCACCTTGATGGAGCATGAAAATGTAGACAGAACCTTAGACACAGCAGGAGACCTATGGGTGACAGAGCTAACAGATGCTATGCAGGAAATGGTAACACTCAGTCTGTAAAGCCACGCAGACATGCACATCAAATACCATGATACCGTGCGCTGACTGAAGGAAAGGAGAAAGGTATAAAGGTTGAAGGGGGGCCTGTTTTTCATATTCTACTTTCAAAAGATATTATAGAAAACAAAAGAGTCCTGTGTTCAAATGAACACTATAGCTTGAATTCTCACTTGGCGAGTTTCCAAGCGTGTTACTCCACGAAGCTCACTGAGATAGAGCAGTAATGAGGTGTATGTCCCTTGGACTCTGTTGCCACCATTTGACTAAGGAGAGGCCCTTCCCCTTTATTTTTCATGTAGCCACCATGTTATTGTTGATGGAAATGGTCCAAAAGATACACTTTGGAACATAAGCACATTAGACTATCAAGGGATCAGAGACAGAAGATTCCAGAGTCCAGACACACCCTGGAACTCCCATCATTCCCGTCTCTTTCCTCTTGCAGAATGTGATCTTTAGAGTCTTTCATTCCTAAGTCACATTGGACCCACTATCATTAACAGCCCTTGTACTGTCTGAACGTTTGCACCCTCCAAATTTGTATATTGACATTCTAATCCCCAAAGTAATTATATTCAGAGGAGAGCCCTCTGGGGGTAATTATGTCATAAGGGCAGAGCCCTTTTAGATGGATTAGTACCCTTATAAAAGGATTCCAAAATTGTTCCTTCACATCTTCCATCACGCAAGGACATCCATGAACCAGAAAACTAATGCCCACTAGACCACCAACCTGCTAGTGCCTTGATGTTGAGCTCCCAGACTCCAGAACCATTCTTCAATGGAAGAATAAACTTCCATTGTCTATAAGTTACCCAGTGTATGGCATTTTGCTAGGGCAACCTAACTGGACTCAGGTACATTCCAGCTAATTATGGCAAGCATGAGACCCTTTTCTCTGTTGCCATGTGAAGTCTCTTCACTATTATGGGCCACCATTTAACCTCCAAGCGGGCTTTACTTTCCTTGTGGTTGTGACAAAATCCTAGACAAAGAATGACCTAAGGAAGGAAGGTTTGCTCTCGCTCTCAGTTTGAGCCTACAAATTGAGGCTATGCTAGCAGGAAAGGAACAGAAGCAGAAGCTTGAGGCAGATGCTCAAATTGCTGTGTCCACGGTCAGGAAGCAAGCACTGATAAATGCAAGTGCTCGACTGGCGTTTTGCTCCAGGATCCCAAGCCATGGGATGATGTCACCTGCATTTAGGGTGTATTAAATCTCCCCACCTCAGTTAACGAATTCTAGAATTCTAGAAACCCCCGCATTTGACACACCCACGAACAATCAGTATTCACCACTACAGAACTCCCAGCCAACATCAGTGAGTCAGGTTGATTCACCTTCATTCTTATGGCCCAAGTCTTGCTCAATGCTGCTGGTTTTCCTATAGAACGTTCCTCCTGTAACATTTTCCATCTGTTTTCTTCCCCATTTCTGATGATCTAAATCGCTGTTTTCTCACCAAGGCCAATAGAATGTTCACTATGGATATCCGATATCACATTTCCCTAGCATATCCTTATTGACTACTCTTCTCCGTTCTGTCCTAGCCAAAATCTCTAGACTGTTTCCAAAGCTTATGTGCCTGGGTAAGTGATTCTCTGTGGGCCCCGTCGCATTTGAAGACATGTGGACTAGCCACTTTCTCTCCATGACGATGCTTTTGCAGGGACTTTGTAATACAAAGGGGGATATCAGCTTGCCTCCTTCAGCAAGTGGCCTCAAAGCTGGAATAGGCTTCTATGGAGGAGCTCAGAGACTGCGGTAGCAAGCTACCAAGCCTGACCTTGACAGATTTCAGAATGAAAGGCCAGCTCTGTGGGGAGGTGTTGTTCATAGCACATGAAGAAGAAGCAGAAGAGAGACCCAAAGGCCACAGTGAGCGCCTGGGGAAGAGGAAGCTTCGAGGGGTGCAGGTGGAGTGAAAGACGCATAGGTTGTAAAGGACTCGGCAGAGAGGAGGTAAGGAGAAGGAGTTCAGGGTGGAGACTGCTGGGGCTTTACTAAAATGAGCTGAGCGCAAGCAAAGATTGATAATAAGGCCAGCTTCCTTTTTGTTTTCGTGTTGTCAAGTGCTAGCTGCTTCACAGCCAGTGGAAAGTTGGAAGGGAGTGGGACTCACTGGGTCCTATGTTCCAATCAGAAACGCAGGGCTTGCCCTGGCCAGTTAAGTTCCAGGATGTTTTCGAGGATGAATACACATTTCCTCTGGCTTTCATTCTCAAGGCTTGACAGCAACGGTTACCACCTCAGCATGGCGGAAAGGGAAAGCTACTCACTGCTACAAAACATCTTCCAAAAGGCAAAATGATCAGGCTACTGTAGGAAACAGCACGGGGATCTCCCCTCCCCCTACGCCCAGTAACAGCAGAATTGCTTTCTGATGTTGTAATTCTGGGATGAATGCTCTAAAAACAGAAAGCAGGAACTTGAAGATGCATTTGCATGCCAGTGATCACGGTTGCATTTTTGAACTGAGGACAGGGTCTGGGGTTTATATTTGCACACCCACACTCATGGCTTTGTTGTTTACCGAGGCCAACTGGTTGAAGCTCATCAGTGCCCATCAGCAGCCAAACAACACAACATGGGGGATATATCCAGTGCACACGGTTTTTTTTCCTTAAAAAAGGAAGAAAATTCTGACACATGATACAAGGTAAATGAGCCCTGAGGACACCTTCCTGAGTGAACTAAGACAAGTACTGTGCGGTTCTGTCAAGGAGATAGAACGTGGAATGGTAGTTGCCAGGGGTAGGAGAGTGGCACAGAGAGGGCAGTGTTTGCTGGGATGACATTTCGGTTTGCCAGACGAAAGCACCCATTGTATGAATGGCGGTAGTGACTGTAAAGCTCCATGAACCTGTTTAGAAACGCTGAGTTGTACAAGAAGAGATGGCCAAGATGATAAATTTTCTCCTGTATATTTTACCACAATAAGAAATGTCCTTTAGGTGTATAGCCTTTGTGCCATTTCGGTATCTGGCTTTGTCCGAGAAGCAGGGACCATCAGTCCATCAATCCAACAGGCATTCTTCCAGGTAGATTATGGATACATAGAAACTCACCCTCTTTCAACTCAGATAAATCCATTGTTCTGCCAATGCTCCTTATGGCATCATGGAAACCAAAGCCCTGGTAGGCGTCAACAGGTTTGGATTGGAGAAGGGTGGGATTCAGGATGCTAAGGAGAAGATGAAGCATCCTACTGGGCTCCAGGCTGAGGACAAAGACTAGAGACTGTTTTCTCCTTCGGTGATTTGGGGAACCCAACTCTAGCAGAGGATGTAAAGACTTAAGGGAAGGGAACATCTTTTGGACTGATTAGGGGAAGAATCCAAGGGCTGTGTTGACCATTGGACACGACTGTGGACTGACAGTGAGGCAGACATGGGAATTTGTAGAGTTAGAGAGAATCTTTAAAGAAAAGTAGATTTACTCATAGCTACTCTTTGGTGGTTTATATGTACCAGGCACTGCATTAGCAAGGCAAAATGCTGAGGGCAAGGGCGGGAGACCCTTGTCTCAGCCATCTTGTTGGGAAAGGCAGTTCCCACTCGGTATCAAACTGCCTAATTCCCCTGCAAGTGAGTGGTACCTAGAGGTGCTGACATCTTACAGCTCGAAAGACCACAGTCCCCACATCCAGCTTGCACGCAACAACAGTCTGCCCACCAGCCACTGGTTCAGAGCAAAAGTTAGGTTCCTCTTTATAAGATGCAAAAATAGGCTCACCAGCTAACAGTACCTCCCTAGTGGTTAAATGTGGAGTCTGGAGAATGTGCCGGTCAAACCTTTATAGACAGTCCCATCAACTGAGAACTGATCCCAGGGTGAAAAAAATCCTTCATTTGTGGGTTACAAAATCCTTGCAGTTAGAGGACAAGATGGAGGAGATGTTGTTAAGAATGAGGCCTTGAGACGCCAGGAATAATCAAGGAAGTTATTTTAGTAGTTAAGTTTCTATTATCTGCCCTAGGCATGGAAGCATCATAAAACTTGGTGGTGCCTTGCCAGGGAATTGCTTTGTGCGCATAGCTGTGGAAATGTCACACATAAGACTGATCAGGAATAATTGGAATGCGTGGCAAACAACTCAGACTCTCCAAGATTTAAGGGTCCTAGAGGAAAAACGGAGAATTCAGTCCATTTTAATGAAGAACTCTGATCATTCAGAATTTAGTAGAATTTCACACGAGTCTGATGTGACCTTGTGTGTTTGAGCGTTTGAGCGTTTAGGCCAATGTTTGGAGTTGATTTGGTTTTAGACATTTAAACAGTTCATTTTCTCCAGTGAACAACAAGGTTTTGGACTATATTTTAAATCATTCAAAGGTCCTCTCCTCCTTGCCCTTCTTTATCACCCTTGTCTTTAAGGGTTTTATTTTGTTTTGCTGGTTTTATGCTTTGAGACATGGCATAAAAAGTACTTCAGGGCCTGAGGATGATTCTGACATAGACTCAGAACAGAATCTATATCTGTACCCTAAATGGGCCTTGAACTCATGATTTCTCTGCCCCCACCTCTTGAGGGCTAGAATTACAAGTCGTATGCTAACATGTCCAGATTACTCAAGAGTGTGTGAGAAGTTGAAGAGGATTCTCAGCTCACCAATTTTTGATCAGGAGGAAACTTTAAGTTCTGTATGATTGGCTGGATTTTGCTTCTTCAAATTTACAAATGATTTTTTTTTTTTAATTACAAGAGCAAAGATGGTCTGTCCACCATTTTGGACAGAATATAAATGCTATTTAAATTCTCAACTAATTAAGGCAAGAAGCTACGAGAATTGGGTAAATATGTGAAATTCCTGAGACTATGCACAGGGGTTCTTGACAGGAGACATTTGCATAAAGCTCTGTATTATCGGGACTTATTTCCAGAAGAGAGACTGCCTTGACAAATGTCACAGTGATTCATGACAGTGTTATGTAACTCTATTATGCGTTTTGGGTCGAACAACTTGGATTTGTTGCAGGTATAATTCAATTAAATGTGGAATTTTTTTTTGTTTGAACTGATTAGGTAGAGACAGAGCTTTTTACAGAACTCTAATGTGAGCCAGTCTATTGTTTGGGAACACATCTGTGCAGGTTGTCATGTGGGGATAAAGGAGTTATTGATGCTACCTCTGGCTGTCACCACAGAGGAGCTCCCTCCCTCCCACTTGAGCCTTGTATGCTCTTCTCTGCAGTAGAGCTGACTACAGACATCAAGGAAGACAAATGGGGAGGTCTGTAGCTCTCTGCCCGGCTCGGCGGTGCTCTACTCAGCCCTCCAAGCTGCTCCATCCTTACCTTCAGGCCCTACTATGGGCCAGAAGCTACATCTTTCTGGGGAATGCATCAGGAGAGCAGTTTCCTTGGTCTGGATGTGCTGTAGACAAGACGAACATTTTTCTCACAGGTGGTACTAGGAACAGGGACTGGATTCCGAGTTTGGGCAATGCTATGCTGTGACTCTCAGAACTGAGTCTGCATATGTGACTCACTCCCAGGCTCAGAGCCTATCTTATGTTGCCACCAGCTCCCTTTTCAGAACCCAGAGGCCTCTCATTTGAGTCCTAATGTCCAAGACAGGCTTCCTTGGCAGCTACTTGTCTGGTCATGTGACTACTATCGGGTGACCTCCCTCTCTAGGGGCAGTCCCCTCCTGCCCATTCCACTGTAGCCGGTGCTTGCTAAAACAGGGAGCTGCCATCTCTTGCCCTTCACTTGAGTCCAGCCTGTAGCCCACAGGCTGCATGTGTCATAAGACAGCTAGGAATGAAACCAGGCACATTTGTCATACTGTCACGTCAAAAGGGTGGACACACATGGAACACAGCACACTCCCCATCAGCTGAGTGATCTCACTATCCAGAGCCCCATCTGCTTTCTGTCCCTAATCTACCCCCACCGAAAGGGAACAGTTTCTAAGTCACTCTTTCTACTGCCCCATTTCCTCAGGATTTTAACTACACTACTGTGAGGCAGGAAAGCCACACAAATTCCTTAGATACCTCTACCTAATGCAAAGTAGCTTAGATGTCATAATTGCCAATTAATACACTATTTCTGTGAGTGTCTTAGCCGAAAAGATTCTGGGCTAGGGCTGAAAGTAAATGTGGGGTTTTGAAGACTAAGAAGAATGATGCTTTCAGGCAGGAGGTGCTAGCACTGGGCATAGAGCCAGGTGTGTGAGCCCAGCTCCACTCCAGAGGACCAGCTCTGCCATTAGGATCTGCTAAAGCTGTCCACCACAGTGGACTCTTGCTGACTTAATCTGAGCTTTCTCAGAATCTTAAGTCCCAGGGACAATATCTCTCTCCCTCTCTTCTCCCTCTCTTCTCTCTCTCTCTCTCTCTCTCTCTCTCTCCCCCTCCCTCCCTCTCTCTCCCTCTCTTCTCCTCTCTCCCTCTCTCCCTCTCTCCCTCTCTCCCTCTCTTCTCCCTCTCTTCTCTCCCTCTCT
>JANHMN010000016.1:45261274-45274002 GCA_030674055.1 Rhabdomys pumilio | reverse complement strand
GTGAATGTGAGAGTGATAGTGAATGTGAGAGTGATAGTGAATGTGAGAGTGATAGTGAGAGTGATAGTGAATGTGACAGTGATAGTGAATGTGACAGTGATAGTGACTTTAGTAATAGCTACAGCCATCAGAATAAACAATGACACTGTCCATCTCTCTCAGCAAAACGCTTCACCAGCAATGCCTTCCCAGAACCAGAAGTGGGAAGGGGGAATGGCTTGGGAGCCTCTTCCAATTAGGAGTCCCAAACTCTGACCAAGCCACAAGTAGGTAAGGGTCCTAATACCCAACCATGGTCATCTTATTAACTTTGTGAGCAGCAAAGAGATTCCTGCTGTGCACACCCCTGTCCACGAGATCCCTGCTGTGCACACCCCTCTCCACGAGCAGGCTGTGCTGTCACGGGACGGGGAGGGGGAGCTCAGTGCCACTGTGCTAGGCATCCATGGGACAGAGTTTCACTTGTCCCAAGAGGAATCAAACCTATCTGGTTTTTCAAGTTTGAAGAGGACCATGATAGACTCTATTTCCTAGTCATAAAAGCAGCCCGAAAATCAACGTAATTTAAACAAAATTGTTTCCTGGGGGAGGGGGAAGTGTGGTGGTCTTTGTTGTTCATGGACCATGACCCTCTTTAACATTCTGAATCAGAGAGACCATTATGCCAACGTTAAGGATCAAGAAGAATCTTTTAGGTGAGATGGGAGCTTAGAGCCATTTCTACCCGACCGCCCACTGATGGAGACGGGAGACCACAGACGCAGCAGGGAGCAGCTTATGACCCATCATTCTTTCTACGGGAGGAAAGGTTGATGGCTTTGTGTGAAGAAATTATTCCATCATTCCCCCCCCCCTTTTCACCAGAGGAGGGAACAAAGAATAGAGATGATACTGCAATTTTGATCTCCACAACCTCATTTGAAATCATTCTCTGTGATTTAAGTTTTCTGGAAATGAAAAGGATAAATTGTGTGAACTTAGTTAAAGTTGGAAAGAAAAGTTGATTGGATAGCCTGTTGTCAAGGAAACCAATTCTCTCTCTTCCTCTCTCTTTCCCTCCCTCCTCTCTCTCTCTCTCTCTCTCTCTCTCTCTCTCTCTCTCTCTCTCTCTTTCCCTCATGTGTGTGTGTGTGTGTGTGTGTGTGTGTGCGTCTGTATGTGTGTGTTCCTGTCTTTTATATTCTTCATCTGACATTTAAGGATAACTCTAAGGCACTCAAAGCTTCCACACTAAAACTGTATAAAAAAGAATTCTCCAAGAAAGTAATCTCTAGAATTTAAAACTTGGGAGAACCTTGCCTAACTCTGGTGGACACAGCAACCTTTTGAACCAATTCTGCATCCTAGAAACATAGGTGATCACCACAGTCTGGGTCAGGCCACTGCAGAGTGAGGTTGAAAAGGTGGCTTGGCAGCTTTTAGGGTCAGGAGAGAGGCAGACAAGTCAGTCCCTCCAATGCTTTAGTGCATCTCTTGCTTACAGCCAGAAGCTACCGTGAAGAGTGAAATTCTGAGTGAAGTCAGAGACCACAGAGAAGGAGGAGGAACTCATTATTTAAAGACAATTGCCATCTCCCCAGTACCCCAGGGGAGGGCCAAACCTCCCCCACTCCATCAACACCAGGCTTGACCGAGGGACTCTGTTGCCTTACAACCGACACAGCATGCTCCCTCTTCCGGTTCTGAGTTTTCTGGCCAGCAAAGATGCCAGCGAGTGTACCCAGCAGTGTTCCTTGCTCTCTTGAATCTGCGTTTTCATGAGAAGACCCTGCCCTAATGAGGCTGATCTTCCACAAAGGCTAGGAAACATGAGAGGCAGTGCTGCACAGAGAAGTCTGCTCCCAGATGACACAGGAAGCCCAGAAAATCCTTCCAGCCAGGCCATTCTTAAGCCAGCCAACCTCAGCCAACTCTCAGATGCAGGCTAAATGATAAGTTGCTTATGTCACTGAGTTTAGGGGGCAGAGGAGTGCGTTGCACACAGCAGTAACAGACATATGTACATAGAATATCCACTACAGCAGCTCAACTTCTTAATTTCTCAAGGCCATGTAAAACAGTAGAAAGTGAGCAGACTACTTGTTTTCCTGGGCAGAGCCGTGTCCATGCATATTTCAAGCCAATACCTTTCCAAAGCAGCACCAATTGAATACAGGTTGAAACCTTCGGGGCACAAAGGTTTCCAAACAATGGAACTCATCAGAACGGGCAAACAGTACGACAGTAATTTAGCACACCTGGAGAAATGACTGCCAGCCTGGAGAGCCAGGAAAAACTACTAAAGGCCACCCTGGCTGAAGAGGAGCCTTGTGGAAATGCGCTGAGAGTATGGGGACCCATGATGAAGAGCAAGAAGAGTCAAGTCTTTCAGAACTAGAATATATATATATATATATATATATATATATATATATATATGTGTGTGTGTGTGTGTGTGTGTGTGTGTGTGTGTGTGTGTGTGTGTGCAAAGATTCAGCTCTAACATTCTTGAACCATAAAAAGCTTTAAAGAGGGGTTGGAGAGATGGCTCAGCAGTCAAGAGCACTTGCTGCTCTTGCAGAGGACCTGGGCTTAGTCCTTAACACCCACGTTTGGCCAATAACCATCTGTAACTCCGGTTCTAGAGAAGCCAATGCCCACTTCTGGCCTCAGTAAGCTCCTGCATGCATGTGGTACACTCATACAGGCTCACACACATGCACATAAATTAAAAATAAATTCATCTTTGAAAAAAAAACAGTATAAAAATAATCCAAAAAAAAATAAATAAAGGGAAGGGTTATGTTACTTTTGTGGCCACAAGGGTGACTGACCAGTGTCCCAGTGTATCCAGGATGGGATTGGTCCCACTATTGCCATAGTCATTATTCACAGAGCTTATTCCCAGTGTCAGAAGTGTGCCAGGTTAGCTGACAATAATATTATTGCTAGCAGGCACACCTTACCCACGGGATGGAACTAGACAGGTCCAAACAAGAGTGAGCTCTCTGTATGTGTGACCTGTAGGGTATTTGTCCTTCTTAGGCATCCTCAGAAAGAAAGTCACAATAGTACTGTGCATGTCAGTCCTATTACCATGGTAACTTCCACATTAGTTCATCATCAGAAGTCAAAGCATGAAGAAGAGGATGAGTCTTCCTCTTACCCACACAGAGTCCCATATCGCTTTCGGAGTTCCAATTGGCTCTTCCAAAAGCCCTGGAAGGAAAAACACACACACACACAGCACCATGGTAAGAATAAGACTAAGTAAAATTTCGACAATTCCAACTTACTCAGAAAAAAAAAGCCTAGAACAGCAAGAACACAATTATATAAACAATAAAAGAAGAATCACTGTTATATTGCATTGAAGTACTGTAGAATATTGAGTAAAGAAATGGCTTTTTAAAATATTGCTGAGTGAAACTCTCAGCAGCTCTATTTAATGGACAGAAGAGACCGTGGGCACTTAAGTTATCCACGTATAATTGCTGCTCACACATCTGAAAACTATTTGCTTTCACATCTACAATATTCCCCCTCGGATATGGTTCATGTCTGCCAAGTCTCCTCTGATGACCCATATATATGTGTGTACACTTCCGAATCTGCCCAAATCATCACAAATTCTGAACTTGCATGATCTGAGTTCAATGTCCAAACACAAGACCCTCAACGTAATTTTTCATAGGCAGAAACTCTCGAGTACCAGAAGATGTGCATGGGGCAAAATGGGTGGAGGTGAGAAAATGCTAGACCCCCGTATGCTGTAGAGATGGAGTTTTGGATGTAGACCAAGGGCATATGCAGGTATGATGGAAGGACACACACACGCCCGTGCACACACAGACACATATAAACATGCATGTGTTGGGAGGGGCTGAGTGGAAAATGCTAGATTTAAGTCATAGAGGTGGAGGGCCAGAGAGCTGACGATTAAAGGAAGCATATGTTCTGAATGGAACCATGCCCCGTTCCCAGTAAGTCCAATCAGTGCAAACCTGGGCTATAGCAAGGGAAGCCCAGATGAACACAATAAACTGTAAATTCAAGGCCCCACTCATAAGACAGAATGCTACATAAAACTAAGGAATACAGAGAACAGGAGAAATAGTTCTCCCTAGTCATTACCCCCCTGATCAGTTATCCGGACTAAGGGGTCATCCCTGAAGACACACACACACACATAAGTAACACTAAGTAGACGGAGTAAGTTGTAACTATACATTTTTATTTACAAACTAAAGAAGGGGTCATGATTTTGAGAAGAACAGGAGAGGCATATGAAAGGTAGTGAAGAAAGGCAGAAAATGATGTGATTATATTTTAATTAAATAAATAAAAGTACCGAGGTGGGTGCCCAAAAGATTAGTATGTCTAAGTTTTAAATAAACCTCTCTCTAATGAGTTGACCTTCCTGTTAGAGAGAGGGATGGAGTTGCAGCATCTGTAAAGCAAGCTTAGCTGTGTTCTAAAAAAAAAAAAAAAAAGCACGACAGAATTTATGTATACAGGGACGATGAACTGAGAGGAACCGATGTGGACATTCTTGAGTCAGCCATCCAGGGTTCTTCTTACATGACAGTTATTTTGTCTGCTTCTAAACGCTAATAGCAAATTAATTCTACTTAACTGGCTATGACTGATCACCCCCCCCTGCAATGTATGGAATTTATTTTCGTTCAATTTCCTATATGATTTGTTCTATTTTGACACTTTAAAATCTCTTCACACTTGCTTCAAGAGGGTGTAGGAGGTCTGTTGGGAGTGATTGTTTGTGGGCTTAAAAGTTGTGAACGGGGGGCACCCCAGAGGGAGAGATGAGAGAAGAGGGTGTTTGAAAAGCTGGGAAGATAGAAATGCTGGCAACAAATGGTGACCCCAGAGAAAGGAACAGAGAGAAAACTGGAAAGTGTCAGGCAAAAGGCCAGATGCGAGTCATTCTCTGCCAAGGAAGTGGAGCGTAGGTCATGGGGTACAGGGAGTTCCAGCATCCTCCCAGAGTTGCTGTCTCAACAGTATGCTCAAATTAGCCCTTCCTGCCCTTGTATGGCAAGTCACAGGCAGGATCTAGTGGTGGCTCCTGCTGTTGGTCTAGGTGCAGTGTCCCCAACACATTAATCGGGCTTCAGAGAAAAACCAATGGCAGTAAAAAATAACCTTCAAAGACAGATACTGTGTCCCTATCTACAAATGCCTGGTCATCTCCGCTGCCATGTCACTTTGGTGAGCTGAAGACCAGAGGCTTAAAATAAAATATCTTCTCCCTGAACCTGCTTCCCTTCCCAGCCACTTCCTTCTGTCACAGCACAGCCATTGTCTCTGCTCTGCAGGTTCAACCTTTGGCTGCTGCCTCCCTCATTTCCCCCGAGTCTTTTGAACCCGAGAGTCACTGGAGTCCTTACTTTGCCACTGTCATTCTCTTCAGGACTGTCATTGCCCCCTGTACTGAATCCTCACCCCTTCAGCCTTGACCACCACAGCACGGCTTCTGCAGCCCTGATCTCAGCTCTTGATCCTTGCAGTCTTGCCTTTCAGGATCGATCCTCTACTCAACAATGGTTGTCTAGGTTGGTTCCTGGTTGGACCTTCCAATCTGGAAGTAAGCTAGCCCGTGTGTCATACACAGCT
This sequence comes from Rhabdomys pumilio, assembly GCA_030674055.1. Classification (NCBI taxonomy): domain Eukaryota; kingdom Metazoa; phylum Chordata; class Mammalia; order Rodentia; family Muridae; genus Rhabdomys; species Rhabdomys pumilio. The sequence goes on along the minus strand of JANHMN010000016.1, from coordinate 45,268,389 downwards.
TTATTCTCTTGGATTCCCTCAATGTTAACTTCGGTCCCAGCAGGCTGCCTGCTGACCAGTGCCACCATTCCCACATGGGTGCCATCTTGTGCATGGTGCCCCCTCCCTGGTGTGTCTGCCTTTGTCTGCAGCTACTCCTACTGCAAGACCCCCTCTCCAGGAACTCCCCCCAACAATGATCCCTCCTTGGTTCTCCGTGAAGCGGGATCGGAGTTGTTATCTTCACTTCCCAATCCAGCTCTTGACACAACCCAACTGGTGGTATACACCATTGTTGCACGGTGACCTTGAGAGTGTACGTAGCTTCTACTTTTGCATTCTAGAGAGTGTATTTAAATACTCAGTAAGTTGGGTTTGGGGCAGGTGGATGAATGAATGAATGAATGAATGAATGCATAGTGATGAGTCATAAGAGATGAATCATCATCATAACTAAGCTGGAGATGTAGCTTAGTTGGTAGAGTCCTTGCCTAGCATGCACAAAGCCCTAGGTTCAATCCCCAATCCCCAGCACTGCATAGCTGGGTGTGTGGTGTACCCTGTAATCCTAGTACTCAGGAGGTGGGGGTAAGAGGATCAAAGGATCAGAGTAATCACATAGAAAGTATAAAGCCAGTCTTCGCAACCCTTTCTCAAAAGTGAAGGAGGGAGGGAGGGGAGGGGAGAAAAAAACCATTCCAGTGGAGAAGAATTCTTCCTGTTACATAGATTCTTCATGTGGAGATCACCCTGACTCCCAAAACATGAACAGAAGCAGAAATCTCATGCAAGATCCAGAAAGCCCATGGCTCACCTGGTGGAAAAACATCAAGTTTCCAATGAAAGGAGAAGGCTTGGGGTGTCTGATGCCCAACTTGTCCAGTCTTGAGAACGCTGATGTGGAGTACCTGGGTAGACAGAGAAGCAAATGTCTAAAACCAAGAAGCTGGTGCTTGTAGTCCTGTAATCGGGCCTGTTATGAAGGAGAACTTTTGAGTTTTCTTGGTGAGACTGAGAAAAGTTTCCAGTGAGCACATCTAAGGGCTCAGGGGCAGGGAACTAGCAAGAAAAGAGAAGGGTAAGAACTCAGGAGTGCCTCCAGATGGGCAGATGCGATCTCTGAGGTCTTTGAAGTCTGAGATGCCTCAGAGAAAGGTAGTCTAACAGCCTCCTCCACCAGAACTGGATCATCTCCACACATGCGCCTCATCTCCTCAGCTTCTAAATCTATCATGAGCCATAGCTCAGAAGACACAGAAAAAATGTACAGTGGCAGAGAATGAGCTCCCTGGTTGTCTCAGTTAGGGTTTTACTGCTGTGAGCAGACACCATGACCAAGGCAACTCTTATAAGGACAACATTTAATTGGAGCTGGCTTACAGGTTCAGAGATTCAGTCCATTATCATCAAGGTGGGAGCAGGGCAGCATCCAGGCAGGCATGGTGCAGGAAGAGCTGAGAGCTCTACGTCTTCATGGAAGGCCACTAGGAGAAGACTGACTTCCAGGCAGCTAGGATGAGGGTCTTATGCCCATGCCCACCTTGACACACCTACCTCAGCAAAGACATACCTCTTATAGTGCCTCCAATAGTACCACTCCTTGGGCTAAGCATATACAAACCACCACACTGGTATTATTTTTTTAGGTTAATGCCAACCCCCTCTTCATATATAGATTGTTGATCAACAAATCCTAGGGGTCATGGCCTCATTGAGAAAACAAAGAGGGGATGGGGGCACCTCTTGGCAAGGAGACTGCCCTATTCCCCACTTCCAGTCCTTGTCAGGCTCTGTTTCCTGTCTAAACCCATAAGGGAAGCAGATTCTCTTCATCCCAAACCAGGAAATATGACCCAATAGGGTCTGCACTACTTTTCAGTAAGGCTGTCCAAACATGGGGTTATGGGGTATTTCAGTTTATGGGAACAGAGAGGTGACATAGTTAGAGTCAGAACTGGCTTAGGCAAACCTACCATATGGCCCCATCCCCACCCAGCCAGACAATTAGGTCAAAAGTTCAGTTGGTTTGGAAAAATTAATGAGTCAAACTGGGTGTTTAGCATCATGCAGGGATAAGACAAATCCCAATTTAGGAACAAGAAAAAATAACAAAATAGCCCTCCAGTCTGGTAACTGATGAATACTAATGTTCAAAACACTCTGCAGGGAGAAAGATGGGGTGCTTGTTTTGTTCTCTGACCTGAGAACAGTTTAGCATACCCTCCAATGTCTCTGCTAATGGAGACACCACCTAAGTACAGTTTACATAGGCACAGTAATTTGCCTATGGCTAAAATAGCCATGAGGGAGAACCAGGCAAGGCAGAATGGGAAACTGCGAGTCTCCCACCATCTGAAAGCACTGCTGGTTTCAATGACTTCCCAGAGCATCACCATTAAGTCCAGATTTGAGTGGAACCATGAAGCACACACTAGAGCCCAGTGTGAATTATGTAGATTAGCCACACCCATATTCCTGCTCATTAGCATATGTGTCAAAGGTCAGGTGTGGAAAAGGTAGCCTTTCAAGAAGGTGATGGTATTTTAAATGACTCCCTTTATTCCCAAAGAGAGAGATCAAAGGAGATTCAGAACTATTGAACGCTTCCTTTTAACACTCTCAAATCGGAGATTATGTTCACTTTTTTTCCATCGGTTTTTGCAAATTATTTTCTAAATATAATCTCTGATGGGTAGAAAGAAATATGAAGATCTTGGGCCACGTAATTACATCTTAATTTAGTAATTAGATGTCTTGATTGTCTAATTAAAGGACAAGAAGTCTGTACCTAATTACACATGCTAATTACTATGCAAGTCCGCGCCCTCATTATGTAACTGCACTTAGGAGAGCGCTGCCTGTGTGTCTCTGCACAAAATTCAGACATTTTCAAGCATATGGCACCAGCAGAGTGTGCCCTGTGCACAATCACAACTTTCCCTTACAGCCTCAACTGTGGTGCAGAATGTGGGAAGTCTTCAGCCAGGAAGTAATCAGGAAAGGCCTTCATCAGCCAGAGTCCCTGAGCCCAGGTCTGCAGTCAAAGATTACCACCACCAGTGCAGGGGGAAGAGTTACAACACAGGCACTATTTGTGCCCATCTCAATTTCTTCTCTGTAACCTGTTTTCATGTGCTCTGGTCCCCGGGTCCATAGGCTGAGCTCCAAATGTCACCTCGGATGCCCAAGTCTGTGGATTCCTTCAGGGACAGGGTGGTAAGTTCTGAAAGACAAATTGAGTCCTGGCCTCCCAGACCTCAAAACCTGTCTCTATCTGGAAATAGGGTTGGTGTGAATTGTCTTTAGTTCCCATAAGGTCATACTGAAGTAGATGGGGCCTCGCATCCAAAAGAAATGGGATCTTTGTCAGGAAGATGTACATATTGTTCCCTCGCTGCTGTGACAAGAAGCAACTTGAGAAGGAAGGGCCAATCCAGCCTGAAAGTTCAAAGGGATCCAATCCTTTGTGAAGGGGAAGCAGGAAAGCAGAACACTCAGGAAGCAGAGTTTTGTAAGCAGGAAGTGTGACAGGGCTTTGAAATCTCAAGGCCCCAATAGCTCACTTTCTCCGGCAAGGCCCCACCTCCTATGGTTCCACAAACTTCCAGAACAAACCTCATCTCCAATGGGCAATGACGGATCAAGCACCTGACATTCAAATAACAACAAAATGGCCGTGTGAAGACAGATTCACAGAAAGAAGCCAGATGACCGTGAGGGCAGAGACCAGAGGGATGCTGCAGGTAGCCAAGGGAGGTCAAAGGTCATCAGAAAGCTTCTAATTGAAGGAAAGACAAGCAAAAGTTCATCCTACAGGGTGCAGAGGGAGCCTGGACCTGCCAACACCTTGATTTCACACTTCTAGTCCTGGGAGACAATCAGTCCTCTGATGGTGCAGCTGTGGGAAGCTGAGAGCTGGACTACTCACGGAAACATTCCAGGCAATCGATGAAAATATTTTACATTTCTTTTTCTTCCTGTCATTTCCAACGTTGTCATTGTAAAAGGAATTTGTCTTTTTGTGTCATTAAGTTCTGTGCCACCCAACAAAAGTCTAGGTGGCCTGGGATGGTGCAGTAAAGAGCAGGTACTATGCAGCCTCTGCGGGATCGCCACGTTGTGACATTTAGAACAGCTTTTCTTTGACAGGGATTAATGGAAATATGCCCACCACTACCATTCTGGACATCTGTCATTGTTTATAGTAAGGATACTTAAGTCAGAAAATGGCAGCAGACATACATATTGCCCCACATTAAATCCTTTGGTTTAATTTTCACATCTAAAGCGATCATTTCATGCTACCAAACACAAATCTTACAGTGCCACCGGGGACGCTTAGGATGTCCCTTCTCAAAATAAACCCAATTATATGCACCGTTTTTACAATAAGGCTAAATTTGAAAGGTTACAAGCTGCCCAGTCTTTCATTTTCCTCAAAATCAAGCCACTCTGTTGATGGATTTTATGTAGGAGTATGCCCATTGTTTAGACAAAGAAGCCACTTGGGGTAAACCATGGGAGAATTGTTGTTGTCTGAGACTGGATCTCGCATAATCCAGTCTGGCCTCAAAGTTGTTATTTAGCTAAGGAAGACTTAAAACGTCACATCCTCTTGTCTCTACCTCCTGACTGCTGAGTGCAGGTGTGTGCCACCACATCTGATTGTGCAACGCCAAGGATCAGGCTTCGTGTGTGCTCCATCCCAGGCTTTGGAGGATGTTTGAAGGGTTCAGGTCCAATAGACTGAGGGTTGGAATGGCAGAAGTCAGTCAGAGGCCAGTCTGGCCTTTGGGTTCCCTCACTGTGTGTCTTACACAGCTTGTTATCCTCAGTGTCCTTCCTTCCAGATGTGCATCTTTCCCTTCCCCTGGACCACTCCTGCTGTAATGCAAAGGTGCTTGTGTTCCCCATCTCAGAGCCTGGGAGCAAATGCCTGCGATTCCACTCACAGCCTCACTTCCCCTCCCTCCTGTCAGCAAAGTTTCTTGTAAGGGAGAAGTGCTATGCCCTTCAGCCCCTTCAATCCTGTCTCTGCCTATTCCAGCTAAGCTGCTACATTTACACGATGGGAGAGGATTGCTCTTGTCAAGATTGCAGATGAGTTTATCTTTGTCCACCCATAATCCCCTGACAGTCTCTTTACTTGAGTTCTCAGTGGTAGTTGCTTGTAGCTGAGCACTTCTCTGGGAATGCTGTTCCCTCTTTATCTCCATGACGTCACCCACTACCCTTACGGGCTGCTGGCGCCTTTTCTTCTGTCGACCTGACCTGTCGCTGTTAAGGCCCTTGACAAGTCAACACCCCTGCATTTCTGACTCTAGCTCTGCTTTCGCTGTCGAGCTCTGATCTTCTTTATAGAGCTCCCAACACAAATGCACATTTTAAATGTCTACTCAACAACTTCAACATTAACTATTTTAGTGGCTTGAATTGAGAAGTGTCCCCCATAGTCCTGGCATTTCAACACTTGTTCACCAGTTAGTGGTGCTAGTTTCGGAAACCTTGGGTGATACAGACTTGCTGGAGGAAGTATGTCACTAGGAGTAGGCTTTGAGATTAAAGCCCTCAGGTCACTTCTAGTTCCTTCTGTCTGCTTCATGCCTGCGGTTGTAGTATGAGCTCTCGGCCTCTTGTTCATGCCACCGTACCTGGACTTGTAGCCATGCCTCCAAGGCATGATGGACTCTTATTCCCTGAGAAGTTGTAAGCCCAAACAAACTTTTCCTTCTATCGGTTGCTTTGGGTCATGGTGTCTTATCATATAGCAACAGAAACTTAAGTAACACAACTATCAAATGTGACTATTTCTATTGTCAACTTGATTCCATTATGAACTACTCAAGCATGGGTGAGGCACAGCTGGGATGTGCTAGTGAGAAATTCTAGAGAGATTAGCTGAAGGGGAAGGAGTCTCTCTTGAGGTTTGATGTGTTGCTATGTACTATACTGTTGAAAGCTAGCCCCCAAGGCCTGGTTGCCCCCAGGGATGAGAGAATCTTCACATAGACTGAAGCTATGTAACCTTGACCCCCCAAGGTATCCCTGATTGGTGAATGAAGATGCCTACAGGCTATAGCTGGGCAGAAGACGGGTGGGGGTAACTTCAGACTATAGCTGGGCAGAAGACGGATGGGGGTAACTACAGGCTATAGCTGGGCAGAAGATGGGTGGGGGTAACTAAAGCAACAGTAGTTAAACGTTAAATAAAATAACTAAGCAATTTCCACTTCTCTCTAAAACTAGTGTTCCTCATCCCTTGTGACTGCAGTCCATGTGCATGCAGACCAATGACTCAAGCCAGACACCTCAGAGACCTAAGAGGTTGTTGAATTGTTTAACTATGACTCCCCCTCTTAATGGAAATTAGAAACCCCCATCCCATTTGATTCAGGCAAAATGGCAATTGGCCAAGACCAGAGTGCTGAATCTCAACCCAGCCAGGCAAGGAACAAAGACACACACACACACACACACACACACACACACACACACACACACCTCACCCCCAGCCTCTGGGAGCTGCCAGCTCTGCTGACACCTAGACTTTAGACCAACAAGGCATGACTATGCCAAAGATGAGCAATTCAAGCAATTCAGCAATAATTGCAGTGACTCAAAACATCAAATATATTTAAATTCATGAGTTCAAAGTGATACAGGCATATCTACCTTTCGATACCATATTTGAAGCTTCCCCTATTGTTGAAAATTGGTGGGGAGGGAGTCATTTTCCAGGCAGTGGTGGCTCACACCTTTAATCCCAGCACTCAGGAGGCAGAAGCAGGTGGATCTCTATGAGTCTGAGGCCAGCCTGATCTACAGATCGAGTTCCAGGACAGCCAGAGCTACACAGAGAAACCCTGTCTCAAAAAACAAAGCCGTCTTTGATGCCCATGGTCTACACAGCCAAGTAGGTAATAGCTTTCCAGAAATAATCATAATTCTAAGAGAAGTCACTAGCTAATGGTTATGAGTCCAGAGAGCTAACTTAGTTTTCCATTTTAATCTTAAGTCTTCAGGCCAGGAATGCCAATAGAATCAGTTTGCACCTGTAAGCTTAATGATCTTACTCTTCCAAATTCATTCGTGTGTGTGTGTGTGTGTGTGTGTGTGTGTGTGTGTGTGTGTGTGTG
>JANHMN010000016.1:45215130-45261264 GCA_030674055.1 Rhabdomys pumilio | reverse complement strand
TGTGTGTGTGTGTGTGTGTGTGTGTGTGTGTGTGTGTGTGTGTGTGTTTGGTATGTTTGTGTGTGTATGTGACACCTGAGCAAATTTTGCCTTATATCTGTCTCACACGTACTGTCACATCCCAACTCCCTTTTCCTGCCTTTTTTTCCCCAAAGGAAGATTTATGTTGTTATGTCCTTAAGTGAAAACCAGGACTGCTTCTATAAACAAAAACAACAGTGATAAGTTCCATACAGTGACAGACTTAAGAGGCACACGCTAGAATCTCACCTCACAGCTGTGGTCCACAGCTGCTGTTTTGAGAAGACACGACTCTCAAGGTTGGTCCGGAGAAAGCACAGTGTAAAATGTGGTCTATTTATGGAGCTGCCCATAGCCTGGCTGATGGTTTGACTTGGTGGCCAGAGACTGGCTAGACCTCAGTGCTTTCTCAAAGCTCACGTGGTATTGTGTGGGATGAGCCTCTGTGCCCTGTTACAATGTCACTACCCCTAAGAGCTGAGCTGCACTTGGCCTTGAGTTTAGTCCAAGCTGTGGTCATGGTTTGTCCTGAGGGAGGGAAGAAATGCAGCGAGGAAGGCCTGTGTGACCCTTGGGGCTAATGGCACCCAGGACATTAGGAATGGAAAGAGCTACCAGGCAGGGAACTGCTCCCTTTGTGGCTCCCACTCACCAGCACTGTCCCACGTGCTGGGTGCCAGGCCACCATAGAGATCACCACCATGACATCCTGAGCCCAGGCATTCACAGCCTAGACAACAGCAGATAACAAATGTGAGTTAAGCATTTGCTTTGGGAAGAAGTGGCCCCTGTCAGAGGGTACATCCTCAGTTGAAATCTATCATGTCTATTTCAGTTATTCTGCTGACTACTGAGCGGTAGTTATGAATCATAAGGTATGGTTAATGGTGCTAAGTTGTTTCCTAAAAAAGCTATTTTGGAAACTAACTGAAGCCAAACAAAAACTCAGGGTCTCTATAAGGAGGCCCTGTCTCTAGGGCTTCATAAACCAAGAGATATGAGCATTACATCATAGGCAAGGGACACAATATAAAGGTGCCCCATTAAACCCCAGCCCCATATGAAAAGATTCAGCCAACACCCGCTAGGACAGAAGGTATAAGGTGAGGTGAGATGGGTGGCTCAGGAGGGACTGGCAAGGGAGGCCTGAGCTGGCCATCTTGACTCAGGTCTCAGCTCTCTGACATCACACATCTAGCTATGAAAGGATCCTGGGACTGCCCTGCCTTTCCCTGCAGTGAGAATTGAAGAAGACTGAGCCAAATGGAGGAGCCACGGTGTGAGTACTTTGTTTCTAGTGCAAAAGCAGGACAAAGTGATCAATGACGTCAGAGTGCCAGTTAAGTGGTTTTAATTATGAAATACTCCCGGGGTGGGCGGTGTGGCTTTTTAAAGTATTGTTTGTTTATCTGACTTTATCTGGACTAAGCTACTCTATTGACCAGAAAGACCAGTGATGATAGATGTTACAGAAATAGATGGGCAGTAATAGGTTGACAGACAAGTGATAGATTGGTAGATGATAGCTATTAATTGAGCACAACACAATCCAGAATTGTTACTTAAAGCGTTATAAGGTTTTCAGTGATTTTTTTTTTAAACTCAATTGTGAGGTACTCAAGTGTGGACTTTATAGATGACAACATCATTTTGCAACGTCAAGAGGTTGGATATCATTTGTGGAATGAGAAATGACACAAGTTATCTGTCCTTTGACTGCCACATGCACATGCATATGTGCACCTACAAATACTCAACCTTGTGTGCACATGCACACACACATGCACGCACACACACACATGCACACACACATCCACACACAGACATACACATGCACACACAGACGTACACATACACACACATGCACACACACATGAATGCCTGCACACACATATATTATAATTGTTGTTTAAGTGTTTTATTTTTATGTGTATGTGTGTAATCTTGCATGAGTCTATGTGTACCCTGTGCATGCAGAACTCAGAAGAGTGCATGGGACACCCGGCAACAGGAATTACAGATAGCTGTGAGCCACCATGTGGGTGCTGAGAAATAAACTTGGGTCCTCTAGGAGTGTTCCCTACATTCTTAACTGCTGAACCATCTCTCCAGTCCCTACAATTAGCTTTTTAAAAGCTACCTCTCGCACCTGGGCAGCGGATGGGTCAGCAGACAGTAGTCCAGACATGGCATCCCACAGCAGCCTGTGTGCAGCCCTGAATGCACCTGGCTGATTCTAGGAGCTGACGTCTTGAGTAAGAGTACTGTCTAAGAACTCGGACCTCCCTCTACCCTCCAGCACTGAGTCCTGCAACCTCACTTAGAAAATGCCAAGGTAACAGAACCCTGGACAAGCAAAGGGTGCAGGGAACAGAAGGCAGGATGCAGAGCTTTGCAGAAGTGAAGAAGAATGCAGTCACCTCAGATCAGAGGTGACATCACCAAGGAGCCACTTAAAGGATCTTGTTCCTCCAAAAAAGGTCAGGGCTGAGACCATGGCCTTGCGGGCCATTTCTGGCTGTCTGCCAATTAGCAGGCTAACCTCACAGATAACCAAGGCTTGAAGGTAGTGGCTTGTTTAGGTAATTGATGATGTTGTCCTCACTGGGGAATCTTAGCACATCAAAAGCTGTTGAGAAGCCAAAATTCACCTGGAGTCTTTATTAATCATGTTGTCAAGCTCAACAAAGGCCCTCTCGCCTTGCTAATAATCCCAGACGAATGAGGTAACAGCTCAGTTAAATAAGGAAGCTATGGGGCTCTTAATTAATGTATCAAGCCCGCATCTTCAAGCTCAGGCCCGCATCTTCACGCACTTTATTTTCATGAGAACGGTGGGAAGTGCCGGTAGAGCAGGTATTTTCCAAGCTTCTCAGAGTATAAGGAAAATGAGTCCCTGATTCTCCTGATGTTCACAGAAAGAGATCTAGAGACTTTAGTGGACCAGGTCAGAGTGGCTTTGTCTGAGTTTGAGGAAGTTAGTCACAGACAGCGGCTCTGGTAGCATTAGCACTTCCTCCTGCTCTGAGCTTGACCTCTGCCACACCCATGCTGCTGAGCCTGCCTTCCCAGACAGCCCCTCAGAAGCCAGCTTCCTGATAAATGTTCTCTGACTGTCTGATTCCAGGCCATCTTTCCCAAGGTCTCGTTCACGCTCAGACAAAACCTCCCTCAGCCTCCTGAAAGCCTTCATGATGTTTCACATTGTCCTGTCTTTCACCTTCCAGGGCCTCAGGTGGCTCAAGTGTCCTTTGACGTTTTGTCACACCTCAGACGCCAACTCAGGTTCCTGGTGGTACTGAGCCCAAGTCAGTACCACAGAACAGCAACAACTCCCCAGGAGATGTCAGATTCACTGCGGTATTAGTCAGACCTCAGAGCACAGCCACCTTTAAAAGATCAGAGACACCTGAAGGCCACTTTGGGTCAGGATGGAGTGGGGCTCTGAAAGCCACAGAATTCAAGTCAACGGTGTTTACAAAGCATGTATGCCATACAGAAGAGACAGGAAAGAACCTCTTCTATGAACATCAATTAGGGGAGCCAGGGATCCCTTTTGTCTTAAGGAAGCCATGATGACTGTCTTCTAGCCTCATCCCTTTTAGACTGGGACTATCTTGAACATTTCTAGTTATATTGACCTGTTTTGTGCTCTGGGCTTAGACCTATGGTCTTCTCCAAGACCAGGACAAAGGCGAATCAAGAGAGATTAGAGCTCATCTGAGGGACCCTCCCTCTTGGGGACGTGACCATACTAAGCCTGCTCTTGTGGTCCATACCCCAGCTGCCTGTTCCCCTGCCTGCCCTTTCCTGGTGTGACCATCCTCTTGCTCCACTTGGCAAGTCTTTGGCCTTCTGCTCTAGGATGCCTTCCCGACCACTCAACGGGCTTCATGGCGTCCTCCATGGAGAGGCTTGCTGGAGAAACTGGGAGATTATGGGACTCGGTTTATCAGAGTGCAATCCTGGCAGCATTCATAGCTTATTGGATCTGCTCCATCTCCAGCCTAGTAGGTTAGTCATCTGAAGCTAATCCTTTGTTTTCATGAAATCCTTAAAGAACCCTAAGATGATGTCATGCAAGATTTGGCATGACATCATGTCATGCCTCAGGTGAACTCCACCAGACTTAAGGGAGACCCCACAGAAAGCAACAGGGGTTCAGACCTCTGAGTTCTACTGATAAGGGAACCTATGGCTAGTCTTCCTTAGGCAGAGGACACCTTGGAGTTCTTCCTGGACAGGAGCTCATAGCCTGCTCTCCCTCCTCCCATGAGTGGGATGTGTTCCCAACGTGAGAGGAAAAATCTGAGTCTCAGAGAAATGAAGTAAGTAGTCCAAGAACACACAGCCAGCAAGAAGCAGAACTAAGATTCAAACCCAGGCTGTCTGGCTGTGGTGTCTACACTGCTCTCTGGGACACTATTGTCTCCTGCTTTATATAAGTAATGAATGGGACCCCAGGCATCTCCAGGGATAAGGGTACAGAAGCCACACTTCGTTTCTTCTCCAGGTTAAAACCCTGTGGAATGAAAGCTATTATCGCAAGATTATTACCCCTGTAGGTCAGATCACCCACGGTGCCAGTGGAGCCCAGCAGTTTGAAATCAGGACACAAACATGTGGCCTGTGCAAAAGAGTTAAAGAAAAGTCCTTTAGCCAGTTGAGCTAGACATCTCTGGCCATCCAAGGTTGGTACAAAGAGGTACTAGATGTTGTCATGGGTGCACAAAATGACTCCAAGTTCCTTTATATCTAACCTAGTAGACATCCAAAAAACATTTAATCCCAGCACTCTGAAAGCAGAGGTAGGCACACCTCTATGATGTGAGTTCACGGCCTGCATCGTCTACATAGTGAGTTCCAGGACATCTAAGGCTACTACATAGTTCGTGCGTTGATTTTTTTTTTTTTTTTGAGCTACAATCATTAACTATATATCCAGTGGCAAGTGGAGACTGCAAGGTTAAAGCCAAAAGGTACAGCCTGACTTTACCGAACCTCACTGCCCATTGCTTGCCCATGTTCTCACTCAGTTGAACTCTGGACCAGATGCTAACACCCACAGAACATGCCTGGTCCTTCTGCATGAACAGTGAAGTAGGTGTGGGCTCTGGCTTGGCCCTTGCACCTTGAAATCCTTCCCATGGTTACAGCCTTTTGTCCTGTTTCCCACTCCCCATCCAGCCCTTATCTTCCCACCTGTATCAGTGAACTACTGTTGACTACTCCCCCACAGACCTAAATGATTTAAACCAACACACATCGATATCCCAGAATTTCTGGGAGGGTCTGGAATCTGATGTAGAGTAGGGTAGTTAGGGGTCAGGGTCTCCCAAAAAGCCACTCGAGCAAAGATTCTGTTGCTGCGATCACTTACATGCTGTTGGTGGGGGGTTGCTCATCATGCTGGCTGCTTCCCCTGATTAAATAGTCCTAGAGAGTAAGAGCCCAAGGTGAAAGTCTGAGACGCATAACCTGCTCTTGGATGTGACAGGCTCTAGTTTCTCGAACCCACTCACTCCCCCTGGTATAAAAAGGGAGGAGACTATACAAGGCCAGGAATCCCAGGGCAGGGTCAAGAGGATTCCATTATCTGTGTCCCAGCAGCCACAGATGCAAGGACATCCTCTTCCAAAGCCTTGGGAGGGCTTTTTCCAGACTAACCATCACCTCTGCAGTGTCTGTGGCCATTCCCTCCCACAGAGGTATTAAAGGACACTTGCCACATTTGCTGCTTGTTCTGTCCCAGGTGCTGCCCCAAGAACCATTGCATGTCACCACAAGACCAGATCAATCTGTCCAGCATTTCCTAGAAAAGTAAAATCAAGGGAACTTCAAACTGGAGTGTATGGCCATGGATTTGAAGATGTCAGAGAATCATAGGATAATCATAGCTGACAATAACAAACTTTCTAAGTCAGGCATAATGCTGGCTTGTGAGAAAAAATGATAAAAACGTGAGAAAATTGTGCCCTGTGTTTTATTTTCTGTTGTGTTGTCTTGTTTGAGAGTGAGATCAGATCTCACTCTGTAGACCAGGCTGGCTCAAGTTCACTATGTAAAATTCAAGGCAATCCTCCTGCCTCAACCTTCCAGGTGCTAGGATAACAGGTTTGAGCCACCACACCTGATAGCGTCATGGCCTATAATGTTCACCAACATCCTCACTATGCCAATTACACAGAGAGGAAAGCTGGAGCCTGGACTCCAGCCACAGGACGGCCCCTTGGCCTATGGACAGGCTGCAGGGAGCAGGGCATTCAAGCCAAGCCTCTGCCTTGCCTCAGCAGGCCTCCTGGGGTGAGGAACTGGATTCTTCTCCTTAGGCATCTAAGTAATCACACACACTGGGTGGCTTAAAGCAACAGAGACCCGCTGTCTCCCATTCTGGAGGCTGAAAGTAAAACTGAGAGCTGGCAGAGTCTGAGTGCCTCTGAGGAGTCTGGGAGCAGGGCTGAGCAATGCTGGCTGAGGAGGCTACAAGCAGCCTTCACCTCTGCTTGCAGTTTCTGGAAGTTATAAGTCGTTGACTTTCTCTGGCTTGTACATGTGTAGCTCAGACTTCTTTCTGCCTCTGTCCTGTCTCCATATGCTCTCTGAATCTGTGTCAGAATGTCTGTCCTGTAAGGACAATTGTCCTGGGTTTGGGGGCCTCTTTAATCCATCTTCACTGGATTACATCTACAGAGACCCATTTCCTAATTCAGTTGCGTTATGACCTTCCAGAAGACATGAGTTTTTAGGAGGGACACTGTTCAACCTACTACAAGGGCCATTAAAAGTTGCAGTTAATTCACATGTGTACATAGTGTATGTGTTTGGTATGTGTTTGGTATATGTTATTTGTGCAGTCTGGGTACAATGTGCGTTTATATGTGGTATGCATTGTGTGTGCAGTATGTGTGGTATGATGTGTGTGTTATGTGTTATATATAAAGTATATAATGTATATGTATAGGGTATGTTATATTATGTGTATGCTGTACATATGTAGTTTCCATGTAGTATGTTCATGGTATGTGTAGCATGTAAGTATATTACATGTGTAATGTATATGGAACATATGCTATATGATGTGTGATGTGTGTGTTATGTATATATGTAGTGTTACTGTGGGGGGTATGGAGGAACGGTTACTCTGTGTGTGGGGGGCATGTGTGGTATGTATGCACTGATGTGGAGGCAGTATCCTTGCTACCCCAAGGACAGAGTTAGTGAGGCAGAAAGAAGCCCACTCCAAAGCCATCTTGTTCTGGGCTCACAGTGTCCTACTTTTCTGATTTTCTATTGGTTTTCTGCATATTATTGACAACACTAACCTATATTCTAGGTGGCTTAGTCAGCGCTCTTTTAGAGGCAAAAAGACAATGGCGCCTAGTGTCTGATCCTAGATCACAAAGCCCCTGCTGCTCAGACTCCCCAGCAGCTTCCCAGGGAGAAGGGACAACCCACGGCAAGGAAGAGCATAAAGTGTGACAGGCAACTCTTTTTATCTTTGAAACTCAAGTAAAACCCACAGTGTGCCACAGACCTGGGACAAGAGCATGTCTCCTTTCTTCTAAAAGCCAGCAGTCAACACCCAGAGTTAGTAACAAGAAATAAATATTTTACCCTTAGTGACCCAGGACGCTCTAGCACCCGTGAGACTGTGAAGGCGTCTCTAGCGCTGTTTGCATCTCAGAGAGCTCTTGGCATAACTACATCCATACATTCTCTGTCTGGCACAGAACAACATCCTCCAAGTCAGCAAGGCTGTGTGCACTGGCTGCTGTGTGTCAGACACGGGCAGGCACGCTGCACCCAGGTTCCTCAGACGTGCCTCTTCTCTTCTGGCTGTCCTAGACTGGAGTTGAGAGCTCAGGATTCCCTGAAAGAGAGCCCCATCCTCCATCAGCCAAGGCCCTGCCCTCTATCATTTGTTTGGCTGGAAATTCCTAGGCCCGGGTCCAATCTGAGTCCTACACTGAATTCCTGACTGCTTCAGGACCTTTTGATGCCAGCTCGTCTCTCCACAGCCAAGGCCTGCCCTGACCCCCTCCCTGCCTGTGTCTCAGCTGGCAGATTCAGTATCTGCTTTACTGAGATTCACTATTTTCATTTATAATCAAAATCCAAATGTCCATTAGTCTTAAGCAGGCTTTTTTGTTTTGCTGGGTTGTGTTTTGTTGCTGTTTTGTCTTTTCCTAGAGATAAGACTCAAAATGTGTGATTTTGGACTTGGAACAGGGGCGTTTGAACGCTGTCAGTTCTTCAAGGGTTTTCTGTATCAAATTATACAGCAGCATTCTTGGCTCAGGCAGGACCAGTGCCTCCCGTTACAGGGTGTAGTCTTTTTCCTCAGCTCATAAGGCAGTTCTGAGTCAAAGCCTCCACCATGTTGCT
This sequence comes from Rhabdomys pumilio, assembly GCA_030674055.1. NCBI lineage: Eukaryota > Metazoa > Chordata > Mammalia > Rodentia > Muridae > Rhabdomys > Rhabdomys pumilio. The sequence continues at coordinate 45,252,858 of JANHMN010000016.1, read as the reverse complement.
GACTCTTCTGTGTTCCACATCCTTGCACTGGCCTAGGACAGGCTTCCTCAAACCTCAGCCCAATTATAACCACACAAAGCAAACACAGCCCACTCTCAGCGCAGAACAGAGCTACTCCGACCAAGACACACACCGTGGGAAAACTAAATGTGACTGTGACTGAGTTCGGGATGGCTTGTTACACAGCACTAGCTGACTGATACATCTACATTCACTTAATTTCTCTCGACTTTCATTTCTGCATCTATAAAACGGGACCGCTGGATTATAATCAGTAAACCCAACCTCTTTACTCATGATGCACTGATAACGACTGTGTTAAATAGTGGCTATGACATGTGCTCAATAGTACCAGAAAGTAAACATACTAGAGACTAAACACTATAGGTAGAAAAGAATGGGAAGATTTTAATTGAGGTTATGAACTCGGGGACATATTGGTGTTCTTAGAGTGAGTTGTTAAAGTGGGAAATGAAGTCCCCCTGAAGAGCTATGGCGATTTGAATGTTCCCCAATGTTTAGGAACCTTGACACGTGGTGACGTTGTTTGGGAGGCCATGGAGCCTGTAGAAGGTGGAGCCTTGCTAGAGGAAATACAACATGAGGGCAGGAGATGGCTTTGTTATTTTACCCCACTTCCTTTTGGCTTTCACCACTGCCCGCTTATGGTTGAAGACCTGAGCTCTCAGATTCCTGCTTCGGCTGCCATGCTTGTCTGCTATCCTCTCTCAGAAACCATAGGCCAAAATGAACTCCTTCCCATAAGTACCTTTTGGTCATGGTGTTTTATCATAGCAGCAGAAAGTAACTAATACAGAAATTAGTGCCAGGATCGTGGGGTATGGCTAAAACAGTCCCGACCACATTCTTTTGGGCAAGACTGAGTTTGGAACTTTGGACTGGAAAAGCTGTCGAGCGCTTAGAGTTTCATAGGCTGTTCTGTAGGAGCTTGTAAAAGAACTTGGTAAGTAATGCAGATGGTGAAGGCCTGGCTTGTGAAATTGAGAGTCTTTAAAGGGCTCTATCAGGGCCATTTGTGTGATATATTTTAATTAATAACACGTGGGTTCTGGTGGGCTGTAGCTGAAGAGTCACCTGTTAACAAGAGACTAGCACCACTGAAGTCTGTGGAGCATTTTCATGATTAATGATTGATGTAGGAAGATCTAGTCCACTGTGGGCGGCGCCATCCCCTGGGCAGGTGGTTTGGGATAGTTTAAGAAATCAGGCTGAGCGCTTGCATCAAAAGCAAACCAGTAAACAGCAGTCTACGGGCTCTGCTTCAGTTCCTGCCTCCAGGTTCCTGCTCTGATTTCCCATCAAGATGAACGGTAGCCTGCAAGCCAAACAACCCCGTTCCTCCCCCTAGGTTGTTTTTGGTCAGTGTTTTATCACAACAACAGGATCCAAACTACAAAAGAGCTGAAAGGTAAGTCGGCAAGTTGGGGGTCAGGTGGGGTCCTCTGGAGCCACGTGACTGGCAAGGGAAGGAAGGATGGAGTGGTATTTAGCAAGGTATATGTCGTCAAGAAAGAGATGGGTAAGTGGTTGGTTGTGGGTTAGTTGGTTAGCTGGATGATTGTCTGGTTAGGTGAATGGTTAGTTAGTTATTTGGTTAGTGTATTGGTTAGCTGGCTGGTTGGTTGTTTGGTTGGGTTATTGGTTAGCTGATTGAATTTGAGATATGGTTTGAGATAGAAGATAAGCAAGGTGTAGCGAAACCTCTTTGGTAGCCTAGTAAGGGATGAGGAGAACTGGGGCTTAGGCTACCACAAGCAGGGAACACAATACCTGAACTACAAGAGAAACGAGGAAGGCTTCACAGGGTTTACATGCCAATTGGCCACACATCATTTGCTCTTCAAGTTCTCAACCCCAAAGTCAAAGCAACCAGCAACCAACGAAAGGACGATCCCATGAAAGGGGAATGGCGTTCCTCCCTTCCAGTCATGTAATGAATGTAAACTTAACACGGGGAAACTTGAACATTTTCTGGGACTTGGACTGAGTTTGGGGATTGCTTTGCAGAGAAGTTTTTCAGGACATAGATTTTGAAATAACTAAGAGCTGATAGGGATTAAGCAGAGCCACCAGTGGGTTAATAAGAGTACATGCGGTTGCTGTAAAGCGTAGTGTTCAAAAAGCCCTCGCTTTCAAAGAGATGGGGACTTACAGCCGTCTCCTCTTCACCATATAGAAAATAAAAGGTTCAAAGCTGGACGTGATGTTCCTGTACTGCCTTTCTTGGGGGGTGGGGGGGAACTGGAAGAAAGAGGAGAGACAGAGAGAGAGAGAGAGAGAGAGAGAGAGAGAGAGAGAGAGAATGAACATGCGCACACACACACTTAGGTGAACTGAGGCACAGTGTCTTACCTAGATTGCTAAGGTCTGAAGCCATAAGGTCAGTCAGGATTTGAACCCAGGTCATCACAAAGCCTTAGCTCTGAGCCATTCTAGAAAGTGGGAAAAGCAGGCAAGGGTGAGGTGTCTGTGAACTGGCAAGCTGCCCGTGCACTTGAGAGTGTGCCGGTCTCCTAAATGAGCTCAACTGCCCACTTTGCCCCCTGATGGTGCCTCACATCTTTTCTCTAGTACGTAGAACAGAGATAGACTTCATTCCACACCACAATGTGGTCTGAATTACAATGGAGAAATCTCTTAAAAATCAGAAGAAATCTCATCAAATGGGGCTGGTGGCTGGTTCCAGTTGTGCACAGCCAGACTGAGTGTTATTTATTCTCTAGGATGAAAGAAAGTCAAAGAGCAGTGACCGTACACCGGGTGTTCATTTATGACCCCACAAAGTCCTATAAGTTGTATCTTTCCATTCAACAAATTCAACCAGATCAAATTCCTTCTGCACAATAGGGGCGTACTAAGTACTTGGCCCCAATACTGAGTATTCCAATATAGCAAGTAATGTCTGCCCCTGGCCTTGGGGGCCAACCTTCAGATGGGGAAGCTGCTGGGTAATCAGAGAGAGAGGTGATAACGTGTGGGGAGACAAGAGCCTGGGAATGCAAATGATGAAACTGTCCACAGAGTAAAGTGGTGAACTTCCCACCGAAGGAAAAGAAATGGACAGTAAGCCATGGTGCATGGAGTAGCCGAGAGCAAGAAGAGCTGTGGACTGTCAGGAGATGCCCCAGCAAGGACAGGTCCCCAGGAGCCCGCAGGAGCCAGGGAAAGTTGAGCTGAGAAGATGGCCCTGAGAAGGTTGGTTTTTTGTTTTTTTGTTTGTTTTTTTGTTTTTTCCACACTGAGATATAGTTAGCTGCTTGTGGGGTCTCCTGACTGCAGGTGCAGAGTGGATTTGAGAAACTGGAGACAGAGCAAGCAGAGTAAGGGGTCCCCCAGCCTCAGATGCTTTAGAAGTCCTCAGTAGGAGAGCAGATAGAGAAGAAGAGATGGGTTCAGGGCCACCTAGGAATGTAGCCTGGCTGGATTGATGACTATTTCACTGTAGGGATCAGAGACAGGGGCGGGGCAGGGGACAAGACAGAGTCCCAAAGAGCGAGCAAGTGGATGGCCAGGTAGGAAGTGTGGGTGTGCAGAGAAGCTATTGAATCTTCTCTAACCCACAGGGAAACGAGAAAGGAAGTGTGACCTGCCCAACGTCACTCTGCAGGAGATTATTGGTCCCTGAATGAAAGGTCTGGCTGCTTCCCAGAGCACAACACTTTTCCTGAAGACTTTCCATCCTCAACCTCCATTGTTCAGGGAAAGTGGCTGCTCCAGTGCCCGGTGTGTGTGTGTGTGTGTGTGTGTGTGTGTGTGTGTGTGCGTGTGAACGCTCGCTCAGAGAGGGTTAAGAGGTATAACTGATTATACTTCCCTCTCAGTGCTTTGCAGCCTGTGGCCCACTGCTCATTGATTTGTGGAGGTGGGGGGATGGTATGTGAGTATTTCCCACATCTCAGGGAGCCTAATGTAAATTGTGCATTTATTGACAATACGAGGGTGCAGGTTAGCTAAAATGTCAAGTCTTTTTTACTCGGGAGCCGAATGATAACTTGGCCCACTGATGCTGGCTCTCTCATTGATCAGCTCTGCTCCTTGGCAGAGCTTCCAATTGGCTTGAATCTGAATAATTACAATGGGAAAGATCAATCAATCTCTACATAAGTACACATTGTGGTCGGGACAACAGAGCACTGGACCTGTGGGGACAGTCATATCAACAGTGGGTGTTGGGAAAGAGTTTAGATGCTATTGCTCTAAACAGCTGGGGCTGGTAATCAGCCGGACAATGTAGAGCCATGCCTGCCCTTTGATACTTCTCTATGGGTACTTGGTTGCCTCTTGTCCCCTCCCAGGGGACCAGGGTGGGACCAGGGTACTCTGCACAACCACCAATTCCATCACTAACTGACTTCATCTGCATTCCTCCAGCTCATCTTTCCTACTCTTGTTCTCTCGTTTCTAATATTTTATCTCCCTAAAGTTGTGGGACTGATACCCACAGCATGTCCTTGAGGCAGTGCACAGTCCTAGAAATCTTTGGCATTCAGTGCTTGAAGGAACAGAGAATTCATTTACTCTTTCAAGTAAAAGACATAAGCAAGATGGTCTGCCGGGTGCTGAAAATACAATGGCTTTAGTGGGCACATGGGAGAGGAGCTTGCCCCACCCTCCCCTGCATACACAAGTGCACTCATGCACATTCGACCATAGGCATGACAGTATCCCATGAAGCAAGGGCACTGTCTCTGTTAGTGTGGCATCACAATGGTGACTGACATTTACTGAGCAGCTATGAGGTACTTGTGGCCTTAACTCAGATGCTGTCCTCAGGACATGATCAGGTCAGGAAGACAGGATATGTATGTACAACAAAACCATGTTGTAGCATCTAGAGAGAACAGGGCAGAAAGACAAGACTCACTGGGGACCAGCCTAGCTGAGGAGTCCTTTGTGGAAGGAGAACACTAAGCTGGCTTTTGAAGGGTGGGCAGGGTGTAATGAAACAACCAGGCAAGGCGTTCTGGCAGCAGGGCTTGTGGGAGAGGATGGTGCTGTGTGACAGGCTGGAGAGGACAACAGGAGAAGATTTCAGGGTATTCTCTGATCAGAATGTGGAGGCTGATGTGGATGCGGTGAGGAGAGGTGCTGGCTCTCTCTGCCTCTTTCCCCTACGTGTCTTTGTGCAATACTCAGGAGGTAGGGTGTTGGTGGAGGGGAAGCCGCTATTTCTAGGAGGTTGGCTTGGCTTTTTGGATTACCTCTGACACCATTTTCCCATTTTGAAAAAAATAGGGGACTAGCCTCCTTCTGGGTCTTTGTTCAGGAAATGACTGTCCATGGAGATGAAACTTCAGAAGCACATTTTGTGTGGGGCTGGATAGCCCAGCAGCATGGCCCGAAGCTGGACTCTGCTTAGGTTGGTGACAATCCAAAAATGCCAAGGGCTCCAGAGGAACCCTGGCTCCACAGTCCTCCTCACCCCAACAACAGCATGAGCACCTGCCCTTTGTCTCTTAGCTCCAAGAAGACACTTTCCCTGCAAGTTATCTCTGACATGAGGAACAAGTCTCTACAAAGCTCCTAGGGTCCCCAAAGATAAGTGCTTACTTTAAATGACAAAGGATAGCCTATTTGTTCTTGGGGTATCTGGGGATGGGGGAGGGACTACTTAGCAGCTCTGTTTCTGGGAAAGTCACTTCTTCCTAAGCAAAGAAACATCCAACAGGCGCCCGAGTATCCGAGAGAGACAGACATAAAGTTGACACTCTGCTCTGTTGATGTAAGCAGCAAGGTTTTTGGTCCATCTCTGCCTATTATGCTTTTGATGCCAAATGGCTCCCACAGCTAGTGTGTTTGAGTACTTGGTCTCGGTGGAGGGAATGTTTTGAGCATGCGTGGATTTTTTTGGAACTATGGCCTAATAAACAGACATGGGTGAGCATTGGAGGTGAGAGCCACTCCAGATTCTGGCCTGACTCCAGCTTACCAATCCACCAAGAAGTGAAGTATCAATGCTATGAGCTCCTACCACCACGGGTGAGGTGCCTCTATGGCCACTATGATGGAGGAGTCATGAAGCAAAATAAATCTCTCCCCACTTAACTGTTCTTGTAAGTTATTTGGTCGTACTACATATGAGCAACTGGTACCCCTGCTTCAAGACCAGATACTACCAAAGGCCTGGATTCCTTCCCAGAGGAGAGCAAGGGCGGAGGATTGTCTCAGTCAGTAAAGGACATTCCATACAGCATGAAGACCTGAATTCAGATTCCCAGCATCCATGTAAAAAGCCAAACATGCTAGCATGCACCTATAATCCTAGTACTGGGAGGAAGTAGAAACAGGAGGATCCTGGTGCTTGTTGGCTAGCCAGCCTACCCAATTGGTGAGCTCCAGGTTCATTCAGCAAGAGTCTAAGTCAAAATGATGATGATGATGATGATGATGATGATGATGATGATGATGATGATGGTGATGATGATGATGTAGTGTGGGGCTGGAGAAATGGCTCAGTAGTTAAAAGCATGTATTGATCTTTTAGAGGACCCCAGTTCAGTTCCCAGCACCCACATCTAGAGTCTCACAGCTGCCTGTAACTCCAGCTCCAGCTCTAGGGAATTCAATGCCCTCTTCTAGCCTCCAAAGGCATCTGCCATTACCACCCAGGTACAGACACATAATATTTTAAAATGAAAGTAGAGAAGCTATTGAGGAGTATGCCTGATGTTGGCCTTTTGCATGTACATGCTGGTATGCGCGTGTGCACACACATACACACACACACACACACACACACACACAGAGACACACAAAGATACACACACATACATGGAAGGGTTAGGCCCTAGGCTTAATCCTCAGTGGGAGAGAGAGAGAGAGAGAGAGAGAGAGAGAGAGAGAGAGAGAGAGAGAACCACAAACAATGAGAATATTGCCATAGTTTTCTAAACAAAACCAAAACCAAACCTCATCTGCTCGGTGAATTTGACTGTCCACTGGAACTCGGTCTTCTATAACTGGTTCATTTGCCTCCATGAGCAAATAGTACCTGGAAGCTTTATTATTTATAATCACCTTTTATTTGGATTGCAAATACTATTAGCCAGTTTAATTACCTATTTGCCAAATTGGGAGCTATTTTTAAGGACCAATCCACTCTCAACAATAATGCTTTGCCGGAGGGCTTCCCAGAGCCCACACCTAGATACCTCAGGCCTCCCTGCAGCAGAGTCCTAAGGACACGGTTTCTGAGAGTGGTGGGTCTGCAGTGAGGACGCAGCCTATCAGGGAAACGCCTCTGGAGGTCATAAAATGCGTCTGGCTATATACGTTCTGGTGCGTATGCTAAAATAATCAGTCACGTTGCTTTACAGTCACACCTCGTACTCCCGTTCTGGAAAATCAATAACGTGAAAAGAAGGACGGAGTCACCGTGCATGACTATTGAAAAGAGAAAACAAAACAAACAGCCCATAATAGTCTGTGGAAATAGTCCTGAAGGAAGGACCTAGTTTCTCAAGCAGGTTTCGTTTTTATCTCCACACTCATCAGTACCTTATTACACTGAAGTACCAGGGCATGGATGCAAAAAATCAGAGAGAGCAGCACCCATCCATCTCCACACGCTCTGAGGCATCAGGAATTATCCACAGCCTTCAAAACGTGTTGCTAAACTGTCCACTGTGCACACTCCTAACGTGCTTTCCACCGACTCTTACTCCTCTGATGGGCCCTTGCTGGGATCCGGCCCGACCTGCAATGTTCTCCCTCCCCTCCACTGCTCACTCTGTTCTTCCCTACACCAGGCCCATCCACAAGACCGTGTAAAGGCAGGCGACTAGTGGTACATGGTTGTCATGGCAGCACTTAAAAGACAGAAGCAGGAAAATCGGAAGTTTGAGATCATCCTTGACTACATACATATATGAGACCCTGCCTCAAAAACCAGCCAATCAAACCAACAAACGAACCAACCAAACAAACAAACAAACAAAGCAGGCCAGGCATGGTAGTACATGATGCTAATCCTAGCATTCGGGAGACAGAGGCAGGGGGATCTGTGAGATTAGTATTTCCCAGTGCATAGCCTCACGTAAGCTCACTCACACGCATGCGCAATACCACTGCTCCATACCGGCGCAGGTTTAGCTGGGCAATCCGCCAGCATCTACCTGGGGCATACTTAAGCAATTGCTTTTCAAGTGTTTCCAGTCCAAGTGCCAGGCCAGCCAGGGCTACATGTGAGACCCTGTCTCAAAAAAACCAAACAAATAAAAATAGCAACAATAGCAGCAAAAGACTCGTGGTCTGGAGACATGGAACAGCTGTTAAGAGCACTGGCTACTCTTCCAAAGGACTGGGGTTCAATCCCCAGCACCCACAAGCCACTCACAACCTCCTGTAACTCCAGTTCCAGGGAATCTGACTCCCTCTACTGGCTTCCTTGGGTGCTGCATGCAGATGTACATGTGTAAAACACTCATAAAGAGTTAAAAATAAAGAAAAAATAATAAAAGCAAAGGTTGGGGGACTGGGCCTGGGGGGGGGGAGGGGAGAAGTGACAGTCATTCACAAAGCTCCAGAGGAGACCCCACTGCTTCTGGGGTGTATTTCCAGGGTTCCAGGGCACTCTGTCAAGCCCAGGAGCTGCCAATTTGGATGAATAGGAAACCCGGATAAAAGAAAGAATCGCCACTTGTGGGTCATTTGGGGTTTAGCTAATTTTGCAGGAGCAGTAGCTAGGTTCACATCCAACAACACCGAAGCCATTGAGTCCAGAGCCAGAGGCTCAGCGCGTTTCTTTGCCACTGGCTACGCGGTGCCCGAGTGTTTTGGTAGCTTCCCTGATGAATGGCAAGGGCACTCACACGCTCTTGAGGCACCACTTCTGCCACCTTGCTGCACAAATATTGTGCTTGCTGCTCCTCTGAGGTTGGACCTGGAGTCAGAGCTCATTGTGGACCCTAACTTTGCCACTAAACTCCATAGATTTCTCGTCCTGTAGGGAACAACACACCAACCCTTGGAACCTCGGGGGTCTAAAAGGGGTCATTTTAATCTTTCAGCCTCTCTGTAATAGTCTTCACTTTCAACCACCCCACAAATACATCTAGTCATCTTTTCCAGGGGGAAGGCCTTGACTTTCCCTTCCACCATGGCCGCACACAGCATTAGTCCATCAAATGAATGTGGGAATGCCGGCGTAAATGAAATCAAAGAGGCTTTTTGTTTCCTGTAGAATTTTTCCAGGGCTCTTGATCTTCTATGAATCTCAAAGAAGGGAGGGTTCTACCTTAAATCTAACATTCCAACGTTGTTAGGAGCAAAGACAGTGGGAAGCGGCCAATCTTCCATCTGTGAATACTGACATCGTGAGCCTGGACATCTTTTCCTCCTTCCTTTGATTGTATCAGAAATCACATGTCCCTCAGTATCCACCTGGCCTGATTTTCAAGAACACCCAACAGACATGAAAACACAAGATTCTCTAGTCCCTTACAGAAAATGATCCAGGCTTGGTGTGTAATCTATACACATCCTACTGTGTGCTTGAATTACCTCTAGATGACGTATACTAGCCCATATGATGGACGGACAGGCTAAACAGATGCTATGCTCTACCATTAGAGAATGGTGGCAGGGCAAAGTCTGCACATGCTCAGTACAGGTACGAGCATCAGAGGCCAAGCTCCATCACATGCAAATGATATACCAGGCAGGCAAAGCTCAGTCCAATGATGGACGGAGGCTGAGGAGCCGTGATGTGGCAGGGAGGCACAGCAGGAAGTACCAGAGCACCGCTTTGTGCTGGTGGATCCAGTGTAGTGTCTGCACGTGCTTGCTGGAGATTCCACCATCTTTGTTTTATTTTGTTTTAATATTTCAATCTGAGGTTGGTCAAACCCATGAACACAGACATGCACATAAGGAGCGCTGACCGTAATACTTTCTTGCTCTGCTCTGCTCTGCTCCAGGTTTCTTATCTGGTACCCACATTCTACCCCAGTGGCTTATCTTAAATATGTCCTGGCTGTAGATAAGGCTCTAGAATTGGAACTCATTCTCCCATACAAAAAGCAAGCTCTCTTCTAAGAAACTTCTGAGCATAGGGGTGGGGTTTTCCACGATAATCTCAAGTCCTAATAATCCTCAAACACGTTTTAATTTAAACTGGTCTTAGAAGCGTTTATCAGCACACCACTCCACTCAGATCCTTGTGTAAATGTTGAACTGACTCATACCTCTGAACCCTGGAGCCCGAGCTGTAAACACAGCCTGGCATCAAAGCCCTTCCACCTTAGACCCCTCCACCTCACAGTCTTCATGTGTGAGGTCTTGGGCTGCTCGTCCATCTTCATACCGAGTTCCAAGCTGAGCATACCACCGCCCATCCAATTCCCCCACATAAAACTGAGACACCTCAGGTTCTACCCCTCCCTGCTCAAAGTACACATCTGCCTCCTCTGTCACCCTGAACTTGGTGAAAGGAGCAATTTCCCTCCACCCCTCTCTCTGGCTAAGTATTCACACTCCATTAAGAACTAGGAAAGCTATAGAAAGACTAAAAGAAGAAGAAAAAAAAATCTCTCCTAAACCCATCGCTGAAAGAAGTCTATTATTAATAGTTGGACTGTTTCTTCACACTCTTTCTAACAAGATAAAGAAATCTTTCTCTACCCCAGGAATCCAGCTGCCAGGCCTAAGGCATCGCTTGAAAGCTGAAACACACTAGTAGTTCTTAAGGGTGCCTTAAGCAATATTCAACTCAACTTACTTCTTGGACTAAGAATTTCACAAAATGAGCTGGGCAGTGGTGGCGCACACCTTTAATCGCAGGCAGATTTCTGAGTTCAAGGACAGCCTGGTCTACAGAGTGAGTTCCAGGACAGCCAGGGCTACACAGAGAAACCCTGTCTCAAAAATCCAAAAAAAAAAAAAAAAAATTTCGCAAAATGAGGTTCTTCCTCCCCCCCACACACACACCCCTGCCATCTCAATGCTGGGTATGAAACCCAGGGTTTTGTTTGTGCTACACAAGCCCTCTACCACTAAGCCATATCACCAGGAAAAAAAGTGAGTTTTAATCTAATGAGGGTAAGGCAATGGTTTAGTGGATAAAGAGCTTACTTAGAAAATATGAAGAGCTGAGTTTGGATTACTAGCGTTAAACAAGAAAACTGGTCTGGTAGTCAATCAGGCTGAGTAAAAGACCCTGCCCCAGTATATATGACAGAGAGCAAAATAAGACGGTACCAACGTAAACACACACACACACACACACACACACACACACACACACACACTTTATACAATGTGCTAATCACCATGACATAAGCTTCATATCCTTGCCGCTAATATAATCGATGTCCCCAGCTCCATCCCCTGTCCTAAGTGCAGCAGCCCCAACCCCATGGTGCCCCAATGACTCCACTCAGTCAAGCTTCAGACCATTTAAATGAATGTCATTGAAAAATCATACCAATTCAGTCTGGGGAAAATGATCAAAAAATATCACACCTGGCTTACAGCAGTCTCTCTTAAATCAAACGGATTGAATTTTGTCTTTCCTCCAAACCCACTCATATACTTAATAGTTGTTTGCTTATTGTTACTTCCGTCTCTGCTCTATAAGGTAAGTGGGGCTGTGAAACCGGTGCAGCTGACGTCATTATAAATGCAGGCACCACGCTGCCTCACACGGTACACGTGAGGTCTTCAGGAAGCAAAAGAGGCTCATGACAACAGGTTTGGGTTTCAGAGCCGTGAAATCTAACAGAAGACTAAAGGAGAAAGGACTGGCAGACTCGGGGTCTTCTGCCAACATTTATTAGACATCTATGTGCAAGACTTGTGAGCAAAAGAGATGGGATGAAGAGGCTGCTAAAAGCAGAGGGGACCTTCTTAATGGCTCTGGAGGAAGAAAGGAAATACTCCACCCAGAACACACCCCCGAGCTAAGTGTTGAAGGAGGGAGCAGAGGGAAAGGTTTTCTATGCAAGGAGACGGGCTGTGCGTGGCGTGAGACACTCAGCACTGAGCGGTTCGGTGTGACCCATGCACAGGGTTTTGGGAGACCCTGGGGAGATGGAGTAGCTGAAGAAACTGAAGCCAAACTGGGAATCTAGAGCTGATAAACATGGACTCAAATTGACGTCATTCAGCCAAACAAGAGCAGTGCTTGTGTGCCATGAGCTTGATGGCTTCCGGAATCACAGTGAGGGAGGAGGTCCTGCAGAAGGCCTTGAAGAATTCACAGATTTGAGGTGACAAGATGAAGCTCCAGGGTCCCTGGTGCCTTTATCTGCTCAGCAGTTAGACTCTCAGTTGCAGTCTCCCCGGACTGATGGGACTCCTAAAGGAAGTCAGTTAGATGTATCCAACCCTCATCCCAGGGGCCACATATGGCCAAAGATTATCTATGACTTTAGCCCAACAGAAAAACTTAAAACATGAGATTTTTGTGTGTTTTTTTTCCTTTGTAACAGAACTGCATAGTTCTCAATTACAAACTTTACAGATGACCACATTTTGTGCCAAATACCACAGGGCTAGCCACTCCCAGATGTTCCAGTAGAACACATCACTCGCTACAAACACTCTTGGGTCCAAGATGACTGTGGTGGTCTCTCTATACCTCAGATTCCTGGCCTTTGGCCCCCTCCCCTAGAGACACAGCCCTTCCCACACATATATAGACGCTCACAAGAGATGTAGCCTGAGGCTGGGAAACACTGCCAAAGGCAGACTGGAGATTCTTCTAATGGCTGCCTAGAGTCTTGCCTGGAATAAGAACGTGAAGAGCCCAAGCATGGCTGTTATTAAGTCAGATGGAGGCACACATACAAGGGTACCATGGCCACAGCCAAACTCCCTGATGCTTCCTCTCCAGCAACCCTTACCTTGGTAGACACTGAACTCACTCCTCACCCCACCCCCACCACAGCCATGTCTCCCAGTCCCTGGCTCATTTGATCCAAATCTCCCGTTCCCTGACCTTATACTCAGGCCTCCCACCATGCTGGCACACATTAACAAGTCGATAAATATTTCTGTGATAACAAATGGAAGCTAACTGTTACTGCCTAGTCACCACCTGTGCTCTGAGCCACTCTCTTCACTCGGTGTCTTTGAACCTAGTTATTAATAGAGCCTGGGAGTAGATTCCACACGCACAGCTGCCTTGCTGGGTGATGTGTCCGTGAGTCTCTGGGGAAAGCAGATTGGGAACACCCGGCTATGCTTATCAGGCGAGACTGGGGCCCTTTCCACGATCAGAGCAATGGTAACGTATGCAACCCACTCATTTGCTCATCAGACATTTATTGAGGCCGTGCTGTGTGTCAGGTGCAGAGCTGAGAGTTAAGAATTCAGAAATGAAAAGGACACAGAGTGGCGATGTAGAAATGTGTACAAGAGGGGCACCAATGCTGCTGGACCACCTGGAAGACTCAAGAGGCTAAGGCTTGGAGCATCACAGGCACAGCTGATGAAGAGGAAATAATATTAATAAGAATTTCCTTTCTTTTTTTTGAGAGAAGATCTTACATAGTCTGGGTTGGCTAAGGATGATCTTGTACTTATCTTCCTGCTTTCACCTCCCCAGTTCTGGGATTGCATATAGATTAATGTCACCATATCCAGTGTGGATGATACCAGGGATCCACCCCAGGGCTTTGTACATGCAGACAGGCTCTCTATTGCCTGAACTATAGCCCTAGCCCATAATCAGAATGGTAATAAAAAAATGAGAATACACGTAAAGCAAACCACTAAAGACTTTTCTTTTTCAGTGTAGGGGTTTAAACCCAGGACTTTGCACACGCTACCCATGCTTCCCCTGAGCTATCCTCCCCACCCACAAACATGCTTTCCTCTGCTTTTGTAGGAGTCAATTATAGTCGTAGACATCTATTATGCACCTACTGCATGCCACTTACATCGTTTTGTATTCCACAGAGCCTAAAACAGCATTGAAGTGGGTTGTTAGGGTTTGGGGCAAGGGGCTACCCTTTGTTCTTGTTTTCACACGTGGCTGATTTCAATGCCAGATAAACTATGCTGAGACAGAAAAGTTCAAGAAATAATTAAAAACCAGTTAAAAACCAAAAGAGCACTGAGACCAATGCTGGGCTTCAGAGCCAATTTCCAAGAAGTCATTTCATCATCAGAGAACATCAAACGCACATTCCACTTTCAGCTATGCAAATTCCGAAAGAATAATACCTCGCATTTGCATAATGCTTGATGTTTTTCAAAGTGCCTTCCTAGTTATTAATCTACAGGAGGCTTTATTACCACTAGAAACATAAATTGGAACTCTCTTCTAGCTCTACTGTTTGGATTTTTTCCACTTTCCCCTTAAAACCCAGAGACACCTAAATCCAGGTGTTTGGGAATCCATGGGTCACTCCAGGAGATATAAGGACCCCACTGGCTGGACACAAATGTAGCACATTGTCTTTCCTCACAGTCATCCCTGGGGCCAGCTTTTAAAAAAAAAAAAAAAGTCTGCTGTTGAACTAACAAGCACACAGGGAGCCACGGTGTAGCTCGAGCTCAGGATTCCCAGTTTCATGGGCACAGCACCTAGCACCAAATTTGGCACCCATTCCCTTCTACCACACATTAGAAAATCAGGGAATTTATTGTACCACTTTGTCCTTAAACCTGTAGGCATCTCTGTCACCAGCAAAGTTTGTTTGCTGAAGAGCGTCCATGTCTTTAACTTGAAGTGAACCAAGAGGCTAAATCCGTTGTAAACCCAACATGAAGAAATGATTTTGAAAACCAAGGTGAGCGAGTGTGTCAGGGTTGGAGGAAGCCCTTCTAGCCATCCCTGATGCCTTTCCAACTCGCGTCTTTTTCCATTTCTTTTAGACTTAATTATGTGTAGCGTTCTCAGTCACTGAGTCACCAGCATTTCCTGACACTTGAATCTCATGCATTTTAGCAAAAGATTAACCTGGCTGTTTGCTTTTAATTCCGAAGCTGTGTTAATACTCAACTCCCTCTAGATTAGACAAGAAGAAAAACACACGCCCGCACACCCCACCTGGCACCACAGGCTCCTAGGCTGACATTTCTAGTGTCACAGTCCCTGCAGTTGGACGCACTTACCATTTCAGGAGGGCCAAGAGAGCCACGGACAGAGTCACAGTCACTACGGTACCACTGACTTCAAACTTGAGAAGCCCCAACACTTCCATTGTTTTCTCTGAGACCCCAGAAGGGTGGCTCTCAGGAGGAAAGAGGGTGTTGATCTCCTGCCCCTCTAGGAGTCCTGATCTGAATGCAGGAGATGCTAGGTAATTAAACAACAACACATCCCATCAAGTGAGTCCCCCCAAAGTGCTCTTTCTTAGAGTGTGCCTTTCTTTATAAAGAGGAAGGAAGCAGAGGGAGAAACAAAGAGTTTCAGGGCAAGCCAATGAATCAGCAACTTTATTTTCTTGGTGACTGTGTTGTCAATAA
This sequence comes from Rhabdomys pumilio, assembly GCA_030674055.1. Taxonomy (NCBI): domain Eukaryota; kingdom Metazoa; phylum Chordata; class Mammalia; order Rodentia; family Muridae; genus Rhabdomys; species Rhabdomys pumilio. Next base: position 45,237,423 of record JANHMN010000016.1, on the reverse strand, counting down.
ACATTTATGTTAGCTTTCTCGGAAACAGGATCAGACAGACGGGCCTCGTGGTCATCAAGAAGCAAACTGGTTATAACCATCGACTGCTCCTGAAAATAAGCATTCCTCAGAGAAAGACCTCCTCCCAAGATTTGCCTCTCTACACCTTTGTCAATCTGTACTTCAGTGGTAACATAGACCAGGACAGTTTGAATGCCCCATGGCATCTGGAGGCCAGACACTAGCCAGATAGAAAGCACTATCTGCTTTGTAGTCAACTACCTCCAAGTTCATTGGTTATCAGATACAACCTCCTGACCGAGAGGCATGCTCAGAGTGCTGGTGCAGACCAGAGATCTTGCCTCGGGTGAGCACTGTCAGCGTGAGTTGATGGGTTTGTTGGTTGTGTAAAAGCTCACTCATAGTCGTGTGTGGGTTGACTGTTCTGACTCTGATCTGATTTGATGACAGACACTGGATGATTTTATTTGCTTATTAGTCAGTGTGTTTCATCCTGAAGGTAGATAGGAAGGTTGGGTGAGCAGGGAAACACCATGACATTGTTCAGCCATTCATATAGTGGATATGGTGTCAGCATCTGCCACACTCACAGATGATGCTGGCCCCCAACCTTGGAGAAGCAAGCAGATGGATGAACAGTCTACAAATGAAGAAATAGTTAGTAGTGGAGAACGGTGTTGTAAAGGGCCTAAAAATGGAGTTGTGGACATAGCTGGTGGGATGACCTGCTAGGTAGAGTGGGGAAGACTCTGGGGAGGAAAGCTGTTAGCTGAGATTTGCCTGTGAAAGAGCAGTTTGTCCTGTCGAGGGCTTCAGTAGAGCACAAAGAGGACATGGGTGGAGGCCTGGTGGTGGGAAAACCTTTCTGCGCTGTAAGTACCATGGTAAGACCCATGAGCCTAGAGTACGGAAGGCCGGCTGGGAGGTAGTTGTGGGAAAGAGCAGATATCTGTAGAGGGCGGCCATCTACAGAGCCGTAGTCAGAATCCTCACTTTATGTCCTGTCCTGTCCCACATTTGCATTCATCACAGGTCTCTCAGGCTGTGGCTGAAAGAGTCACTATAAGGAAAAGCAGAGCGGTCATGTTAGAGACTGCCACCTTCATCCAGGGATGTGGAAGCTTGGTCTAGACTAGGGAGCCAGGATGGAGCTGATCAATGAGAATGACATTGGAAATGAACACTGTGGAAAATTTAGGTGGATGGATGAGAAAGGCCCACCCCTAACTTCCAGACTCCTGGTGTGGTGCGGTGACATCCGGAGATGGAGAAAGCTGAGGGAAGATGTTCGGGGGCGTGTGAGTGGGCTGTCAAGTTAGAATGGAACCTTGGCTGAGAATATAAGCCACAATGGTCAGTGCCTGTAACATCAGCTGTGGAGATCTGATGTATGCCACTCACCAGTCCTCAAGACTTCACGTACTTAATCTTATCCAACCCCTATGGTTAGCAGAGAAAGCCTGGGGATTAGTCCCACTTTACAGTAGAATAAACTGAGGCATGGGTGTGTGCTTTTAAAACTTCCTCATTGGATGGTGATATTCAAATGTGGAAGTCACCTGCACAGCCCTGGCTATGAATTACAGAAGGATCACTGAATTACCACTGGAAATGAGAGGGTGCAGTTTTCGGGCACCAAGGCCTTTCCCTGTTCTCAGACTGCCCTGTCTTCTCATTTTGGATGCCTGTGTCGTAGCCCCAATCCAGTGGCCCACCTGAATTCAAGTGTTCCAGCATTTCTAGACTTCCTCTCCCTGTGTCCCACCCCATCAGTATCCATTCTGTGATGTCAGCAGGCCTCTCTCTCTCTCTCTCTCTCACTCTCTCTCTCTCTCTCTCCCCTCTCTCCCCCCACCCTCCAACCCCCCCAGCATGTTTCTCCTCCACAGGGTCAGATGGTCTGCTAGCAACTTAAGGAGCTACCATGCAGAGTGACAGCTAGTGCTAGCTAGTGCTATGGGAGCAGCGGCAGGTTTATGGCCATGGGCTCAGGGCAGGAGTAATGACCTCAGATATGACTGAATTCAGTGCACATGTCAGAGCAACACTGATGGAAAAACAACTTATATGCATGTGTGTGTGTGTGTCTGTCTGTCTGTCAGTATGTGTGACAGACACACACAGACACACACAGATATACACACACACACACACACACACACACACACACTGCTCCCTAAAGAATCCAAGGTGAAATAAGCATGGGAAAGGCTGATATAAACATTAATCAGTAAGTTTATTTACTGCAGCCACACTCAGGGCTATGAAGCTGCTGATATAACCCGGGAATGTTAAGAGTGGGATGTGACCAGCCGCACAGCCCAAGTGCCTTTGGCCACAGAATCCTCCTTCAGGGGCGTTTATTGACATAGCTCGGATCAAGTACTCTAAGGAACTTGCTCTGAGAAATGTTGATCACTGTAAAGTCTTTTTTATAGAGAGGGAAACAGAAACCCAGAAAGCGAGAGGGGCTAGAATAAAGTCCCATAGTTTTGTCGTGGTAAAAGCTAGGTCGTCCATTCCATCCTGAATGTGTGTGTTATATCACCCTACAGATGAGGCATGCTCACACCTGACATGCCCCCTCCCTGATGCTCATTGCAATGCTTTGGAATGCAAGTGGCCAGCCAGAGATATCTAGCTTTCTGAGGGGCTATTCACGCCCCAGGGACACTAAGTTCATGTGGTCATCCTTGTAACAGTTCTGGAGGTCTCCCTAGGTGACCGTCAGTCTGTAGAAACTGCAAATGCTATGGAGAGATGGTGTCCTGGTGAGTTTTCTGTCAGCTTGACACAAACCTAAACATACCCAGGAAGAGGAATTCTTAATTTAAAAACATGTCTCCATAGGACTGGCCTATAGGCAAATTGGTGGGGTGTTGTCTTGATTAGTGATTGATGTGGGAGGGCTTAGCTCACTGTGGGTGATGCTGGCCAGACGCTCCTGGGTTCTCTAAGAAAGCAGGCTGAACAAGCAAGTTATGGAGAAGAAGCCAGTAAGCAACACTCTTCCATGACCTCTGCATCAGCTCCTGACTCTAGTTCCTGGCCTGACTTCCCTGGATGCTGGACTACTTACACACTGTAAAATGAAATAAACCCTTTCCTCCCCAAGTTTCTTTTGGCTGTGGTGCTTTATCACAGCCATAGAAAACTAAGACAGATGGCCACACCCTTTCTCTGTCTGCTGCAGGACGGAGATAATAACCAAGGACTGAGACAATAAGCTAGCCAAGATGAAGTGGAAGGGCCAGAAATGAGTGGCCTAAAGGATTTTCAGTGGGAAAGTAACATCATGAGGGATATATCAGAAATTTGAAGTTCATGAAGCAATTCGGGGACATCCTGTTAACATATTAAAGCACTGTCTCTAATATATTGATACTTTTTCTATGTGGGAAAAAATTCTTATGTCCATGCCATCTTACCTACTGTGATGTATTCACGTCTACACTTCTGTGGTGTGTGTCACTTCTATATCCAGAGCAAGGTATCAACGGCTACTGGTGGCTCTACTCCATGGTTACTGAGGGCATCAATTAGCTGACCCTCTGCAGAGTGGCATACACCTTGCTTCCAGTTTCTTGACTTCAAGGATCTTAAAAGTGGAATAGCTGGATGCAAAAGCAAGTGTTACCCTCTGTCCAAGCAGCATGGCTTCCTGGGCCCTGATCCTGAGAGCTGTGTGTGAGGGGATCCACTGAGACCACATAGTGGGCAACCCCATGGAGCATTTCTCTGGTCTCCACACTCTATCTCCTTTCCCTCCTACCCTGAGGCAGACATTTTCCTGAAGTTGAGTCAACTGTTTTGACTTAAGTCTTGTGTTTCTTTTTAAAGCTTTTCCTCCATAAATTCTATGGTATTTCCTCCATATTCCTGTGTTTAAAAACTGCATGTGTGGATAAGAGGTGCCTTCCTTCTCAGTGGAAGGTTCCCAGCTGCTCAGTGCTAAGCTTGGCTGTCTCTGACAGAAAAGCAAGGAAAAGCAAGGCAGAGGCAAAATGAGGCATCCTCAGGAAACACTCAATGCCAGGCTAGCCCTGAGTAAAGGGGTACAGTACCACCTTAGCACTATGTGAGCATCTCTGCACATCACCTCAGAGGAACCCCAGGAAGAGGTGAGCAATGCTTTCCATCCCTGGGCTCCAAGCTGGAGAAAGCGGGGTCAGTGATGTCAGACCTGCCCCAACCCTGTGTGAAACTCAGACTCTCAGTGGTTTCTTTTTGTCCCACAAAAGCTAATGTCCAGTCTGGGCCTTGGAATACTGACCCTGTTTGTACAGTCAATCCATGGTAGGAGATTTGATTTGCTATGAGGCTGGCTTCTTTGGAATGCAGAGTTGTGCAGTTACAGAAAGTGACCTGTTCTACCTCCTTGCAGAAGACAATAGGACCCCCTGGGAAGACTCAAAACCTCAACTGCCCCAGTTCAGTCTTATCTCCTAGTTGGCCTCTAATACTTTAGAGACACTCTGGCCAGTTTTGGAGAACTCACTGGCAATTCCTAGGCACTAGGTACCAGGAATAGAATCTCATCATTCAAGAGGCAGGTCTTGCCAACAAAGATTTCATCTCCAAGGACGGAAAGGGCCCTAATACCTAAGTTCCATCTGTATTACAGCTTTGGTGTCATGAATACACACAGAGCAGAGAGGGGATAAAAATCAGGGGGAAGGAGACTGGAGAAAGGTTTGAAGTCAGTGAGACGGGACATAGAGAACATTCTGGGGTGTGCCCCACACAGGAACACAGCTGAGACCAAGTCAGAAGCATTGGAATTTGAAGGTGCATAGGAAGGGCAGTAAGATTCTCTCAGAGCAGATCATGAAAGGCATTGGGGGCCAGCCAAGAAGCTTACACCTCATTCTACTGTCAGAGATAATCTGCAGCAGCAGGTAAAATTAGGGAGCAACACGATCACATTTGCTTCTAGAAATATCCATCAGCAAGTAGAAAGGATGGTTTGTACCTTTGAAGAAGAGTCCAGCCAAGAGACTATGGGTCATCAAGGTAGGAAATGATGCTCTGGGTGAATCAGGAGGCATGGAAGCTGGTTAGGAGGGTGGGCTCTGAGGCTCTGGAAAGACATAATGGATGATAGTATTCTGTGAGCAGGGTTGAGGGGATGAAGGATATCAAAGGTAATGTCTGACCTTCTGACTTCTCCCATGAGTCCTTGATGGTATCCTGCAGCAGAGTGGGACATGGGGGTCGGGGGGGGGAGTCCAGGAAAGAGCCTAGGTAAGGAAAGGACAGTGGCTCCAGTGTTTGCATGCTGAGCACAAGAACATAAAGGACCTTAGAGGTATCAAGGCTGAAGAAGAAGGCGGACCTGTAACAGTGAAGTGAAGGACCTGAGGTAAGAGAATGGTTTCTATCTTCAGAGACATTTGCATGTGGATAGGATGGTGAGCCATTAAAAAACAAAAACAAAAACTCAAGCCCCTGAACACACAGAACCTAGACAGCGTTGAGAAGTAGGCTGTGGAAAGAACATGAAGATGGCTCAGTTGGTAAGATGCATGCTGTGTAAACAACAGAATCCAATTTTAATACCCAGAACACACACAAAAGAGCTGGCTGTGGTAGCACAAGCTTAAATAAAATCCCAGTGCTGGAATGGTAGAGGCAAGTGAATCCCTAGGTCTGTTGCACAGCCAGCGTGTCCTGCTGAGAAAGCCCCAGGCCAATGAAAGACCCTGTCTCCAAAACCAAGGTAGATAGCATCTGAAGAAGCAACACCCAACATTGACTTCTGACTTTCTCACGTGCATGCACCCACAAGTGCACATGCGCGCACACACATACACACACACAGAGTGTGCACAAGTACACAGGTAAACACACATGCACACATACATACACATACACAGAGTGCACATGTGCACATGCGCACACATGTACACACACACAGAGAGAGAGAGAGAGAGAAGGAGAGAGAGAGCACATACTTCAAGGAAGAGCAGAGAAAAGTCTGGGAAAGAGAAGAGGGTGGATTCCCTAGAGCAAGAAAACCACAGAGAAGCCATATTCATTGCTGAGGGACACGAACCTTTTTATTCCTAAAGGTCCTGGGTTTAAGTCTTTACACTGTAGCTCTCTAACTCAGATGGTCTTAGAAACTTACATTAGTCCTCCAAATCTCAATTTTTTCCCCCCACTTCTCAGAGTTGTGGGGACAGGGATGTGCTCTGTGCAGCTGGCTTAGTAAAACTTCAACACAGCAAGCACTTGATGCAAGCAAGCTCTGCTTGTCTTTTCTGAAGCCACAGGACATGGCCAAGGACGTTGACGGCTCAGAAGGGCCAGTACAGTGACTCCCAACATGTCTTTGGATTTGGTATTTGGGTCCTTATGGCTACCCTCATGATGGCTTTGGGAGTGGTGTGTGTGGAGAATCAGAGCTAGAGAAGAGTCGTCTTAGAAAGGGCTGAACCAGGTGCCACTGTCTATGCCTGATGTGGTATGAGGATGTAGCGTGCATTTGTGAAAGACAGCAGCCATCTGTGTGTGTTCCCTGCCTGTGATAAGGGCAGAGCTCCCTCTTTGCTTCGGGGTTGCTATGGAGATATGGACAGGTGCATAAGCAGCTTTAAGGTCTATGTCAAATCTTGATTTTGTATTGGTTTGTGAGGGCAGGGACCATATTTTCGATCTCATTGTGCAAGCATACCGCCTGTCGCACTGCCATCTCTCCTCCCTGCCTGTCATTAGCATCCTCAGGCCAACCGCTCCCCAGTCTGTCCTCTTCAGCTCCGTTCTCATTCCCGAGTTTCAGACCAATATTTCCAGCTGCCCACTGGGTCCCCCATGACAACTATCTCACAGATGCTGCCAACTAGAAATGTCTAAAACTAGATTCATGGCTGCAGCCTCCCTCCCTGCTTTACCTCACCCACATTCTGTCTCTGTAGCTCCACGTCAGAAAGTTGGGCTTACCCTTGACTTTGCCTCTTCCTGTTCCCCCACCTCTCACCACAAGTGAAGCACCAATCCCTGCAGGTTCTTCCTACCAAGCCTCCCTCAGTATCCCCACAGCTCCCTTGTTCATCGGCTGCAGTTCATTCCACTGGTTCCTTGGCATCTGCTCTGTCAGACAGCAGCCTAGGCCACGAGAACCCTGGTATGATAACTGAACAGGATTCTGATCTCACTGTGCTTGTATTCAGAAAGACATCCATTCCTCCTCCGCCAAGTCTGTGCTCCACGCTCTCTTACTAGTTTGCAAATCTCTAGTTGGCTTCCCCCTTCTCATTCATTCTCACGACCGTGACTCATTGGATTTGCACAAAGTACTGACTGCCATTGCTTTGTGTGCCTGAAAAAATGTAGAGAATGCTGGGGCCCTGAACAAGGCTGGATATTGGACTGGATGGTGTAGGAGGGACGTGAGACAGTAGGTAATTTCCCTCTGAGGAGTTGGGGAACCATTAAAGAGCTTCAAGCAGGGCAGCGGGGAGATGCTAGTTAGGCCGATTGTGCCCCGTCTAGTTTCATTAATTAAAATGAAATTTGGCTCATCAGATGAGAGTCTAACACCCACGTGTCAACATCATACAGGTTCTTCCATCTCAGGGAGGTGGAAGTGACATGATCGTTTAGATTTTGACTGGGTATGTCATCAGAAGGCTGTAGACAGTGTTATCAACCACAGGATGCTTTTGATGTTGCTCTCCAGATATGGCCAAGCCTGCCTCCTTCACTTCTCCATCTTTCCATCAATGTATGTCACCCACGATCTCAGCCTGTGAGCTGTTGGTACTTCCTGAATTGTCAGAGACTCTCTCTTGGCATGTCTCATGGCTGAGTGTGGCCACATGTTGACAATGAGACATGCTTTGCCTGCGAACATGCAGAGTCAGCAGATGGCTCAACTGCCTCCCGGCAAGTCAGAGAGCTTTCAGCAAGTTAGAGCCTGGAACAGTCATTTGTCACCTCCCAGTCACTGGGCAAGCCAGGCACTGAGGAAACAGACCGCATACCTAGAAAGCAGAATGCAGACTCTACAGAGGTTGACAGCAAGGCCACAGTGGCCTTCTTTATGTTGTCAGCACAGAAACATCCCACCACAGGGTGAAGAGGGCACTGTAACATCTACATAGGACCAATGCTCATAGAGCAGAAGACAGAAGACGGGTTATCCGTCAGGAGTGTAGACAGCAGCTGCCTCCAAGAAAATCATCAATGCATAGCAGGACCCTACTGTCCCCAGAGAATGACATGGGAATTAGAATTGGGTGGGGGGGGGAAGAGTAGGAAGAATAATGTTGTAACAAAGATCTGATAATCCTTAATAGTGTAAGGAAATAGATATAAAGTTGCCATTCACATAATCATTCAAAATGGTCCTGTGAACAGCTTCTACACAGTGGAGATCCAGGCTCCCTTTATCCCACAAGCTTGTCACTCAACAGACCCTCAGATGTCCCTGCTGGATCATCCATAGCCAACTAGCCTATGGGAAAAAAAGGAGAGAGGGATTCTGGGAGGTGGTTCTTTGCAAGACAGGCCTGGAAGAAGTATAGATCTCTACCACTCTTTGCCTTGGCCTAGATTCAGACATGTGGCCACACCTAACCGTGGAGGAGACTGGGAGGTGCAGCTGGGCCTAAGAGGAAATCATTAGGTTGAGGGAGATAGAGCATTCCTGTCCCTGGTAGGAGGCTCATGAGCTACACAGTCAACTCCAGAGACTCTTCTGTGGGACAGACCATTAGAACGGGTTAGTAGCCAAGGCTCCATCTGGATAGGCAGTTCAGGAGACAGGCATGGAGAGGTACTAGCTCCTAAGGGGATGCTGTGTCAACCTTCAACCAGTGTTCGCAACTGCCTAGAGGCTCAGCTGAGATCTGGGTTCTGTTTTATCCAGCCCCCAGGAGCCTGCTCCCAGCCTCATAGGGACTCTGGGTCTGTCTGCATGTGAAATTCATCCTAGCCCACTTCACAGACCCTCTGGGATCTGGTACTGCCTGAACCAAGGCTCAGTTCCCCACACCCTAACAACAGTGTGAACTGAAAAGATTTGCCCTAAGGCTGTGGCTAGAGCTAAGTGACAGAGCACTTGCATGCATAGGCCATAGGCCCTAGGCTTAATCCTCAGTGGGAGAGAGAGAGAGAGAGAGAGAGAGAGAGAGAGAGAGAGAGAGAGAGAGAGAGAGAGAGAGAGAGAGAGAGAGAGAGAGAGAGAGAGAAAATATTCTCTTCATCTGCAGAACTTACCAGGCTCCTGTCCGTACTGGTACACTTGCAGAGGTCCCAGGCATCCTAGTTCATGAACTTATGACAGACCCTGGGTCACCTACACCTCACCCTTCCTTCATAGGCTAGATTCCTTCCTATATATCTTCATTACTCAAGAGTAGATGCGTTTCAAGAAAGGGCCCCAGAATATCCCAAAAACCATGGCCTATTTTTTCCTACCATAGCACCCCAAACCTATACTACCGAGGTTACCTCTATATACTTACACTCCAAGCATAAGTTAGGCTTCCAATGAAGACTATATCTAGTCCAGTGTTGTCCCCCCCGGCGGCCAGGAGATGCCTGTTTGACACTCAGTAACCATTCACAGAATGTTCACAGAATGAATGAGTGAAGGAATGAATGAAATGAACTTTTGCCTGTGTTTTAGGTAGCTGCCACCAGGTGGCAGTAGTGCTCTTTGGGTTATGAGGGTAGGTGGTAGTAGCACTTCAGCAAATTGCAGTGTGTTCCCATAACTCAACCAGCGGGGACATTTTCTAGACAGTGGCTATCAAGTAACTACTCAAAACTAGATGTCCTAAGAAAGCTATCATGGGTGACGTTCCAGAAGGAAAGAAAGTACCACCGTGTTCTGGAGCTGTTGAAACCTCTCTCTCTCCAGAACGTTCTCTAGGTTGCACTACTTAACGCAAAGATCCAAGTGAATCCGTTCTAAACCTGAGCGTTAGAAGCTGCCCATGGCTGTTCTGGACTCACTGTCTCTAGTTCTGCTTGCTTATCTTATCAACGGTTTCCAAGTAGACCCTTCTGACTGGAGGCAGGGTTCACAAAGAAGGCTAGAGTGATAAGGCTGGATGCAGGGAGGTGCCGGCAGATGGAGGCCTCTGGATACCAGGCCAAGAGGCATGGACTTTACCCCGAAGGTGCCAGACTTCTGGTTAAGATTCTCGTGGGCATGCATGTGTGGGCAGGCAGGTGTGCGTGTATTCAAGCACATGTATTGAAGGAGGTAGAATGAGAATGGGAGTAGGAATCGGAGCTGAGTGGTGTCGGGAAAGACGCATGCTAAATAGCTAGGACTTGGAGAGAGAGACTCACAGACCGGAGACCCACATGGCTTCAGTTTCATTAATAGGGCCGAGGCTACACAAGGGAGACTATGGCAGCCATCTTGGGCAGGTTCTGGAATGTTCTTCAAATAGAACTGGAGAGGCTGAAGACCAAAATATGAGTGCCCCAGAAGAAGCCTGGGCTGTTGGATAAAAGAGAACATTATGTACATGACAAAAACACAGAACTACTTGTCATAGTAGGAAAAAGTCAGGGCTTCCTGGGCTTCATGGGACTCGTGACTTTTTATCCACTGAAAAACTGTTGTGTCTACTCTGCTCCCCGTGGAATGCTGCAGAGTTAAGTCCCACCCCACCTGTGAGGACACAGAGCTCTGAGGGGAAGACTTCAAAGCTCTGGGGCTGCAAACAGGAACTGGGGATGGGATTTCTGAGGGACGTGGGGAAGATGAAGGGCAGTTACTCTCGTGTTTGTGGGCAGAGGGGTCCGATGTGGCCCACATGTGCACAGCACACGTTCATATGTGTAACTGTGTACCTCAGCAAGCACATGGAGGCTCCGGGACAACCCTGGGTATAGATGCGTGTTTGTTGAGACAGGGTTCAAACTCCCCAGGGTTCTCCTGGGTTTGTCTCCTACCCTCTCATAGAAGTGCAGGGATTCTGGATGTGTGCACAACTGGGTCCAGCTTTACATAATTTCTGAGGATCCAAACTCAAGTTGATGGGTTTGTTCAGCAAGCGCTTTACCCATTGAGCCATTTCACCAACCCTGAGGACAGTTTTTTTTCAGTCATATTTTTTATTAAACTAATAAAATTTATTTTAAAATATACAACTCAGTATTGACATTTTTAAGTCATAAAAATAATTTATAAGCCGGGCGGTGGTGGCGCACACCTTTAATCCCAGCACTTGGGAGGCAGAGGCAGGCGGATTTCTGAGTTCGAGGCCAGCCTGGTCTACAGAGTGAGTTCCAGGACAGCCAGGGCTACACAGAGAAACCCTGTCTCAAAAAAACAAACAAAAAAAAATTTATAATACTTAAATGTCTCTTAAATATACATGATATCTTCTGAACCTCAAAGTAATATGCACTCAACCAGTTTTTAAAATCTATTTGGAACATTAAACATGGTAGAAGTAGAAAAAAAAATCTCTTATGAAGTCCTCTATGAAAGGAAATTGTAACAAGTTCCTGATTAGGCTTAAACCATTCCAGCTCCAAGGAAGAATACGCAGTGTAACTGTGGCTTCATAGAATGAATTGGGTAGTGTTCCTTCTGTTTCTATTTTGTGGAATAGTTTGAAGAGTATTGGTATTAGGTCTTCTTTGAAGGTCTGATAGAATTCTGCACTAAATCCATCTGGTCCTGGGTTTTGCTTGTGTGTTTTTTTTTTTTTTTTTTTTTTTGACTTTAAATGACTGCTTCTATTTCTTTAGGGGTTATGGGACTGTTTAGATGGTTTATCTGATCCTGATTTAACTTTGGTACCCTGTATCTGTCTTGAAAATGTCCATTTCATTCAGATTTTTCCAATTTTGCTGAATAGGTTTTGTAGTAGGATCTGATGATTTTTTTTTTAATTACCTCAGTTCCTACTGTTTTATCTTCCTTTTCAGTTCTGATTTTGTTAATTGAGGACAGTTATTTTTAAGGGGGATATCTGAAGCTCCTAGTCTCCAGAAAACACCTGGCCTAGGGACTCTTAATACCTTCTCTTTTCCAGGTGGTCTCTCCTCATGCCCTGGGCCTGCCACCACACCCATGGGAACAGTGTCTTTGTCATCTCTCAATAACACTATACAAGGTTCTGCAGAGACCTAAGAGTGTCCTTTCCCTCAACACAGTAGTAAAGATGAGGTGTGAGCATAAGGTGCGTGGGATGGGTGTAAATATGGGTCTAAAATCCCACATAACTGCATGATGGAGAGGTGTTGCCAAGGTACATTAATAAGAAAACAGTTGGGTGATGTTTACCAACAAAAATCAGTTTGGAGTATGTTAACTCAACTGCATTTGCTCGTTGAAATAAACTGTCGATTAGAATAATTCATGTCAGACTCGGCCTTCCCCCATGGAATGGACTACATTATTCTGTCTGCTTGACCAAACTACCTAGAAATAGGAAAACTGCCAAGGTAAGGTCTGGGAGCCTCATAGGGCTGCCTTACAAAATCAATCAAGCACTCTGTCCACTCACACACACTCTCTCCCTATGATTCTCTTACAGCCATAGAACAGGAGTGCAATGTGGATTTGAGGCAGAACTTAGACTTGTATTTAGGGTTTTAGAACCTAATGTTATCACCCAACCAAGATACCATGGAGTATCCACTGGGTGGCAGGCTCAAGGACAGGGCTAGGGGAGGACCCGGTGACCAGGACATCAGACAGAAATGGCAATCACAGGATGGAGCAACCGTGTGAGAACTTGAAATCCTCCCCCTCCTCAGAAAGCAGCAGTTCTTATACTGCTTGGCTTTGGCATCTAAGTCAGTGAGATGCCAGGATTCTCACTGGAGCTCTGCAGAGCTCTCTGTGCCATCTTGTACTGGGACGTCCACACTTGTTCTTTCATCTGATGGTAATGGCCATCTCCTGATTCAGACCCCAGCTGTGATGAGAGAACACTCTGCAGGCTGTTAACAGACCAGCCCAGTGATCTAAGTGAAGACAAGGCTAGAAACTGTTACCGCCTTCCAACCTGATAGTGTCCATCACGTCTGTCATGGTAGAAAGAATAGTCAGAGCCCAGAATACATCACCCACACTGGCCATCTCCCCAACAGTGAGGGAGGAAGAAGGGAAGGGACAGAGGGACAGAACCATGTGCTCCAAACTTAAATCTTCATGAAGAACAGACTAATAGCCCAGGCTGTGGCTGAGCGAACAAGACATGAGCAGAAGTCTAGATATGGCTTCTCAAAATGCTAGACAGCAGATGGATGATCTCCAGCCATGAGAGGCTGATGTTGTCTGAACGGAGCTTCCTCAATGCCAGACAGGAAGTACAGAGGTGCTGGTAAAGGCAGCACTGAATCCTATGACCCACCCCAAAGAAACAGTTGAAGGGAGACAGAAGGGATAGAAGCAATACCCAACCCATAGAAAGGAAGAAAACACTCTTTCTTTGATGGAGAGCAGGTAAGGACCAGGAGGTCCACACTGTTCATCTCATTCAACTCTCATTAGGAATAGATTCCAAATGTCACAACTTTCTGTGTCTGTCTTCACTGAACCTAGTATTTGTCAGAGTTTAATATGAATAAGGAATACAATCATCTGGACAATTCCTAGTCCTCGAGTTGTACCAGAGTCTAGAACCACAGGAAAGGTAGCTTCAGGGACACACAACAGGCAGCAACAGGGACCCAACTGGGTATCTGTGGACAGCTTGAAGACTATAGGATATAAGTCTACAGTGGGTATTCTTTCCAAGAAACAGGGTCTAAGTAAGAAACCTCTGAAAAACCCAAGAAGCCTGGACTTACCCTCTACCCTCAAACTTTCCAGGAAGCCATAATCAGCTCAGTTAGAACATGAATTTCACCAACCCTTGACCAGAGGCCCAGAGGGATTTTGGTTTCTTTGGGAATTTTTGTTTGTTTGTGGAGTAAGGGTTTTTTTGTTTGTTTGTTTGTTTGTTTGTTTTTTGTTTTGTTTTGTTTTCGTTTTGGTTTTTTGTTTGTTTTTTTTGGTATTTTGGTTTTTTAGACAGGGTCTTACTATGTAGCCCTGGCTGTCCTGAAACTCACTACGTAGACCAGCCTGGTCTCAAACTCACAGAGATCCACCTGCCTCTGTTTCCTGAGTGCTGGGATTGAAGTGGTGTACCACCACACCCAGTCCTGTTCCTTTGCTTTTGTTTTTAACTTTTGAGATAGGGTCTTGCTATACAGCTCAGTCTGGCCTCAAACTCCTGGCCTTTCTGACTCAGCTTCCCAAGTGTTAGGCTTAATCCGGTGGTCTTTGGAATGCTGGATAGAAAGGATTCATCCCCGCCACTGCCCCCCTTCCCACAATGTCTTCCCCCACTTTTGCTTCAAATAGCATGAGGGCCTCCCCAGGAGGTTCACCTGCAGGCACAGTCTGGAGGGAGGGGTGGGAGTGGAATGCCCATCCTTTGTTCTCTTTGGGAGGCTGAGCAAGTATCCAGTTATCCGCACAAGGACACTGCAGCTCTGTCTTTTCCAAGCAGGAATGGGAAAGTGGAGTCAGGATCTACCTCCAGTTCTTCTTCCCTGCCCTTCCTACACGGCTCCTACTCCTGTTTTCTGAGAACAGTTCTTTCTTCATTTGGGCACAACCCACACAGTGCACTGAAGGGGGACAGACGCCTTGGCACGCACACATGGCAAAAGCAAAAGGTGTTTTATTCCTTACATCTGTCTGAACTTAACATTTAGAATGAACACGCGTTGCTTCTGTGTGTGTGTGTGTGTGTGTGTGTGTGTGTGTGTGTGTGTGTCCCTGTGTGGGCAGGCGCACAGGTATGTGCTCACGTGTGTGCTTGTATACAGAGGCCACAGGACAACCTTAGCCATCGTTCCCTGGATGACTTACATTTTGTTGTATTTGTTCATGTGTTTAAGACAGGGTCCCTGACTGGCCTGGGATTCACTAAGGAGACTAGGATGGCTAGCCAGAAAGAATTTGCCTGCCTCTGACTCTCCGATACTGGAATTACACATATGTATCAACATACCTGGATTTTTTTTTTACATGACTTCTGGGGTCTTAAAACTTGCAAGACAAACTTTTTACTGATGGAGCCGTCTCCCCTACCCCTGACATGTATTACTATTATGATAGGAAGAGAGTTCTGGGAAGCCTTTAGTTTGGGTCAAGGCATCTGATTTAAAGACCACTGTTCTGTGGTTGTACATCCTCCCCCGAGTCTGACTGAAAAGGTCACCCTGAAATGTGGGGCTGACATTGTGTCTCTCTGTTCATGTGTATGTACTTGCTTGGTAGGAATTTGGCCTTGGCCACACAGTGCAGAACGTCTCAGTCTGGTTGCCTTGGCTTTTTGGAGAGACTTCCCACCAGCCTTTTATGATCCAGAGAAAGATGTCAGCTATTTTGGCATTCCCCTGCGTGGCTGCTTTCAAGGGTGGCAATAAGAAACAAGTGTAACACACTGAATTGCCACCCGAAGACTGGTCTGTGACAGTTATACTGAGGCCAGCATCTGAGAGTTTGGAATAGAAGGGCTGGAAGCCACCGGGCCTAGATTTATGACCGTTCCTACATTTCAACCATCTGCTTCAGGCATGTACCTGAAATTTATGAAAGGCAATTGCTCTGGACAGTACAGGCCAGGAAGTACAAGGTTGGGGGAAAAAAAAAAAAAACAACCCACCTCACAGAGGCAGAGTCCTGTGGGCCAATTTCAGGCTTTGTTACTTTGATGGAGGCCTTTCTCATCACAATAGAGGATCCTCCAGGACTTTATAGGTACAATTGTAACGCAGTTCTGTCTGGCTTCGCAAGTTCTGGACTATCCGTGCCCAGAGGTCCTTGGCAACCCCATCCTTGGTGTGGCTGCTGTGTGGCTCTTGGAATGTAATGATGCTTTCCTTTTTATTTTTATTCTGTGTCCTTCTTCCCTCAAGCAGTTTGTTGCACAGTCTTTCTGAAATTGTGTGTATGTGTACGTGTATGTACAAAATGTACATACAAGTACCCAAGGAGGCCACAAAAGGGTATCAGATCCCCAGAGTCACAGGCAGTTGTAAGCTTCCTGATGTGAGCACTGGGACCAAACCTGAGTCCCTTGTAAGAGCCGCATGCACTATTAACCTCGAGACTTCTCTCATCCTGGCCAGTCTTCGCTGAGTCTAGATGTTGATTCCAGAAGTTATTTCTGCCATGTTTCTTTTCAAGAGATTTGGCTGTACTATGAAATCTACAGACTAGCCTACAGTCCGCAAGCTCAGACCCAGATAGTCCTCCCCAGCAACATCCTTTCCACGAGAGGAGAACATGCTCGCTCCCTTTGGACTCCTCCAGTGGGGACAATCTGGATAAGCACAGCTCTGAACAATCTCAATAATCTCATGGCTTTAGCCAACTCTGTACTTTTGTGATCTGAGCACTGAATAGATGGAGGCAGAAGAATCAGGGAGTCAAAGTTATCCTCAGCTGCACAGTGAGTTCAGGGCAGCCTGGACTATGCGAGACCTTGTCTCCCACAGTAAACAAGCGTTTATGGGAAGATGGCTCAGTGGATGAAGGGCTTGCCACAACAGTGTGAGAACCAGAGTTCAGATCCTCAGCATCCACACACAAGCTCGGCTGCTTCGGTGGTCTGCCTGTAAGCTCAGCACGGGGATGCAGAAGCAGGACAGTCCCTGGGCAAATTGGATACTTAGACTAGCAAAAGTGAGTTCCAGGTTTAGGAGGGGACCTGGCCTCAGAAAACGAAGTAAAGAGTGACTGAGAAGGACATTAATACCTGGCCACTACACACATGGACACACATATTCACATGCACCCACATGCATCTGTGTCCACAGGCATTCAAACATGCATGCACACACGTGTGTATGCTAATACATGTGTACATGTAAGCAAATGACCAGTCTCATTGGGGGAGGTTCTCAAGTCTTCCATATACCTCATCTTTGGATAAGAAGCTTTGATTTCTTTTTAAAAATCTGTATCACATTTAATGAGAGAGAGAAAGAGAGAGGGATTCAGAGAGAGAGGGATTCAGAGAGAGAGGGAAGGAGGGAGGAAGAGAGAGAGAGAGAGAGAGAGAGAGAGAGAGATCGAGTATGCATGTGCCATGGTACACATGTGAGTTAGAGAAAAACTTGCTGAAGCCAGTTCTGTCTTGCCATGTGGGCCCTGGAGATCAAACTCAGGTCATCAGACTTGGCAGCAAATGTCTTTTCCCACTGAGCCATCTTACCAACTCAAGAACCTAAGCTTCTTGGGAAATGTCTGCTAACCATAAAGGTTAACCTGATGAAAAGTGGCCGAACGCAGAGAATATGGACATCTATACCTATCATAAGCAAGAAATAATGTTTCTGCATTCAGAGAGATTTTTGTCAAATCTAATTCAAAATTGGATAAGGTTGAATCCAACTCTAAATTAAGTTTTTTTAGATGCTACTCAAATTTGAATGAAATTTGAAAAAAAAATCCATTTTTGGATTTTGCCTTTCAGATTGAGGCCATTTGTAGATATAGAATCTTAAAAACTACAAACTTTTCCTTAAGGAAAAACTCTGATCTCTCTCAGATTTCAGTGACACACAGTTTCCTCAAGATCTGCTTCTAGATGGACTGGCGTAGTTTGAGGCTATGTGACATGGTTAGTTTTAGCTCTGTTATGGTTTGCTTTTAAATATTTATTTGTAAAATATAAATCTTGCTAAGACTGAAATCTGTTCTGGAGAACTGACGGCGACTTTGGCTGCTGCTTAATGGAGCTGTTGAATCTGCTCAGAAAACAAAAAAGATTCTGTTTTATAAACAAGTCATCCTTGTAAGGGATAAAACAATTCTAGCAGATACACGATGACTCATTTCTGGTAAGATCTGAGCTAAATTTCTATAGATGTCTTACAACTCAGGGGCCCAAAGATACCATCCCATGTAGTTAACTGACTGAAAAAAAAAATAAGTCTCTTAGAAAAGACTTGTTAATTAGAGTCTATGTCATCATAATACCAAGCATCTTGTTGATATCAATGATATCAGTACATCTGTGAATCACTTCCCATGGCAGAGGTTAATAGCACGTGCCACACAATAGATGCCCAGGCATGGCTTTGTTCTGTCCAGCAGGTAACTAACTCTTCGTGGACTATTCTGGCTTTCTGTCCATCAGAAAGTGATTTTGAAATCAATATTCCTTCATTAAGAAAGACTCGGCCACTGCTTAGAATTCCATAAAACGTCAGATGTGTAATCACTTCAGTTGGTTGTTGTGGTCGTTCTGTTTTAGCTACCAGCTTGACTGGGCTAAGGAATACCTGGCTATGCTCCTCACCGCAGAGCTTAAAGGCAGAGGAAAAACAAATGTGTATTCTCTATCTCGCGCTGGGACTCTTTCCTCCAGCCTTAAGGCTCAGAATTCCAAAGTCTTTTTGCCTTTAGACTCTGGACTCAATGCCTACCCCTACCTTACTCTAGTTATCAGTCCTTTGGCCCTGTACTGAGATCTGTATCACAGAGTTCCCTGCTTAGGAGAGCTTCAGACTTGGGCTGAGCACACTACTGGCATTGCTAGGAGACCAGGTTCCAGACAACCAACCTATCATGGGACTTTGCTAGCTCCACGGCTATTCGAGCCGGTCCTTAGAGTGAGCTCCTCTTGTCTCCTTCATCCACCCACCCACCCACCCACACAACCCCTTGACTCCATTCTTCACAAGAGCCCTGCCTAAAACAACTGCTTTCCCACGAGTAATGACTTTATATTCTTCAGTTTAAGCCATGATAGTCATGGGCAGGAGGATCTCACGTTTGGAAACCAGTTGGGAGAGCAACCCCTACCCTACTCCAAATAGGTACAAGTAAACTGCTCCTCCTCGTTGACGCCTGGTACAAGGGCCTGTCATGTATCAGTTTCTCAAGTCATTAGACAGAGATAATGAAAGAAAGATGATGCAAACATAAAACACCCACTCTGAGTCTACTGTGGCATCTATCAAGCACTGCACTGGGATGACAAAGAGGGAACATAGCCTCTGATGTCAGGATGTTCCTGTAATAAGAGGAACAACAGGCCCTTGTCCTTATAACATGGTGAGAGGTCTGTTAGAGTGAGAGAGGAGCATGTCCCAGTGCAGCCGAGTTGGCTTAAGGGCAGAACGACCCTTGAAGACCAGGGATCTTCCAGGTAAGAGATGAGATGAACCACACCCATAGCTGTCTAGAACAGGCTGAGAGAAGACGATTATTCCGTGTTTTGGGATCTTACTAAATGGCTGTTAAGTGTAGCCATTGTTAAAAATTAAATTGTATAAATGTATAATTAAGTGGAGAAATGGAGATAATAAATATTAAAATGCCCTAATTATTTTATTATATTTTTACCATTATCTCTGCTCTGGGGAGATCTTTTTAGGTTTGCTGCACCTGGTAGAAATATTATCTAATGATAGCTACTGTATATCTCTCTCAAGTCCACAAACAGGTACACCATGCTTATGTTAAAGACAGGTCACAGCAGGAGGGTTTTCACCAATGAAATCAGGAAGTACAAAGATCAATCCCTGCACAGGACACTGTAGTACCTCTCTTCTTTACCCTAACAAAAGCAAGGGAAGGAAGGAAGGGTTTCTCTTGCTCACAGTTTGAGGTGATAAAACTTCAGTGTGGTTGGGAAGGCTTGGTGCCGAGACCAGCTGTAACTGTGGAGCCAATCATAGTGTCCATAGTCAGGAGATCAACAAGGTCTGGTGCTGTTGGGTTCTTCCTTTTGATTCAGTCTGGAAGCCCAGCCCATGGGACACTGCTGCCACATTTGTGATGGGGCTTCCTGCCTCACTGTGTTTTCTAGGCAGATTGAAACTCAAATCAAGTTGGCAATGAAGATCAACCATCACAACCACCTACCAGCAGACAGGGCCAGCTTGCACCGGGAACCTTAAGCTGTGTTGTTGTGGTTTCGAAGGACTTTAGGAGAGAAGTGATCATCTTTGCAGACATGTAAGAGGAGTGTTGGGGCAGGGTCATTTAGTCAGAGAGTAACTGAGCCAAAGGCAGGAACTAAAGGTGACATTGAGGTTACATGCACTCAGTCAGCATGCAGGAGACAAGTCCTGTGAGAGAGGAGGACTTGGTGGCTGTTGACATGTGGAGTTGTGATATCTGATCTGGGAGACCTTTGGTTGACAATATCCTACAACTAGCTACTTAGGCAGCTTTGGAGATATCTAGGTCGCACCTCTGAACCAGACACCAGGTCTTCAGAGGACAGTGAAATCTTTGGAGGCAAAATGCTATTTAGGATGGTGTGGAGAGTGGACAAACAGACAAGCAGAGCAAAGAGAAGCCAAGGTACAGGTATATATACTAAGTCGGGTAGTGAGAGGCAAAGGGGAGGGAACTTCTGGAAGCAGGAAAGAAAGAAGGATTTGATTGTGTGGTTGGTTGGTTGGTTGGTTTTAGTTTCAGTTTTGGTGTGTGTAAGTTGTATGGTATATGTCTGTAGAGTGTGTATAGTGTGGTATGTGTATATACTTGCTAGTATGTGTGCACAATTGTGCATGGAGGTGCACATGCACACATGGGCAAATCTATGCCAGGTGTCTTTCCTTGATTTCTCTCCATCTTTTGTTTCTTGTGTCTTATCTGTCTCCCCAGTGAATGTCAAGAAGGCCTGGACCGTGTATATCTTGGAAACCATTCTTTCTCTATCTACTAGCACAAGGCTCAAAGCTTAGCACAGGGTCCTTCACAGAGCCTGAAGCCCTTTAATTTAGCTAGTCTGGCTGGCCAATGTTCTTCAAGGGCCCACTTCTCTGCCCTCTCTCCTCAATGCCAGCATTATAGGATTATTTTGTTTTGAAGACTGCTAAAACTATTTCTGAAATTGATTTGGAGTAATAAAAAGAACCAGGAGGAAGAAGTAAAAGGAAGAAATAAATGTCAATGAGACAGCACAACAAGCTGAAGACAATCCCCACAGTACATTAATAGGAGAAGAGGAAGCCCGGGCTGCAGAGATGACTCAGGAGTTAAAAACACTGCTCTTGTAGATAACTAAGTTCAGTTCTTGGTACCCATGAGGGCATCTCACAACTACCTGTATTCCAGTTATGGAAGAAGCAATGTCCTCTTTTGGTCTCTTAAGTGCATGTACATACACATACACATACACATACACATACACATACACATACACATACACATACACATACACATACACACACACACACACACACACACACACATGCATGTGCACACATGTACACATATGCACACAGATACACACAGGAATGAAAATAGATTTCCTCATTTATATGAAGAAACATAATTGAGTTCCATTAATAGATTGGCTTCTGGTTTTGTTTATAATAAAAGAAGAAATTAAACAACCAATGGGAAAATACTGAGATGTCAACTAGAGGGAGCAGAAGAGGACACAAGACAGATGATCCTGGGCCAGAAGGCTGAAGATTGGATGCTCCAATGTTTTGTAGTATAGGGACTGTCCAGGTGTTCAGCAGTCTCCATAAATTGGCTAAGTTTTAGAAGCTATGCTTTGTGTTTCCCATAATTTCAGTTAACTCAGTCATTCTGGATTTCTGACAGGGTTGAAAACTTATAGTCTCATAGCCAATCCTGGCTATTTACTTTGAGAGAAAAGATTTGAGAGGATGGTTTTCAGCTGACATTCATCCTAAAGCCAAGAAAAAAAAAGCCAGGTTAATAACTAAGTCTCTTAGTTAGGAGAGATGACAGAGGTTCTGGTTAGTCAACAAAATGATGGTCTGGGTATTAGGTCTATCTTGTACCTTATGGACACAAATTGGTATAGTTATGCTCTAATGGTATTTTGAGAGAAAAGTTTTATTTTAACAGGAAGGGTGATATATGTAGGAGGAGCTAAGGTGGGAGGAGTATGGAGAGGAAGAGGAGGAGTAAAGAGAAGAGGAGAAGGAGAGGAGGATCTAGGTGATGAGAGAGAGAAAGGGGAGGGGGACATGGAGGCGGATATTCACATGTCTCTGCCAGTCAAAGATAGTTGATATATCTAGGTTGGGTATTGGGTTACACTTCTGAGCACTACCAAACTTATAAAGCCTTTGGTTAACGTTAAAAAATTGTATAAAAGCAAAAAGGAGAAGGGGGCATGAGATAGGGGTTTTCTAGGGAATGGAAATGGGGAAAGGGGATGAATCTGAAATGTAAATAAAATATCCAATAAAAAAAAGGAGACAAGTGTTAAAAAAGAAGAAGAAGAAGAAGAAGAAGAAGAAGAAGAAGAAGAAGAAGAAGAGAAGAAGAAGAAGAAGAAGAAGAAGAAGAAGAAGAAGAAGAAGAAG
>JANHMN010000016.1:45154335-45199334 GCA_030674055.1 Rhabdomys pumilio | reverse complement strand
GCAGAGCAGAGCAGAGCAGAGCAGAGCAGAGCAGAGCAGAGCAGAGCGAGAGCATAGATAGATGTAGTTCAAGGATGAACAAAGAAAGCGACACATTTCACCTCCCCTCAAAGGAAGTGGCTACAGAGTATCACTAGGTAAATCTAAGACAGTGAGAATACGTTTAAATGGTAATCCATGTATACTACCCCTGGATTCCTGAGTTGGTGGGCTTGGTACATGGCCTAGATCCTTCATCTCTAGTTATCTCCTACGGAGTTTTGATGCAGGTGGCTCAAGGGCCACAACTTTGGCAAACAAAACCATATAACCTCTCTGTGTAATCTCAGCCCCACCTCCACCCCTGTGGATTAGCAACATATTATACACAGTTTGTTTCCTGTGAAGATTCCTTGGCTGAAGTCCAGACTCTAACCTGCAGCTGAGCACCGGGTTTGAATAGCCCACAACCTTGAACTCAACATGTTCAGAATCACACTCATTTTCTCCCCACACCTGGTGCATATCTGATACAGTGCAGGTTCCTCAGCTTGGCACAATGTCCCCAGTGTCCTCCTCAACCACAGCCTCCCCCTCCACTTTCCTGTTTGGCGGTATTCTCATTTCTTTGAACAGATCCTGGTCCCACAGACTTTTTCTATGTTGCTGTCCTCTGCCAGAATCCACAGGCTGGGCACAGATGTGCCATCACCCCTGCCCCCAAACACACTCCTTGCCATTCATCCAGCTGAGCTACCTTTAGCCCACAGGTATCCCTGCCGTGACTGTGCTCATCGGACTGTTTTGTGCTCTTTCACTGATGGTTTTTCTTTGAACTTCAGCACCTCAAAAGCCAGGGCTTTTTTACTCCTGCCTTTTGCTATAGAGGTTTGGCACAAAATAAGCAGTCACAGGACAGCTAATGAATTGAATTTCTCAAGGAAAATGAGAGAGCGAGAGGGTGAGAGAGCAAGAGGGGGTTGGGGAATAACTAGAAAAGTTGAAGGGAAATTTGAAACAGCTTGCAAGGAGAGGAGAGTGGCTGAAGAGAAACGACTGTCTGATGTTTGCCTAAGAGATCCAGCAGGGGAGGAGCTGAGGAAGGATGCTGGGGTTGGCAATGAAGAGGTCACTAACAACTGCAGACCAGTGTCAGTCCAACAGCCCTCTGCCATGAGGGTCAACCTCTCCAGGGCCTGTCTCACAGGGCAGGCTCACATCAGCAGGGGAAACTTTCAATATAAACATGATGCACAGTCATGCTCAGGCTCTCTGATTCACCCCTGAGCCAGGTTGGCTTGATTTAACAGGATGTGCTGGCCTTATAAAGAGCTTTCTTCAGCCTCCTTTCCTTGCTACTTCTTCTTTCCAAACTTCTCTGGGTACCTTCTCTGCCTAGTTTGCCCAAGTTCAGCCTGAGCTAGCTGCATGTAGGCATGGGGCTCCGACCTGCCTTCCCACCATCACAGGAAGTCCTCTGCAGGGTCTGTTAACTCTCAGAAGTACTTCTTCAGGACAAGTCCACCGCAGCCCACCATTCCTGCAACTTCAGGCAAAACTGCCCTGCCTTCCTCACACCTCTCCTTTCAGTTTCTTTCTCGTGCATTGGTGGATTGCATTTTGTCCTCCCTAGCTCCTTTCAGCTGAGCGTTCTTTAGCCATCACCTTGCCTTACCCACACCCCTGCCGGAGTGTCTGCTCTCCCCCCCCCCCCCAAACAGCAGAAAATGAATGCTGCTTCTCTGTCAACCCGGCCTTGTCCATGCAAGTCCTCTGAGGCTGCCGTGTCTGTTCTACAGTCACATCCCCTTTGCCCTGCCAAGTCTCTGCTCTGGTCTACCCTTTGCCCTTAAAGCTACAGCTTCTACCATTGCTCATTTCAATGCGCTATCTACTCTTTCAAAATTCTCTGTGGGCGTGATATTTGTCACTTAAGTGTCATTATTAAATACCACTCTCTTTAAAAAGATTATTGAAACCAAGCGATAGTTGAAAGCAGAAATACAAATGAATTTATTAAGGGTAACTACAGGGGGAAAAAAACCCTGATAAAACAATGGCAAAAACAAAATTGGGCGATATTATGATTTGTAAAAGAAACAGAATCAAAACAAAAAAGAGGAGTAGATGAAATAAAGACCATGCTGAAAGATAAAAAGAAAAAGAGACAGGCACAACACCAGAAAAAAAAAACAGACAAATAAGACAAAAGTGTATGTCTGATTTGTGTGTTTCTGTGTGAGTGTGCCCATGTGTGTGTATAGAGGTCAGAGGACAACCTCCAGTGTCATTCCTCAGAAGTTTCCCTCTTACCTTAACTTTCTTTTCTTCCTTCAGCCCTCCTTTCAGCCCTCCCTACCTTCTTTCCATCCTTGCTTGCTTTCTGAGATAGTTCTCTTGTTACTGACTGGAATTCACCAAGTAGACTAGTTTGTTGGCCCATGAGCCCCAGAGATCCGCCTGACTGGATTACAAATGAGTGTTACCACACCTAGCTTCTTTTGCTTTGTGGGCTTTAGAGATCTGAGGTCCTCATGCTTGCAAGGCAAGTACTTTACAAATGAAGCTGTCTCCCTTGCTCACAGAGGTGATTCTGAGAGTGGGACCTGCTTCCTCTAGGCTCATCTCTACTAGATAGAGCACAGGCTTGGATTCACAAATAAGAAGCTGTCAGGAAAACAAGAATAATAGACACTGAGTCAGAACAAGATGCGATTCACACAGACTCTCCCACCCCCCACTCCAAATACCTTGGCGGGGAACAACAAGACCCACACCCCTAGTATATGTACCCGAAAGACCACTATCCCTGTCTGGTGGCCTTGAAGATACTGTGACGTGTGTTTTCACGACTGTAGGCACAAATACAGAAGAAGATCCCGAATTATTTGTCATGTAAGCGAAGGGGATGCTGAAATGAGGCCAAGGCTTGCCCTTGTTTCTAGCTTCTGAGAGAGTAAAGGCTTGTTCCAATTTGTTGAAAGGTGACTTAAGAAGACATAGGTGTGTGCTGGACAGATAGCTCAGTGGTTAGGAGCCCTTGCCACTCTTGCAGAGGACCCAGAGTCCCCAGCATCTACAAGGTGGCTAAAAACCATCTATAACTCTAGTTCCAGGGAACCCATCCCTGTCTTAGTTAAGGTTACTATTGCTGTTATGAAACAAAATGACCAAAGGCAACCCAAAGACAACTCGGAGAGGAAAGGGTTTGTGTCACTCATAGCTCCATACAACAGTTCACCATCAAAAGGAGTGAGGACAGAGACTCAAGCAAAGCAGGGACCTGGAGGCAGGAGCTGATGCAGAGGCCATGGAGGGGTGCTGCTTACTGGCTTGCTTCCCATGGCTTACCCAGCCTGCTTTCTTATAAAACTCAGGACCACCAGCTCAGGGATGGCACCACCCACAATGGCCTGGGCCCTCCTCATCAATCACTAATTAAGAGACTACTCTAGAGGTTTGTCTACAGTCCAATATTATGGAGACAATTTTTCAATTGAGGCTCCCTTGTCTCTGATGACTCTAGTTTGTGTCAAGTTGACATAAAACTAATCAGCACAGACCTCCTCTTCTGACATCCTTGGGCATCACATATACACAAAGGGAAATTGCTCAAACACATACAATAAAATAAACATCTTTTTTTTTTAATTAAAGGTATTTTAAAAAGAAGATGATTACCAACTCCTTGCTAGTTCCCTTGTCTTAGTTTTTTTTTTTTTTTCTCTTCTAAAATCTTGAAGTTGCTTTGCATTTTGACCACCTAGAGTTCTATGGACTATAAATAGTTATAAAATTAAATAGGTTAATAAACTTCTCAGAACACATAACACCAAGGTGTTTTCAAATGAATTTAAACATGCCTCTCCATCTTCTCTCATGATGCTCTTAGAACCAGGCAGCACTGTGGATCACCTGCCCTTCGTTCTAGGTGTTGTAGTCCTCCTGTCTCCCTCCCTGCCTGCCTGCCTGCCTGCCTGCCTGCCTGCCTGCCTGTCTCCCTGCCTGCCTGCCTGTCTCCCTGCCTGTCTGTCTCCCTGCCTGTCTGTCTCCCTCCCTCCCTGCCTCCCTGCCTCCCTGCCTGTCTGCCTATCTCTGCCCTCTCATCCACAGGCAGTCTTTCTTCTCTTCCCACCATTTAGACACTGGTGCTCCCCAGGCCACCATCTCAGACCATCTCACTCCTGCCACCATGCCTCCCTATAGTGGCACTTTACAGTTAGCTTATGCCTGGTACCTACTTGACTGCAGCCACTACAGGGAAAGGAGATGATTAGCTCTCCTTAGCCTGGAGGTTTGTAAAAATTGAAATTCATTTCAATACAGTTTTCCCATCTATTTGATACCAAGAAGCTCAACTTTCCCCCCCCCCCCAACGTAAGTTTTGTATCCATAAGGGACAGCTCTGGTCACAGTGGCCTAAAAAGGAAGTGGGTTTCTTACCCATAGGGCTCCCTCATGCTTTTCTTTCTTGAGACTCCATTTCTTTGCCCACAGTGTCTGCTTTCCCATGGGAAGGAACATTAAGATGTTTTCAGCTAACACAAGCCGCTTTCATTTTATTGCTCTCTCTCTCTCTCTCTCTCTCTCTCTCTCTCTCTCTGTGTGTGTGTGTGTGTGTGTGTGTGTGTGTGTGTGTGTGTGTATCTGGGAGGCATTCCAGAGAATAACAGACAATAAGACTACCCAGATTATCTGCTGCTCACCAGCATCTTGAATGGAGTTAGAGGCCATTGCTAACCAGGGACAAGTACTGAGGTAAGGGCTATTCAAGAAAGCATGCTCCAGAGCTGCCAGTACAGGTGTGGGACAGAATATTTACACCAAAAGGAGGGTCATCCCAGGGAAAGAAAGGATGAAAATCAGTGGGGCTGGTCACAGGGAGGGGTCTGGAACAGTAACCATTACCTCTTCTTGAACACCTACATTTAAATCTAACCCCAGAAGCGGTGATGAAAACTGTATAAAGCACTCTTTTAAAAAATCAAGTTCCTAATTGATGCAGGTGAGGATGAAAAAAGTTATCACCTGTTGCCTGCCATGTCTGAATAGTTGCTAGAGAAAAGATGTTAAGACCTGTATGGTTTCTGCCCTCATTGAGCTTATAGGCAGAGATACACTGCCCAATATGGTAGCCAGTAGCCACACGTGCCTATTAAATGAATGTTTAGTTTATAGTCAGTCACTAGCTGCATTCCATCACGTTTTCAATGCCACAAATGGATGGAGACTGCCAACACTGCAGAGTTCTGTGGGCCAGCATGGAAACAGGCAGAGGGAGCAACAAGCAATTGCATATCTTTGTGGTAAAGGCGGGGTAGAAACTGTTGGGTGCAGGGGAGCATACTATTTATACTAATATTCTTATTATAATTAAGATGTAGAAACCAAGGCTCAGTGAGGTCAGACAATGAGACCACGTTCATATAGTTGCGAAGTGGGAGAGCTGGGATTTGAACTCAGGCTTGTCTCTGTCACATGTTATTTAGGTTGTTTTAAGGAGGAGATGAGCCAACCCACAGGTGGGAATTCTTAAAAGAGAGAAGGCACCATTTGTGGGAATATGACATTTTGGGCAAAGGCATAGATGAACAAGGTTGGCAGAGCACCACAAGGTAAACCAGTCGGGCTGGAGAGACAGTGATTTGTTGGAATCATGTCCTAGGAGAGGTAAGTTGGAACCTGTCTGTCTTGACTAAAAGCCAAGGAACTAAGAGACTTAGCACCAGATGAAGGTGAGTCTTTACAGGATAGAAGCAGAAGCATAGAGTGTCCTGAACCACTCCATAGGAGAGAGCAGCAGTGTTTCTTCAACTGGAGATGAACAAATCTCAGGAGACCAGTTAAGGATTACAAGGAGAAAGAAAGGAAGGGAGAAATGAAGGGTGTGAGGGAAGATCCGCATGGGAGACCCTAAAGATCTGAGGTTAAGGTTCAATGCTTTGTATCATTGGATCATATCCTTTACTATTGTGGGCTTCTTTCCTCAGACTGCAAAAAGGCAAGGCAGGCCCAGATGATCTCTGAGGTTCCCCTTACTTAACGGTAGCCTAGGAGTCTACAAATGTGAATGACACTAGGTTAAGGAAAGCACTAGTGTATGCAGAGTTAAATATTGAGACAAAGAAGATGGCTGTCAAGGACCATCCCAAGATGAAGAGAAATTATTTTCCAGTACAAAGCCAGCTAAGTGTGTGCAGGAGCTAGCTTGTCTTTTATTTTGGGAGGAGGATGAGCACGGGATACAGCAGCTGGAAAGATAGTGAGAAAACAATGGCTTTAAAAAGAAAAGGAAACAATGGGCTTGTTTTAAAGAAAGTTCTGTAGAGTTAGAGAACATCATTTTAGACGAAGATAGCTTTTAAACTGTTTTTGACCTATGATTTACAGGTAGGAAATACAATTTACATCAGGTGTCCAGTATTTATACCTGAAATAAAGGGTTTATGAGATAACAGTTGACCTTCCTAAGGGCAATAGGCTCTAAATTATTTTTGCTGGATTCTAATATTTTGTTGACTTTTCAAAAGCTTTATTGTCACCCACTTAATTTCTTTTATGATCTATTCATGTATCAGGATTCAACAAGTTTTCGTTAAGTTGGAGGCAAAGGCAGGGCGTCCTGTGCAGACGTTCAGAAGCGAGCTGAAGAGGCAAACCAGGGCAGGGATTCAGGCTCGGAGAGTTTATAGAACATTTCTCTCGGCCCAAGTGAACAGAAAAGAGCAAAGCCCCCGGAACCGCTAGGTGGGACCCTCCCACCCAGATAATGGAGGAGAGGGCTCTCCAAAGATCGGGGCCAGGCGTCCATCCTGACGTCGCGTTTTCCCGAGCCTAGCAGGGAGCTCCCACGACATTCTCCGGAGAGGACTACATGCCCACTCCCTCTATTCATTTCCTTCGCGTGTCAGCTAGAACGGAACCCGCACGCGCTGGGGCAAAGACACTTTGCCCGGCAGCGGGACTGCTGTCGGCGGCGGAGGATCGCGCTCCCCGGCCCGGCCGGCGCGCGCACACCCACGCGCGCACTCTCAAGCACGCACACACAAAGTTGTGGCCGCCTCTACGGCGGAGCTCCGGTCGGCGGCTGCGGGCCAGCGCACCGAGCTCTCGCACAGCGCAGCTCGCACGGCCGCTCGGCTCCCCTCGGGCCGCGCTCGGCCCCCGCTGACGCCCGGCTCTGCCCTTCGGCTCGGCCCTCCCAGCCTCGCATCCGTGCCATCGGCGCTCGATTGCGCGCGGACTCCCTGGGGCTCTTCCCGGCTCGTTCGCTCGCGCTTGCCCGCCCGCTCGCGCCCGGCCGCGCCGCCCCGCCCCCGCCCCCTCCCCCTGCTCCTCACGGGCAACTTTTGCCGGCGCCCCCGCCTCACAGCCATGCGGAGCTGAGCTCCGGCCCGGGCCCTGGCCGCCGCAGCCCGCCCCGGCTCCCGCCCTCGCGGACCCGCCCGGCCCTTGGCCTCGGCGCCTTAGCCGCCCCGGGCCGGCCGAGCCCCCCGCGCAGGGCCCGGGCCGCGGCTACGGCGGCGGCGGCGGCGGTGGCGGCGACGCGCCCGCCCGGCCCCCTCCCCCGGCGCCGGCCAAGTGAGGCGGTGATGCGGGCGCTGGCGGCCTGGGCTGCGCCGAGAGCGGAGACACAGGCTCAAGATGGCAGATTCCCACTGAGGCTGAGGGGGCCGAGCTCGCGCGCCGCGTTCCCTTCTCCGTTGCCATGAACCGCGGACACCCCGGCCCCGATGGCCCCCGTGTACGAAGGTAAGGGGCGCCCGGCCCTCGATCCCCCGCTTGCTCGGCTGGCCGCGGCCCCGGTAGCTTTGTTCTGCCCGCGGCCCCTCGCCCGGCAGCCCCCGGCCGCAGCCCCGGGCCCTGGTCCTGGGGGCTCGCGACCCTCCCGGGTGCCCCCATCCCGGGCCCAGACGGGACCGGAGCCGGTCTGGAGCAGGATCTTATTTCCAGGGCAGAGAAGGCGGCTGGGGGGTGTGTGCCGGTGGGCTGCTGCCCAAAGAAAAGAAATGGGGGCGACGTGTGGGAAAAGACGGATCCGTGACTGCTTTCTGTTTATTTGTGATAAATGAAGGTGATGCGGTCCTCCCCTATTACCTTTAAACGATCTCCTTTCTACTTGTTCGTCCTCTCTGCTCCCCTTTCCAAACATCTCTACTCCCACCCCACACTCCTTTATTCTTCCCGAGCCTCCGATTTTTTGGGGGGTGGTGGTGGCGGCGGCTGTGGAATCTGATTGAAAGGGGCCAAGCGATGAGAGAGGGTTGAGATGAAAAGTCCATTTCAGACCCAGGCAGAACAATGAAATAGGCTCAAAATCTCCCCGCAGTTGGCGTGTGGAAAGGAGAATGTAGTTTGGCTTTTTTGGGGGGCGGGGGGAACGAAAGAAGGTTTTCTGGCTCGGCCTGGGTAGATCGGTGCTGTGCACCTTCACCTGGCGTTGGCTGATTTTTTTTTTTTTTTTCCCATTTGACTGTCTTCAGAAGAAAGAAAAGGTAAGGCGATACAGCTGCCTCACGCACTCTTTCGGTTCTCTTCAGTCAGTTCCGTCAGCTTGCAGCGAGAAAAATCAAGCCGGAATCAACTAAGTTTTTACACTTCTGTGTGTTTTTGTGTGCTTGTAGTATGGGGTATTTTTCAACCAAAGTGTGCCAGATTTTTTCAGTTATTTCGTCGTGAAAATGTTTCTCTCGTGAAATCATTGAAATAGCAGCCCTTTACTTTTAGCGTGGGTCCATCTGGCTTTCTTTCGGTTTTGTTCAGATATTCTGTGGATGAAATCGCAAATGAGAGGGAAATGGGTTTGCCAGGAACCAAGAGGAGGGGCTAGGGGAGATTGTAATCCTATAAACCCGGGGAACTGTTGGGCCGAGTGAAACAGGGATCTCATTAATAGTTTTATCTCTGTTAGGAGAGACTGATTTAAAAAAAAAAAAAACTTATCTGAAAAGAAAATCTGTTATTAGTTCCAGGGCTCTAAATGAATTAGGTTTCTGCACGGAATAAAGTTACCAGTCAGGCTCTGAATAACGAGGCTGTAAATAACCTATGGACTGTAAATATTTTTTCCAGAGTCTCTTAGAAACAAAGGGGCTGTTTAGAAAGCAACAGAGAAATGTTATTCCAGGGGCTTTCCTCTTTGATTCCGAAGAACACAAGGTCTATTTAACCGTTCCACAAAACAAAACAAAATTTCGGATCATTCCATCACGTAGAATAGGAACATGCCAGTGGGGACATGAACATGTAGGAGAGCCTATGTCGGGCATTCATTGTTCATCTGTGTCTAGGGGAGGGGGGCTGCAGTCAAAGCTCCCACTGTCTAGAGTGTTAAAATGAAACAGTTTTCTCTTTATTAAGTACCTCCTTGAGACTCCCTCTGCTGGACACTCGGGGTGAGCATTTTAGAAAGAACTTGGCATTGAATTCACAACTGTAATAAAGGAATAAAAATTCCTCTTCCAGGAGGCTGGGTAGGTGGGTCGGGATGTATTTTGTCAACTTTGCACAAAGCCACCCCGGGAGCTTCATTTATCATGTTGATTTCATTTGAAATCCATGAGGAATGTAGGCTACTCCCCCTGGGGCTAAGCAAGACCCAGCACAGTTGGTCCTAGAACCTTGTTCTTTTTAGTGATTCTATCGGAAAAAGAATTACAGGTGTGTAAAATGTTACACTGCAGGACTGTGGAGCTCGGAGGTCTTTCTCCGCTTATAGTTTTACTTTCCAGCCCTCCTCTATCCCAGGCAACCTAATCTGTCACCTCCTTTCAACCCTGGGGTTTCTTGAGCCTTGTCTGTGGGTTCTCTTAATTGTTCTTTTGTTTGAAGCCTTTTTTATTCTTTGGGAGCATGTCTTTACATTTTTAGACTTATTTTCCTAGTCTTGCTCAGCACCACTTCTCTACCAACCCAGCCACTCATACCAAAGCTCAGGCCTGTCTGGTCTTTCTGGGAGAGACAAGCTATGAGACAGAGAAATGACCTCCATAGTCAAGGTCTATGCTTCCAGGACCTACATTCACTCACAGTGCTGAGTGTGTCCAAGACTACAGTGACCTCTCCCTTGACCCCTAGTGGCAATCTGTGGATTCAGTGAACCTGATTTTTATCATATTTCAACCAGAACCCAGGGTCGGTCTGGTCTCTCTGACTCTGTCTCTCTCTCTCTCTGTCTGTCTCTGTCTGTTTCTCTCTCTCTCTCTCTCTCTCTCTCTCTCTCTCTCTCTGTGTGTGTGTGTGTGTATGTGTGTGTTTCTTAAATGAACAGGGCTTTTCTTACAGACTTTTCTAAAGGAGGGATTTCTCCTCCTAATAGTTCCACATGATTCTTCTCAGAAGTCTAATGACACATGAGACTTTTTAGCTGGAATTTCCCAAATGGAGTGTGACTCAAATACCAAGTGAAGGCTGGAATGTAGAAATCTGGATAGGTGTGCTGTTTTTGAAACAAAGCATATTTGATAATACGAATTAATAAGTGGCCAAGTGAACAGTCTTCTAGTACTGTCTTTAAGAGTCGGTTTATGAATATCACATTAGTTTTCAGTGACTGCTTGTAATAAAGGGGGGTATGTTCTTAGAAGGTTAAACATTTGCCCTGTGATTATATTTCTCCATCAACTTGCTTACCAAGGCCTTTTCAGTATGCAGTGCAAAGGTCAACCACAGGGGTCTGTATCTCTATGAGTTCCCAATTAGAGAGACCTAAATTCCAAGTTAGCTATGTCTTCCTTACCTGAGATGTGGCTTGTTGATCAGTGTGGAGGAAACCAAAGAACCTTTCACATTCAGACTTGTAAATACTGAAGTCCCTCATGAGATGGACCCAGAGACAGCTGGTCACCAAGATGCAAACCAAGAAACAAGATACTGAATCATCTTCCTGAAAAGAATTTAGTGATTCATCACCTATAATGTTTTTGCCTGTGTTTTTGTTGCAAATTTTTAAATAAGAAAGCGTAACTGTTGTTTTCTTTGTTAACATTTGAATAGTGAATAAAAACTCATTAGTTTTATCTTTGATACTGGACAGGATGGCAGGACATTCAAATCAGAGAAAGTGGAGTTTGAATCTAGCTTATGACTTTAGTATCTTACTTTTCAGAACTTTGAGCCTTTATTGGATTGTGTGAGGATACTATTAGAGCCGGGTATATTTAGTAGAGTTCCTGCCTAGAGTAGGCATTTTCTCAGTATGTGTTAAATCCCTCTGTCTTCTTAGTTGTTTACAGGCATGATGAATCTAGGGAAAGCATAACCCTCAAATAGTTTAGAAAACCAGCAATAGAAACATTTCAATTTCAATTATTAATCTCCTGCTATTCTCTTTCTACTTTGGGAACCAGCAACAATAAACCCCCATAGCCACAGAAGAAAGAACCTTTTTTTTCCTCCTCTGTGACCTTTCCAGCGTCTTTATTCCCATCAAGCTTCTGCTGGTTTCAAGTAGAGAATGTCTCTTCCATAGCAGCACTTTGTGCTCCATTAAAAATGCACAAACAGCTAGTAAGGCAGACTTTCAGGGGCTGCAGCTGTGTTCCTGGAAGTTATCCCTGAGAATGAAAGGTGACCTTTGCCCTTTCAAGGACCCATTCCTATACAAGGTGGCAGGCTGGGTAAGGAGTCCCCAAAAGTTCCTTACTGGTTCTTCTCAGAGGAGAGGCACCTCCCCAGTCACATGGCAGGGTCTGCCTCACCAGGCAATTAGATATGAATTTCTTACCAAAAAAAATTGGGGGCTTTATGCAAATTACAGCTGCTTACATTCTTCATATTTTATGTTTCATGGTCCTTCATTTCTTTCTTCCTTTCTTCCATAGAGATCAGTCTTAAGGCTCTACCTTTGAGGCTTGTATGGAACAAAGTACCGATGATCAAGAGGGTAGGACGTGTGTGCATTTTTTATTGTTCTCAGAATGCGTGCTTTGCTAGTGCTTTCTGTTAGCCTTAGTATGACGATTCAACCACTCGCGGTTGCAGTCAAAGGCTGGATTCAGAAT
Source organism: Rhabdomys pumilio (assembly GCA_030674055.1). Taxonomy (NCBI): domain Eukaryota; kingdom Metazoa; phylum Chordata; class Mammalia; order Rodentia; family Muridae; genus Rhabdomys; species Rhabdomys pumilio. The sequence continues at coordinate 45,187,353 of JANHMN010000016.1, read as the reverse complement.
AATGCCAGCAGACTTTGTGTGACCACTAATAGAGTGTAAACTTGAAAGGCCTACACTCATAATAGCTCCATTTCATTCGACAATACTTTGTTGAAGGAGAAAGAAAAAAAAAACCCAGAAAATTGAAAACCCAGAGTACAGGAAGATCTTTATGTTTTTTTCTTTAAAAGAAACTGAGACTCTCGAAGGTTGATGATGGTGATTATGACTTAGACCGGGATTTGGGTCATGTACTTTCTGCACTCTCTACTCGCTGAACTCCCTGTTTGTTCCCTCATTCCGCAGACCAGGGTGCATCTGTCATGCACTCATTCAGCAAACATTTACAAAGGCTCTGCTGTGTCCTGGGCCTCATGGCAGGTTCTGTGTTTAGAGAAATGACAAAGACTTGGCCTCTGACCTCTGGGAGTTCAGGAATAGGGGAAGTGAAAGTCAAAATATTTAAACTCATACAGATTCACTGGGCAGTGTGTCTGACCCAGATGCAGTGGTTGTTTGTTTGTGGTTGTTTGTTTTTGTTCGTGACAGTTTGTACATTCTCTTGTTTTCTTGAGGTGTGAAGGGAAGACCCCAACTTCCCTTTTATGTTGAAATGTTTTCTTTAGTTGAACTAATTTTTTTTTATGAATTTCAAAGCTTCTCATTACAGATTTCCTTAGAAATTTCTTAAATATCACTACCTCTTTTGCAGAGGATGCTGTTTTCCTCTTTCATTATTTAACTTTATTGTGTATCGTCATCAGTGCAAATACTGTTCTCACATGCACATGCTGCTGGGGTACTTTTGGAATTTTACATTTAGAGTTGAAGGCTGTGTTGTGAGTGGTTCTCCCATCCGTGTGTGCCTGTTGAAGAATTCCTTCCTGGCTTCAGTGTCTCACTTGTATTCCAGATAGTCATGTGGTGGGGCACTCACTGGCGGCACATAGATGGGTCATCACAGTAGTTATTTCCCAGAGCAGGCCATTCTGGGAAAAGGCTGGCTGTGCTTGGAGCAGGAGCCTCTGAGGAGTGAAAGTTGCCTCCCTTGCCTTCAGCAGAGTCACCTGGGTGGGGGTCAAGGGGATATGTGTGCTCTTGTCTAATCATACAGGAGATGGCATCGTTCCTATTCCCTTTGTAGCCACGGAGGAGAAAACACTCCCCTCTCTTCTTCCTGCAGCTGTGTTCTTGAAAAGTATCTCTGAGAATGAAAGGTGACCTTTGCCCTTACCAAGGACTCATTCCCTGACTTGAATCTTCAGCTCACTGGTAGCTGTTATTCAGGAGAGAACATTAGCAATTCCTCATTAACCAGTCCTAGTGTTTCATGAATTTGATGGTCCAGAGATCCCAGGGCCTGCTAATCTCATCTGCTTCCAATCAAACTTGTTTTCTTTTACTTTTTTCTTTAAAACCTTTCATATATTTGAAGATAATAATTGGACTCCTTACTTTTTTTCCCCTGCAGAACCTATTTTTGCCTCTCCTTTCCCTGTTGTGAACGCTCTAGTTTCTCTCCATTAAGAAAAATGGTGGTGATCAAATCTGAATGCAATTCTTTAATGATAGTCTGTAGTATGAAACATGCAAGAAAAGGGAACTTTAGGATTCTCACTTCCTAGGAAACTTCTGAAGAGCAAGAATTGTAGCTGTACAATTCCTTAACCCTCGTAGGAACTTTATAAATGTTTGTAGCATTGCCTTCTTTTTAATGTCATCTGAGCAATATTTTACAACAGCCTAGGATTCATGACTTGCTTGTACTCAATTGGATCCTGAGACTTAAAAAAAAAAAAAAAAAGATAGGATCTGACTTGATAGACCTGGCCGTCCTGGAACTAGGTAAGTTCAGGCTGGCCTGAAACTCCTCTTGCCTTTGCCTCCAGAGTACTGGAGTTAAAGTATGTATGTCACATGCTTGTACCCTGCTGAATACACTTTTGTCTAACAGCCTCACCCCCCAATAAAGATGCCCCTTTCTGTTCAACTTTGAATTTCCAGCTCTTAGGGTCTTTCTTGAATGTCTGATGCAGAACAGACAGGATGCAGAGGGTGCAAACTCGGATTGCTCTTGGTTGAAGAAAAGAGTACACAGAGTCTGTGACTCAGTATAATATTACTTCACCCAGGGTAGGAAGGACAGTTTGTCAAATTCTTTATAGATTCTGAGTCAGCAAAACCCATACCTGTTTTACCAGTCAGTGAGCCAGGTGTTTATGATCGTGGTTACAAGGCCAACTTCAGAGGGTATCTTCCTCCCTGACAGTCTAGAAAGGACAAAGGTATAATGGACAGTCTCATTGTCAATGGGTCATTTTCTGATGGATGGGTTTGCTATTAAAAAAGTAACTTAGGAAAATCATTACCAAAAACATGTAGCAAACCTTCAAAACTAAAAGCTAGTCTTGTGGTGTCATTATTTGTGAATCTGCTACTGACTAGATCTGTAGTGAAGTACGTTGTATTCTTTCTTTTATGATTCTTGCCTAACTACTTTTGCCCTAGTACATTCTGATCAATTAAGTGCCATGTTTAAATAGAACTAAGACTGATAGACTCTTTTGTGTGTGCTAATGTATAGACATTATAAAAACCTCTGTCACAAAGAGTGTCATCTAATACTTAATAGAACAAGGCACCCCTCCCTTGGTGGTTGTGTCCAGCTGCAGTGAGAAATTGCTGCAAAGCACTTCATAACACGGGATGACAACAGCCCTTCTCGTCCTCAGTTACTGAGTCTTGATTACAAAGGCTTGGTTGTGAAAATGGGGCATTTCCCTCCACACCAATATTTTCTTTCTTTCTTTCTTTCTTTTTTTGGTTTTTCGAGACAGGGTTTCTCTGTGTAGCCTTGGCTGTCCTGGAACTCACTCTGTAGACCAGGCTGGCCTCGAATTCAGAAATCCGCCTGCCTCTGCCTCCCAAGTGCTGGGATTAAAGGCGTGCACCACCACCGCCCAGCAATATTTTCTTATTCAATCTGTGAATCATTCCTCAATTATAAAGTGACTTTTCCAAGGGTTTGTCAAACTCCATTGTGCCAGTTTTGTGTAGAACTTTGGCATCATCCTATTTAAGAAGCCCATTTTTGTGGTCTTTGTACCTGCAGCCTGTAAAAATAACACAAAAGAAAGATTTGGAAAACTGGTTTGTTGCAAGTTGTGGAAGGTTTCTTCCCCAACCCCCGACTTCTTTCTACCCTCCAATAAAGAACTTACAGAGCTCTGTCAAAACCAGATTGTAGATTTGTGGAATTCTGCAGAAAGACAGCCGAGTTTACCCTCCACAGTCTGTGTACCTGCATCCGATCGTCACAGTTCACGCTGATAGCAGCAGGGACTTCAGGTGGGAAGGCAGTTTCAGAGAATCTTGTTCCAGGGAAAGAGAAAGGTCACTCCAGAAGGCACACACATAGTCTGCTTCACTTTGGATCATTTGTATCTGTAGCTACAGCCTAGAATGATCACTGTAATTCATTAAGTATGACCTGAACCGTAAGGAAAAGATTAATTGATATTCATTATGTTCTGCTTACTGAAATGGGGAAGGCTTTCTAATGTATTACAGAAATGAAAATGGTCAAAATAAAGTTTCACTTGATTATACCATGACTCACTCCACAAAGGATTTAAGGGCACATAAAGAGTTAAATTTCTAGTAGGGAGAAAGATTAATTTATGGAGATCAATTTCGTGGCTCAGCCTATTCCAGGGAAGCTGGATAAATGAGGTAGTCCTTTTATAAAGACAACAGAAACAGCCGAAGCTCTTGTGCTGGCTTAACAAGGTGAATGAGCAGAGTGCATAATGGGATTCATTTGCAAAGTAATTTTTGCTTGGCTGGAGTGGTAAGCACAAAACAGACCAGCAGATGAGGACAGTAAGTGTTTTGGATCAGTTGTCAAAAGCTTAAAAGGGGTTCCAATTCAAGAGACATTTTATGGTGTGGAGAAGGGGACTAGTATCAAAATGATACTTGAACCAGGTGATTTTTAGTGGCTTGGATGTAATAGGAGGCAGGAGGGAACTTCGGGGAGCCTGCCAGGAGGCTGGATACTGTGGAAGGAGGTGTGAGTATTCTGGAGATGGCTGGTGTCTGAGGTGCAGCAAGTCCATTCAGAGAGAATATTTGTTAGTGGTGTCTGACCCAGAGGTTCAAGAAGAATTTGTTCTATTTTGCTTTCTTTCTGTACCCCTGGTAGGGATCGAGAATCAGGGAGACATGCTTTGGATAAAACATTTTTTTTTTTTTTTTAAATTCTTTTAAGACTCTTGTAGGTTTCTTTATATTGTACAAGGCCTTCTTGGACCATAGTACAATCTGGTAGGGCCTTCATGAGTTAGTGTTATACCTCTGACATGTGAGGGTCCTAAAGTCCAGATCAAAGGGGCTGCAGATGCTGCCTAGGGAGGCTGGGGTGGGAGTTGGGTGGAGTTATGGCAGTGTGCACAGAAGCTCACAACAGCCTAGAATGCTTAGCTTCTAGGTTCCTAGGATTCATTAGAACCACTTCCTGTTATCCTCAGTCTTTGAGGGAGCTACTGACTCCTAGGGTGCCTGGCAGCCTGCAGTATTGCACTGAGACCAGCACCTAAAGGTTGTGTTTTTCTTTCCTGGGGAGAGCAAAGTCCTCAGTTCCAGCATTTTCAGTCTTCTGTTAGTAGCTCATTTCTTATATTTTCCTGAATGAGTTTACAGTTTGTCACCATGAGCTACTTATTAACAACAGAAAATCACAGGCAAGGGACCAGTATAATCATTAGTTTCACAGAACCTCAAAGCACTTTTAAGTCATAAAGCAGCTTTGAAAACAATTTTGCCTTCCTAAGGTCCAGTTTTGAGTCATTCTTGCCCTTTGACATGACCACAAACTTGAGACTTGCTACTGCTTTCAATAACAACATGACCCCACTTGGGATCCCGTGAACACACTTGCACTGGTGTTAGTTTTGATCTGGTTTGGAAGCATTTCCATCCTGCTGAATGACTTCTGGACACAGGCCTTACTTGACACTGACAAGAGTATAAACTAAGGGCAGATTTGCTTTGACAAGAGCAGATCTTGGGGCAACAGTGCATCTGATTATCTATGCCACTCTGTCTTCCTAGTTGGTGAGTCCAAACTGTAACCACCCCACCTCCTCTTGAGACCTGGGGTGTCCCATGGATGCTTGTCAGGCCTAGGAGTGCATACCCACAGACCCTGAGAAGGCTTGATACCTATGCACAGGGAGCCTACAGCCCTGGGGATGTAGGAGATAGTGGATTCTCAGCCTATGGATGGGCACATCCCTTGACTCTGGATTCCCCTCAGCCATAGAGCAGGGTGCTGGGTGCTCTGAGTCTTGCCTAAAGGCAGTGCTAATAGCGGGGCACCTTGTGTTTCAAACACTTCAGTAATGAAGACTATTTGAAATATTTCCTCTGTGCAAATGACAGCTGTAATTGTCACCTCATGTTCTGTTCCTCATTCTCCTCTCTCCTTCCTATTCATCTGATGCTTGGGGTTGCTTCATAAAGCACAGGAGTCATGAAATTGACCCATGTCCTATGCTTGCTAAGGTAGCTCCAATAGTCAGCATGCTTCTCCCATCAGTGAAACTTCATGGAAGACCTAGTAAATCTGATAGCTACTTTGTTGTGTGATCTTTGGCCACTGGCAGTTTGGGCCTCCCCTCCTGCTCATCCTTGACAGTATCTCTCCTCTCTACTTTAAGTGCTTATTATCTACCCACAGGGCCCTCTGCCTACCTATTTATCCTTCTGACTCTGTGGGTCTTGGGCATGTTTGTGCCTTGTTATGCTGGTAGGTGGGAGGGTCTTAGGGATGCTCTCTGAAGTATATCTTTGTGGGGCACTATTTTGGAGAACCATCAGTCACTTTGAGGGCTTGTTAAAACATGTGGCCCTGCCCCTAGAGTTTCTAATTTGTAAAGTCTGTGATAGGCTCCAGTTGCATTTCCAGTGGAAAGTCATTGTTTTGGAGGAATACATTCTTAATGAAGAATCAATGCATATTTAAAATCAAGTATTTTGATGAAAGTTTTTCTTAGATGTGTCTGGGGGCGGGGGCAACACGGCATTAGCAGGACTGACAGTCCTGCTTCTTTGTAACTATAACTTCCTGAGAGGCTCAGGAATGTGCAGAGGCTGCCTCTGTCCTCTCATAGACCTTCCCATGCCCTCAGGCATGTCAGCGTTTGCGAGAGTTACATCCTCTGGGCCTTCCACAGCCAACTAGTCTGCAGTTTGGCCCTGGGACTCTGTAACAGACTGGGCAGTCCTCATTCACATAGTAACGTATTATTATTAGCTAATGTTTAAGAGCTCTGTGATTTTCTTAATTTATGGAAGGGGAAATTGAGGCTTGACAGTATTTAATAATGTATTCAAAGCCTCTGACTAGTCATAGTAGAGCCAGAGCTTGAACCTGAGACCACCTGGCACCAGCCTGCTCTTGTCTTGACGTGCAGGCTGCTCTCCTTCTCACAGGTTTGTTAGAATGACCCAGACAACACACAGTAAAGATCTAAAATCTTTCATAGAGAAGAAATAACTAAGTTAAGACCATTCATTAGTGCTAGCTTGTTAATTTCCCAAACAAAATGTTCTTCTATAATACCCAAGCCAGACAAAGTAGTGAGAGGAAGCACAGTGTAGTGGCTGGTGTGGAGGAGGGGTGTGCAACAGGACGGCCAAGCCATGAGCCCACTTTGAGCAAGGAGATGTGTAATACACACAGACTTATCAAGCACTCGAGGTTGCCTGTTGCATAGTAAGACTTTACTGGATCCCTGTGGAATTGCTGCAGAGGTGACTGTACTGTTAGCAAACTATCTGATGACATAGGGAGGTGAGGCAGCCCACCCTGCAGAAGGGTCAGTACAAAGTAGCCTATATCCAACTGGTACCTTTTATTGTCAGATTATACCTGTGTAGTGGAGACTTCCCAACCATTGTAGATAAGGGAGTGGAATTAGTAAATACTGTTGATTCTTCTCCAGACATAAGTGACTCTGTTTCAGTCAAAGTCTGAGTATTTTAAAACTGCAGAGACAGATTTATGTTGCTTTCCTTGAAAGATAAATTGGTAGGCATAGAAGTTAGGTCTGAAAGGGTTCACTAGAACCCAGTACAAAAACCACACCACTCACTTCAAGTATGGCATGACTTTTTTTTTCTATCTGAGATAAGATCTTTCTATGTAGCCCTTACTGGCCTCAAAGGCTAGCACAGATCTCAAGATCCTCCTACTTTAGCCTTCTGAGTGCTAGAATCACAGGCTTGTGTTGTTACACTTTAAGTGTGTGTGTGTGTGTGTGTGTGTGTGTGTGTGTGTGTATACATCAGTTCCAGAGTGCAGTCAAATATTGGGATTAAACCCAGGATCTTCCACATTTGAAACAAGTGCTCTACCATGAGATACAGCCCAGGCAGGCCATATGACATCTCCTATCTCTGGGACGAATTAGGTAAGCCAGACTCTGGTGCCTGAGAGCGCTCAACAAATGATGGAGGAGGAGCCCTAAAGTGAGGAGGAGAAAGCTGACAAGTTATATCGTGTCACCACATTTCATAAGTCTTATGAGATTGACCAATATCAACTGAGCACACTCAGCATGCCAGAGACTGTTCTAGGTGTCTACTGGACAGCATTGCTCCAAATGGATAAAACTCTGCCCTGAAGCAGCTTGTGTTGTAGTGAATGAAAACAAATAATTTAGGTTTTTTTTTTTTTTTTTTAAAGCTTAAAGGAAATAGAAGTGGACATTTATTAAATCCCTGGAAAGGTTGAAATTTCTAAGATTAGAATCTATAGATGAAATCACAGGAAAATATCATTAATATTGTCAGAGTAAACATTCTCCAAATGTTAAGATTATTTCTGGCTTTACCATCATGAATTATTCCTTAGGATAATTCCCTGTAACATTAAAGTTTGTCTGAATTTTAAGATCTGTTCTCCAAATTATGTTTACCAGGTCATTTGAACACTTGCCATATTTTAGATATATACCAGTAGATTAATTTCTTCCTCAAAGTGCTTTCAAACTAAACAACTCAAATTGCCAAGATAAAGACTTAAATGAGCCCTCCTGTTTCTTGTGGAGGGAAAAGGAGTTCCTTGCTTGGGTCTGAACCCTGTTGTCTAGTTCTTTTCTCTTTGAGTGACATGTGTCCTTGACTTCAGGGTGTCTGTGACTCTCAAAGTTCTGTCAATACTTGGACTGTTTTTTTTTAAAATTTAATTAATTAATTAACTTCTGGAGTCATGAAGTTTATTTGATATCTCTGTGTAGAGATCTCATGGGTATTACAACTAACACATCTAAAATAACTCTCGGTCACCTGTGTGAAGTACACTCCAGTTCTGTGCTTTGTTCCCACCCAGTCCATTCCACACAGTAGTGGACATCAGAAACAGTGGAGTTGTCCACGCCTTTATTTATAATTTACTTCCTGTTTAACCCATCACCACTTTTTATTGATTTTTTTCCTTCCCAAGTATACCCATTCTCATTATTAGCTGTAGTTATGTTCTATAAAGTTGCTGTGAACCCTGAATTAGTGAACAGTGAGCCATTATTGGTAGGGAAAATATAGGACTAATTTCCTGTGAGTTTTTGGTCATATTTTTAATTGACCTCTACATGACATCATTAACATTGGTATTTTAAGTTGGAAAAAAGTAACATTCATGTAATGATGTAATTTGGTACATACATTTGTGTAACAGTGTTTTTGTATGTTTCTGCTTACAGACAGTTTTATTTTTACTTTTATTTATGTGCCTGTGTGTGTGTGTTCGTGTGTTGGAGAGAGGGTGAGAGAGAGGAATGCACACACACACACACACACACACACACACACACACACACACATATGGGCATATGCATTCCATGGCTGTGTGGAGGTCAGAGGACAACTTTGGAATTGTGTTTTTTCTTCTCCCTTTAAATGGGATTGAACTTATATCACCAGGTTTAGTGAGGTGCTTTAACTGCTGGGTTATCTTGCTGTTGACTAACACTGAACTCACATCCAACAGTGCTATAACTAAAGCCCAAATATGCTTATCAGATGCATGCTTTTTCTCATAAGGAACAGCACATCTTATATCTTGAAGCTCATATGAACACCCATCACAGTGCTTGAAACTTTAGCTTTTTTTTTTTTTTTTGGTTTTTGGAGACAGGGTTTCTCTATGTAGCCCTGGCTGTCCTGGAACTCACTCGGTAGACCAGGCTGGCCTCAAACTCAGAAATCCGCCTGCCTCTGCCTCCCAAGTGCTGGGATTAAAGGCGTGCGCCACCACCACCCAGCTAAACTTTAGCATTTTTAAACAGAAAAATCAACAAATAAAAAAACCACAAAAAGACAAAAAAAAAAAAAAAAAAAAAAAAAAAACCTATATGGTGTATAGGGCAGTTGTTCCTGATGTAAGAGGTAAAATAAGAAGCCAGAGCATCACTTTGCTGGGCTTCAACTAGGGACACATGAGGGTGGCATGGCCTCCCAGCTGTTCTGCTCTTGTATAGGAATGAGACAAAATTCCCTAAGTAGTGATTTTGGAGTTGCAGACCAGTTTTAGTGAACAGATGAATTTATGTCACAGAATCCTGAGTAAGGAAGGTGGACTGTGACTTATGAACCAAATTCTTCCTACTGCTATACCTACCTCGGGGCTGGCAAACTTTTTCTGTAAAGGTCCAGATAATATATCTCTTGGACTTTGGGCAACATTGTATGTACTGTAGTTGTCATGTGGAAGCAACAGAAAGGTTGGGCTATATTCTCTTTGCGAAAGTATACTTTGGGCTGAATTGGGCACCATTAACCTACCCTGTTATTTTGACTGGCTTTGTGTGTACATGTGTCTGTGCGTGTGCGTGTGCGTGTGCGTGTGTGTATGCATGTATGTGCCTATGGTAAACGCTAAAGGTTGATGTCAGGTGTCTTGTGCAACTGTTCTGTTTTATCAAGACAGTCTTTCACAGAACTCACTGATTGGCTGGACTGACTGGCCAGTAATCCTCAGGATCTGCCTGTTTCAGCTTCCCCAGCACTGGGGTTATTATGGGCATATACTACTGCTCCCGTTTTATGTGGATGCTGGGAACAAACTCTGGTTCTCGTGATTGTGCCACTAGCCTTTTACAGCTATCTCCTAGCCCCATAATCTAGCTTTCTAAATTGGCTCCTCATGGCTCTCCTCCTCTTCCTCCTCTTCCTCTTCTTCCGCTCCTCTTCCTCCTTTTCTTTCTCCTCTTCTCCTTTTGAAGTTTGTTTATTTTGAGACAGGTCTTTCAACATAGTCCTGGCTGTTCTGAATCTTGTGATATAGACCAGGCTGGCTTCGAACTCACAGATACCTGCCTGTCCCATCTCCCAAGTGCTGGGATTAAAGGCGTGTGCCATCACACCCAGCTCTCATGCCCAATCTTGAGTCTCTCCAGCATTTCCCACAGTGATATTAAGTGAATATTAGATCCTGTCACTCTGCCACTTCAGATACTCAAGTGCTTCCCCATCCACTTTCAGCACAGTTCCGCATTCTGAATAGCAGAGGTTACAGCATTCCCTACTTATTTGTCCAGTCCCCTCCTACTTGCCACATTTTGGCTATTTCAGTTTTGTGGCTGTTCATGTGTTTGCTGCTCCCATGACATTATGTACAGTCTCTGCATGGAGTACCAGGCAAGTTCCTATTCATGCTGCAGTCAGAGACCAAATGTTGCTCCCTGCTCCTGACATTCCCTAGCCCGCACTGTTAATCACATGCTGATTTCCAACGTCAGAACATCCTATTTTGTTTTTTTGTTCATTTGTTTTTCATTCATAACATTTAACGTTTTCAGGTATCACTGGTTTTGAGTGGCCTTGTTTTCCACTTTCTTCCTCCATGAGGCTGCAGGCTCTACTCGGAGAGGAGCATATTGTGACAGTCTCTGTGGTCTCCACCATATTATAGTTATGTACTACAGAGATGCTAAGTCAGTAGACAATCATACAATATAGGTGTGTTCACACACATTTTATATATTGCTGCAGTAGAGAAATGCAGTGCTGATTCTAAAAGAAAAATTACTGTGTCTGTGGTTGTGAAGGTGTGCCTTTATTGTCAGAGGGCAATTCTGAGGCAGATGCTCTGCCATCATGCCTATCTGGTAAGCATTGTCTGCCAGACAGGAGTGCTGTGTGCAGTCTGGCGAGGTTTTCAGGTGGGGAGGCGGAGGTGAAGTATTGCTGTGGATGCATTTCAGCTGGCCCTGTGAAAACTGACTCTGCTCCACTTTATCCCTCTTAGACCTCAACTGGTAGGTGTTTTATTTTTATTGAAATCCTACCATCTAGGAAAAAAAATCTTTGATTTGTCAGAGAATGATCTAAGCAATGGTGTTCCAACATGGAGATTATTCTGTCATTCCAAGAATCCTGCGTGCCACCGGGAAGATGATCATGTTTCAGATGGGCTTTTATAGGTTAATGGGCATCTTGAAGCTTTAGTTAACTCCTCTGAAACACTCTGCAGTATAGAACATTAGAAAATAAGCAATAAGCATACAACGCGTGTTTCTGCCTGCTGCAACAGATTTCCTCATGCTTTTAAAATATCGTTCTTCCTAGATATTACTATAGTTAGACTTTTCAGGTCTTTCTCTATAAATAGAAATATAAAAAAAAATTTAAATTAAATAATGTTAGTCATTTTATAATCTTTTTTCTTGCTAATTTTATATTTCAGCAAAGCTTATCTTATTTAATCATTTGTTCATACTGTATTTCCATAATTGAAATGACTTTTGAATCTGATACACTGATCAGCATTCACTACAGGTGGAGTCCTGTGTCTGGTTGTAAACTTCCATTTAGTCCCTTAGCCCTGGGTAGTCGATAGACTCTTAAACCTGCCAGTGATTAGGTTGAGGTTTCTCTAGAGGGGATAAGTGTATTTCTTTATTCTCTAATTTCCTATGCCTAAGGTTTTCTTAGGTTCAGGTTGGCTGGAATGCACCAGAGCTGGTTCCTTAGTTTTGCTCAAAAAGACCCACAATTGGCAATGCCCGGTTGTACCACACTCTACACTCACAGCAATACTTTGAGATACTTATTTGCCTGAGATGTCACCCACACCATCTGAGGTTAAACTTTTGGAGCTTTGTTGGTAAACTTTTGGAGACTTTAGTTTTAATTTATATTTCTTTTATCATAAATAAATAAGATTATGTTTTCATATATTTAACTGGCATTTTATATTTGTTTTATGTAAATTGTATTCTGAACTTTACACATTGTTTCAATATTTTGTTGATCTTTTCTTTCTTATTTCTAATAGTTCTTTATATATTGTATTTGAAGTGAGTTGTAAAAATCTTTTCTAATTGGTCATGATGTTTAGCCCATCTCTTTAATGTAATCTATCTTTTTAAAAATAGCTTTGGTATTTTGATTCAGAGTTAGACCTTTTGTATGTCTTGTTTTAAGTTCCTTTTGGACATTATTGAAATCTATTTTTTTCCATTTATATGTTGCTTTTTTGTTTGTTTGTTTGTTTTGTTGTTGTTTTTTTTTTGTTTTTAAACTATGATAGTATGTGTCCTGAGGTTTGAATATAGCTTTACATTTTCCCAGTACTCAGTTGTCCCAACCCAATTGCTAAAGGTTTTTCTTCTTGACATGTTATCATAATGATCATAATGTCTTAACATCCTGTAAGTTTGGGGTTCTGCCTTTGGGCTCTGTGTGTTTCCACCAGTTGGTGATGACTGAAGCCTGAAGCTTTTAGTGTCTGAAGAGACTAGTTCTCTCTCATTGTGCTTCCTCTTCAGAGGATTACTGGCTATTCTTCATGTTTGTTTTTCCATTAAAACTTTAGAATCGATGTAACTTGATTCCAGGAAAAAATAAGCCTGTCTGTTAACCTTTCCATTGGGATCACATTAAATTCATAAAGTTCTTAGGAGGGACCAATGTCTTTCTGAAGTTGAGTCTGCCTAGCTAATGCCACTTCCCCTGTGTGTTCTTTCTTGTGCACTTTAGTAACTTTGAAAGTTTTATTTTTATAGGCTATGTAACTTTTGATCTACTTCTTAAAAATAGAGAGTTTTTTATATTCTAACTGGTTATTTTCATAACTAGACTGTTGATTTCTAACTGTGTTTCTGACAGCTTTATTGAGATTCACACAAATTTCTTTTGTAAACTATCTAGTTAAATGAATTTTAGTCTATGCACAGAATTTTGTGTCTTAACTACTTTGAGTTTTTACATTTTCCTCATCCCCAGAAGGAACCCTGTACTCATTAGTAGTCCTTTTTCATTCTCCCCTCCTCTTCCTCCTCCTCCTGGAAACCACTAGTCTGCTTGGTGTTCTGGACATTTCTTATAAATGGAATCATGAAGTGTGTGGTCTCTTGCAGCTGGCTCTTTTCACTTAGCGTGATGTTCTTGAGCATTGCCCATGTTGTAGCGTGTGTTTGCATTTTATGCTAGCTATTCTTCTCTGTGATGATATCTCATTGTGAGTAACTGTGTTTCCCCCCATGGTTCCTCTATATATTAATTCTTACTTGTAGTTCACATTGGTGAGATTTCATGAGAGCAGAGAAAAGGCTTTCAATTCTAAAACCACAATGTTGACATAATGTCTGGCAAATATTTGGTATTTAATAAATGCTTATTGAGTCAGTGATTGGATCTGTTATGTTTCTAGGCCACCTCTACTTTTTAAAGTTAAAATCTGCTTTAGTACCTATAAATTAATTTCTGTTTTTCCCCAGGCAAAACATAATTAGAGGGAGGGTTGTTTTTCTCCTCTGGGAAAGTCATGTGTTATATCCAACAGCCTGGCAAAAGTAATTTTGTATGATGTATGGTCTGTGATAATCAACATTACTTTTTCTTACATTAAAACAAATGACTGTGAGTTGCTGGTACATATGTCTAAGAGTCTCATTATCTTTTCAGGAGGATGGTTTTTACCACTAGAAGACTATGGCTGTTGAACAAGTTGCTAGCAAATAAAAAACAAAAGAGAGAAATTAGGTGAAAGTATTGTTCTAGGATTTGGAATAGGGATGGTTGAATGAGCTTGATCAGCTTATGTGTGTTTAAGAAGAAGTCCTAAGCTTACCAAGAACTGTGTTTCAAAACCTTTTTCTAAATTTATTTTGTAAGGTGCTTATAGAAAAAAGTGATGCCAGTTACGATTTAGTTGTAAAGCTGGATGGTGGTGGCACACGTCTTTAATCCTAGTACTTGGGAGGCAGAAGCAGGTGGATCTCTGACTTCCAGGTCAGAACTGGCTGCTCTTCCAGAGGACCTGGGTTGGGATCCCTGCACCCCTGTGGTAGCTCACAACCACCTGTAACTTTAAACCCAGGAGATTTGTTGTCATCTTCTGGCTTGCATGCACATGTATAAGCAAAATACTCATATACATGAAAATAGAAATAAAAATTAAAGAATATATGATATGAGAGAGTATTATCTGATACATGATACACATGGTGGGCAGGAGGCATATTGTAATTCCATTTATCTTCCACGCACATCTTTAAGACAAAATAACTGAAATACATATGGTTTGTAAGGAAAGGGAAATAATTAAATGTCAGAAAAATAATACTTTTTAAAAATATAAATATTTTGAAGATGTTTTAATTAGGTCAGATTGTATGTGTGGAGAGGTTGGCAGGGACTTTAGGATATGGTCCAAAGATTTAGAGATTATTATACATTAGGCATGTTTGCATTGGAATAGGAAAGAGAGGGAAAGAGGGAGGAAGGGAACAACAGAAGGAAGGAGAAAGAGAGAAGTAGAGATTGACTAATTGATCATTCATTGGTTAAGTGAAGCAAATTGAATTCTCCAAAGTGTCTTGGCCTGAAGATGGCAAAAGTAAAACATGGTTCATGCGTTTACAGTAAGAAAATACCTGTCTGAAAGGAACAAGGACAGAAGTAATAGTTGAAAGGTCAGATAGATAAAAAAGATTAGCTGTGGGTCTAACCTGAACCAAGGGCTTGAAAGGCACAGGAAGCAGATCTCATCAGACTGGAACTGGGGCTGCATGCTGAGATCTCTTAGCAGTAGCCCTGAGGACAAGCTTTGTTTGGTCCTGGATGTGTTCAAAATGAGTGAACACCTTTGGATGCACAAAGTAGCTGGTGGACTAGGTGACCTTTACAGATTCTTGGGAAGATGGCCTCATAGTTAGGACTGTGCAGTATGCCACTGCAAGGAGGATACGTAGAAGAGGAAAGAGTCATGATTCCCTTGTTGGATAGGCACATCTGCTTAGAGATCAGCGGGGTGGGAGAAAGCTGTTGCTCTGCTTTGGGTTTTATGTACTCCTTATTCGATTGTTGGGTGAGGTGCCTTTATCTTTAAGGGACAGAAATCAAATTCTGAGTGTTAACATAAAGGAAAGCTCACTGCCTCACTTCCAACAAGGTCTGAGGAGGTCGATTCTGGGTTTGTTTATAAAGAACTAATAGGCTGTCGAGGTGGCTCAGTATGCAAAAGCACTCGCAAACCTATGACCTGAATACAGTCCTTGCAACTCATATAAAGGAGGGAACCAACTCCACGGAATTGTCTTCTGATGTCCACACTGTACTCATTTGTCCCTATACATATCCCCCCTCAAAATCACACACACTAATAATAATAATAATAATAATAATAATAATAATAATAATAATAATAATAATTTGAGATGTCTCACTATGTACTGTGTAGCCCTGGCTGACCTGGAACTCACTATATAGACCATACTACCCTCAAAACTCAGAGTTCTGTCTGCCTCTGCCTCCTTAGTGCTGGTTTAAAGGGATGCACTACCACATCTGGCCATAATAAAAAAAAATTTTCTATAAAAAAACAAAACAAAGTACTAGCACTCTTTCCAGTCTTCTTCAGCATCCAAGATGTGTTCAGAAGATAGCTGCTGCCATTTCAGGTATCACATCCAAACCCAGTGATGCCATAGGAGAGAGTTCTTTCTAGTTAGGCCTTTTTACAAGCAAGAACCCTTTTTCTAAAAGCTTTCTGCAGACTCTCCTTCATATCTCTTAGCCAATGTGGTATTACATATCAGTCCCTAAGCCAGGCAATAATAGCAAAGGAGTGGGTTCAAAGTAACCAGGCTGTACATCCCCAGTGCTGGGAGCACCTGTCTGATCAGAGCCATCTCCAAGGCCTGCTGTTCTCGCATAGTTGGGTACATCTGTGCCTTGATCCTATCATCCATGTGCATCATCCATTTCTAATCAAAGATTTATAGACTTCTACATGACTTTAAGTCACCCATGTTTCCTACCCAGGGCAGTGAGAGTGTTTGGCCCTCTCTGGTTTCAGAACGCCATCATTGTTTTCCCTTCACACCTTTGTCTTCTTCCCTAGGAAAATTTTTTTTTTTTTTTTTTGGTTTTTTCGAGACAGGGTTTTTCTGTGTAGCCCTGGCTGTCTTGGAACTTACTCAGTAGACCAGGCTGGCCTCGAACTCAGAAATCCACCTGCCTCTGCCTCCCAAGTGCTGGGATTAAAGGCATGCGCCACCATCGCCTGGCTTCCCTAGGAAATCTACCTGTGGGCTTTATACCAGAGAGGATTTGCCCACACCCTTGACATATATACATATACACATACATATATACATTAAACATAGTCTTGTTATGTGATGTGGGATGACCTCAAACATGAGATTCTTCTGTTCAGCCTCCCAAGTGTTGGGATTATAGGCGTGCAGTGCTATAATTGGCTGATTTTTAGAAAATTGAAGTTCCTGTTAGTTTCTTCAGTGCTGGGAGTCAAACCCCTTGGGCTTCGTATTAATAAACAAATTATCCACTAGTGAACTTCAGCCACAGCCCTTTATATAACCCAGGAATAGCTAAGTTTTATTAGATTTTATTAGCGTGCGTGCTGTGTGATTGTATGTGCCTGCATATGTGTACGTTCTTACCTGACTTGGTTTTGATGGAGCTGGTTTTCTTGCTCTATACATAGTTCTCTTCCTTTTGTCTTGATAGTTTTAGTTGTGTTGTGAGAGAATGTGTCTGAAGTGTGTGGTTTTAGCTCTTCCTTGCTGTCTTCAAAATGGTCTGGACATACCCAGCTGTGCTCTCCACTGACACGCAAGGTTTTGAGTCGCCTATTTTCCTAAGCTAGATAATATTTGCAGGTCATCTACTGTTTGTGCACCTTCCATCACAGGAGATTTAGATAAAATAATTAGCATTCTTCAAATGGTTCTGCAATTAAGGGACAAGGGCTTGAAGGACAGGTTCCTTTTTTTTCTTTGCCTTCAGACCTGACTGCTTAACAGTATGCTCCCCCAATCATCTTTCTAAGGGTATCTCTTAGGCAAACAGAGATTTGAGGTAACCATGACTATCCTGAATCTACAGAGAGCAGCCTAGGGCCTTGAGCTTTCCCCTGGTCTGTTTCCATGTCTGACTCCTGTGTGGCTCCTGCCTTTGAAGTCAGGTGGAAGCCAACAGGTGAGGCTGTTGCCCTCTTTCTCTTTGGTTATTCTGTTGTAACCTTTAGTCTAGGAAAAATGCCAGTCTTCGTTTCCAAGAATCATATCTCCCTAAATGGGGCAATCTGCTTTAAATGCCTTTTCCACTGGCGCCTTCCCCATCTCACAGTTGGCATAGTTAAAGGGACAGGTGCACTTTAATGTTTTTTAAAAACTATTTGTACTGTACTGGATTAGGGTGTGTGGCCCAGAGCCTGTTGGGGTTCATGTCCATGCTACACATGTGCAGAAATACCCAGTTCTTCACACTGCAGTCATGTCACAGGCTTTAAGAGGCAGTGGGTCTCTAGATGCTTTTCTCTTGGGTCCCACATGTCTAACATACTTCATCTCCTGCCCCCTTCCTCTTCTGCTTCATCCAGTCAGCTGTATGTCCATCTGTCTATCCGTCTGTCTGTCTCTGAGCAAGTGGGCTATGATGGTACATAAACCTTTATCTATCTTGTTGGAAAAACTTACATGCTGTGTTGAAACATACTCTTTCTATATGGTCCCAGGAGAGGGTTTTCTCTGTCACTCATGATCTTGGTATCATTCCTGTTTCTCCCTTCTCTGGTATTTGTGCTGTGGGTATGTGCCATGCTGCTGTTCATCCTTAGAGTTCCTGCTGCTCCCAGTGAACTGTATGGCATGTAGGAAGTCTCTAGTGATTACTGTCTTCCCTGATTACAGTATGGCTACCTGGCTAGCTCCTTCCATTGAGCTCCTTGAGAAGCTGGCTTTTTAATTACTTCAGCTTCAGCCAGTCTTTTTTAAGGGCATTCTGGTACCTCTGCTGCCCTCTGCTCCACAGAGGCAGCTAGCTTCTGTTACGTTACTTTCTGGAGCCAGTGCATTGAGGCACACTGTATGTAAATTCTGATGTTAGTTGTTCAGCTGAGAACAAACTAGTGAACCCGCAGTGCCCTCCTGAGTAACTTTAAAGAGTCACAGAAGATTCTTGGACAGATACACACCTGTGCCCAAGTTGAGAGACTGATCTATGGTGGGACCTGCCCTTGGAGTTGGTTTCATAGTAATAAGGACAAATTGTGCAATAAAATAATACACTTGTTTCTGTCCTGTTTATCACCTGAGTCCACTATGATTTGAGGTTTGATGTGTATAGCTCTGACTGATAGCAGTTTATTGGATGAGTATGGGAAATTTAGGAATGAAACTGGAAATTTTGGTGAAATTTTGCAGCAGGACAGGTGCTTCAGCATACTGTATTGCTTTGATTGTCTTTTGCTGCATCTGATAAAGTAGACAGAGAAGCAGGATATGCTTCCCAGAAGCTGACATTGGAGAAGTCTGCCCTCAAAAAGAAAAGAAGTCTGAGGAATCAAGCAGTAGACACAGTGGGCCCAGACCCAAGAAATGTGCTTCATAGCTTTCTGAATGAGTTTGGTTTTCAGTTTCTTAGAAGGGATGTGGCCATGACTTGGTACAGAAGAGAGAGCGAGCTGGGTGGAAAAGTTACATGTAGACAACTCAAGTAATAAGCAGGCATGAGGGAGAGGTGGTACAGTTGGGGGAGGATTACAGAGACCAGCAGGTGAGGGTGACTAGAATATTAAAAGTGTATTATTTTATTTGCCAGGAACAAGGAAGTTTGAAGAGTGGTTCTGTGCTCTATTGCATCTTTGATATTTTTTGGGTATCTAGGTCAGTGTTCTCTAGGTAGCAAGAGGAGGGTACACATAAGGGGTGGCACAGAGGCAGCAGGGAGATAGGGAGATGCAATAGGCAGCTTGGAGTTCAGTTGTTGTTGAGCTATAGACATATCTGTACATGGGTTGTGTGCATGTGTGTCTAGTATGTCTCTTTAAGAAGAAGGCTGCTATGCCTTGTGAAACATGCTTTTTTTTTTTTTTTCTTTTCTTTTCTTTTTTTTTTTTTTTTTTGAGACAGAGTTTCTCTGTGTAGCCCTGGCTGTCCTGGAACTCACTCTGTAGACCAGGCTGGCCTTGAACTCAGAAATCCGCCTGCCTCTGCTTCCCGAGTGCTGGGATTAAAGGTGTGTGCCACCACTGCCCAGCATGATGCATGCTTTTAATCCTCTCCCAGGAGGCTGAGGCAAGCAAAGTAGGTGGATCTCTGTGAGTTTGGGGCTACCCAGTCCACACAGCAAATTCCAGTCTAGCAGGAACTATATGACCAGAATTTGTCTCAAACAAAGAAGAAAGCCAGTTAACTGAGGCAAGATGATGGCGGCTTGTGAGCCATTACAATTACAGATACAAAGGTTCCTTTCTAATCCTGAGGGGATAGGAGTATACTCTGAAATGGGGCAGTCAGGCATTCTGCCCAGGCTGCCTGCTTTCTTTCCTTCTTCCTTCCCTCTCTTCTTCACTTTCTTCCTTCTTTTTGAATTCTTTTATAGAAAAGTGAGAGCCTTTTGCATGTAGTATTTACTAGAGATGAACTTCTTAGGTTCACCTCCATGTTCTGGGTAGAACCTGGAGAAAGCATCTCAGAGGAGCCTTCTGAGGAGTGATAAGGCTCTGGCAGCGTCTGCCTTCTCTAGCCTCCTGTTGCCCCTCATTCCTATCTCTCAAAGTGTACAGTTTTGTAGCAGTGCCCTGTGATGGAACAAATTAGTATGTATGAGTTGGTTCAACATTTCCATGTTTATCTCTCCACTCATCCACTCATCAAATAAGGAACCCCTCCCTGAAGGCCCTACATGTTCTCTTCTCTCTTCTTATAGGGTAGGCTTGTATCACATGCCTAGCTTGGATCAGTTATTCACAAACACACAATGATTTGCTTAGGCTAACCAGGACTGGCTCTGTAGTCAGGATCAAGTAAGGTTCTGTCAGGTAAGAAAGAGGGAATGACTGTCAGATAGGCAACTTTGAGCATCTGCTTCAACATGTTAATTTTTAAATAGTTTCTCTGGCTATGGAATGCATTTTCTAAATTTAGCATTATTTACTATGGTGATTATTTTAATTGAGTTTTAGTCAATTAATTATACCATACTTTTTCTGTTAAGTTTTGACTTGTTTTACAGTGTGTCTCCATGTGCTGTTATGCACAACACAGAAAAAGAATTTAGGAAAATGATCATAATAAATACAGTTATAGCAGTTTGAAGATACGAGGGCCAAGAGTCTCAGACAAGCAGACTGTACCGATGTCTAGCTGAGCCTCGTGTGGTCTTGGAGCTTCATGGCAGTAGAGATAAAGAGCTGGTGTGGTGATTTTACTTTTATTGGAGACATGTCAGCCACTCAAGAAAAGCAAGGGGCTGGAGAGATAGCTCAGCAATTAAAAGCACTGATTGTTTGAGAGGACCCAAGTTCAATTCCCAGCACCCACATGGCAGGCCACAACATTCTTTAACTCTAGTTGTAGAGGATTTAATACGTCTTCTGACCTCCAAGGGCAATGCATGCACATGGTGCACAAACATGAATGCAGACAAAAGACATACACATGAAATAAAAAATAAATTCTATATTTAAAATAAAAAGAAAAGCAAGGATTTCTTTAGCTCATGTTCACTGTATTTTGTATGAGAACCTTAATCTGGGAAGCAGTAAGTGCAACATTGCATAAGATATTTAGTGTCTTCCTGGCAAATAAAAAACCAGAGTATATCTCTTTTGTAGAGTTTTTATTGAAAATTCAAGATATAACATCAAAATGTACCTCAGCAAATTTCATATTCTGGAACTTGGAAATATAGGTCTGAATGCTTATCTTTGGTGTTCTGCTAGTGGCGGGCCATGCACTAGGGCCCCACTTACTCTTCATGATTGCCTCATATCTGTCACACAGTTCTCACTGGAACTAGAGACTATATGTGTATTCATAGATGTATTGATTTCTAGTACTGTATGAGAATGCATCTGAAGAGATGATTTGAAGTGATGTTCCATTGCTCACCATGCTACTGGCCAGCTCACTGATGTAGTTTAGGAATCGACCTGCTAAGGTTGACATCTGGAGGAATTAAGGCCTCTATTTGAAACACTCACAGAGGAGAGTTCTATTTTTGTAAATAGGATAATTGGGTGGAAAACTGTGCTAATGTCTATCTTTAACCACTCCTGGGGATGAAGTCTAACTGTTAAAGCCATGGAGCCATAACTAAGATGCCTTGTTGTCGTCTCTATACAGGCCAAGTATTTAAAGGAGTATAGAAGTCAAAAGCCAGACTGTTGGGTTGAGCATAGGGTGAGCAAGGATGGGAATGATCAGGGAGCCAAAGGCAGCTGAGTCAGGGGATAGCAGTGCTCCAAGCTGATGTGAATCTTACTCAGAAAGGGCGTGGAAGAAGGTTTCAGGGAATGTCAGAGGAGACAGTGATTGTATCCTGACAAGTACTTATTTAATCTAAATGAGTTTTGATGATCTTCAGTCCTTGTAAGGGTTTGGAGAATGATCAGTGCTAGTACAGTGTGGACCATTACACAGCATAGACAGAGGAGGAAGGGATGGGGTCAATGGGAAGAGGCATTTATAGCCTTGCTGCTTTGCCCAAGTACCATTCCTCTGCTGATCTCCTTTGAGAATGTCAGGAAACAGTTAGGACTGTGGCTTAGCACCCAGAAACTTGGTTCTAGGCTCTCAGCTTGTTTCCTCATTCAGAACATTGGACAAAATGATGTTTGTCCAACATCTTTCTTCCTATAAGTGTGAAAGAGGATTGAAACTAGGCTTTCTACTATCTAGTGCGTACTGGTCTTCCCTGTTACCTGACATCATCTTTCTCTTATCCCTTATGACTCAATGAGTGTGCCATGCACCAGAGCAGCTCTGACAGAGGTGCCATCAGAGAAGATACACAAGACATTAAGAAAAGCAAGCATTTCTTTAGCTCTTTTCAGTTGATTCGGACAGTCAGAAGGATGGTCAATGTTCCCACAGCAGAGGAATCTTAAACCATCCCAGCTCTTTCCTCCTGTCCTCCTTGGAAGCTTACTGCATAAATAACACCTGGTGCTCACTCTACTGGTGGTGAGTTTCTGTCTCTTATGACCTTGTGGGCTGAGCTCAGGCGAGTGTTTTACATGAGCACTGTGACAAATGCCTCCCTGTGCCTCAGGGGAGATGTCTCCCACTTGTGGTTCATTTACCTGCTTTAAGACTATCCGTGTCCCATGATGGGGCTCCAGGAGGCAAATGTAGAGGGACACACCACCACTGTGACTGTTGGTAGGGATAGTTTTTTCTTTCACTTTTGTCCAAGTCCAGGTTTTGGTTTTTGGACCTTGTTAAATAAAACTAGTGTAATAGGCTGGAGTTTGCTTGATGCATAATGGAAATAGCCTTATGTGGCATAAGCTTCTGCCTGGGGTCACCACCTGCTCCTGCAAGGCTGAGTAGCCGATAATTTCGTACAGTTCTTTTCATATTAATAGAATAATAGAAGGCAGATGGTATGCCAGGAGGAATGCTTTTTCTTTTAGGCTTTGAGGGCCTGTTATGGGGCAAATTGCACCCCTCCCCCAGTTCATATGCTAAAGTCCTGACTCTCTGCACTTCAGATTCTGACCTTATTTGGAAATACGATTGTTGCAGATGCAATTATGTTAAGATGAGGTCACACTGAACCAGGGTAGGCCCCTAATCCAATATGACTGGTGTCCTCATAAAGGGAGAAATTTGGGCACAGACACACCCACAGGGAAAATGTTACATGAACATGAAGGCAGACATTGGGGTAATAAATCTATTCACCAATGAGCACCAAATATTGTCATCAACCACCAGACACTGGGAGAGAGGCCTAGCTCAGTATCCCTGTCAGCCTCAGAAGGAACAAGCCTGCCAGCACCTTGATCTTGAACTTTTAGCCTCCACATCTGTCAGGCAGTAAACTTGTTGCTTAAGTCACCCAGTTCTTAGTACTGTTTGCTGCAGCCTTTGCAGACTAATACCAAATCCCTGGAGAAATAGTAATTTGCAAACTCCAGAAGAGAAAAGAGAACCCCTGATGTGCCTTGCAGGGGAGTCTGGTTTCAGAAAGGAGAAAGGAGTAACCCAGACTAACTTAGGAAGAATACCAGTGCTTGTTAAGTGAGGATGTTGCTTTGAGGTGACCTTTCACCTCATTACAGAAATCAGTATGGTTTGTTAGAGATGGAAATACATTTTCTTCAAGACCACAAGGAACAGAGTTTTTAAGCGAATGAATGAATGAATTTTTAAAGCACAGGCAGGCTTTGTGGCTTTGGCTGGCTTTGAACTTGAGATCTCTTCTTACCTCAGCCTCTAGAATTACAGAGGTTTGCTTACCAGACCTGGCTAGTTTTGTTTTGTTTTTAAATTGACCACCTATACTTAAATGTCACCATCTGGAATACTAGCTAATCTAACAGAGCTTTCTGCAGAGATAGAAGTCTGGTTTCTATAGTTTCAAGTACAGTACCCATTTACCATCAACGTGCTTAGAAATAGTATGGCTGCTGTAGCCACGTGACATTTGTGTTTATTCAACTTAAGAGTAGCCACTGATGGCTAATGGGTACTGTCACAGGTGTTGCGGATCTAGAACATAAGACTAGCACTGGCATAAAGCCATGGAGAACTCCCAGGGTGCTTGAACCCTTTATGGGGCTCCTGGGAAGGTCACCTAGGCTTAGCCATGCCTGGCAGGCCTGTGGAATTGCCCTTGGGTGCAGGAGAGTGGGAAGGAAAGGAAACAACACAAGCAACTTTTCTCAGTGTTTTACTAAAACAATGCTTAACAGGGCTTTGCTGTTCCTTCTCTAAGCCCAGGTTGTTTTGTGCAGCTTAGTATTTCATAGAAATATGAAATAAAGTAGCAGCCGGAAGGAGTGAGGCAGCAAGTGTGTGGTGTAGGTTTCTTCTCATGTTTTGTGTACCAGCCCCTGCTGGGCTTCGAGGAGACTCTAGTGCCAGCATTAGAAAGGTGAGGGTCTTCAGCTAGACCACTTTTCAGAAGGTAGAAAGGTTCACGTGGTGCCTCTGCTGTAAGATTTGCTGAGCTGGAGTTGAGCTGAAGCTCAGCCCTCAGCCCTGGCTGGGTCTGCCTTTGTCTCTGTTGTGCACCCCCACTCCCACCCCACCCCCACCCCATAAGCTCAAGAAGCTGCTGCACTAACTGCATGTGGGATATTTCAGAATCTAAAATGGAACCCCAACTGGGCATCATTAGATGCAGTTTCACACTGAAAAAGAATGAGTCCTTGTGACTGTTCTGGCCATCCTGGACAAATGACTGTTGTCATTGTATCACTACTGGCTTTGGCTCAGTGCCCAGTATAATTTAAAAATTGCTTCTTTTTCCAGCTCTACATAGTTATCATTTCTGATTCATAGAGAAACAAATAGCTTCTCAAGCCTTATATTTTCTCTGAACCCTGAGACCAGCCAGTGTCATGTAGAAATGCTGTGTATTAAAGAGGGACCTGCTCTCCTTTGGCTCCATCCCTCTCTGGCAGACTAGACTGTAGGCAGCAGAGGAGGTGGCTTGGAAGGCACTGGAGGAGATGATGTTCAGCCAGAATCACTGGGTCTTGGGTAGGGCAGAAGTTTTAGTTCTAGAAGAGGTTAGGAAAGGAGAAGAGGTTGAAGAAAAACTGTTTTCAACTTTAGCAGCTTTGGTCCTGAGAACTCATGCTGAGGACCTGAGAGACATCAATATAGGACAGTAGCTGATAGACAGTAGCTAGTACTTATCTGGTTACTGCTTGCAGTGTGCCAGGAGGGTTCCAAGCATTGTGTCTGCTTACTTACATTACTCTACTTAAAAACAAGCTCTGTCTTCTCTAAGAATTTATCAACTCAATGCAGACAGGATTAAACAAAGCAACAAAAGACGTGAGGTGATGCCAAGTAACATACAGTGAGTACAATTAGAGAGACAAAGAGAAAGCACTGAGGTCCCAGATATATGTCCTGGAGAATGCTCTGTTCAGTGTTTGAAGGATAGCTTTGGTTTGAACAGTGGAGCCTGAATTTGCCTCAAATAGTCATAGGACAGTGGATATCCACCCTGTCATGAACGGACCAAGTTTTCACTACAGGGTTTCTCACTTGAATGTAGTTAGTTGACTGGAGTAGCCATCGCAGATGGAGTGTTCAAAGGGACTCTACAAAAATACAAAAATAATGAATAATTTGCAGGTGCAGTTGGCAGCCCCAGTGTCTCCATGTGCCCTTCTGTCCCAGCAGGATGCACACACAGGGAGGCCCTCAACCCCATCTGCCCTGTGCTCCCGGGGTTTCCTGTGCTTTAATAACTTTGCTGTCGCCTGTTTGCATGAGGTCATCTATCTCTTTTGTTTAAATAGTTGTGGCTGTAACTTGCAGGGTCATGTCTGATTGTCGGCAAGATTGGCTTTTGGGTAGAACGAACATTTATTGGGTCTACAGGACTCTGTCTATAGTGAACAACAGGTACTGGAATAGGTAGAATCTCAGTGTCAAAGGGCCTCAGACTTATCTGGGAATTGAGGTTGAAGGGAGCCAGGTGAGAAAGGTAAGCCTGGGCAACCAACTTGGACCCCTGGAGAACCAAGGTAGTGGTGATGGTAAAAGGAAAACGACAGGAAGAGCAGGCTGTGGAATGTGGGGACTTAGTGCTTGATTTGGAACATTTTGAATGGACTACTAGTGGGTGCCTGGAGACAAGGCTGGCCCATTTCAAGGCTGCGGAAGGCCTGGTGAGCAGTGAACTTTGGCTGCCTTTAGTCCTTAACTAATTGCAGAGAGCAATACAGCTGCTTTGGTGACACAGAGGGTGGGTGTGCCTACCAGTCTTGCCACTTTGGTTGGACCAGTCAGTCAGTTTAGTACTTTCTTATTCATCTAGAAAGAGAAAGAATTTGGCAAGAAAGGCCTTTAATGTGACTTCTAACACTCACATTTTATATTGCTCAGTGACCCTTCATCTAGGGAGTGATCTTTTTTTTCCAGAGAGCCATTCCATAGTTGCTGGTTAGCCTATTATCTCGGCAAGAAGAAGCACGGTAAGGTGGATGGAATGTGGCCTCAGGAGTTGGCAAAGCTATTTTAAATGCACCCTGTCTGTGTGTCCATCTGTCCACAATGTAGCTCTATTGTAGCCCTTGACAATTATCTGTTCCTCACCAATTCTCAAGTGTCCTCATGTGTAAAATGGGGGATGACCTGAATTTCGAGGTCATTGGAGATAATGTGTACCGAGCACTATAGCAATTTCCCCTTATCCACAGAGGACCCAGGATTTCAAGACCAATGGATGCCTGAAAGTGCAGACAGCTCTGATGATGCTTCCCCTACATGCAAACTGTATGATAATGATAAGAGCCTACCGGTGATAACCGATAATAAAATAATTATAACAGTATCCTGTAATAAAGATAATATGAATGCAGTCTTTCTTTGTCTCAAAATATCACTCTATCATATCTGCAGCACGAGATTATCTGATATTTACCTGATGAGTATGCTGAGGTAAATAAATGTCTCTTTGATGTAGCATTATAGGGACATTCATGTTGGCTACAGTGGTCGCCACGTGACTGAAGAGCAGATACTATGTACCATGTAGACTATTGATCAAAGAACCGGAACAGGACAACTCAGTTTTGTCATGTTTGAAATAATGTACAACTTTTTTGTTTGTTTGTTTGTTTTGTTTTTCGAGACAGGGTTTCTCTGTGTAGCCCTGGCTGTAATAATGTACAACTTAAGCCTTATGAATTGCTTCTTTCTGTAATTTTATGTTTAATATTTTCATATCTTGGCACAACATAGAGGGCTAAATTTATGAAAGCAGAACAGTGGACTGGGAGGGCTGCTGTTGTAGCCTATCTTTTAAAACAGTTTTGTTTTTTAAAGATCTATTTACTTTCTTACTTATTTATGTAAATGAATACACTGTCTTCAGACACACCAGAAGAGGGCATCAGATCCCATTACACATGGTTGTGAGCTACAATGTGATTACTGGAAATTAAACTCAGGACCCCTGGAAGAGCAGTTAGTACTTTTAACCACTGAGCCATCTCTCCCGCCCTTAAAACAGTTTTATTGAGCTCTAGTTCATAGACCATGAAGTTCACCCTTTTGAAGTATACCACAAACATACTCGTTATTAGACTATTCACATAGGTGTACTTCATTAGTGTCTAATTCTGAACGTTTCCATCATCATCCCCTGAAGGAATCTCATCTTCATGTTTCTTCCCATTCACTGCTTTGTGTATTTGTCCTGAACTTTGCATGTAAACAGAAGTGTAGCCTTCTGTGTCTGGCTTGTTTCCCTTTGCACAATATTGTCAATTTCCCCTATATTATAGTATATATCAGTGCTTTCTTGCAAATAATACTTTGTACCATAGCTGTTTGTCATTTTGTTTGTTCACAATTAGATGAGTTGTTTCTACTTTGGGACTGCTACACATAATTCTGCCTTAAATGTTTGTGTGCAAGTTTTTGTATGGACATATGTTTTTAAATTTCTTAGCATATTGTTGTGTTTGGCTTATATTTACCTAATGACTAATGATGCTGTATATGTGTTTATTAGTCATTTGCATGTTCTTTTTGTAGAAATATATAGTATATTTTTTATTCATTAAAAAAATTGGGTATTTATCCTTTTATTGTTGAGTTGTAAGAGTTGTGTATATGCTGTGGATAGTGTGCCTGGATTTGCAGCCAGCCCTCAGTCTGTGTTTGCCCCTCATCTCAGGCTTCTCACAGAAGTCTATGAGTTTCAAGGTGATCTCTAGGGCTAATTTTCCTGATACTGACTGTTCTTAAGCCTTCAACTTATATACTATTCATGGCTCTTTTTAGCTCCCAGCCTGAGCCACTCTGATCCTGCAGCAGGCTCTGGAATTCACAGCAGCAGGATAGCTGGAGTCTAGAGATGATGATTGACTGGACCCATTTAAGACTGCTACTGTGCTTCAGTTTCTAGATGGAGGCGTTAAAATACAGATGTACAGCTTCTTGTTGTTGCTGCCAGAGAGTCCTTCATCCTATCCTGTGGCTATCTAGATACTGGGGATAGGGACTATAAGGGGTTTTACATCTGGGATGATGACTTTTTCCCACTGTGCCACTACAGAAATGAATAATGTGTTTTCCAGGAGTGATCTGGCAATTTTAAGTCACATACAAAAACAGCTCAAGGAAAATCATGTGCCTGTTTTATTGAGAAGAGAGTTGTATGGGAAGGCT
Source organism: Rhabdomys pumilio (assembly GCA_030674055.1). Classification (NCBI taxonomy): domain Eukaryota; kingdom Metazoa; phylum Chordata; class Mammalia; order Rodentia; family Muridae; genus Rhabdomys; species Rhabdomys pumilio. The sequence goes on along the minus strand of JANHMN010000016.1, from coordinate 45,158,689 downwards.
TTAAAGCTACTGACACTGAACTCCATGTCCCAGTGTGTACTCTCTGTCTGATATACCCTTGGTTTTAATCTCAACACTTCTTTCTCCTCCCCACTTCTGACAGGCACAGCCTCCCTTTTGGCCAGTATGATTGGCTATCTCCATGTCCAGAAAAAAGGTCTTACCTTCTCCTGGAAAGTTCTTGACCTCTGTGGCTAGGGCCTCTTCATGGCTGCCAAGGGAAGGGCCTTTGGTGATGCAGAGTGTCTGATGAGCCCTCTAGTTAGTTAGTCAGTCAAGTACTCCTTGGTGCCTGGGAGATGTGTTTTAGAGGACAAAGTATGTCTTGGAGGATGTCTTTAACCCAGATGTCTTTGGTTGTTTATACTTTTAAGGTGAGAAAATATCTCTGTGTGTATGAGGCCATTATAGGAATAGTTGTTCGAAGACTACCCTGACATCTCCGAATAGTTTGACGTGCTTCTACCTTACTGAAATCTTAAGTCTTCAGAAGGTTGCTGACTAATTAGAATGCTAAGGTGTAAAATTACTGTGTTGTAGCTAGAAGATAACCTTGAAATATCTAATCCATTATTTTCTAGTCTCTTCTCCTGATAAAAAAAATATTAAATACTCGATGTGGTTTAAGTTTCTCTTTGATAAACAGGTTTGGACCATAGTGTATATTGCATGCTCTTTTGGTGATTCACAGTGAGCATAACCATATTATCAGCTCTCTGAAGTTCTGCAGTAAAGACAAGAGCTTAATATTATTTAACCTAGCATTTCAGAAATGATTTAACCCCAGTTCCTCCACCCCCACCCCCATAAGTATTAGCACCTGACAGGATACTAAGCAGATTTTAAAAACCATCTCTCCTTTATAGCCAAGGAAACCTATGTTTGTAAATGTGTGTAGGTTTTGTTTCTTGTGTTTCCACGTAGTATCTCATGTATCCCAGGCTGGTCTTTCACTCTTAATCCTTCCATCTCAGTCTGTATGAGCCAGCTGAATTTTTTCATGTTGTCATTTGTATTGTTAATAACAATCACAAGCATTAGAGTCAGAGAAACTTTTGAAGTCTGTTCCTGTTCTTTGGCTAGCTTATGACCTTGGGTAGCTAGGCCTGCTGGTATCCTGAATCTATTCCTTCTGCAGAGAGCCTGATGACAATGACAAGCTCACAGGAGTGCTGTGATGATTAGGTGAGAGTATCTATAAAGATCATAACTGCATTTTTTTTGTTTCCTCTGACTTGTTTCATCACATCAGGGGCTGAGCTCAGTGATCTGGGACTTTAAAGGTTGAGCATATTCTAGATGCTAGAAGCTAATAACAATAATTGTAGTGGGTATGTATTGAATGGCAACTGAAAGAATGAATGCACACAAGATGGCATGCCTGCCTATGGCAGTGTTGAGCTGTACTAAACTGCTAGATACTCACGAGATTGGAGGTAACACAGAAAGGAGGACAGGTCTGAGCAGATTAGCTGGGACCAGGTGAACAGCTGTATGGTGGGACAGATGTCAGCTCACAAGTCACCTGCCTTTCTCTCTTTACCACCACAGGTTAAAATGTGCCCAAGATACCAGCATGCCTTTGGAATACAATTTAAAAGCAAAATAATGTCAGGCCTGCTGATAAACTCTTTCCTGAGGAGAGTGGGTTGAAGGACAAATGGAGCATTGCAGAAGAACAGGGGCATGAGGGCCCAGGAATGGGGGCCCAGTGTTTCTTGGGTAGATACATGAAAGGCGCTCGCTCACTGATACGTAGCTCCTTGCTCTCTCTCCTGTGGAAGGATGTCTTCCTTACCTCATCAGCCTGATCTACCCCAGCCTCAAAGCTTGCTTGTTTGTTTAGCTCTGGGATTTGTACTTCTGCCTAAGAAAGACAAGAATGAAGCTTTGGCATTTGCTTCTGCCCAGCACTGAATCATTAGTTGTACTTGTTCTCTGGTGGTGGACTTGTTCTCTCCCCTAGTTACCAGACCATATGGGTACAGTCTCTTTATTCACTCTGGAATATACTAGGACTAACAGACTTTAAACTCTAAAGCACCAGTCTTCCTAATACCTTGCTTGGATTACTGTTCTCTGCTTTCTCCTGCCCCTTACCTCTTCCATCTTTCTCCTAGTTTCTTAGTAGGCACTTAGTGTATGCCCTAGAGTAACAGTAAATAACTCTACTGAGTCCCTGACCAGTGCCCCTGTTGGGACAGTGAGAGCATGTCAGTTTGTATCCCGCTGCAGCTGCTACTTGCACAGAGTGCCTCTTCATCTGTGGCCTGGTGCACATTGTGCCAGCCTTGACTGCCATGCCAGGTGCTGGCCTGCTCTTGGGAAGATAAGGCCAGGCGTGCTGCTGACACCAATTGCCTCACAGCTTTCCTTGCTTTATTTGCCTTGAATTGAACAGACCCTACATCCTGCTCAGAATTTAGCCTATGTTTTTGCAGATGACAGGAGGGCAGCTTTTTCTATAGAATTGTTTTCAGTGTGTCTTACCTGGAACCATGTATATTGGGACTTTGGGGGAGTTCAGAAGGCTAATTTAGAAAGTGGGTAGCAATTCCTTAAAAGTCTAAACATGAAGTCCTCTCATGACCCAGCAACCACTCTTCAGATAAACCTAAGAGTAATGGAAACATTTGCTCACACAAACTTGGGCTTAAGTTTATTGCAGCATTGTGTGTTACAGCCAGAAAGCTCAAGCAATCCAGATGTCCATCACTGAGGAGTGGAGAAACAAACTATACCATATCTATCCAATGGGGTCTTTTGTGGCAGTAAAAGAGAATGAAATGTGGACACATACATGGAGAAACCTTGAGAAACTTCTACGAAGTGAAACAAGACAACAAAGCCCACAAGCCGTATAATTCCATTTATGCTGAATGTTTAGAATAGGCAAGTCCATAGAGACAGGAAGTGGATCAGTGGTTGCCAGGGCCTGTGGGAAGAGGGGATGGGACAGATGACTGTGGGATTTCTGTTCAGAGTGATGAAAATATTTTAAAATTAGTGATGACAATCACATAGCTCTGTTTGAAATCACTGAACTGCATATTTTAAGAGGGCAAGCTTTGTGACAAGTACATAAAATGTCAAGAAGATTACTGCTTTTAAAAACTACCCTAAATATGCAGCAAACTCTTCAGGCCCTAATGAAAAGAGGTGAGGTAGCGTACCCTAGAAGGAACAAGCACTGATGCTGCCCCTGAAGAGAAGAACCAGGTGGAAGAGCAGCCTGGGGAAGGGTGTAGGGTGGGAGGTGGGAGTGAACAGTTCCCTATGACCCAAGTGTTTCCTTCATCCTTGGTGCCAGCCCCTGCCTACAGCTAAGTTTCAGCTGACGTCTGTTAGACTACATTGGCTAATGAGTAAATGTCCATCCATAGACAGTTAATAATTTTCATTTGAAAATAATTTCAAACTTAATAACTGAAAAATCACAGGACCCTGGACTGTCACCTGGCCATTGTCATCTGGCCTTTGGTTGGCAGCTTCCTTTGCTGCAGTGTAGGGAGATGCATTCCCAGCAGGTTTATACCATGGTTTGGCCCCTGCCGAGATGATTCTCCTAGAGCTCACTGGTAGAGGCTCCTGGGAAATGCTGGGATCTCAGGGTATGAGGAGGCTCCTGGTTACTGACCATTGCTTTGGAAGTTTCCTACCCTCAAGTTTCAGGATTTTTGTGGAGGAAAAGCTGGGAAGTAAGACATTAACATGTGTATTTTTTACTCTTTTCTATATTTCTATTTAGAATGTATTCTCATATCCATTGCCACCTTTTGTTTTAATTTAGCAGGTTTTTTTTTTTTTTTTTTTTTTTTTTTAATAGAAAAACTATTTAGCAAGGTAAGGGTTACTCAAGAAATCAGTCAGACCATTGTATAAACCACATTGTTTGAGTCAGGGCAGAAAGGGGAAATGGGTTTCTTTAGGGAGAGTGGGAATGGGGTCTGTAGCTTAATTTGCACCTAAGTAAAACAGAATGGAAGTGCTTGGCTTGCAGGCCCAGGACCACAAGTCCTAGCCAGTGAGAGCCACACAGGCACAGTACAAGACTGCCTCAGCTTTCAGTTTGCCTTGGAGGATCTAGCTGAATGTATTTGTGTACTGCAGATAAAGTGCCACAAAGCATCGTCAGTATCCACCATCAGATGGGACACAAACTTGGATTATGTTCTTTATATTTTAGGGGAAACAGAAGTACCCTGGTTGGCCTTTCTTCTCCTTCTCCTTCTCCTTCTCCTTCTCCTTCTCCTTCTTCTCCTTCTCCTTCTCCTTCTCCTTCTCCTTCTCCTTCTCCTTCTCCTTCTCCTTCTCCTTCTCCTTCTCCTTCTCCTTCTCCTTCTCCTTCTCCTTC
>JANHMN010000016.1:45092103-45154235 GCA_030674055.1 Rhabdomys pumilio | reverse complement strand
CTTCTTCTTCTTCTTCTTCTTCTTCTTCTTCTTCTTCTTCTTCTTTTGATTCACCCTGTAGGGCTAGAGTTGTTGTTTCCCCTTCAGTATTGTGGCTTTCTTTAAATCTAACCTCTACTAAGGACTTGGATTTTATGTTCTTTTGTAGTGCCTCCCAGCTTTGATTGAGAACATGGCCATTGTAACTCAGGGAACCAGACTGAGAGCTAATTTAGTTTCCAGTCAGCTTTGGCCTTGGAGAATGAGGGCAGGCTGGATGGAAGCTTGGCCAGAAGTGTGTGTCCTCTGTGTTCTGCTGCCTGTGGTTCCTCAGGGATGTACTTCACCTAACTGGACACGGCTGTGTCTCGTCTCTGGTGGCAGAGTAGAGTGCCTTTGTTCAGCCTGTACTTGAACTCCAGGGCATGCCCTTCCCTCTTCTGCAGCTGTTTGCCTGAAGTGGCCATCTGAGCCTGGGTTTTTTCCAGCCTGCTGCTTCTGCCATCAGTCTCAAGACATTAGATAGGCCCTCAATCTCTTGTCTTTGGCTAGGCCTTACCCTGTAGCAGTGAATAGTTAATCCGCCATGAGCTCACCATGAGCTCCCGGTGGGTTGCATGCTCTTCTAGCCACCTGCCAGAGCCCCCTGGATTTGTGAATGAAAAACAGACAGAAGACAGACAGACAGCCTGCCTCCCTCCTCCACCCTTCTCTCTCTCAATGGCTGGGCACTTCCTCAACCTCCCCATGGCTAGCACACATACCCCTCCAGGATTCCTGAGTTAACATTTTCCAAATCTATATTTTATCTTTGCCCTGCTTCCTCTGGACAGCCCTCCCTTGTGGCCACTTTCCCTTAGTGCCTACATTTCAGCTGTCTCCCCCTCCTCTCCTTCACAGCGTGATCACGATTCGGTCTTAATCCCCTCTCATGCAGAATCCTTCCTCTCCCCTTCGTTTCTAGCCCAGGAATCCTGAAAGTCCTGCCTCTTTAACCCTGCCCAGCCATTGGCAACTTTATTTCCCAATCAGTGCCAACTGGGGCCAGGCTTCCTTTAGCCTACGTTCAGGACATTGTAAGCAGGTTTTTGGGGCAAAACAATTAGCATGAGAATACAAGCCCCTCCATTACTCTTCTGCTGGCATTATGTTTTGTAAAATATGTGAGTAGGTGATTTTTTTTTGTTTGTTTGTTTTTTGTTTTTTGAGACATGGTTTCTCTGTGTAGTCCTGCCTGTCCTGGAACTCACTCTGTAGACCAGGCTGGCCTCGAACTCAGAAATCCACCTGCCTCTGCCTCCCAAGTGCTGGGATCAAAGGCGTGCGCCACCACCGCCAGGCGTGAGTAGGTATTTTGCCTACATGTATGTTTATGCATGCCTGCTGCCTGTAGAGGCCATAGGAAGGCCTCAGAACCCCCATGGAACTTCCATTTGTGAGCTGTCATATGGATACCTGGGAGTCAAACCCAGGTCCTCTGGAAAACAACCAGTACTCCTAACCATTGAGCCATCTCCAGCTCTCCTGGCACCATCTTTCATACAGGTTCCCATTACCTCACACATATATACACTGCATCACAGCCATCGGTCTTTGGCTATACATATCCATTTCCCATTCAGAAACCTCACTCCCTTCTCTACCATATCCATTATGCCTCCAGGACAGAATCAGAACTAGGTGCTAAAGCCCTGTCACACTCAGACACCAGCCTGACTCTCCAAATCCATCTGCTGTTGTCCTGATGAGCTCAGCTATGTTCAGCATCTGCATCTTGTCCTGTGTTCTCTGTAGATGATTTGGTCCTGCTTCGTTTCATCTTGATTTTGTATCTGCAAACCATCCCTAATCCTGTGAGAGGTAGCTATCTCATAAATCTTAAATAAAAATAGATCCGATCTGTCCCCTCCCCCCAAGGTGATGTCCATATCCCTGATACTTCAGTTCCTCTTGGCCCCCACTCTCCTGTATAAAGATCATATTCACCATTGGGAGTGCCCTGTCCCCGAGTCAGTAATGTTTGATTGGTGAGGGGCACAGCTGCTTTCTGTGGTCAGTTATCTTGTTTAGTCTTACTCCACAGCATGCTGACTTTTCAGAAACAAAGTCTTTTTGTCCCATTTTGCTCAAACATACATAATCAGCAGATAGTTTTGGCTATTCATCGTGACCTGTAGAATCCTTAGTTTAGCAGATTTGAAAATCTGACTTTAGAAATTGTAGGATTATTTGATTCTGAAAGTCTGGTACAAGGTAACTAATCTTCTGAACAGCTGGTTAGTTGTTTACCGTGGATTGTTTGAATGAAGATAATCCTAGCAGCCAGTCAGGAGGACATCACCCCCATGGTCCAAGGCCTTTTCTGGGATCTCAAGAGAACAGAAGGTGCTCATTAAGCACAGAGTTAACCAAAAAGCATATAGATGTCTAAGCAGAATGTCTACTCTGGAGGAGATGTTTGTCTGTAAAGAATTGAGTAAGACTCCAAACCTAACACCCCCAGCTTATCAGGGGAAAATCACACTCTCATTTCCAGACATCATTGTCAACTATCCTTGAAAGGCCTTTATTTTGGAGTGTTTCATATATTGGGATTGCAAATTTATGAGTATTATCATTAATTACACTTTAGGTTGGTAATTTTGGAGTCATACATCAGATGACTTGTTAAATCCTGAATTTGTAGATTTTTAAGGTTTCCTTCTCTTTAAGATCTGTAGGTCTCTACGACATAATACTTTTACTAGGGCAGTGAAAAATACCTATGCCTCAAAATCCTGTATATAAAATTCTGTATAATCTTGGAGTTCAGGGCAGTATTTGTTCAGTTGTTAATGAATCAGTGGTACTCTGGGTGTGTAAGCAACGCTATTTTTAAACCCATTGCTTACTTCAGTGATAAAGAAGGTACAGAATGTGCCTTGCTGGGCTTGAGAGCATATTATGAGTAATATCCATTACTACTATGATGTCAGAACTTGAATATTCTTTACCAAAAAGATAACCGTTGCATCATGCAGCTGAGGAATCCAACTGGAGCAGGATGAGAAAGGCCTTTTTCTTTCATAGGAAACACTAACACATGACAAAAACAGATACTCCTTTGCAGGAACTCAGACCTGTGATCAGTAGTGTCCAGCCCCTGTGGCCCGTTTGAAAGGCAGCTTTTCATTTTAGTCACTAGGAAGGGATTTGCCTCTAAGTTTCCAGGAAGCATTTTTAAATTCTGTACCTTCTGCTTATTCAGAAAAACGTCTACGTGGTAATTGTGTGTATACTTGAAGTCACTAACCCTTGTGATAGCCAGTGCCATCTCATGATTTATACCTTAATCTTGCTGAAGCATCCTCACATTAAATAAAGAAGAAAGGGATTAAACTACTTAGTTGTTGTAAAGTCATCTTATAAATGTGTGCTCTGGCTTTGATGGCTAAGCATCTTGTGCATCAAGACATAGCCACACTCAGCCACATTAAGTGGTACCATTAAGGAAAACTATAGCGCTGCTGAGATAAGTTCTGATGTGAGCAGCAGCAGACCGTTCACATGTACTCTCCACTGGGCCACTGAGGTCTTTGCTTCCTTCCTTCTCCCTCCTTCAGTGCCCAGGCCTAACAGCTTCGCCTCCCTGGATCAGGGCTGCTTACATAGCAAGGGAAAGAAGACAAATTCTCACCTTAGCTTCAGAGTTCTGGCCCAGAAGCAATACCTCTCTCACACACGGTTTTTGTTTTTTGTTTGTTTGTTCGTTGTTTTAAACTGGCTTAAGGTCTGATTTGTGGCCAGACCTAACTTTTATATTGTGGGACTTGAGGCTCTTGAGTTCTATCAGGATCTTTGAGTGAAAGGCTCTAGAAAAGATACTAAGATTGAGGGAAAACAAACAATAAGCAAACAGACAAACCTAAACATTTATAATTTTCTAAGACTTTAAAATTTTCTATTTTTATACATTTTAGTAATGTGGAACATGAAAATTTATAAAATTAAATGTTTCACTTTCATACTTGTCCTAGTACAAATCTCTTCCCATTTCATTTCTTTCTGCCCTGCTGTTCATTCATAAAAACCTGCATGATGCATGTCTCACCTGTGCCAGGCATGTTGCTGAGGATTGTGAGTGCCAGTTCTTAATGCAACCTGTCCTCATGGATTAGATAACCATGGCGAGCTGGCCAGCCTCACACTCGTCATGTTTCACTATTCACCTTCTTAGGTGTTCTTCTTAGGGGTCACTGTGTGCCAGAGTTATAAACACAGAAAACACATGCACTTGTTTAATTCACACATGCCCTTGTGAGGTACTGTTATTATCCCCACTTTCTAGATGAAGGGATTGAGGCACAGAGAGGTTAAGTAGCCTGCTAGATACATAGGGGTAGAACTGCTTCTGACAGCTGTTAGAGACACAAAAATGATCTAAAACAAATCCTTGGAGCCCACAGCACAGTGAAACTGGAACGGGCTGATATTACAAGGCTATCATCGCATTGACCACAACAATGCACATGAACACCATCTGACATCTCAGCCATGACCTGAGAGGAAGGTCCCAATGGCAGGGACCCGTGTGAGAGCAAGCACTTCTGCCAGCAGTAGGAGAGATGGCTTAGAGTTATGGAGCTGTTAAGTAATAACATCAGGGGACATGGTCAATGACAGTGATTCACAGCATGATGTCCTTGTAAAAGACCACAAAACCCACTTTTAAAGTCCATGTGAGTGAGCATGGACTGCTGGATGTATGGCCAAAGGGACCCCAGCTGACTTCTATATCCGCACATGTATACAAACACACACACACATTTCCAAAGTGTGTGGCAGTGTTTATTATTCTGAGGGTACTCCTGATTCAAGAATTCTTATTTTCTCTTTGCTTTGTTTTGTTTTTCGAGACCGGGTTTCTCTGTGTAGCCCTGGCTGTCCTGGAACTCACTCTGTAGACCAGGCTGACCTTGAACTCAGAGATCCACCTGCCTTTGCTTTGCCTACTGAGTACTGGGTTTAAAGGCATAGGCCATCACTACCCCCCCCCTTCTTCCCTAACTCTTTCTCTGCCTCCTCTCCCTATTGCTCTTGTCTGCCCTTTCAGACACAGTAGGTGACTTTTCCTCTGCTTCCCTAAAGTGACCTGTAACTGAATTTAGTCAGAACAGTTGAAAGCAGGTGAGGGGAGTGGCAAAGTTCTACTGAGGATAAAAAACTGGAAGGTAGAGCTGCTGTAGCAAATAGGGTTGCCACATAGAGTGGCAAGAGTAGCAAATTGTCATCCCCTCAGATAGAAGATAACATGAGCCCTGCCTTGAGAGACTTCTCATTTCCTATCATCAGCCTCACTGTGCCTAGGCAACGCCCTTCACAAAGTTCTCTGAGCAGCTGGCTAGCAGCATCTGAGAATCGGAGGAACACATAAAGGTGAAGACAAGAGGTAGCAAGTGGGTGTGGCAGTGACACCAGATCCTGTGTTCTGGTCCCCTTTACCACAGCAAGAAGCTGAGGTTAGAAAAGGTGAAGTATTATTGTTCTTGTCTGTGCTCTTAGTATCCCCAGTGATGACAAAGTGAAGTTTCATGTGATTTCATGTTGTTCTCAAGTCAGACTTCAGTCATAATCCATGAATGTATTTGCATCAAGAATTAGTTGTTCAGCATCCTGGCTGGAATGGGAACACGATGTTGAAGGGCAGCTGTGGATGCTTCTGCAGCTTCTCTGCCTAGAGGTGACAAATACAGGCCGTGAGGCCATGAGGACAAGTTGCCGTTTGACCCAAGAAACAGCTAAAAATACTTGGTTATAGTTTGAGTACAGACATGTTTTCTTCAGTGAAATACATCCTGAATTGTATTACAGAGTAGTATATTTGTTTCCTAGAGCTACTGTAACGAAATGACACAAACCAGGAGGCTGAGAACCACAGAAATGTAAGCTTCTGCAGTTCTGGAGTGGCAGGTGGGAAGTAAAGGTGCCACCATGTAGAACCCTTTTCTTCTCTTTCTAGGGTCTTGTAAGCCCTGCAGTCTTTGGTGTATCTTACATTGTGGCTGCATTAAGTTTCTGACTCTCTATGTGGACTTTTCTTCTCTTATAAAGGCACCAGTCAAGTTAGACTAGGACTCACTCTAATGACCTCATCTTAATTTGATTATACCTGTAAAGATCCTGTTTCCAAATAAGGCTACATTCATAGACAGCTGTTGGGGGTAGGGAATTCAATACACCCTTTTGATGAACAGATACTAATAGAAAAAAATTTACCATAATGGAAGACACCAACATGGGAATGCGTAGACTACGTTCTCAGCTCTGCTTCTGAGTGTATCAGATCCTTTGGATAAGCTTGGAAAAAAAACCCAACAACTCAGTAGTGGACTGAACACGGAATAAGCAAACATTTGTGAATATCTAATTTTCTTCACACCATCTCACTTTATAATTTATAAGACATTTCTAAGGAATAGCATAATTCATGTGAGGCTGACTGACCTTACCAGCCAACTCCTTAGTGACTGCTGTAAGTCTGGGTTGCTGAGGTGGTCACTATGGACTGAGAGCTGCTGACACACAGAGGACAATACACCTGCCAGTGTCAGGGAGGGACTGACAGGATCAGGGAGGAAACTTCTGAGAAGATATGAAGCTAGCCCACGGCATGTGTGACCATTCTGATATAGAGCATTCTGGGGCCAAAGCTTTCTGGAGTCTGGGAGGTGTTACTTACATGGATTTCAACTGTAGCTACTGTTGTTTTTACAGTTTGTGGATGCTTGCTGCTTTTTGTTTAATTGGTAGTTTATCTTTTTAAGAACCTTAGAAACAAAATACAAATCTGGGAAAAAAACTGCTAGGCTTTGGACAAAAAGAACAATTTAGGTGAGAATTCAGAGGCTTATTGCCATTAACACCAAAGTGAACCTGAGGAGGGACCCTCTCAGCCCCAGGCTACACACAGCTGTAACATTGTCACAGCTGTCCCTTAGAGGTCCTTCACGGAGGCTTCAGACTTGTGCCACACATTCAGGTTTAGAACCCCAAATTTCCTGTTGATGTCTTTAACCTGCTACTTGCTGTTGTCCTTGATACTCAAGTGACTGCAGTGGTTTCTTCACATGCACAGATATAGCTCTGTATGACCTCCTCCAGACACACAGTGACAAACTCTGCAGAACTCAGTTTGGTGTAACCACTTTGCTCTTACTTGTTTCCATATGTGTGACTGAAATACACTTGCAGGTTATTTAAGGCAGGATTCAGGGAAGGCACAAAACTTACCTTAAAGGATAAAAAGCAAAGGGTGTATTTTTATTTTATTTTATTTTATTTTATTTTATTTTATTTTATTTTAAATGTCCTGTCATTCCCACATTACATTTTAGTAAAGTGCTTTTGTTCTTCTTAAACTTATAGTTACTGTATGAATTTTGTGCCTCCAAGTTCATATATAGAATTTCTGACCCTTAGGACCTCAGAATATGACCTTGTTTAGAGAGAGAGAGAGAGAGCTTTACAGAGATTATTGACTTACTGGTTTCCTCTGTCAAAAATCAGCCCTTCTTGATGTTCGGAAGTAGCTTCCTTAGGGTAGACGATAAGCCAGTATGACAAGTGTCCTTATCAAAGGGGGAATCTCACCACACATATATACAGGGAGGACAGAAGGCACAAGGAGAAGATAGCTGTGTAAAAGCCAACTGGGGAGGTCCCTTCTCCAGGAGGGACCAACTCTGCCCATGCCTTGCGTATGGTCCTCTGGCCTGTAGAACTGTGAGATATGCTATTTTGTCATCAGCCAGCCACCAGCCACAGTGCTTTGTTAAGGAGCTGTACCAGATGAACATGCCTATATTAGCAGCCCCTGGCTTTCTGTTAGTTGGCCAGGCTTGGTGATCTGTGCCTATAATTCTAGGAAACTGAGGAAAGGGAACTTCGAGTGTTAGATTATCCTGGGCCACACAGTGAGACCCTGTCTCAAGCAACACATGCCATTATTCTTGCATTTTGTTTGTTTTCAGATAAGTATTCATCATTGCAACTCTAGTTGTAAAAGGGGTTTTGTGGTTGTTTTGCACAAACTTGTTTTCCTTTTCTTGTTGCTGAATATTTATTGTAGAGACTGGGAAACATGTGCTTCTTATCAGTAGTCATCCAGACTGGTTGTACTGCTGGGAATGTATCGTTACTATTTTCAGTGTTCTTACACGTGGTAGGAAAGTGCTGTCTCTTTGCTACCTTCCCAGGCCTTGCCAAGTTGAGAGTACTTAGACTGTTTGTGAACACCAACATGTGGAGATAACCAGTCCAGACTGCAGGTGCTCACCCACTGCATAGAAGTGCCGGCTTGGCATGGCACTGGTTTTATGCAAGGTTAATACAGGGATTCACAAAAAGTCATTAAAGAGAGGTTTGGAGTTGTGGGTAAGGTTAACAACTTTCAGAAACAGAAGAGAAGAGAGTCTGAACACCAAGAAGGGCTGATTTTTGACAAATAGTGAACCAGTAAGTTGGTAAATGTCTTAGGAATTTTTCAAATAACAGAGGAAAATGTTTTCTGAATTAAATACAACTTATGGTAAAATTTAGAGAGTCATAGCCTATGGCAGATAATACAAAAAGCTTTGAAAGTTCTTAAGAGAATTACATTTCTTGGAAAAGCAAGGGACATACGTGGTGTGTCTGTTTCTCTTCCCTGGAGGGTACTCCTCCTTTCTCCTCCAACCTCTGGGAGAAAGGAGGGCTGTTGACATATTCTCAGCCAGGCTCAGTCACTCCTCTGTTTCCATTCTGCTGGACCAATCCCCTAACTGTGTTTTTTCACTCCACTCTTGGCTTTCCCCATGACTCATGAGTCCTCCTCATACTATTTGATATCCTGTCTGTACCCTCCAAGGATTACTGTATATGGCGTCTGTTAGACTTTCAGGATTGCTTCTCCTGGGAAACAGCATTACTCACAAGAATTCCATTTTCATCAACATTTCAACATCTGCAGCCATGATGGCCATTCTTCCACCTGACTTTTTCCGTGATATGTGGAGCATAGACTCCTCATTGTCGCTGACACCTAGCAGGAGCCTTTTTAGGCTCTCACAATCAGCAGTAACACTCAAGAGTCTCGACACAGGAGCCTTTCTTTGTAGTGTCTATTCTTTGGATATCTGTCTACATTCTGTCTTTCAATATTTTGGACCTATCCCATTGTCTTTAGTTTATTGGTTAATCCTATGCAGGCTTAGCTCATTCTATTGGTTTCCATTCTCTTTTCAAAATAGTTGATCTTCATTCAAGAGTCAACCTGGGACTAGAGAGGACTTAGTTGGTAAAAAGTGCCTGTTGTATAACATGAGGACCTGAGTTTTCTAGTACTCACATAAAGCTGAGTACATGCATGTAATCCTAGCTCTGGGAAAGTGGAGACAGGAGGCTCCCTAAAGCTTCCTGGCCAACCGGTTTAGCTGAATTGGGTGTGTTCTGGACCTTGTTTCCAAAAATAAATAAAGTGGAGAGCAATTGAGGAAGATACCTTACACCAGCCTCTGGCCTACACACACACACACACACACACACACACACACACACACACACACACACACACACAGAGAGAGAGAGAGAGAGAGAGAGAGAGAGAGAGAGAGAGAGCAACTTTGCACAGAGATACCAGATGCTGCCTGTTAAATACCAGCAGCTCCTGATGCTGAATCAAACAAGTTCATGTTTCCATGGTTTAGTAGGAGATAATGCCTGAACACTTGAGCAGAGATATCCAGTGATTGTTATTTAACTTGTTGGAAACTCATTCTATCCTCTTCTTCCCAAGAAAAGAGTTTGACAGCACGTTCCATTCTCCGTGTTACCACCTGCAGATTCACTTCTTTCCATCCCTCAAACACACTTGAGTCCTCTTCACCCTTCACCCTGTGCTCGGAAACCTGTCAGTATCTTACTGCTTTTTCATATCTTTTCCCCTTTCTTTCTGTTTTCTCAGACAGTTCCTTGGTTCAGATCCTCCTCCCCTCACCTCTGGGCTATTGTGACAACCTTCCTGTTTGCCATGCAACCTCTCCAGGTCACTTAGTCTAAGATTTCTTACTCAAGACCAGTGTTCTAGCCACTGTTACATTGTACATTAAAAAAGAGATAATTGCCTCTTAAAAGAGACATTTATTTTTTTAAAATAATTTTAAAACATTTCTCAAATGTCATCCTGACCAGAGGAAACACAAATGAGAAACACCATGGTCATTGTTGTGGGTATCCATTATGGTTGATGTAGTCAGCTCTGTCCTGTAGTGGAGATCTGTTTTCTCTTCTTTTTGGTTTTCATCTGTCCATATTGCTACTCTGTCTAGCTTCATGTTTCATTCTTCTAATTCAAGAACCAAACAAATGAAGCAGAAGCTTGAGTAATGATATGAATTGGAGATCTAGGCAGACCTCAGTTCCAAATTCAACCCTGCTAGTAGTAAAGTGACTCTGGGTGACTTACGTCATCTTCCTAAGCACATTTGCCCCTTTGTTCAGTAGGAGAAATGCACCTTGTCTCACAGTCCTGAGGAGTAAGCACCTGGAGTCCAGAAAAGAGCAGGGATGACCATGAAAGTCTCAGAAACATGATTAATTCCATGTGTGGTAACAGAGTGAGAGCCAAGGGATGGGTCAGGGGCGAACTGGCTTCTCATAGCAGCTTTGCGTGTTTGGAAGTATTTCTAGAGTATTAGAGCCACCAGAACTGTAAGGAGGCAGTTGGTATGCAGTGTCCAGTGGAGGTTGGTTATTGCCTTGGCATTTGTTAATATATTACTTATATGCAAATGTGCTTCAGATGTTTCCAAGCAATGCAGAAGCTTTCTGAGGACTGAGACTGCTGCGTTCTACCCTTCTAGTAAGATCTGGAACACCAGCCTCACCTTTTGAAAGGTCATCCATCTCTTGAATCATAGCTGACATCCTGTCAAATCTTGCCTGACTAACCTGAGTGATTCCTTCTCTCAACTGAGCTGTTTACTCTGGCAGTTGTCCTTTTAAATTGGCATAGTATTTAATGATGCTATGAGATTTTTAAACTCCTTTAGGTAAATGGTGATGTCTTTTTGTTTTGTTTTGTTTGACATGGGATCTTTGTACTGGTTTCCAATTCATAAAGATATGCCTACCTTTGCCTCCTTAGATTAAAGGCATGTGCTACCATGCCCAGCTAATGGTAATGCATTAGATGTTTCTGTATTTTCCTTCTACCTCATGCCAGTCTTATATTTAGAAGACCTGTAATACAGATCTGATGATTGATTTAGTTTGTTTTCCAAATGTTCAGTGCTGCTACAATTGTATTGCTGCTGTCATTATCAGCAAGGATTCTGAAGAACTTGTGGTTGATTTTATACTGCTCTGGTGGGATTATATCATGTTTATAGCATTATACAACTAGTACATAAACACTCTCTGATTGAAAATGATATAAAAGCCCCAAAAGATATTTAGTACACACTGTTTTGAAAATCTGTCACTTAGAAACTGGTAGCCTGAAATTGCCTCACACTTTTTTAAAATACAAACTTGACACACAGAATAATTATTACAGTTATGAATATTTTGTATTATATCAATAAAGAATTTTTTTCTAATACTCTTCAGTCCTCTGAGACATTAAATAATCACAAGTTTATCAAGGGCTATACAAATTTACCCTTCTCTAGGTGTTTAGGGAGGAATGGAAGGTTTTGAGACAGGGTTTCTTTGTGTAACCCTGGCTATCTTCTGTACACTAGGCTAGCCTCAAACTCAGAGATTTATATACCTCTGCCTCCCAAGTGCTGAGATTAAAAGCATACCCCAGCATGCTCAGCCATAGACATATAGTTCTAACATTGATTGATTTTAACTTATTTTATATCTTATGTGCAAAATATTACAGGGTATTCTGTTAGGTATGGGAATGAATTCTTTGAGTTATGTATTATAGGGAAACAAAATAACATTGTAACTTCCATCAGATACCCATCATTCAGGGAGTATATGCCTAGAAGATTTTAGGAAGTGAGGAGGTTGGTACCTCTTATGGGGATCTGGACTCTACTCTCTTTAACTATATAACTGGATTTTGAGTGGCAATCTATTTCATATCTGCCAAGTCTAAATTAAACCTTAAATACTGATAAAAATGATGCCTATTTTTACTTATAATTCTTTCTCTTGAGCTTTGTTGAATTGAGTTTAATGAAAAAAAATTAATCATATATATCACTTATCCCCATAATTTCGCCAGAGTCTGATCTTCCAGTAGATAATTTGGGGTGGTGAAATGGAAAGGAAATGTACTCACATGTGAAGCAATTTTAGTTCATCCAATTGTGAAATAAAAAGTTATGAAGAAACTAAGCAAATATGTTAGAAAAAATGCACTAAATAACCCCATCTTTTAACAAATGTCATCTTTAAAAATAGTAAGTTAAAAACTCAGGATCATGAAGACTTTTAGCTTCTTAGGTGAGTATAACAATGAACACTTGTAATCCCAATTCTGAGCTGAAGGCCAGATGGTCCTACTTGAAGCTAGCCTGAACTATATAGCAAGACCCCGATTCAAAGAGGCAGAAAAAGTTGTCTATAACTCTGAAAGAATTTCTTATTGAACCTTGAAGACTAAGGAAGACAACAAGCTATACGGAGTTACCCAGGTTTGAGCTTCAAATCAGGGTCTTATTTTACCCCTATCCCAGGAACCCACATCATGGACTCACCACATGGCATTCAACTCATTCCTGTGTTAGGAGATTGTATAGGGCATGTGTTAATGGGATGAGCATACCACGATAATCAGGCTGTCTCAGGCAAAGATGCTCACTCACCCTCCTAAAGAAACCCCTCCCAGAGACATGTATGTACTGGGTGCTTGGTAATTTACAATCTGAAGAATGGTTCATGATTTTATACAGGGACTGGAATCAAGTATGATCGAGTTTTGTGGGCATACATGGCATCCATATGAAGACTACAAGGCAAATGCTTTGAAAATAGTATTTTGAAACACAGGTTTATTATACATAAGTTTTAATGTGAAATGGGCATTTTGGGGGAGCCTAAAGAGCAGTTAATCATCATTGTTTAAACAAGCAGATTATCAAAAGGCACTTGAAACCTTTGGGTTTGTTTGGTACATGAGACAGTCAGTCTTTTTTGTAGTGTCAAGGAATGACTTAAAGTGTTGACAGTAATTCTGTGTGACTGTTTTTAATCAGGTTTATAGGCACTACTTTTTATTTGTCACGAAGTGAGGAATTTATTACATATAGTTGAGATGTAAGTTAGCTAAATTTCTATTGAGTTTGTAAGTAAATCTCTTTTATGGATAGTTTGTCCATAAGCCCAGTAACATGGAAAGATGTGTTCAGTGCTCATGCCTTTGGCCTGCTCAAGAGCCAGTGGCATGGTAGACACTTTGTAGACATTTCACCCTATATCTCAGCAATCATTGGATATACAACCATTTTGTAGGGTTTTATCTTGAGAGGCCACCAAGGCTTTTATAGAAAGGTCTGGACAGGCTATGCCTCTAAGGAGCAGGTGTAATTATTGCAGATTTATTGTGTTATTCCTTGGGTCCTCCATACTGCGCTTCAGGGAGTTAAAACCTATCCTCGCTAAAAGAAGTCCGAGCCAAGTCTTCTTCTGAGAGCCCAAGAGGAGATACAGAGATCAAAATTTGTATAGGATCAAACTGAAGATGTCTAGTCAGCCCCTGCCATTTCTGAGGGGAAGTTATTACTATTATTATTTTCTGTGTATAGAAGGTCAGTAGTCCTTGAAGAGTACAGGGGTCAGGCCATAAAGAAATGAGAGGAAACATTTAGCTTTTCCTTTAGAGTGGAAAACATACAGGTCTCCCCACCCTCTTCTCTGTCCCTTGCCTTAGTGATCTGAACAAATGGAGTGGCAAAGGTTGTGAGCTTGACTCAGAGAGAGCTAAACTAATCAGGAAGGTTTGTTCCAGAAAATACTTCCAAAGAAAAATGTACAGATGTAAGTTTGATTGTGAACATGAGGTTATTTTAAAATGAAGCTACAAAGCTATCGGTGTTTTATTCCTTATAAAAATTTTAGGGCTTAAAAAATCACCATTAGTGACTTTCTTCAGCTATATTTTATTTGCACATTCCCCTTCCCACAGGAAAATGGGCTGTGCCATAGAACAAAGGTAAAAAGGTTATTGGAAACATTAGGTCTAGTTCTTGGAATAGTGGCTGTTGACCTCAGCAGTGACCACAGCAGCCCCAGCCAGAATCTGAGGCAGCTGCTGGCCACAGTGATGGCTATAGAGAGGTTCCAGCCATGTAGGTCTCCTTGCTGATTCTGGGCATCTGTCACCCAAGTCAGCCAGTGATTATTTCCACAGTTTTGTGACCCTTGGCTATCATCCCAATAACAAATAAGTCATAAGCTACCCTCTTCCCCTTTGTAAAATTCCACTCTGCAGTGTGGCCTCTCTACCAAGAACTTCTGAAACAGTGAGGACAGGGACCAATGCCTCCAAAGCTTTGTGTGTAATTAGCGTATTTCTTCATTCCTCCTACTCTCCTTTCTTCTTTAGTGACTTGAGTGAGAGGCAGGAGATAGTCAAGGGACAGAAGCTGAAGCAGATGTTAATTTTGCTTAGTCTCTTCTGGGGATAGGTAGCTTAAAGCCAAGGACTGCTCTTTTCTGTATTACTTCAAGGGTATCAGACCCTTTGACATTGTGACAAAATATCATTTGCAAATGTGTTGGACCACATTCATAAGTGTACGGGAACACATGAGGCCAGCAGGCCACAGGGTGGACTTGTCTGACTTGTAGCATGTGTAACTATATGAATATTTAAGTGATATTAATAAATAGAGAATAACCACTTTTTGTGATATGGTATTAGGAAGATATTGACATAAAAGTAGATGAAAAATATGATTGCATAACTAACCAAAATAATCATGTCAAGCAATAATCATGTCAGACATACACAGGCATATTAGTCATAGTACCCAGGTCAAGACTGGAGTCAGCTTTCAAACCAGAAGGGAAGTCTCTGTTGACCCATGGGGTCACAGTAAAGGCAGATTCAGAGTAGTGCTTAGGGTTAGACCAGACCTGCCTCCAGGAAGTCAGAGCACACGCTGCTCGAGCACAGGCAGAGCATGACTGTCCAGCCAGCACAGGAGCTGAACAGCCTCTGCTTTGGTATTGTTCTTTCATTCTAGAGTATTTGTTTGTTTTGAGTTAGGGTCTTAATGTGTGGTCCAGTTTTTAAATCTTCTGTCTTAGCCTTCCAATCACTGGAAGTTTGCTCGTGTACCACCATATCTGGTCTTCTCCCTTGCTTTTTAAAACGTCTTTATTTGGATTAGAAATTTGTCTCTAATTTCTAGTCGAGTCTGCTTCTTTAGACGTGAGTGACTAGTGACAAAGCAGTTACAGATTTTCTTCTATTAGCAGTAGTCATTATGCACTGTAAGCTTGGCCTGCTGTGGGAAGACACAAAGAAGTATGAGGCAAAACAAAGGGCTGAGGTACAACTGTAGTCCTTGCTGCCAGTGTGCCAATGTGGTCTAGTTGTGGAAACATGGCTTAAACATGTAAATAGTATAAAAGAAACAACTTGCCAAGTGTGCAGGCACACAGTTGTGATCCTAGTACTGGGAAGATGGAGGCAGGAAGATCAGAAAATCAAAGTCATTCTTGCCTACAATAGTGAGTTTGAGGTCAGCCTGAAATACATGAGACCTTGTCTCAAAAGCTCAGGCTTGGGGCTCAAAGCTGCATGGTCTGTAGTTGAGTTGAGAGAAGCAATGACTTCATGGCAGAAGGCAAAAAGTACAGGGGAGTGAGTGGAGCAAGTACAGAAGGCATTCTATTCTAGGAAGAGGGGTGGGACCAGTCTAGAGTTGAGATTTCTGGAAAATCAATGGCTGAAGGGAAGCTAGATGACTGAATGGGGACCAAGACATGTGTCGACTCTTCAGCTTTATCTTCTGGGCACCAAGGAGTCACCAGAAGCTTTTGGACAGAGGAACAATGCTCAGAGGTTTGTGTAGTGAGACAGATATGCTGGCCAGATACAGGCACATTAGAGATCATTCCGGTGGCCAGGTTCCTATATTTACTTTAGGGTTACTTTTGAAAAGTAATAAGGATTTCAGCTATGGGAGTGGCAAAAAGAACAGAAATTAAAGAGTTGGAAATGAAACATAAATTTTACCTTATATAGTTATTTAAATACTTTTAATTTAAAAAAAGAGATTTTAAAGGAAGGAGAAATCAATCAAGACTGAGTATCTTTTGCTTGTTGAGGTAGTGAAGACTTATTAAGGTAAGTCCAGTTTGGGAACCAAGCAACTGGATAAATACTTTATCGACAGAATGGAAATGTTAGAACGGAGCATTAGATGGCTATGTTTTAGGGGAGAAACAAGGAGTTCAGCTTTTGAAGATCATTTTTGATGTAGCAGGAGACAGAAATAATATTATTGGAACATTCAACTGGGAACTTGGCTCATGACAAGCATGTGGGAGTTGCCTGCATAGAGATGACTGCTTAAACTGTCTGAATGAATGATGCTTTCCAGAGGAAACAGAAACAGAACACCAGCGTTTTAAAGGAGGAAGAAGAGGAGCTTCCTGTGTGATTAGCCATTGGGAGGAGGAAGGCACTTACAGATTCACATTAGAGCAGATAAGAACATCAAGAAGGACGTGCTGGTCAGCAGTATCATGTTGCAGAGAGGTTAAGGAGAATAGGGGGTGAAAGAGCCATTGGATAGGCAATTAGGAAGTTATTTACCTTAAGAACACAGGTCTATGATATTTGAATATGTTGGAGAAGGATTAAGAGTGAGCATTGAAGAGAAGAAGGAAAGAGTTATAAGAAGGGGCTCCAACTGTTACTCTTCCCATCTTGTAAGTTGGAAGCTTGTGCATGCACACACACTTGAAGGCAGAGGGAGAGGTGGGTCAGTGATGCATTTGGATAACCTTGTTCAGTACCAGCTAAAGACTTTGGCCCAATAAACAGAGATAATCAATAGTTTCAAGGGAAAAAAAGTATCAGGAACAGGATTGTATGGAAAAATGGGAGAGTGGATTAGGGACTAGCAGAATGTGAGACTAACTTTGGGATTTTGGGCAAGATAGGTGGGGATCCACTGAAGAGAGGGAGGACTGGGGGACAAATGATGGCGTTAAAAGGGGGGTGTTATGTAACCACTCTAGATAATGCTGGGGACTAGAGAGCAGCTGCTAGATGTTTAAGGAGCAGTAAAGCTTAGCGGTCTCTTCACCTTCTAAGTGCTACTGTAAGAAATGGCGATGGAGCTGGGGAGTGGCTCATTCAACATGACATAAGCATGAGGACCCGAGCTCCATCCTCAGCATTCACTACAAAGCCAAACACTGAGGAAGTGAACAAAGGAAGAACTAGGGCTTGGTAGTCAGTCAGTCTTGCTGAATCGGTGAGCCACGGGTTCAGCCGAGAGACCTTTTCTCTGAAACTATGGCAACTGAAACCTGTTATCAATCTCTGGCCTCTGTACACTTAGTGCATGCACACTCAGACATGTCTATACATGAACACACACACACACACACACACACACACACACACACACACATGAAATGGTTATCAGAGGCAGCTTTAAAGGTAATTGATATTTGTTTCTTCTTGTACCTTTAAGGCATTTTCCTTTCTTGTCACTGTAGTGCTTTTTTCCTTTGTCTATGTATCACATTTTAAAAGTTTCCAGTATCACCATAATTATAAGTTGTACAGCCACTCCAGAAAGGTAGTAGTTTTTAAATTATCTGAGTTGCAGATACAAAGCTATAGTTCTCTCTCAGCTTCTATTATGCGTGTGTGTTACAGACTCTAGGTTGACATCCGGGCCTCCTTTAATTACCTTTCATCTTATTTGTTTTCAAGATGGGGTCTCAGTGAATCTAGAGCTCACCAACTAGGCTAGACTGACTGACCAATAAACTCCTATCCAAGATAGGATCCTAAACAAGAATCCACCTATCTCTGCCTCCTCAGTACTGGGTGCACAAAGCCATGTCCAATTCATGTCCTCATCTGCATATGTGGCTGCTGGAAATCATGTTTAGTCTCGTATGCTTGCATGGTAAACAGTTTACTCGACAAAGCTATCTCCTCAGCACCTAAAATCTCAGGATTTTTAAGAGAAATTTATTACTGCTTGTATTGATAAAACAAGTGAGCAAGGAGCCCACGAATAGTGTTACTGGGCCCTTTCTGAAAGGGGACACATGTTTTAAGCCAGGCAAACACCAAATCATCCATCAACTCAGCCTTATAGAATTCAAGATGACAAAGATATCAGATGGTATGTAGTATGTCCTATTCAGAGCACAGAAGATCATGAGAGGCCCCTGTGATAGCGCCTGTGCAAGAGCATGCTTAAGAGTAGTGAACCTGGTTATAGCCATCTGTTGACAAGGCTAAGCTGACTACACGGAAGTGCTAAGTATGTAACACTTACCTGGGATACTTGATATCATCTTCAGATTTAGCAAGATGCAACCTGAAATGGAGAATTGGTTTCTGTTATAAGTATAATTACAAGAAATAAATGAACTAAGTCCTGATTCTGTATCTGATTCTTGACTATTCTTGACTCTGTTTTAGGAGTCTTCTATCCTCCTAAAGCTGGTAGATCTAATGGCAGACTATGAGAACCATAGGTCTCACAAACAAGGAGACTTGAATATGCTTCTGGGTAGAATTGATTTGCTTTTTCAAGCTGCTGAATTTTTAAATCATGCATGTGTCTGTGTGCATGTGCACATGTAGACCAAGAAATGTATGGAGGCCAGAGGACAACTCTAGGTTCTTACCTTCTGCCATGCTTGAGAGATGGCCTCTTGCTGTTCATTGCTGCATCTGCCAGGCTGGCTAGCCCATGACCTGGAAATTTTCCTGTCTCCTATCTTGCTATGGGAGCTTTGGGATTGCAGTTGCAGGTGACTGTGCCCAACTTACATGGGTTCTAGGGATCTGAACTCAAATGTTTACACTTTCGCAGAAATGCTTTACCTACTGATCCATCTCCCCAGTCCTCAAGCTTCTTTCCAAGTAGAACAATCTGAGCCTAAGTGAATTGATAAATTTTATTATTGAAGGAGTAACTCAAGAATTTATCTTTCCTTTTCCTTTCCTTCTAGGTATGGCCTCACATGTGCAAGTTTTCTCCCCTCACACCCTTCAATCAAGTGCCTTCTGTAGTGTGAAGAAACTAAAAGTAGAGCCAAGTTCCAACTGGGACATGACTGGGTACGGCTCCCACAGCAAAGTGTACAGCCAGAGCAAGAACATACCACCTTCTCAGCCAGCCTCCACAACCGTCAGCACCTCCTTGCCGATCCCAAACCCAAGCCTACCTTACGAGCAGACCATCATCTTCCCAGGAAGTACTGGACACATAGTTGTAACATCAGCAAGTAGCACTTCTGTCACCGGGCAAGTCCTCGGTGGACCACATAACCTAATGCGTCGAAGCACTGTGAGCCTCCTTGACACCTACCAAAAATGTGGACTCAAGCGCAAGAGCGAGGAGATTGAGAATACAAGCAGCGTGCAGATCATCGAAGAGCATCCACCCATGGTTCAAAATAATGCCAGCGGGGCCACTGTAGCCACTGCCACCACATCCACTGCCACCTCCAAAAACAGTGGCTCCAACAGTGAAGGGGACTACCAGCTGGTGCAGCATGAAGTGCTGTGCTCCATGACCAACACCTATGAGGTTTTAGAGTTCTTGGGGCGAGGGACATTTGGGCAAGTGGTCAAGTGCTGGAAACGGGGCACCAATGAAATTGTGGCCATTAAGATCCTAAAGAACCACCCCTCCTATGCCCGGCAAGGCCAGATTGAAGTGAGCATCCTGGCCCGGCTGAGCACGGAGAGCGCTGATGACTACAATTTTGTGCGGGCCTATGAGTGCTTCCAGCACAAGAACCACACATGCTTAGTCTTTGAGATGTTGGAGCAGAACCTCTATGACTTTCTGAAACAGAACAAGTTTAGTCCCTTGCCCCTCAAGTATATTCGCCCAGTTCTCCAGCAGGTAGCCACAGCCCTGATGAAACTCAAAAGCCTGGGTCTTATCCATGCTGACCTCAAACCAGAAAACATCATGCTGGTGGATCCATCCAGACAACCATACCGAGTGAAGGTCATTGACTTTGGTTCAGCTAGTCATGTGTCCAAGGCTGTCTGCTCTACGTACTTGCAATCCAGATACTACAGGTAAGACATTTTCTGTGGAGATCGTCAGGGTGCAGGAGGTCTAGTGGCATCCACAGGGAATGTGCAGAGAGAATCACCATGATGGGGATAATGATAGTGGTTGTTACCACACAGACACTTTAATGTGAGGGCTGAAGACATGGCCCAGTGGTTAAGAGCACTGGCTGCTCTTCCAGAGGGCTTCAGTTTGCTTCCCAGCACCCATGGCAGCTCACAGCTGTGAGTAAATCTAGTTCTAGGGGATCCATCTCCCTCTTATGGCATCTATACACACATGTGGTATATGTACATACATTCAGGCAAACATGAAAATAGATCTTTCTAAAAACAAAAAGAGACTTTAATATGGTTGAAAAATTATAACACATGCAGACAGGAGTGATGGTGAGAAGATATGTAGAAAGGCATCTGAGTAACATTCTTACATTTATGGTCTGGATATTGAGAGTTGGAAAGGATTTGGGGGAGCTGGGTAAAGAGCAGACTGGAGAAGTCAGGTCCTTCTGGATGGAGAGGATGCAGACAGCTAGAACAGGAAGGGGTGTGCCAATAACAGACACAGGGTATAAAATGCAAGGCTCATTCAGGAGATCAGGATGACCTACCTGGCCAGATCAGAAGATTTGTGAATAGTGCCTGGAACAAGTCCTGGAAACTTTGAACTAGCAGGGGTTGATGGGGGAGGGTGTAATAGGTTGATGGCAGTTTTCTTAAAAGACTACTATTATAGTCATGTGGAAGATGCTGGAGGAAGGGAAGCTCTTTGTCCTGGGGCCACTTGCTCCTTCCTGTGATAAGTTTATAATAGGAAACATTAACTATTCCTTATCCCCCATTTAATTGTAAGGAAATACCCAAGGCAGGATCATTTCGTGAAGAAAAGAGATTTATTGTTCAAGGTCATGTTGCTCTCCTCAGCCTTATGGTAGATGGCCCCACAGTGGTGGGAGCATGCACAGGAATAGAGATCACATGACTAGAGAGGAAGCCACATAATGGTTCAAGATTTGATTCACGCTTTTAAGACAACTTTTATTTGAAGAGAACTAACTCAGGGGTTTCTAACCTTAATTCCTTCCAAGGATAGCACTGTTAATGAACTTCCACAAGGCCTTACCACCTCTCAACATCACTATACTGAGGACCATTCTTTGAATTGATAACCTTATGGAGTCAAAACACTTCTACACTCTAGCAAGAGAGCTTACACATTCAAATATCACACAAGTGTTTATCTCATTTCTAATATGGGCCTTGCACAAAAATATTAGCTAGCTCCAAGGATATAAACAAGGTCCTGGCCATCTCAGAGTTTCCAGCATGCTGTGTAGGCTTTGGCATTATAAAATCCAGAACTGAACGGATCCCTAAACTCACTAGGCTGTGTGATTTGTGCTGACTGCCTAACTTGTATATACTCTCATTTCCTGATCTGTGAGCTGTAAGCTGGAGGTTTTTATACCAGTTCCAGGGTGCTGTTGTACCATGCTGTGATACAGTCTAGAGCTATGTGCAGTGGGCAGCCTGTGGGAGGGAGACACAGCGTCAAGAGGTGGTGCGGTAATGGCCAAGAGCTGTGTTGGAAGTAACAGTGACCAGTCCCACAGAGCCTGAAATTGGCAAGAAAAGAAACTCAAAACTCCCATGAGAAAGTAGGCTGATCCATCTGACTCAAAGGTTTAGTCTCAGGGCTTCTCCATTCCTCTTCCGAGGGATTCCCAAGTAGTTCTTCCCTAGCTCTGGAATCTGATATGGGAAAGTGATGGCTTTCTCTGAGCAGTTAGGTATATATACTGCCCTCTGTTTTTGAGGACTTCTCACATACTTCTTTATACTCATGAGGATAGATCTAGCTCTGCTGGCTCTTTTTCCTCGGTTCGGCCTGGAGGGGAGCCTTGTGCCCATTGATGTAGCCATCCAGGAAGGTGAAGCCTGGACAGTGGAGAACTATACCCCCTCCTTGAGGTAAAGGGGGAGAATATGACAACTCATATTCTCTGAGGAGTTCCTGGACCTTCCTTGAAAGACAACTCGGTAGGTTCATCATAGGGAAACAGCTTGCCACAGAGGTGGCTGTTGCTGGGGCTTGCTCTCTAGTTACTGCAAAATGGAGGCTTTGCTGTCATTTTATATTTAGACTTAAAAATTCAGGATGCCAGTGGCTATTTCTTGCCAGTTCTTGGCCTGAACTTAGGGCAAACTGTGCCAAGCCAAGGGCTGTGCAAGGTTTTATTATTTAGTTAACCTGTATTGCTCTTAGTGATCAGCTTCATTAAAGTTTGGCTAAAAATTAGGCATGAGGGCTTATAAAAAAGGCTTAAAACTATATTTAATAAGCAATGCATCCTTGTAACAAAACTTGACTCAAGAAGTTACCTTTGGGACTCTGAAGCCTGTTTTGGATTCTTGCCCTCTGTGCCCCTGTCACTCTGCCCACTGTGTGCCCCTCCTGCCAAGGACTCTGCAGTGTACTTTGCTTTCAGGCACCTAGTTCAGGAGGGCTGTGAATGGCAGTGAATGGGAACTGGGGTAGGTCTGAGTCCTCTTTCTTCTTAGACTTGATGTTCCCTCTCACCAGCTCTATGGCCCAGTCATACACTTGAGCACCTTATGGGGTGATAAAGCTGTTTGTTTACAGTTAAGAGCTCCCACCTGTCATTCTCATTTGTCAACAGGCACAGGCACCTCTACTTCCTGCATTCCTACTTCCATCTGAGACATCTTTTTGGGTATCAGAGTACCCGCTTTCTTTAGGCCTTAAGTGACTACTACCTAAAATTGTAGGCAGAATTGTTTCCCTCCACCCAGGGTCTTCATGGTGTTGGGTTCTCAAGGCCAGCTAAGCAACCTTTGACTAGGGTCAAGGGCACAGAGTCCTAGATGATCACTTCATTTCTAAATGAATCATAATACTCTGCCGGCCGCAGGCCTCATCTGAGCCCTTGGAGTGACCGTCAGTCTCGTGCTCTATAGATCAGAGGAAGCTTGTGAGAACAACATTCAGCTTGGACCCTGTTTATCCTGGGTGTGTAGGACAGTCAGCCTCGATGAGACTGTCTAGGTTGACTTTCCTGACTACTTCACCTTTTACTTGGAGAGAGTAGATAGGAGAGGCTCTTTGATTATTTATCATTAAGATCCTTGTCCACAAGAAGGAAAAAAAGTATACTTTCAGGGACATTTTGCAAGAGAACAAGGGTGCTTTCAAGCTGCCTGGACAGAGAGGTCATTACATGCTCTAGATCAGTCTTTCCCCAGGAGTTCCCTGTCTTGAACCTGGGCACTTTAGCCACTAGGAACACTCCACTTTAGAAGGGATGAATACTGATGAATACTTATGTCCTTTTATCCTTTTAAACAGGACTGTATTAAGTACTCCTCCCATGGCCCCCATCAGGTATGATTAGAAAAAAATGTGATACAAAGTGAACTTTCTATTCTCAGTCTGAAGGGAGTGGGGAAGAAGGTGGTGGCCTGGAAGCCACTATTTTCCCTAGAAGCTAGGTTTGTGCTTGACTGAATTATGAGTGGTGGCAGAGAGCTGGTACCAGCTCTGCCTCCTAGAGTCTCAGGATCTCCCTTTCTTCTCAGTGGTTCACAACTCATCTGGATCCTCAACAAGGTCACAGGAAGAGCTTCAAGGGCCAGGGTAAAGTGAAGTGAGTGAGTTTGAAGTATTTAGCTAGAGAGACATAGGAGAAGGGTGTTGTACACTCAGTACACAGGGTGGCTTCTTAAGAATGTCACAGTTGGCTACATACAAGATTTTAAGACTGAGCCAGTATACGTTGTTCAAAGGTTGTAATTGACCAGGTTTAAAGAGTAAGAAAAGCTTAAAATTTAAGTAAAGTTTCAAAACAAATAAAAATGCATGGGTTAGGTTTACTTATTTCTCTGACATTAAAGATTCCCATTTGTAGATAAAGTAGTGAGGATTTTTATGAGGTACATTGTTTAGATTTAGGAGTGAGAGAGATGTACATTAAAATGATAAAACTCACAAAGTTTCAAATATTTTGGCCCCAAGTGGACCTCATTCATTAGTTTTTAACATCTTATTTGAGGTATCTTTAGAAAAACATGATTATTTCTCTGGACAATTTTAGCTCTGTTAGTTGTATTGAGCTTTTTTGACCCTCAATCAGTATAAAAGGCAAATTAGATTTCAGAGTGAGGAGCTTCTGCCTCTCCTCACCCCCTAATTTTCCTCTATTTCTAGCCTACCACAGAGTTACTGTTGGCACTCTGTGAGGGAAGCCTGGAATATGGCTTTAAGGAAACAGGGTTGCTTTGTCAGGTCTTTGTGGTCTAATGGAGGGGTCTAGAGGTGTCTTCCAACTTAACCTATGTCCTGAAGGTCAGCTCTGAGGGTAACTGTCAGCAGTGCTGGTCTCAAGCTTGCTCATACCTAAGAGTCTGGAGAGCTTATATGAACAGAATTATGCTAGATCCTGTCTCAGAGCTATTGTGCCCTCTGTGGGATGAGGCCCCTGATCCACAGAGTCCCTACCCTACCCTAGAGATTCTTAAGAAACCCTGTTCCAGCTGAGAGCAGACTTCCTCCAAGGTGGAACACCGTGGAAGGTGACCCTGCTTACTTGTTTTACCTCATTAAAGAAACTCCTGCCAGGTCATTATTTAATTCTACCTTGATGCCAAAGTTTTGGCTTTGTGAGCAAGCAGTTAACTGGTGCTAGGGTATTTCTGCTATTAGTATGACAAGCAAACTAAAAACAAGACCAAACATTAAACTCCGAAAAACCACAAAAAATTCACTGTTGGGCAAAAGATAGTCAGAGGTGACAATGTGTACAATTTTGTTTCTGCTCTGGACTGTTCAAAATATTTTGTATAGACTTTTTTGAGACCTTTAAGACCATGGCTAAGATCCCTAAAAGTGGGCATAAAAAACAGGACATAAGGGCTGGTAAGATAGCTCAAAGAGTTAAGGATACTTACTACTAATCCTGGTAACTTTTGAGTTTGATCCCCAAGACACCATATGGTTAAAGGAGAGAACTGACTTCTGTCCTCTGACCTTACATGCATGCCAGGGCACACAAGCACTTCCATATACACCCCCCCACACACACACACACACAGAGGCGGGGGGGGGGGGGGGATTTTTTAAAATACTCTTTCAGTTGATTCTTTTGGGTGTAGAGGCTGTCTTCCAGATGATTCTGGAATGGTTGTTAGGTAGAGATGGAAATTAATTTTAGTTCCATTCATTGTGTCAGACAATGATTGAGTAGCTCTGAATATCTACATATTAAATGGTATAGGAAGAAAGGTACATTCTCAGATTTTGAGTTAATTGTCTCTTTCACATTTAAAAAGAAATTTCTAGAAATATAATTTTGACATTTGGCTTTCCAAGTGTGTGATTATATTCAACAGACACTTCCTATGAACCCACTGTATACCAAGCTGAAGTGGGTAGTAGAGCATCCCCAGAGCTGAGGGTCAGCGAAGGAATTCTGCACAATGGGCTGAGCAGAGAGAAACCTGTGGTAAAGGGGTCTTGAGATAGATCTTCAGGGAAGTCTGAGATGGGGTAAAGGCCATGGAGGTTGTAATAAAAAGGGAGATGGGTAAAACAGGGAGACATGCACGTGGTTGAAGGCTGGGGTTGGAGCACAGTGGTAGAGGTGTGGGCTCTGACAGTAGGGAGTTTGGAAGATGAGGAGCTGGGGTTTAGTCAGAGTAACATGTTGGAAACTTCCGTGAATTCTTGAAGAGGTTAGTGATGATCTATCAGTTGGAAAACAGCAAATAGACAGAAAGTTGGTGGGAGACACAAGGTCCAGAAATAACTGTATTTATTCAGGAATGAAAACAGAGGGTCTAGATTATACGGTGACCCCACCCCACCATTTGATTGTGGACCAGTTAGTGCATTTGACTTTTCTGATAATTTATTTCAGAACTGACTTACTAAAGAACAGTAAGAGCTAATGCTTGCCAAACAGGGGTTTGTTTTTCATTTTTGTTTGGTGACTTTGCTCTGACTGAGGCTGGATTCTGAAGCTCTGGTCTTCTAGGGCCTGGTTTCAAATCCCACCACCGCTACAAAGTAATAGTGTCTGGAAAGTCACCTCAGCCTCAGTCCTGGTCCTGCCCCCGCCACCTGTTTCCCTGACTCATTGAGTAGATGTTAGCTGTGAGCCACCTGCACTGTTCCATCTGGATGCTCTTGTGACTGGACTTGTGCTCACCAGGCCATAGTTGGAGATTCTAATTGTGTGGAAGAAGGAGTCTTTCCCCTGTGGGTGACTCTGGCATCATTAACCCACACCGCCAGACTGTAGGCTGAAGATGTAAGTCACTCCAATAAAGGGTGTTGCCATATACAGAAGTTTCAAAAATAGTATAACTTATACAAATCATAATATTTAAAAAGTGACTGGCCCACTTTGAAAAAACAGAACTCTGCAAACAGTTATGCATGGCAAGCATTAGCTCTTAAACCTGCCCTTTGTTACTAAGACAACAGGAGGAGAGGTTTGTGCTGGCTCACATAGGAGGATAGCGTGGTGTGAAAACTATCCAGCTTGCTGACAGTCTCATTTGCCAACTTAGACACATGTAGAAAGAAGCAGAGCCACGGCTCTGTTCTATAAACATGTGATCAGTGAGTTACCTGGGCTGGTTAGCTGTTTCCACTGTCTCTGCGACCTTTAGGTATATAGTATACCCTTTGAAATTAGTTTTTCCTTTCAGTGATTATTAATTCATGTTCATAACAACCTGGTAATGGTTAATAGGTACAAAATAACTTCCAGTGTGATAGTCTGCATGTGTTCCAGTGGCTCTTCACTGCAGCCTTGCTACACAGAGAGTAAGGTCTTGGGCATGCTCATAAGCACTGACCTAAGTACCACAGTGAAGCCCATACATGATATACAGGCATGGGTGTGCTTGTGTGTGAGAAAGGGTGGCACTAACCCTTTATGCAGGGATGCTGATATGCATAGTCAGAGAAGGAGGTAAATGCACATGTAAGAAGGACACATGCATATGTCAAGACAGAGATCACCATCCACCAGAAAACAGAAGCCTTTCAAGTATCTGTGGGGTCTGAGGGCCCAGATACAGAAGTTATGTCAGTGTCCTGGAAACTCAGCTTAGCTCTCTGCCTTGTAGGGCTGCCAGCTGCACATCTTTAAGCCTAAAGATGGGACGGGTAGAGCCGCTCATGGGCCCAAGTTATGTAGGCCAGTTGTTTTCAAAATGAGCTCTAGGGACTCTGCCACTCCAGAATCTCTCATGATGCTTGTTCAAAACTGGAGACATCTACCATGCCAAGCCAATTTACTAGGCAGGGGTACTGGGAGTGGGACAGAAACAGACTGGTCAAGTTTCACAGCAATTGCTTTCCTCCTATTCTTCCTCTTTATCCTTCTTTTCTCTCCCCTTTCTCCCTCTTCTCAGTGCACCCCTCTTTCTTTTTTTCTGGTGATTGAACATGGAGACTTGGCCATGATGGCTAGGATTCTACTAATCAGCTAACCCCACCCCCCGCCCCCATAACTTCTTATTTTGTGCTAGTGGCTCAGTTTGGCCTATCAGTCTAGGTTAGCCTCAAATTTATAACCCTCCTGCTTCAGCCTCCTGAGTAGTAGAATTACAGGCCTGTGCCAGGCTGCTTTTCTTCTTCACACATTTTAACCGGGTAGTGACATTCAGAAAGCTGTTGACAAGCTGAGGCTGTCAGATGTAAAGCTTGTAGATAAAGATCCACTCGTGAGACCGCAGTCTGTGCGTGCACCACAGTAACTTCTAAAGCTTCCTTCCACCTTCTTTGTTGTTGTCATGTGCTCTTGGTGAATGTGCTGCAGGTGGTTTGGGCTTTAGTCTCATCTCACACGATATGTAGAGTATACCCTGTCAAGATTAGAGAAGAGGAGGTCACTGGTGCCAGTCTGGCTGTGAGCTGTTGATCTTTTTTCTGAGTGATTGGTAGCTCCTCTGAGGGCCCATTTGTTAAATGTCTTATGATTAAACCCCTAAAACTCAGGGGTGGGGATGTGGAAATATAAGATGGTTGTTGAGTGTGATAGGAGAGGTCATGAGGGTTGGCAGACTGAGGGGTGGGTGATTCTGAGGAGGCTGTTTGGAATGGGGTAGGAATAAGAAAGCAGATGCCCAGCAGAGGAGATAGTACTGTGTGTGACTGTAGTATACTTTCAGTAGATATGGCATTTGTTGTTGATAGCTCCAGGTCACTCTCCATAGCCCCACCTGTGATGGGGGCCATGATTCCCATTCAGGCATTGTACAAGCGATTTTTTAAATTCCAAGTATGTGTGAGGCACTATGTTTTGTGCTAACCTTTCAAGACATGAGTAAGAGTGCCCTCAGCTCTCAAGGACTGTCTCTAACCTTAAGTGGAATGAGCTTCCTTGTTCTGCTCGTCTCTGAATAAACTGAGGAGTGGCTTGTGCTGCCCTCCACTCATTTTTCCCATTCTCTCAGGTGTTTGGGGCCATTGTGTCAAGTCTGCCCCATGGCAGCAGATCTCTGCTGCCCTTGGTCCCTTCAATTGACTCCTAGCTCACCACTCTGCCAAATAGGGTGCATAGTTCTCTGTCCCCATCTGCTGTTGCCTCACATGGAGTTGTAAAGGAGGATAACTGAGACAAAACAAGGCAAGCACAACTTGTGCCAAATGGTGGATCAGTGTTTTTGGGGGTACCCAAGTGTGTGGCCCTTGGTACTGGATAAAAGTTGAGAAGGTGACATTAAGGAACCATTGTCTTTGTTCCCCAT
This sequence comes from Rhabdomys pumilio, assembly GCA_030674055.1. NCBI lineage: Eukaryota > Metazoa > Chordata > Mammalia > Rodentia > Muridae > Rhabdomys > Rhabdomys pumilio. Next base: position 45,125,206 of record JANHMN010000016.1, on the reverse strand, counting down.
TAGCAGATCCCTAAGACAAACAAGGGTTTATGTTCAGGTGGTCTTTCTGGTAGATGATCTGAGAATCAGGACTAAGAGCTAGCAGAATGATGCTGACCAGCATACGTGTCATTATGAACACATAGATAGATGCTAGAAGCATATAGACTCCATTCTCCTATCAGAGCTGCACAAGGCCTTCTTGGGCAGAGCTTAGAAAAAGCAGGGGGTCCCTGAGATTAGGGTTGCTTTTGTCTTTTTAATTTGACTGCACTCTTTGGAGATGAGTGTGTGTAAAGACTGAATGGGCTTCAGCGTTTCTGTGGGTTGCTACAAGGCACAAGTTTAAGCACAGTGAATACTGAAGCCTCTGTACAAAGTTGGGATAGTGTGATCCACATCCCATGGGAGCTGCAGCACTGTGTCTGCGCTATTGGTTTCTGTTTTCACCACCAATCACATGGGTGGTATTCATAAGTGGAAAGGGATTTAAGGGAAAATGCTTTTGTAGGCAGAATTGTAGACTAAGAATTCAAAACAGAGTTCTGTGCTGTTTTGTGGGGGATGTGAGGGCCTGAAGCTAATGCATTTACCTCCACTTTAACCCCTGTAGCCTTCCTCTAGGAATAGTGTGGGTCTGGGTTCTTAGGTGGTCTACAGAGGTGCTCAGGAGGAGAGATAGGCCCAAGAGTGGAACCCAGGGCAGTCAGGGAAATGGCAAAGGCTGATGGAGGTCAGCCACTTTATTTCCAAGCTCTCTCCATTCATGAATAATGCAGGTTGAACCTACCACTCCGTGACCCTCATTTGTGGAGAGGGATGGCTACTGAAATGGGGTCTGGGCTATGGTAGTAGTTTCCCATGCTTCATAACTCTGTTATGTACCAGACATCCATACATGCCAAGCTCTGGGTTACCCCTCAGACAAGTCCTTTTTAACAAGTCTTGACTCCATATCATTTGGCTTTTCTCTGAGCTCTGGATCACAGGAACCCAACTTCAGCCTCCTGGGGAATCATACACATCACACACACACACACACACACACACACACACACACACACTTGCACTCGAATGTATGCACACACACACACACACACACACACACACACACACGTTTCTGTGCTGGTCAGATTATGGTTAAAACCTGAAGTCAATGATCTGAACCTTTAACCAGCCAATTCCCCAAAGTCATCATGCATCTGTTTTGTCCTATTTAGAAAGCTAGAGAGGACTACCCCAGGGGTAACAGGCGAGGCCTGACTAATGCCACTAAAGGAGCTAGAGCTAGTGCCCTGGGCCCCAAGACCTCTTGTTTCTTTTCTGGTTTTGAGGCTTTATGGATATGCTGCTCAGGCACCCTCTAATCTTGTCTTCATGCTAGGAAGCTGAGTGAACAAAGACTTCCTGGAGAGAATAGAGCTCATCATAGGCTGCTCTGTGGGCCTGGGACAGAGGAAGTACTCATAAATGCTAGCTGCTATTTTAATCTGCTGCTGTTAGCACTGTTGTCATTACTTTTGTCATCGTTGCTATATGTAGCAGACAGACCTGGGTTTGGATTCCGGATCTACTACTTTATGGCAGTGTGACTTCAGGCAAGTTTCCAAACCTTTCTGAGGTTTTCTTTTAAGACAGGAGCCTGAGTAATTCATGATGTTGCCATAAGAAAGAAAGGAGACAACTCCATGGGTGCAACTCAGCTGCTGGGTCATAGTACCCATTATCTTTCCCAGGTTCCATAAGTCTTCTTGTCATAGAATGGATGGATGGTTGTATCTGGCATGTTAGCAGTTTACAAGTTGTTGTACCCACAAACATCAAGCATCATGCGTTACTTCCCTTCCATCTCTAGCACTATAAATCAGGAGGTGTTCAAGGAGCAAGCCTGCAGGTCAGGGATATGGCTAGTGGCTTCTCTCCCACCCCAGAATGAGACAGAAGACAATGCAAAGGGAATAGCATATAGGGAGAGTAACAGTGGAGGGCAGCATGAGTGTGGCTGGTGGGGGACGTTGGATGCCTCCATCTAGTTTGAAAGCTTGGCTCTTTGCCACACTGCTGCTGCTGTGCCCATAGTGATGCCTGTGGCCTGTGGCTAGGTGCAGGGCTAGAGGAGAGCAACAGAATGGGGAACACATTTGCATTTGATACCTAATGATTCTTCCTCATTCAATCCCACCAACCCAAAGGTCAGAGAGCCAAGAGGGATGCTGAAGATTGCCCACAAAGACAGCACTGTGGGCTATGTGTGCTAGATGTGCTATGTATCTGTGTTTACTGTTCTGTGTATGTTGACTTGTGGGTATATGTCTCCAGTGGCAGCAAGTAAACTGGTCTAGCATCCTTATGTCCTGAGTTCTTGTGCCCAGGGAATAGTCTCCAGTGGCATCCTTATTAACATAGATGTTTGACAATGGAAACACAAGTTCTGTAGTCAGAACAAACTGTTGTTGTCATTTTGTTTTCATCTGCCTACCTCCGAGAAAAGTGTTCTAGCCTCCTTTTTTTTTTTTTTTTAAATTAGAACTTATATTGGTAAATATAAAAGCACCAAGTGTGAATCCATAGAATATTAGTGGATTTGACATACAGAGAGTCAGACATGCACCCTGACCGGCAAGAGTCATAGCCAGTGAAGTCTGAGTAAAAGGTGCTAGCATAAGTCTGCATGTGCTAAAGCTAAACAAGATAGCGTTCAAGTTTCAAGTGTTTTTAAAATTAACATTTAAATCTATTTTCTTCAGAACCACTTGATTATTTTATATCAGAAGCTTTAGTGTGCCTGCTTTCTCTTCCTGTTTTTGTTTTGCCCTGCGGTGTTTGGGCAAAAGATGTCTTGTTTATTCTGTCACAGAGGGGTCAGGAAGAGAGGAACAGTCATTTCTGGAAATGACTGGGTGGGGGAACCTACAAAAACAAGCCTGGGATAAATAGTTGCTGATGACGAAAGCAGGCAGCTTCTCTCAGTGCTGTTCCATGAGAAGGTCACAGGCTTGTCCTCGTAGAGCCAAGGATAATGATCACCAGAGAAGAGAGGCAAGGAACTTAACACTGAATTGCCCAGACTTTGGGATTCCCAAATGAGATCAAGGCCCAGTGGGATGCATTCATCTGGCTCCTTGTGCTTGCAGTTGTCTGTGGTCAGGCTGTGCCTGCACACCATCCGAGTGTGTGGCAGTTTTCTTATAGTACTTTCCCCCAAGCCAGCCTTTCCTTCCTGTAAGCCTCCCACTTATGGGCATTTTCATACTCAGTATGGGAAGTAGCCAGTTTTTTGGGAAAGGCCATTTACTCCCTGGAATAAAAACACCTGCTGGCTCTCCCGGATGTGTAAAGGTGGTCTCGTCCAAGTCTCAGTGCAGGGCTTTGGAGGGTGACCTGGCAGCTTATATGGGGCCACACACCCAGCTTCTGGGCAGCCTAAAGCCGACTATAAGCAAGCCTTCTTTCTGCCCTTTCTCATTTGCAGCTCCTCTGTGTATGTTCTCTTGTTCTGGGTAAGATTCTCTTGTTTCCTTGGAAGAAACCAAGGTAATTAAGATGTGTATATTTCTTGGTGTCCCTGGTGGTTCAGTTTAAGATGACAATTCTCTTTGACACTCCTGAGGGGAATATTTCTCTTGTGCTGAGCTGAGCAGACCTCTTGGCCATACCACTTGCTTACAGTCCTGTTTCTGCCATATGTGGAAGACTGGCTGTGCCATGTTAGTCTAAGCATCGTTAAGCTCACTTTTCCATGACCCCACTGTCTTCCTCTCTCCTGGAATCCTTCCTAAAGTTTGTTTCTCCATTCTCTGTTAGTTTCCCCTCCTACCCCTCTATGCCCTTCGTATCCTTAGCCTACAATTCCAAGTCTGGTGGTTCTGTCCCTCCCAGCTTACTTTGTTTCTGCTCACTCTGCCATTCTCTAGCCTGATCTATCCCTCATCTAAAATACTCCCTGCTTTCACCCACTCAGTCCCCAAACCTAGCCTTCCCCACCTCCTTCATGAAACTTGAATATCAAATTCACACAACACAAAGAAATTTCTAGATACTATCTTACACTATCAAACACTATCTTAGTTTGCTTCCTATTCCTGTGGCAAACACTGACTTCCCAGCACTCAGTAGGCAGAGGCAGGCAAATCTCTGAGTTCAAGGCCAGCTTGGTTTGCAGAGTAAGTTCTAGGACCACCAGGGCTACTCAGAGAAACCCTTTCGGGAGGGAGGAATTGACCACAAACAATTTGGGAAGGAAATGGTTTGTTTGGCTTACACATCTTGATCCTTCACGGAGAGAAGTTAAGGCAGGAACTCAAGAAGGGCAGGAACCGAGAGACAGGAAGTGAAGCAGAGACAATGAAGGAATACTCCTCATCGCTTAAACAGCTTGCTGCTTTTTAGCATCCAGCACCACCTACCCTGGGATGGAACTGCCCACAGTGGGCTGGCCCTCCATATCAGTCATTAATCCAGAAAGTTTTCTTCAGAAGTTCTCGGCAATCAAGAAAGTTTTCCTAAAGGTAATCTGATGGAGGCATTTTCCCAATTGAGGTTCCTCTTCCCAGATGGGCTTAGCTTGTTTCAAGTTAATAAAGAAAGAGAGAAAGAAAGAGAGGAAGGAAGGAAGGGAGGGAGGGAGGGAGGGAGGAAGGAAGGAAGGAAGGAAGGAAGGAAGGAAGGAAGGAAGGAAGCCAACAAGCCAACCAACAGGGACAGGGACTGAAGACCACTGGCAGTAAACAACTTGCCTGGGATGAGTATAGAAGAAAGTTAAGAGACAGACAGAGGCTCAGCATTCTGCCAGCTTGTAACTTGTCTCTCATAGAGTGTCTTTTTAGCTCACTGAGAGAGGCTGTACCAGTGAGGTCTGGGAAGCTTTGAGGCCTGTGCGCTCAAAAAAGCCTCCCTCCCTATTCCTGACCTTTTTCCTTTCGGTTTTCTTATGCCTGCCAGTGCTACCAAGGCTAACGGTAGACAATTAAAGTGATAGTAAACAACTTGCCTCACTGGCTGAATATAAGGAAGGTAGTTGTCCCAAACAAATCTAGGTAGCCATATCTCTAGTGGATTTGCCTGCCATACTTGGATGCTGGGAAATATAGTGAGGAGAAGTCAGCTTCCAGAACACAGCTAGCTGACTGCTTTACTATCACGTGTCAGGGCTTCCCTATAAGGGATGTCCCCATGTGTCTCTCAGTTTTGGGTTAATTGATTCAAATTAGGTGCTACTGGCACTGGCCGGAAAGCTGTTCCATCTGATTTGTCCCAGTCTTTTCTGTTTCTGTGTCGTGTCATGGTCCCATGTCTCTGCCTCATTACTTTGTTTTAGAAGCTTTATTCAGCAAGTGCTTGTATGCACCTACTTTTTACTCTTCTGGTTCTGCTAGAAGGGATACAAAGAGGCCAGGCTGGGGAGTATATGCTACGGCTTCTTCAGAGCAAGCACATTTTTTTCTGAACACATCTTATTTGATAAGAGCTTCAGAACCTTTTAGAGCCTTCCCAACCCAATGAGCTGGGTCCAAAGTTAGCCATACATGCTCTCTTTGGGAAGCCATAGGAGAATTGTGTAGAAAATCTCAGTGAAATGAGTCAAGAAAAAAGGGAGGTCTCCATAGGCTGACTGGAAGACTTACAGATTCAGGGAATGTGGTGCTATGCACAGGAAGTAGCCGTTCACAGAGCTGGGTGCCTGCCTGGCATACTCTGCTTCAACAACACACAGTTGTATTTGACCAGTCCTTTACTCATATTGCTAACTCAAGTCTGTGTGTGTTTCTAGGAACAAGGCTCTGTGTGATCTCTACAGCAACTCTAAGGGTAGCTCAGAAACTTTACTGTCTTTGTCCCACAGGGCACAAGGCCTAGCCCTGGGTTATCTCTGTGCTATCTGTGAGCTTCTGCCTACTCCAGAAAGCTGGATTTGAGAATTTTTGGCTCTCAGTTGGGGTGTGGCACCTGCTCTAAACCCTTGAAAACAGCCCTAGGAATGTGTTTAAGTAGCCTTGCTCCTCCCCTATTTCAAACAACTGGCAGTTGTCTTCTAGAGAATGCCATCAGTATTTGTTTTCTTGTCACATGGGAAGCATGTGCTTGATCTGCATGAACTTCATGTGACTGAGAATTATTGTTCAGTTCTGTCTGTGGCCATGATGATAATGTTAGTACCACTGGATAGAACAACACAAGTATGATGTATATGTGCACACATACACACCCTGGCTAAATTCAGAGTCTGAAGCTGGCTGCGTGTGCAGGCATAGTGAGCATGCCCGTCTTCCTGGGTATGCTGATATCAGGCCCAGCTGTGTATCCATTCTGTCTGCATGCCTCTCTGCATGGTGTACACAGACTGTCGCTTGCCACTATGATGGATTCATCTCTGAAGTAGCCTTAACCTCAACACTTCAGTCTGAGAGTGTAGACATGGTGGGTCCAGGTGGCTGGGCTTCAGCAATGGGAACAATTGCCCCGTGCTTGGTCCAGAGGGACACAGCCCAGCTTACTCTCCCCAGCTATAACCCTCTCTGACTCCTGAGCAGGTGAGCTCAAGGTACTCACACCAACCTGATTTTCGGTGGGTATTTCCTCTGACAAAATTTAGAATCTTGCTGTGATGGAGGCTGCAGAAGGAAGGCATGCATGGCTCAAGTATAGTTCTGGTCTCCAGGTAATAAAGAAGCGGGGAAGGAGCGTGTATACATTCATTCTACTTCTCTTTTCATCTAGCAGGCAAGACTCACCACACATAAATACTTTCAATTTTGCTTGCACAGCATGAGAATTGCTAGGTTTGTTTTACTGCTGAAATTGAACACTTCTAAGGAAACATGACAGCATTATCTTTCCTGGCAGGTAGGAGGGGAGTTCTTCGGCAGGAGATATGCTCCCCACAGCACTTTGGAAATGAGACATTGCTACTCAATACTGGCAGAGAGATGAAAGGTCTCACTCTTCAGTAACTCTCTCTCTCTCCAGGTTCTTAGTCCCAAAGTCCCAAGTCCTAGGGATGAACAGCGTTGACTAGACTCCTGCAGAAGGCAGGCCAGGAACATCTCCAGAGATGTGATACTTCACTACTCTATGTGGCTATTGTTTCTCTTCCTTTTTATACCTGGTTTTCCATTTATAGAGGTTTCAGTGCTCTGCTTACCTTCCTATGGCCACTCTGTCCTCTGAATTTCTTCCTTTTCTGCTATAAATTCTTGCTTCCTTAAAAATCTGTATTAGACATCTCTGCATCTGATGGAACTTGCAGACAGACATTTGTTTGCTAATTGTGTCTGGGTGTTAGTTCTGGGCAGCCAGCTGGATGGTAGATGTTCTTCGTGTCTGCTCTCTTCTGGTAATTACCATATTGTCTGTGCTTGATGGGAGTGGGGCTGGAGATTAGAGATTTCACAAGACCTATTAAATAGAAATTCTCAAAGAAATCCCTAAGATTTCATGGAGCACAAGGGTCAGCATTAATAAAAATTATTTTGGGAATTTTTAAATAAATTATGTGTAAAATAATATTCTCTACCCTTTCTTGCTGGTGGGAATGTGAAACCGCATAGCCATTATGGAAAACAGCTTGGCAGTTACTAAAATCATTAAACATAGAATTGCCATATGATCCTTGGAATTCCATTTCCAGGTTTATGTCGTAAAAGACGGAGAACAGCTACTTGAATCAGCTGCATGCATGTTCATACAACACTATTTACAGCAGCCAAGAGGCAGGCCAATCTATATGTGTATCTCTGGTTAACTGTAGTAAACAGATACATCACAATTTTAATTATCAAAACAACAGTAGCAAGCAGGGGGAAATGGAATGGTATACTAATAGCTGCCCCCCCCCAAAAAAAAGGTTATACATCAAATCTGCTTGCTTAGGGAAAGAAGGTAGACACAAAAGGTCACATTATATGAAATCAAAAACAGATTAACTCAGCAGAATGCAGACATGTTCACCAGGGGCCTGAGAAAGGGACAATGGGAGAAACTGCTTTGTGGATAAAGGGGATTTTACTTCCAAGTAAGAGAGCATTTGGGAACTAGATAGAGGTGGGGATTTATACAATATGCACCAAATATTCACATTGTAATGGCTAGTTTAATGGTATGTAAATTTTACCTCAGTGAACTGTTTTTTAGCAGAAAAAGGAAAATTACTTTGAGGTGAAGAAGTTGAAGTAAGATGGGCTTTACTGGAAACTGAAATGTAGGCATTTTGAAGTTAATTTTAGGTAAACTCTGAAGGTGTTCAACATGCCAGCTAGAATTGAGTGTTTAGAATACTGCTACGTTAGTAATTCAGTTTTCTTTGGCCTGAGGAACAAAGAAACAGCTTTATTAAAGATCTCTGCATGCCTCTGTGTGCTTCATGTGGGAAGGAGGCCACAGGTGCTGGTAGAGACAACAGGCTTCCCTGAGGGATGTGCCAGCCTCAGTTTGCAAGAATCCACAGCTGCCTCCAGTGTGGTACCCCTGCTTTAGAAAGACTGATACAGTGAGGGGATTTGGTTTATATTCCAATATTCCTAAATGTATGCACGTTCTTGCATATGTACATGTGTGAGTATGGGGTTGTAAGGCTTCCGAGCTGGCAGACCCAAAACCCTTTAATATATTAGAGATAACAGTATTTATTTTGCTGAGGTTTGGGGGCTATAGAAAGTCCTTGGGTTCTGTTTGTTTTAGCACCAGCTTCTGTCATCAGCAAAGACTATTTTTCCCAGCCTGCATTGCCACATGGATAATTCCTCATGGCCTTCAGATGAGAAGGAAGATGGGGATCTCAGTTGTGTGTTATACATCTGCTGTTTTCCCCATCATCAGCATCAGCATCAGCAGCAGCAGCAGCAGCAGCAGCAGCAGCAGCAGCAGCAGCACTGGCCACTCTTGTCTGTGAGCCTTCATTGGCCATAATCCATGGTTAGTCAGTTTGTGCCTGCTGCCCTGTCACCAGTGCTGTCGAGTCTCACATGTTAAGAACATGGCTTGTCCTCCCTATGTTCTAGCTTGGTGTCACTTCTCTTTCATCATCATCTAAGAACATTAATTGGACATCTATTATAAGCAAGGCCGTGTGTCACACTAAGTCAGGACTAGGTTTGTCCTTCAAAGTGTCAAGTGAGGAAGATAAAATAAAAGTCACTGTGGAAAAGATGACCTTAATTGAATTGGATGATATAAAAATTTTGATAAAGCCATTTTATTCCCTAGTCATACCTCTTTTATAACTTTGGGCAGTTTGTCTAGAACCTTTTTCATGATTAATTTCATGACTATAAATCTCCTTTATCACTGAGCATGGTGGTGCACACCTTTGATCTCAGCACTCAGGAGGCAGAGTCAGGCAGATCTCTGTGAGTTCAAGGCCAGCCTGGTCTACAGTGTGAATTTCAGGACAGTCATGGGTCTGTTACATAGAAAAACCCTGTCTCGAGAAACAAACAGACAGAAATCTCCTTTATTTGTATTTTCTTGGCACATATTTGTATGTGTCCATGCTGAATGTCCTCTCACTTACTCTCCACTGTATTTGAGATAGGCTTTCTCAAAGAACCTGGAGATCACCGGTTTGGAAAAACTAGATGGCAAGTGAGCTTCAGAGATCCTCTTGCCTCTGCCCTGCCAGTGCTAAGATTGTAGATCAGCAGTAACCATGCCCAGCTTTTTATGAGGGTGCTGAGGATTCAAACTCTAATCCTTATGCATTCTCAAGAAGCATTTACTGAATAAGCCATTTTTCCCAAACCTTTGAATGCATATTCTTTCTCAAGAACTGGTTTTTTGTTTATTTGTTTGTTTGTTAGCAGATTTTTTTTGTCCTATAAAGCATTCCATAGACTAGTTCTGATTTGCTTTGATTATTGGTTTTCCTCTGCCCTCTAAAGAACCCTTTTTCTGCCCTACAGCCCAGATAGATCCATTTATATATCATGAGTATGGAACATTTTCCCCCACAGAGTACAGATGTCAGGTAATTGGGTTGGCATTCTCAATCCACCTCTTAATTGTGTGACCATAGGAAATGGTGTGTAAATCCCCTAAGGCTGCCCAGCCAGCTCATGATAAAAAGCAGCCTGGGCCACCTAATGGCCATGCAGTTTTATTGAGGGCTTCCCCTTCTTCTGAGTTGCCGGCTGTGATGGTCACTTTGATGATGGGACTACAACTCCCTGAGATATAGGCTGCAAACAGCCTCCTCATCTAATGATAGAACACACATGGCTGCTGGCAGTGGGAGATGCTATGAATATTAATGAGCTGTATTTCACTTTTACTACCTTTTCATTAGTTTTCATGGAGATGGTGTTTGTGAGTGAAGTGCATGAGCTATAGGCAGGTGTTTGTTTTCTTGACAAAATGGCAAGCCTCCAGTCAGGCAAGGCAGGAGAAGCAGCCAGCCAGCCAAGTGCAGATGAGCCTTAGCAGGCCATGAAACATTCTGTGAGCGTCCGTATTTCCCTGCAGCCTTAGGCAGATGCATGCCACGGTCCCTGAAGTTTTACAGTGCATCTCTCATGTGACAGTGAGAAACTTGTATTCTAAAATCTGGGTGCAACTAGTATGCTGTGGCAGCTGCCTGTCCTTCTAAGTGGTTCTTGTCCTGGAGTTCACATGCCCAACTCCAGCTACCTACCCACTCGCTCTGTACCCCTCAACCCTCATCTGCTGTCTGATGTCTTTCTACCAAACCAAAGCAGACACTGCCTCCAGTTTGTCACATTGTAACATTGTGGATTTTTATGGACAGGCTGGATGTACAGGAGTGATGAGATTACCAGATAATAAGAGACTTGTCCACATTGCTGAACAGTGGAGAAGGGATGCTTTGAGACCCAGATTGACAAGCAAAGAGTGCCCACATGGTTCTAGGACCAGAGTGGCTCTGAGCTAGCCAGAAGTTACCCCTCAGCATAGGAATGCCTATCTCTGTGACCTGCCTTGCCTTGGGAAGAAATACCTATTGGAACTCTAAGCTGTGCATTGCTGGAATGAGGAGTCTAAGTTACATGGGTGGAGTGATGGTAGGTGTCCATCAGTGGACTTGATGACAGAGTCATACTCCCACCACTAGCTGGTGTCATTTGAAGAATGTGAAAACATGCATGTCTTTGTCAGGGTGGAGCATGACAAATTATTTCAGAAATGGAGGGGGCAGATTGAGCTTAACATATTTACTTCATGAGCGAGAACGATCAAAGGAATTTTGCTAATTCAGTGTGCCTGCTTCTGCAGGTCAAATGAGAACCTGGCAAACCCTAAATACTGAGTGATGTAGCCCACTCAGACTGCCCCATTGCTGATTATTTATTGATTAGGTGGGAACAGATGCTTTCTTCTTTTTCTAAGTCCAAGTTTCTTCTCAGTTTAGAATAAGCTTTTCAAAAGCAGTACTCTGTATTTCTAAAAAGTGACTTGTTTTCGAGTCGGATTATCATTCTTTTCATATTTTGAACTTGCAACAGCATTTTAGTGCCTACTGCATGTGGAGTGCATGTGTGACAGGAATTTAGAGAATAAAAGTACTGATATGGACACATTTCCAAGGGCTGACATGTATCTATCTCATGTCATAATGTAAATATTCTATTTTTTTCTAGACAGATATTTATTTAGACAGGACCAAAAGCACCCTTAGCCTTCTGCCTCAGCATAGAGGATGAAAGACAATGGCATTCAGTAAGCACCTGCCAAAGCCAGGGGTCTCGTTTGTTTCTCAAGGTGACTATTGTCACTCCCATCTTGTACCTGAGAAAAGGAGTTACTAACATGTAGTACAACTGGAGTCCAGGGAGACTGTCTGTCCTTCTTGCCAGAGGATGTGTTCCTTGAGTTGAATCTTTCTCTCATCCTCAGCATTGCCGTCATGAGTTTTATGAGATGTGTTCAAACACACAGATGTATGTAGATATTATATTGGATTCACCTTGCTTTAAAGCTAATAGGCTCCAGGCATACAAATGCATTCATCAAGCACATAGCATTCTGTATGTGTGTTCAGTGCCTTTTTATACCAGACATGTTTCTTATACTATCTGTTCTTTGGGACTCTTGTAGGTAGGTAATGACTTCTGAGAAAATAAACTCAAAGGAATGAGGTAAAATTGTCAAAATTCCCATAGCTGCTAAGTGATGTAGAGCCTGCCTTTCTGCCTCAAAGTGGTTAGTTCTCCCAGAATGGTTGATCTCTGCTCCTCCTAGGGTCCAGCTGACCCTACTCAGCATTGTCTGAATCAGCCCTCTGTCGGTGGCTTCTAATATCCCCTGTTCATCTCTTTATGTTTGTAGTACTAAGTCACCAAACTTGTTAGAAACATAGTAGTGTCAGAGCCAGAAACCCAGCTTCTAGCTTCAAACTGGGCCAGTCCTCGCACAATGTCCTTGACTCCTAGAACTGAGAACTATAAGCCCCTGACTCTTGTTTCTCTACCTCTGGGCATTTATCACAAATAAGTGAGAATCCAGTTGTGCTCTGTATACATAATGTATAGATAATTTATGTTAAATGTATACATACATGACTTTTGTTTTTATAATGCTTGTAGATGTTTTTGTGATGAATGTTATTCAACTACTAGGGCTTTTGACATTTTAAATGTTCTCAAATGGAAGATAGTAAAAGCTCAGTTACTATCATGTGAATCTAACCCCTCCCCACCCACCTCCACACTCTACAGATGAGGACAGAGTTCCATTTCATGTTGGGAGCCAGAGTCCCTTAAGTCTACATCACAGGAAAAGCACTTTTAACAGGGTTATTATGTGATCCAAGGACTTGAAACCAAGATGAGTGTACACAGAGCTAGCTCCTGAGCTCTGTCTTGGTAAGGAGGTAGTGACATTCAGTACCCACTCTGTAGCCAGCCTGCATGAACCAAGCCCATGCACTCTTTTCTCCTCCTCCTCCTCCTCCTCCTCCTCTTCCTCCTCTTCCTCCTCCTCCTTCTTCTTCTTCATTATCATCATCATCACAAAAACATCTTTGAGTTTATGTATAGATTATGGATTTAAAACATACACTTTAAAAATCATCTCTACATATTCTGGTTTTGAATGATTAAGTTTTCCTTAGAAGGAGAAATAAAAGTACCACGTATCTGCCTGTAGCTACTTTTTTCTCATAAAAAATTAATTTATTAACTTGTTATTTATTTTTAAAGTATAATTTTGCACTTGACAGGGCACTGCTGTGTATACTATTTCATGTGCTCCTCAGAGCAGCTCTGTTTCATCCCCACTTGCACATGTGGAAGTTGAGAACCTGACTTGTCCTAGGACCTGTAGCCAGGAAGGAGTAGAGCCAACTGGGCCTTAGTCATAGTCAGCTCTTCCAGTATTAGTGCTCATAGCATGCTCTGCTTGGTCCTTTAGGGATTGAGAGTTGCTGAGGTTAAGGACTAAGTTTTCATTTTGGCCTTGACAATTTCTCACACTGTACTGTGTAAAGTGCCAGGTTAAATGGTTCTAAGCAAATTACTGCTTAGGGGAGATGGGACAAACTCAGAAAAACAAATCTTAGCCATATTACATACGGGGTGGATATTGTCTTATGTAAGAAGAAAGCAGAGAGTTGTTGTCACTGATGATGAGCACTAAGTAACCAGCACTGCCATGTTGTTTGACACTCAGCTTTGTCAGCAATAGTGCAAGATGTTTACACAATAGAAACCATAGAACTACAAGGAAATAGTAACCAACTCTGCAGCTAGCCACATGAATAGATAAAACCAGGTTAAAGAGTTCCCACAGAATCCTATCACTGGGGCCCTCAAAGACATCTTGGCAAATATATAATCCTATTCCTTCATCAAGAGATTCCTATTTGGCCAGTTTTCATCTAGTTCACACTAGGCCCAAGGCAATCTGGCAATCCACCAGAGCTTCAGGTAACAGTTTGTAGACCTGTGAGCCAGGTATCAGGTGGAAGGAGCCCTGGCCCTATAAAAGGCCGGGTCTTATGTCTCTGCTCTGGGCCCTTCTTCATCCTCTAACTTGTGTCTAAAATAATGCCCATGCCACTGATTGATAAGTAGGTTGGAAAGCAGATTTTAATGTAATATGGTCACTGATGAACTGTAGTCTAGCAGTGTGGTCTAGAGTCCTCCTGGACCCAGTTTGTCTCTGCAGTACTTTGCCTACTATCCTTTTAAGCCTGTGGTGTTGGCTGTTTCCTAGGCCCAAGGGCCAACACTCTCCCAGCCTCATGGGTCCTCTACAAGAGCTCTTACTCAGTAAGGAAGGCAGTGGATACCCTGCCCTGCATGGAAAGCTCCCTGAAAGCCTTTATCCCTGACCCCTGTTCAGAAGCTCTGTTTCTCATGTTTATTTACTCATTCCATTTCTGCCTTTTTCTCATTTTCTAATTTTGGAGTTGGAAATCTCTAGGCCCCAATTAGTCCTGACTCTTCTCTCAAAGTATAAGCTATGACTTTGGAGTTCTGAGCCACAGGATTACATGTGAAGTGACACATTACTCTCTGAGCTGAGATATTTGTCTTCAAGGATGGGCAGGTGGAAGGTCCAATTGGAGCTCATGGATCAGAACCACTTCTGAGCCCTTCCCCTGCAGTAGGTCAAGTACAGAGCCCATCACCAACACATGGTAATTAGGTCATGATGAGACTGTCTCCAAGGAACTTATCATTTAGCTAATAATAAATGATGTTGGGTGAAGAGAGTTCTGAGCTATTTTACAAGAAATATTTATTTTCATTTCAAGTTGGATAGCAAGCTGATTCCTTTTTGTAAGAGAATACATAACAAAAATAATTTGACGATGACATAGTTCATACCAGCTATACCTCAGTCCCAAGCACTTCCTGAGCTTCATTGTGCTGACTGAAATAGACAGCCCCATTACCTATGTTAACCCATGACAGAGCAGGCCACACTGCCAAAGGCCCATTTCTCTACTTTGGAGGAGGACACTGTGGAGTTTCTGGGTTGTGACAGCCAGTGTGACAGTTAGAAAAGGTTGAATTTTAAATTTCTTTCCATTGACTGTTAATGTCAGGACTGGAACTGTAGTGACAATATAAGGTCTGAGCTTTAATTAGACTAGAAATGATGTTATAGTATATTTTAATATGCATTAGCTTCTAAATGTACCTAAACATCTTATGAGTTGCTGGTAGGTCCTGGAGATATTATATATACATGTGGGAGAATTCTCCTTTAATGGACAGTATTTTTAAGTTTGCTGACTGGATGTTGGTTGGGTGGGAGGTGAGAAGGAAAATGATTTTACACAGGAACTTATCTCTGGTGTTAAAAATAGTCAAGGGAATCATATGATTGATACACAAATGCTGTCCCAAGTCACGTTATTTTGGGAACAATTTGATGCTAACATGAGATGTGGATGAAGACTAGAAGCAGCTAGTCCTCTGATGCTCCCCGGAGATCATGCCCCTCATGCAGTTCTTGGAAGAACAGCAGACAGCAGCCACCAGCTTTGACTTTCTGGCCTTGACCTTATCCCCAGACCTCAGAGGTGAGAAGGAAAAAGGCCAGTTCTTTGAGATCTTCCTTTCTCTCCTTCAGTCTGGCTGCTGTCAACTGTTTCTGCTATTCCAAGGCCAAGATAGCATTTGCTGATAGTCTCTCCAGGCACAGGAGAGGGCTAAAACTGATAATAGTAGAAAAAGTATCAGAGCTAGAGCACTGGGGGCCAAGACAATGCAAGGAGGGATCATCTCTCAGTAGATGGGTTGTTAGCTCCACACTTAGCTGCTCAGGACTTTGGCAGAATGCAAGAGGGATGGGGTGTTGGGTGGGTTGGCCCTGTGGGATGTGACTCTAGGCCCAGTGGACCATGTGTTTGCCAGCCTTAGCAGCATCTTACAGTGGGGTAAGGGTAACAAAAATGTGTGTTGCTTAAGAACAGATGTATACTTTGCCTGTGCTCAGATCCACAGCTTTGTAGACGTGCCCTAGAATCTGCTCTCCAATAGCTTTTGCTCTTCTTTTGGAAATTCATTTAGTATCTGGATTCTTCTCTCACCTATGTGTGCTAGGCCCAGAGTTGCTTCAGGACATTAGTAAACACAAATCTAAGCAGTTTGAGCCAGAATGTTGTTTAATTGGGGCAAGAGGGTTTAGTTTCTAGATTGGTCCTATGTTGCTTAAGATTTTCATATGAGAAATACAGGATTTCCTCCAGAGATTTGTCATGTTGATCCTGGTGAGCTGAGCCTGGTGGAGACTGTAGGCATGGACTGGGCAGACTGAGTACAGAGTGAGACAGCACACACCCTACCTTATGGCGAAACCCCAATTCTTAAGCAATACCAAACGGTCTGTGTTCATTATACATGTTTGTTTTCTTCAGCAGTGTTTCCTGTGTCCCAGCTTCTAATCCCACCTGGCATGGGACAGAGATACTTGCCGTTTATGTTACTGAGTGTTATAATTGCTTTATAAAGGGATAGGAATTTGGAGTTCTGAATTACTTACAAAACTTTACAGTCATCCACAGCTTGATTCACCTCTACATGGGTAAGCTATGTGTGAACTCTACCGTCTTCTAGGGTCTGACCAGCGCAAACAGATCTGCATGCAAGACTCTTTCTGTGGATGGCTTTGGCTTTGGCTGAGGTTGAGTGATTCACCTCATATGGTGTGATAACGTTAGGCTTCCTTAGGTGAAGGAGTGTTTTCTAGGCAAGATGGTGTGCTATGTTGCCCTACTGGAGAGAAGAGCTGTTATTGTTATATACTTATTATTTCTTGACTTTTGAATTCTCCACCTCTGTTTAGAACTATTAACTGAGTTTGACTTTTTAAGACAGGATCTTTTTCTCTTTGAAGCCTAGCCTGGCCTGGGATGTACAATCCTCCTTCCTAGCCTTTTGAGTCCTGGATGTGAAGGCTCGTAACAGCATACTCAGGTATTAGTTGAATTTTAAGAGGGTCAACATTTGTTCATAAAGCATTTCCTTATCTCAAGAGTTCTGTTTGTTTGGATTTAAAAAACAACATGTATTTTACAATAGGACATTATTTTTGTAAAATTAAACTAATAATGATAATATGTATGTTTATATGTTTTTGAGACAGGGTCTCTACTGAGCATGGGACTCCATGGTATTTGCTGATTGATTAAACTGGCTGGCCAATGAGCTTGAAGGATTTGCCTGTTTTCTTGCCTTCCCTGGCTCCCACCACTGGAGTCGTAGATGCTGGCTACCTCTTATGACTTTTACATGGGGACATGAACTCAGGTTTTATGGTTACCAATGAAACCATCTCCCCAACTCCCCTAGTACATCTGGAGTAGAGTAAACCTGCATCTCTCTGTAGCCATTGCCCACCATCATTAGGCTGCCAGGCCCTAGCTTCAGTCAGGCCAAGGACTGTCTACCAGCAGGCAGGAAGGGCTTCATCCGTCAGCTCACTTATTCATGTTTAACATGTTCAAAGTATGTTTGTATTTTTAGCATTGTTCACATCAGTCAAAAGGTAAAGCAAAGTGTGTATTATGAGGCAATGAGGGGGCTGGAGAGATGGCTCAGTGGTTAAGAGCACAGTCTGCTCTTCCAGAGGACCTGAGTTCAATTCCCAGCAACCACATGGTGGCTCACAACCATCTATAATGGGCTCTTCTGGTGTGTCTGAAGACAGCAACAGTGTACTCATATACATTGAATAAATAAATAATTTTTTTAAAAAGAGAAACAATGAAGAAATAGCATTACAATAGAATACATACACATACACAAACACACACATACACAAACACACACATACACACACACATACACACACACATGAATGCTACCACAGTTTGAAAAGGAGGGAAATCAAGCTGCTGTAACCTAGACTATGCAAGGCTGTGCATTTAATTACTGATAGCGCACGCACACACACATATGCATACACACACACACACACACACACACACACACACGCATACACACACACCCTAGAAGGGAAGGGGGCTCTGAATGTGAGGACATTCTGCTAAATGAAGTAAGTGAGATACAAATAGACAAATAGTATGATTCTAAGAGACAGAGAGTAGAACAGTAGTTACCGAGGGTTGAAGGTACAGGAGTTATTGCTTAATAGGTATGCACAGTTCCCATTAGACTTAGATGTAGATGGTGGAGATGAAGGCACAATAAAATGAATGTACTTAATGTCATCTCTCACAATAAAAAAGTTTCGGATATCTCCATCTGAAAGTTCTGAGCCTATTTTATATCTACAGCTCCTTTCTAATGTATTAGTAGCCCTTCAAGACCATAGGATGAAAAAGTCTCTTTTGAAAATTTTGTTGGTGAATCTGTAAAACAGGGTTATGGATCTACCTACCTACCTGTCCATTTGTCTTCTGACCTTGGAAATAACCAATCATAATGAAGATATATGAATGTCATTGCTAGAGTATGCCTGTGATAGCCAGCTCCCAATGGTCTTCACCTCCTAGTATTCAGGGCTGATTTGTGGACTCTGTAAGATCTGACAGAAATGATAGCATATTACTTCCAAGATTAGATTATAGATGATATGTTGGCTTCTGCCTTGGTGTCTGTTCCTTGTCTCCCATTGTGAGTAGCAGCCCTGTAGAGGCCCACATAAGGAAAAGCTGAGACCTTCAGCCAATGGCTGTGTTAGTGAACTTGGAAATGGACTGTCTTGATTTCAGCCTCTTAACAGACCCTGACCCATATCACCCATCTAAGCCACTGCTGAATCTCTAACCTACAGAACTACTATTTTAAGCTATTTTGGTGATTGGTTATGTGGCAGTAGATAATTAACACAGGCCTTACAGTATCTTCATTCTAAAACATACAGCATATATATGTCAGAAAGACCATAAAGAGGGTCAAAGCCTAGACTCTATCTGAAACTACAGTTCTTTAGGAAATGCTAAATATTGTATAGCCCTGTTTTAGTTGTTAGCCAGTGCAAGTTGTTAGTGAGTTCATGGTGTGAAAATGCCTCATCTCTGGAATGAAAGGACATTTTCCTTTCCCTTGCACTACCTTGATATTTCACCAAAAGATGGGAGTTCTGCATGCCTTCCCCATCTGTGACTCTGTGATGCTGGAATAACCTCAGGAAGGGACCATCACAGTTGAAAAGATGAGGGATGAGGCTAGAGAGGGGACAAAAGCTTTGGAGACTGCAGAGCTTGTCTGCAGCTTGGCAGGTCTAGCATTCAGAGGCCTTGCCTGGGTCTTCTAGATCTTCAGAGGAAATGGATGTGTGTGGGCTTTCAGTACAGTACTCAGAAGGTTGTTACTTCTGTGGTTTACCTTTGACTCCACTTGGAGCAACAATAAACATGTCCGAGCACTTACACATGCCAGAGAAGATGCTAGACACAGTAGGGGTGCAGAGATAAGGGAAAAGTAGATTCTTATGGAGGCACGAGCCATACATGTTCCTGTTCAGCAAGGGGACCTCGAGGCTGGGGCAGACACACCTGAGATGACTAGGGGAAGCTTCTACAAGAGGTAGCAGCCTAGGTAGACTCTGTAGGTGGCAGAATTGGCATGCCTGTCCTGTACCCCAGCAGGACCCTCATTTCTAACGTCTGCTCACATACTTCCATGTTTCTCTGGCCTTGCTCAAATAGAAGTTTTTTGAGCCTGGGGGTGGATCTTATGCCCTGGTAGCAGTACAGTGCTTATAGCAGATCCTCAGTGGAAGATATCAGTAGATAGATGAGTGTGTGTGTGAGTGAAGGAGGGTGTGTGGTGGGTGATAACACTGTAGACATCATTTAGGACTGAACTCTAAAGGGTCTCCACTCCACAACAAGTAAAATCAAAATCTGGAATAGTAGCCACATTGTACCTGACCCTGAGCACTGACTCTGCCCTAAATCCAAAGACAGGTGGGGGCTTAGGCAGGAAAGTCTAGAACAGTTGAGCATCTCCACGAGAGGCTCCTAGAAGCAGCCTCAGCTCAGAATGAAGAAGAAATGTTAGAAGACTACACACAGGGAACTCTAGTCTCTTTCCCATAAGAAAAGAACTTACCATAACATACTCAGCTTGGCACATGAACATCCAGGCTACATCCTATGTGCTTCTTGGAAAGTCAGAAATTTTCTAAAGTGTAGGGGCTTTTACTGTAGATCTTTAAAGGTGTTCTCTGGTGGTGGTAGCAACCACATCCTTCATTTTCATGTAAAGCAAACAAGTTGAATTTGAATTCCCAGAAACAGAGATACTTCCTTTCATAGTGTTAAGCATCTAATAGAGATATCTTTCAGTCCTGCCTTGATTGCCCACATTTTGGTAGGAGAGGAACTGGGAAAAGGAGGAGTGTGTACCATTGGGGTTTACCATGTAAACGTTCCAGTACATTTTTGACTTTAAAATCCAGACATCTTTTGGCTTTGGAAGTAGATTTGTGGTTTGGTTTAATTGTGGGGTGTCAAGCGTTTTTAAAATGCGCTGCAGACTTCAAAATCAGCTAATAAAGCTATTTGGAGGGACCAGAAAAGCAGGGCCACTTCCTCCCTCTCCCCTCCACCTCCATCCAGCCTGTCCTCAGTTTTGATCCAGGATTGCAGCACAATTTTATCATTAAAATTGGCCCAAACAAAAAAATTCTGAAGGTTTAAATCAAGTTTCAAGTAGTCAAATACTGCAACAAGACTGACCCAGTTGAGATTTGCAGGCCGTCAGGCAGGCCGTCATGGCTGTGTTTATATCAGGAGAGGTGTGCTGCCAGCCCCTGTGTGTGAAATGTGCCTAAAACAGAGATGAAGACTGGCTGTGTCATACTGTGACTCAGCATGATTTTATTCTACAGTGAGTTAGTGACAACAAAAAGGAGGGGTGCATACAGTATGATATGACCATGCTCTACACAGGAAGTTCATGGGGCAGGTACAGCACATTTACAGCCAGCAGTGTTAGTCCTGTCACCAAGTACCTGGCTGTGGGATAGACTCAGGTGACAGTCCTATGGAAGTGGATTTAAAATAATATATTCAGGCCATTCTGCAGAGCCTTATTTGGCAGGTGACCACACACCCAAATGAGAAGCTACCTGCAAGATGTACCTTGTTCTGGATGGGGAATATAGGAAGCTCCGGTAAATATACACGTCATAAATGAGACAGGATTCTGTCTTCTGAAGAATCCCGGACCATTTTATCCTGAGAGATTTGGTTTGTTTGTTTATTTGTTTATGACTTTGCTACATTTGAGACATTTAGCAAAGCCATTTTGGTTACCACCACTGACCACTCTTGTTCCTGGGGACATTGGATACTCATTCTGTCAAGCTTTGTAGTTTTAAAAACACCCCCACCAACCCCTTATAAAATGTCATCCTGTCAAAACCCAAGGCATTGTGTAAGGAAGGATTGAAGTCAGCAAGAGAAGCTTAATAAATGGTTCCTACCAAGGGATGGCCAGACTTCTTATGGCTTGCTGCCCTGCCAAGGGTCTGTGCCCCAGGAGTGTTAGGTAGCTCTCCCTATCGAGATCTATGCCTTGCTTGGGCTGTGTGGGCAATAAAATGCCTTGGGTGTAAATCAGGATCCATTCGTGAAGTAGCCATGGGGGTGGAGCAGAGTAGGGCGGCAGCCAGGTGGGCACACATCAAAGACATTGCTGGGGCAGAGGAGACATTGCCTAAGACTACTACCCTTGAAGACTTCAAAATGCTAAGCCTACACTAAATTCAGATTAATGATTTTTGGAGGGAGGAGCATTTCTGGAGATTGGTTTGCCTTTGAAAATTCTAGATTCACCTTTTCTTTTCAATCTACTTTTTCCAGTAGACTTTGTTCCCTGGGGGTTTAATGTCCATGTCAAAATGAATCTTGATAAAAGCACCAAAGATGTTAAATATTTATTTTAAGTTAACTGCTCTGCTTCTGAGAGGTTAAAACACAAATGTGTTTTCATGCAGAGCCTTTCACTAGTCATCTTAAGCTTCCCCGAGCTTTTTCTTTGGCACTGCAGTAAGCCAGCTAACAAACTGCATTCCTGAGATGAGCTGACAAGGGTGCAGAAATGAAGAAATAAACAAAAAGCCATGTTAATTTCAAGCTTCACTAAGAATACAAAAAGTAATATTAACAGTTGTTGAATGACAAATAATGAAATGGCTGGAAATTTTTAATGCTTCTAGCAAGCTTTTATAATCTTTCATGGAATTTTCTCCCTGTCAGGTATAGCACATTTATAGCCAGCAGTGTGTTAAGACAGTTTTGATAGGTTGTTTAAAGATGGATACATCCAAGCATGTGAGTGTATCTATATATAATTCTTTAGCTCCATTCACATGTCTTCATATGCTAGAAGTAGCCCCTTCTCCTTAGCCTAAAATCTTCATAATTGCTTATGTTTAAATAAAAGGTATTTTATTCAGCTGGAGAGTGGTCACAGTGTTGTCATTTCGTTGTTCCTATTGGCTAATAAATACATATTAAAATATATGAGAGAGAGAGAGAGAGAGAGAGAGAGAGAGTGAGTGTGTGTACGTGTGTGTATGTGTGTGTGTGTGTGTACCTCAGGCCTGTGTTTATTTCTGCTTTCTCTTATGGTCATAGTCCTTAGAGGTCTACCTATACATCCTAATGTAGTAATGTATACATTAAGAAATAGTAAGGAGCTGGACAGTGGTGGCACATGCCTTTAATCCCAGCGCTTGAGAGGCAGAGGCAGGTGGATCTCTTGATAGGGAGTCTTATCTGAAACAGCTTGGCTCAGTGTCCCAGTTCATATCAACCACATAGGGGTCCACCTGCACACTCTTTGTCATAGCCTTGCTTTGTCCTTGTGGTCTCTGTGCAGCCAGGTTTAACTCAGTATATTGCTTGCTTCCTGGTGACATCAACTTTATATGGGCCCCAATAATAGTGCCTGAGTCCCCCTTTGCTATTCTTCTCTTGTCACCTGTATGTAGATGTGGCTTCGTCTCCCTCCTTGAAGGGTGAGACTGTGCTCATACTCCTGTGCTCTCGGAGATTAGCATAATATTTTCACATAGCTCGTCCTTTCTGAATGTTTGATGATGACACAGCCACTGAGCAGGATGGATATGTAGGAGAAAACATACCCTCTCTCGTTCTATAAATTAGTCAGAATACATCAGGCTAATAACAGTAAGAGTGAGCATCTGTCAGTCTGATGCACCAACATCTATCAGACAAAGCAGTTAAACCCATGTCAGTCATTTTGATATAATAAAACTAAAATTAGACACAGGATAAATATGCTCAAGATGAGAGCGTTTATCCCAGTGTTGGTTTCAAGACTGATAGAAGCAGACGCTGAAGCATCCAGGCTCTGAGATCTGGTCAGTAGACAGCTGTTCCAGTGGAGAGCCAGTCCGGGTGGCAGGAAGTAGAGGGCTGGGGTTGGAGCCCTGAAGCCATGTCTAAGGGATATGAAATACAGAGGTTTTGGAAATGCAAATAGAGTTTTGTTTAGTGATATTCTTTAGTGGTTTTAAATTTAAAACGTCTCCTTAATGAAGTAGTTAATTAGCTCTGGGAACTGAAGTTTAAAACAGAAGATTAATTGATTAATATGATCGCTGTGCTTATTTCTCTTTCGTTTGTTCCAAGAATCCAATGTTGGTACACCAAGTTTGCTTCTTAAGCCTAACTAAAAACATTCTGCCTGGAATCCGATTTTTTTTCTTCTTGTAGTTTGTTTCATCTCTGAGACCCTTTGGCAGGGCTTTCTCTAAACTCTTGCAATCCCAGGCTCTTCCTGCCCCAGGACTGTTCCAGTCCTTAAGGCTCTCTCCTCCCTTAACTTTACCTAGTCAATACCACACAGACAAAGGTTTAACTGTCCTTACTGCTTTGTCTGTGGTCAATACCACACAGACAAGGGTTTAACTGTCCTTACTGTTTTGTATGTGTGATAATTTAAAGAAATAAAAAATTGTGGCTGTAGAGATAGTTCAGTGGGTCCAGAAAAGGACACACTTGCAGAATAGTTGACTGATTATATCTGCCTAGACGGAGTAATCAGTCCTTAATAATTCTGCAGCACTAAAGTCTGTCAGATGAGTTTGGGCCAGAAGGCTGAAGATTTGATGCTCCAACGTTCGGTAGTATAGGGGTTGTCCAGGTGTTCAGTGGTCTCTATAAATTGGCTAAGTTTTAGAAGCTATGCTTAGTGCTTCCCATAACTTCAGTTAATTTAGTCATTCTGGATTTCTGACGGCATTGAAGACCTATAGACTCATAGCCAATCCTGGCTATTTACCTTGAGAGAAAAGATCTGAGTGGATGGTTTTCAGCTGACATTCATTTTAAAGCCAAGAAAAAGCCAGGTTCAAAACTAAGTGTTCTAGTCAAGAGAGACGGCAGAGGTTCTGGTTAGTCAACAAAAGAATGGACTGGGTATTAAGACTATCTTGTACCTCACTGGTACAAATAGGAATAATTATGCTCTAATTGTATTCTGAGAGAAAAGCTTTATTTTAGTAGGAAGGGTAATATGTAGGAGGAGGTAAGGGAAAAGGAGCACCAAGAGGAAAAGATGGAGTAAGGAGAGGAGAAGATGAAGTAGATGAGAAGCTCAGTAATGAGAGAGAAAGAGAGAGAAAGAGAGAGGGGGCATGGAGGCAGAAGTTCACGTGTCTCCACTAGTCAAAGATAGTTTACATAGCTAGGTTGGGTATTAGGTTACACTTCTGATTGGGCATTACCATACTTATAAAGCCTTTGATTAACATTTAAAAAAATTGTATAAAAGCAAAATGGAAAAGGGGGCATGGGATAGGGATTTTCTGGGGAAGGGAAATGGGGAAAGGGGTTGGCATCTGAAATGTAAATAAAATATCCAATAAAACAAATAAAATAAAATAAAGGAGATGGTCAGTGGACACAGCGCATGCCATACCAGTCTGAATTCCTAGCACCATGTAAAGCCAGGTGCAACAGGACACGCCTGTAGTCCTAGCACTTGGGATTCTGAGACAGGTGACTCTCTAGAGCTTTCTGGACAGCCAAAGTGGCTATATCATTGAGTTCCAGGTTCACTGAAGAGATTCTGTCTCAAAAAATAAAGTGGGGAATGATAGAAGAAAGTATCCAGTGTAAGCCTCTAGTTTCCACATGCATGCTCATATATATGTACATACTCCAAGCTTCCAAAATTAAAAGATTTTTTTTTAAAACCCAAGCATTTGATTTCCTGCGTTAGTTGTTTGAAATCTGGCCTCATTGGGTGAAAAAAAGAGGACATCTTCAATAGGTCTGAGTATTCAAAGACCTAAAGCAGAGGTAGACCCAATAAAACTGTAAAGTGCCACATAAATGTAGTTATTGACATCATTATTATCTGTTGAATGTGGTATTAGAAATGACTACCAGCAGGTCTCCCCTCCACACTGCCAGCATCGGCACCATTCAGGTCTATCATGGTCCCGCCAGCCTACTCTCCCTAGCTAGCCGCAGCTACCTGTCCGGTTGCTGTGTTCTCAGCTCCGGTTTGCCACCTGGCCCCAGTGGGGTATTCTCATCTCGGTAGGCCGGAGTTCCCAAGCTCCCCTCACGGCCATGCCAGCCCCACGAAACGACTGTCCACCCTGCAGTCAGTTGCCACACCACCAATCACCTGGTAAAATCAAAACTCTTGATGCTTGTAATTAACCAAACAGATTTATATATCAACAAATACTCAAATCACAAGATGCTCACACAGATTAGACAAGTTATCCCAATTATCCTAACCTTTTGATACCGTTTCTACCTATGGCTAGTTAAAGCCACTCGGGTCAGCCTCCATCTTGGCCTTCTCCTCTCTCCCAAGTCTCTTTCTGTAGCTCTTAGCTCTACCTCCCTTTTCCCTGTCCAATCACAGGCCTCCTGCTGCACGAATATTTAAATATATTGGGCAGGGAAATTTCTGCCTCAATTATCCATATTATGTTCAGATAAATTAATCTTAACTTCTTTACTCCATTTATACTTAATATCACCAAACCAAAAGTTTGTTTTTAGCAGCTGTCTGGCAACTTCCTGGAAACAACGGAAATGAAATAAATCAGAAAAAGTCAGGCTTCCTCAAACTCCCTGCCACACTGGAGGCCCCATATGCAGAAGGTCCCACATGAAGCAGACATACTTGGTAACAGGTCACTAGTCACAGGGACCCTCACACAGATACCCTGTGCCAGACGGCAACCTCCACGAGCTTCCTCAACCCCCATGCTTTCTCCACGTAGTCTTACAAAAACAGTGGAAGATGACAGAGGAGCTAGGGGTGGAGATGGCAGCACATCAGAAGTGTTGGGGGCAGACCCTCTTTTCCCAGAAACCTTGAAGAAGAGGAGATGAGCAGAGCACGAGTGAGAGCACGGCACTATTGCCAGGATGGCCAGTCTGCCACCATGACCTTCACGTTACCAGCCAACTCCCCTTGAGTTTGCTTGCAGCCAGCATCTTTCTGTGCATTCTTAGTACATAGTTTGTGTTCTTTCCTTATAGGCTCCAGAGCAGGTGGGTTTCAGGTATAACTTAGGGGCCCAGCCCTTCCCCTTTCCCAGGAAAAAAAAAGTTTTAAACATCACCTTTTAGGTCATTATGGGTCTAACCACTGGGACTTCCTGTTCTAACAAATTGATTGCCATTAATATATTTGTTTTAATGATTGAAGCAATGTAAACCTTATTTGGCTGTGGGCTTTGTTCCAACTTACATTATATTTTGCAAGAATACTGAGTAAATTACAGAACACTTAATCATATCATGGTCAGAACAGTAAAAGTATAAATTCTTGATGATTTAAGTTGAAAATGGGTGGTCAAGTTGAAGACAGTTCGAGATGCTAAGTAAATTGTGGTTCTGGTTCACTGATCTTAATCATCAAAGTTAATACAAAATGTTACTTTTAATATCTTTTTGAAATGCTATCATTCTGAAGTCTGCAAAAATTGACTCTCTCTCTCTCTCTGTGTGTGTGTGTGTGTGTGTGTGTGTGTGTGTGTGTGTGTGTGTCTTTCTTCCTCCCTCCCTCCCTTCCTCCCTTCCTCCCTTCCTTCCTTCCTTCCTTCCTTCCTTCCTTCCTTCCTTCCTTCCTTCCTTTCTTTGCAGTTCTTGGTTGATATATTTAGAATTTCTCCTGTTTTTATAATCTTGACAGGTGTTTCATACCTAAGATATTTTATAATTTCATGCCAAATTAAATAAAAGTAGAATTTGAGTTTTAAATTAGTAAGCCAGGAATCAGTCTATAAATGCTCAAGTGTTGGAATGTAGATTCCACGAGGGTAAGAGTAAGTACACTTCTTTCTCTCTATGCTGTCTTTAGCATCTAAATCAGTGCACACCACACATCATATCCACTAGAGAGATCTTGAATGAATGAATAGATAAACTATAGAAACAAACTAGCAGAAGTTAACCAAGGAGTCAGTGCATGGCTCAGCAGGTAAAGGAATTTGTTGCCAAGCCCGAGGACACGAATTAAATCCCTGGGACCCACATGGAGAAAGGAGAAAACTGACTTTTATAAGTTATCTTCTGACCTCCACATTTGCATTGTAGCATGTATGCACCTCCTCTTGTGCATGCTTACACACACGCACATTAAATGATTAAATTTAAAATTTAAGTAAATTAATAAAATCTAGACCACTATGTAATAAACCTCAAATGTGTCTTTAAAGGAGAACTACAGAGTACACAAATAGCAATAACTACCAGTTCTTTTTGTTCCCATGTGAATAATAACATTCCATGCCTAGATTTTGCTTATGACAATTTCCAATAAATGCGCAGGTCATTTTCTTAAAACTTTATTATCAACTGTAGTCCTGGATAGAGTCCAATCTATTCCAATATACAGATTATACAAGTAGTTTTTAGAACTTTAATTTTTTGATCTAGATCCAGCAGTTATTTATTGAGGCTGGCCTAAAGATCAGTGCAGGGCAATCACCATTGTGTGAGACAATGTCATGGCAACAGTTCTGTTACAGTAAATTTGTAAATACAGAGTTCATCAGTGGTATTTTCTGGAGGCCTGTCTGTGGCATAATTACTATTTTAAATTTTTTGATTCTTACTTTCTATCTTACGTTACTGTTTAACAAGCCACTTTCTGTTTGCTGAGTGCCCATTGTAATGCTTTATTTTCAAGTATTATAAAAATATCTTAATGTTCTTTCTAGAGAAAATCCCTCTTTTAGTTCATTATTTCAGACTGTTGCTTTTAAAAGTTTTATTTTTCAAGTTGTACTCAGAACTAGAAGATATTTAGACTCAGCTTTAATGACTCTGTTTTGAATATCAGGAATGCAGATGTGGCAGCCAGATGCTCCTTGCTTCAGACAACAGCAGTGGTCAACAATTGCATGATGGTTTTTGTGCTTTATAAGTAGCTGAGCAGGACATCCACGTTCTTAACTTGGAGCCCTTGGCCAGCAGTGTAAAGCACCCACTGTGTGGTGAAGCAGCCTTCGAGGCCAGCTTCTCAAACCAATAGCAAGAGAGCAAAATGTCTAGCTTCTGTTGCATCCATCACTTCTCTCCTTGCCAAATGTCTGAAAGCAATTTAAGAGACATTTCAGCCAAACCCTCTTGTAGGCCTAGGAAAGAATAAAGTTAACCTGTTCATTGTGCTCCACTTTGCTGTCTTGATGTCTCCACAAATAAAACATTAAAAATATGGGTGGCACAGAAAGGAGATAAAGCTATTCTTCTGAGTGTAGGTGTAGGTGCTTCCCTTACCCCTCAAGGCAGGGCTTCTCTGTGTGGTCCTGGCTTTCCTGGAACTCACTCTGTAGACCAGGCTGACCTTGAACTCACCAGCCTCTGCCTCCTGAGTGCTGGGATTAAAGCTATGGACTGCAGCCACCACTGCCACCATCTGGCAGCGTAGGTGCTCCTGTGCTTGGATTTCCTCTTGACCTCGCCTTCATATGACTGGCATCAATAGCAACTCCTCTAACACATTCATGATTGTAGACTTATTTCCATTGGTATTGTGTCAGAGGTGTGTGTGTGTGTGTGTGTGTGTGTGTGTGTGTGTATACATTGGATTACACTGGGCTTCATTACTTTTCATTTCATCACTTTCCCTCACCTGTGACAGTATTATTATAATGAAACAGTTCAGTGGGACAGGCATTTCCCTCTGCATTTATGTGCTTACATGGTCAGCCCTCTGCCAGATGCCATCCATGTAAAAACCATGCACAACAGATAATTTTTGTAAAACTTATTTCAATCTCATTTTTCCATCCACAGATGAATCTTTAAAGGCTAAATTTAAGTTGTTGTTTTAAGATCTCTGAGTATACAAAAGAAGAATAGTCTTATTAAAATGTCACCTGTCTTTAATTACGTGAAGTCACACTATGCTTATCTCCTTTCCTGGTTTATCTCCCCTGCCAGATCACTCCTCAATGTGAGAGATAGCAAGGCTTCTGTTTATGTCATCCTTTGAAACCTCTTAAGAGCAGTCTGTATACACATCAGCCCTCCGGCCAACAGGGCTGAGCTTGGCTTCTGGAAAGAAAGAAGGTTCAGTGATCCTTCTGGAAAGGTCACTCTCCACTGGGAATTATAAGCCCTCAATTCTGAGGCTGTAGCTGTTAGCTAAAGAGATTAACTCAAAGGAAGAGATTTGTAAGACCATGTCACTGTTTTGTTGGTTTTGTTTGTTTTGGGGTTTTTTGTTGTTGTTGTTATTGTTGTTGTTTTGATAGGAAAATTGAACTGGCCTTTCAGTAAATTGACTGCATTATATAAGGCACTGGTTGAAGCAGTGCAGTAAGCATGAATCCTTCTGTGGTTATTTGATTATTTTTAAAATACCTTTGACATTTGAAAGGCCCACAGACATAGGCCAACCCTATGATTAGAAAGGTAAAATAAAATCCATTTATTGGCCTTTTTACCTTAACCATCTGGAACCAAAGCAGGGTTTTGTTTCAACTAAATAGAATAGCCAACATGTAGTTTTAAGAAAGATTCTATAGTAAATATACACTGTACATGGTGCTGAATTAAAATATATGGTTTACAGCTTTAATATTAGTATCATTCAGTTCAAGAGGTTCTGAATAATATTTGTGTGACTTTTCATCACAAAAATGAGTGATATTAAACTCTAATAGGATTGATTTTTATTTGTTAATTTCTTCTAGTCAGTCTTAAGTTACTTAACAGTACTTGAAGTAAAAGATGTCTCAGTAGACACCTAGTTAAATAAAAACTCTTCATGACCATTTTCTACAATATTTCATATTAATCAAACTTCTTTGGGTTGTATAACTGTTATTGTATGTTACTGTTGATTCTAATTAATATTTGTCACTTGTTTTTGTTGTTTTTTTTTTTAAAAAGATTTATTTATTTTATATACGTGCGTACACTGTAGCTGTCTTCAGACACACCAGAAGAGGGCATTAGATCTCATTACAGATGGTTGTGAGCCACCATGTGGTTGCGGGGAATTGAACTCAGGACCTCTGGAAGAATAGTCAATGCTCTTAACCTCTGAGCCATCTTTCCAACCCCTATTTATCACTTGTTAATAAATGTTCTCTTCACTCTCACCTAAAACATAATTCCAAATAAAATATAGTATCTCCACTACTTGCTACCTATGAAACTAGGTTGTTGTACTATATGAAGAAGCCAGCCAGTATGTTTTGCATGTTATATATGTGAATAAAGGCTGTCCTAGGGATCTGGCAGTCCGTCTTTAAATCAGCTCATTCTTTGTCTCCTAATTACAAAGCCACTGTGTCGAGGCTGTTTCTGGAGCAGCAGCCACTACTTAAACATCCTAAAGCAGTGACTGAGCACAGTTTAGTGCCACTTTTCAGTTTTACTAGTTGTCACAAGGAGTAGATCAAAAATTGTTAAATTGATTTTAAAATAATGTGATCCTTATAAGAGTCGAATCAGCAAATCGTTGGCAGCTGTAAGTATGTTTGTGCCATTTTACCTGATAATCTCATTTCGTAACACTGTACGTGTTATAAATTTTTTGAAACTATATGAGAGCTGGGCAGTGGTGGTTTATACCTTTAATCCTAGCAGAGGCAGGGGACTTCAGGGGAGTTCAAGGCCAGCTTGGTCTACAAAGTGAGTTCCAGGACAGCCAGGTCTACAAAGAGGACCCCTGTCTCTAAAGAAGAAAAAAAAAACAGATAAATGTGGGTATATATAATTCCTTTTATTTTTAGTAAAAATTGAATGTTGAAGGCAAACAGCAATTGACAGATAAAAGTTAGAAAATTGAGATGTTGACAATTGATAGGCTCTGGATTGAGAGTGAAAAGACTAGCAGAACTGTGCAAATGCTGTGCTTACAGCTGTATATTTAAAGACTTGAAGGAGACACATCTGTTTGATGCTTGCTTGCATTTTAGCTTGTGTAAATGTTGGTTTTCTAAGTTTTAGTTTTAGTTTTAGTTTTTATTAGGAAGTTGTTTGATTCCTTTTTTAACATGTTCTATGTGATCGCACACATATACACTAGAAGGGATTGGTCAATAATGACATGCAAGATCACCAAAAATAAGGTATATTATAGTATTTACAAATGGCCATGGCTGTGTATGGTGTACTTATCTGTGTTTCTTACCTACCCCAGATGAGGATCTCCTCAGTAGGACAGTTGCTCCATGCTGTTTTATCTGCTCAGTTAAAGCCTCAAGGAAGGAGATGGTATTTGCCATCATCTAAACTAACATTTGCTCCCTGGCCTTTGGCTTTTGAGAAGAGCCAGGTGATCCTTCAGTGGTCTCACTGGGCCTGGGCTCTCACCATGCCATTCTTCTGTTTCCTTCTTAGAGGACACACACTGTGCCAGTCCTGCCTTTTCAAGTCTCTGAAGACCTAAAGCTGTATGGTGGCTGCGATTAGAGAACAGCCTGGTGTCCTACCCCACTCTAGACTCTCCATCTTTGTTTAGTTTTGTGTTGTCCTTTTTTTGTGTGTGTGTGTGTGTCTTTCAAGTCAGGGTTTCTCTGTGTAGCCCTGGCTGTCCTGGAACTCACTCTGTAGACCAGGCTGGCCTCGAACTTAGAAATCCACCTGCCTCTGCCTCCCAAGTGCTGGGATTAAAGGCGTGCGCCACCACTGCCCAGTCTTGTGTTGTCCTTTTTTCCCCCTATGGTTATTGGTTTGTTTGTTTTTTTTTTTCATTTTGATTTTTTCCTAAGGAGGGAAAATTAAAAAAAAAAAAAAAAAATCACTGCTCTTCAGGGACGCCATGAAATTATTGTAAAAATGGCAGTCTACAAAAATATACTTACCACAACATCTTTTCTAGGATATAGGTTTTTTTAATATTTTTTAATTGGATATTTTATTTACATTTCAGATGTTATACCCTTTCTCTGTTTCCCCCCAACCCAGGAACCCCCCATCCCATGTCCCCCTCCTCCTGCTTCTATGAGAGTGTTCCCCCACTCACCCACTCCCACCTCCCTGCCCTTAAATTCCCCCACACTGGGGCATCCAGCCTTCACAGACCAAGGACGTCCACTCCCACCTATGCCCGACAAGGCCATCCTCCCCTACATCCTCCCCTACAGCTGGAGCCATGGGTCCCTCCCTATGTGCTCCCAGGATGGTAGTTTAGACCCTGGGAGCTCTGGTTGGTTGGTATTGTTGCTCTCCTCATGTGGCCGCAAACCCTTTCAGCTCCTTCAGTCTTCTCTCTCACTCCTCCATTGGGAACCCCATGATCAGATCAATGATTAGCTGTGAGCATCCACCTCTGTATTTATGTCAGACTCTGGCAGACCTCTAAGGAGACAGCTATATCAGGCTCCTGTCAGCATGCACTTTCTGTCATCCACATCAGTGTCTACCTTTGGTGACTGCACATGGGCTGGATACCCAGGTGGAACATTCTCCAGATGACCCCTCCTTCAGTTTCTGTCCTACACTTTGTCTCCATATTTGCTCCCAGGAGTATTTTGTTACTCCTTCTGAGAATTACTGAGGCACCCACACTTTGTTCTTCCTTCTTCATGAGCTTCATGTGGTCTGTGAGTTGTATCTTGGGTATTGTGTAAGATACAGTTTTATTGTATGCAATTACTGGTCCTTCTAGAAACTGGCTTCTGGCCACCAAGAAACTGCCCATCTCCAGAGCCTATTGTACCATCTGGACAAGTGTTTTACACACACACACACACACACACACACACACACACACACACACACACA
>JANHMN010000016.1:45066739-45092093 GCA_030674055.1 Rhabdomys pumilio | reverse complement strand
ACACACACACACACACACACACACACACACACACACACACACACACACGGGAAGGAGGGAGAGAGGGAGGGAGAAAGAGAGAGAGAGAGAGAGAGAGAGAGAGAGAGAGAGAGAGAGAGAAATACTTTTTACTAGCTCAGAAGAACTTATAGTTGGAAACAGAAGACCCAACAAGTGAAGACCATCTGCGAAGCTGCAGGTGACCAGGTCACATGCCAGATATTCACAGTGAACAAAC
Organism: Rhabdomys pumilio; assembly: GCA_030674055.1. Taxonomy (NCBI): domain Eukaryota; kingdom Metazoa; phylum Chordata; class Mammalia; order Rodentia; family Muridae; genus Rhabdomys; species Rhabdomys pumilio. Next base: position 45,091,855 of record JANHMN010000016.1, on the reverse strand, counting down.
ATAATACTGAATGAGTGTTCTCACCAGAAGATCATCTGGGTCGGGTTAACTAAGCGGGTGACCCCACGCAGGAAAACGTTATCTCAGTACTCACTTGGAAACGTGAGGAGACCAAGGAACCCTTGCAGCTCTGAGGAAGCCAGTACTGGAATCAGAATGGCTTAGTAGAAGTAGGTGTGTGGTGTTGGCACAAACCAAATCTCCCATCTGGAAGGGAATAAGAGGTAGCTTATTTTGGAGTCCTTTTGAGTGACCATGGCCCAGGAATACAACCTTAAGTTTCCCCAAACTTCATGTCCCCAACATGGAGCAGCTTCATGAAGTTTTGTAGTCTTACAGAACAAAGAAAGTCATATATAGATGAAGGCAAGTTTAAACTACATTGGTGGCCACATCAGCTCTGGCAAGATGGAGCAGGTCTTTCTATAGACCTCAGATGTTATCTGACATGCTTAGCTTGCGGGTTGGTGAAAGCCAGTGCTCTGCTAAGTTCATAGATTCTAAAAGGTTTTAGTCACAAGATGTTAGTTCAGACACAGTGGTAGGCAAAGAATAGCTGTTCTGGAAGGCTAAAAGTAGCCCAAGATAAAGTAATTAGTCCCTGGACCCACAGCATTTCAGTACTGAAATTCTCATTAATCAATCAGTCTCTGCAAATGCAGCTTCTCTCCAGGAGTGTTTGTTCACAGTGGGTGTGGATAGATGGATGGATGAGTGGACTGGTAATGGACAGGAGTCTGAGAGGGTGAAGCCAGCATGGAGAAGTGGGTCAGTGCATGCATAGCTAAGGCATCAACTAAGAAAAGGGGGAGAGACACTGTAAATTCAGATATTTTACATAAAAGAGACCTGCTGGGCTTTGTTTTTTAAAGTTTTAAGCCAGACATGGTGTACACTTGGATTCCCAGTAATCCTAGCATTTAGAGAATGAAAAAAATAAAAAAGGAAAGGACATGCTCCTGGGATTGAAAAGAAATAAAAAAGGAAGGACATGACTGCTCCTAGGGATAGTGGGAAAGAAAGTTTATTGTAGATAAAAGGGAGAGTGCAGCCACAGGCAGAGACATCTGGGGAGAGTCCAGAGCTGGGCCGTGTGAGGCGAAGGAGAAGAGAGAGGGGAGAGCCAGACCGAAAGGCCAGGATGGTAAAGGGCAGAAAAAAGGGCCAGGTGACCAAAATGGTTGGATTATACGGGGAAGAGTGACTTGGGGGTTGGGGTGGAGTAGAGGGGAGCCCAGCCCAGTATCTGGGCTGGAGAAGTTCAGATTAGGAGGTTGGGTGTGGCCGCCAGGAGGACCCTGTGATGGAGTAGGGACTGAAGGATGTTGGGAGAACCTGGTGGCAAAGGTTGGGAAGCAGGCACTGGCTGTGAGGTAAGAAGAGCAAATGCTGGGAAGTAGCCAGAGGCATTTAAGTCTTTGAAAACCATTGGTACAATGGTATCTTGGGGGGTGGGGGGGGAGTGTCAACAGACCATCTATGACAAGATCAGAGGGAGTTCAGAGCTGCTTGTATTGTACATTGTGGATATTTATTAGGATCCTAGAATTAGGATTTAGGACCAGAAGTTACATTTTTCAGTCATTTATGCTTTGAACAACAACAAAAAAAAAGTACTCGGAAATCAAAGGACACTTTAGCTACTAATAGAGAACAAAGACAGCAACAGAAAAACTTAGGACTGCAGAATAATCTTAGGACTGAGATTACAGATCAGAGACCAGCAGACATGTAGCTCTTTGAATCCTCTCAAGAGAAGGACTGCACAGCAGAAAAAAAAAAAATGGAAGCCATGTTATGATAATAAAGGTAAATTGTTTGTAGAAAAAAATGTTGTAGAATAGTTGAGAAAGAAGGTGAAGGTGCCATTGTCCACGTGGGAGATGAAGGCAGCATGAGTCACTGACTGCTGAGTCTGTCTACATCTAGACATGCTAGGAGGGACAGAACTGACTGGAGGGTACATGGGAACAGGAGGGTCCTCATGGAATCTAATGACCTGTGTGAGGGGAAGGGCCTTATGGAATGAATGTTACCTTGTAGAAACAGGTAGCTGCATGTGAGAGCAGGGGCCTCATGGAAGCAAGTTTAAAGGAAGGTCCCCTTGGAAACAGGTGGCCTGGTGTGAAGGGAGAATCCTCTGGGAACACAGCTGCTTGGAGCCCAGGTAGCTAAGTGAAAAGAAAGTATTAGTTCACAGAAGCTCTGAGTCCATTCCCGGGATTTCTGAAGGACAGCTCTGGGGAAACTCAGGGTAGGCTTTAGAGGAAGCAGGAGGGAGATTTAGAAAGCTCTGGACTAGTTCCTTCTCTTCAGTTCCTGAGTCTGGCTTTGGACTTCAAAGGTGGGAGTGTGTAAGTAGCAATGCCCTAAGGTTAAATTCTTACACCTTGTGTTTGTTCCTGTTGGGCCTACTTCCCCAGCCCCAGCTATTTAAACTGTTTTGTTTTATTGGTTAGTCCCCAGTTATAAATGCCATTGTTTACAGTGATCTTTCCTAAAATCTCCCATAAGCAACCAGCTTTTCGTCCCTTCCCCACGTCTAAAGAATTTTTAGTATAGTTTGAAACCCAAGCCTTATGTCAGTTGAGAAAGCCATAAGGTTACCTAGCTGATAATGGCAGAGCTATCCTTCAGACTCAGGCCTGGTGCTCTTCCTGCCCTTCATTGCCTCTTCCATGAATATAAACTCCTTTTTAGCCAGAAGGAGCAAAATTGGGTAATCAGCAATCCAGTTTACCCAGTTGTATAAACATCGAAGTGAATACTGTATTCACTGTATAAAGTAGGTGGGGGGCCAGAGTGGAGAGTCAACTTCGTGGGGAGGAGACTTAGAATGCACTTTAGAGTGCCAGTGTGAAATTTAAAAGGCAGAAAGCTGAGCGAGTTTCTGGTGGAGGAAGGTGGATGTAGAAATTGGTATAACTGATAGTAGACAGAATGGAATTATTACCAAAAGCAGAGCCAAATGTTTAAGGTATTCGTAAGCGAGGTAGGGCCCCAAAGCAACCAGAAAGTCAGAGTCAAGACTTAGGGTGTCAGGAATGTTGGGAAGAAAGGGCATGTAAAGAAAGCAGCATTTCAGAAAAGTCTGACTAGCATAAAGAGAGAAACAAAGGGAAGCTTCCTATGTAGGATTGAGGCATGTCATGGTTCCCAGGAGTCTTCAGTAGGGATTGTTGGCAGAAAGTTTTTAAGTGACTATGGAAATATCGCAGCAGCTTGCCTGACCTCACTGAAAAAAGCTCGCTGTGTGAATCCCACTTATTTCCCTCACAACCTTCTTGAGGGATAGGCCTGGCAGGAAAATACTAGGCAAATTCTTGAGGTTATATAGTACTTCCCAGCTAAAGTCATATTGTAAATTTCAGTGAGGCACCTGACAGGTGCTTGAAATCCTAAGAGTGAGATGGAGAAATAGAGACTGAACGTGGATTAGAGAATTTTTAGGTCTGGAGCCAGGTTCCTTGTAGTGTACCACAGGATTCTGCCTTTAGGAGTAGCTTGAACAAAGAAGTAAAAGGGTTGTTCTTCCAGTCTGTGGGTTAAAAAAACCTTTGGAAATATAACTACGATCCTCATTGATAGAGTCAAGGTTGAAAAAGTTCTCAGTGGCTCAGGAACCAGGCTAACCTTGTCACAGTGATGACAATATAGTCTTTGCATGTTTTCCTTTTAATTAACAGAGAGACCTGATGAATTATGAAGTACATTATAAGATTGGGGGAAGGGAGTTGAGAAAGTCAGTTATGTAAGAATTAATGATCACTACCAAATGGTTATCAAGTGATGGTGATGATGCAAGCTCAGGACCAAGTACAAGAAACAGCCTATGTCATTTAGTGACAGGAATACTTTCTGAGAAATGTGTCCTTAGGTGATTTTGTGAGTACAATTGGGAGTGCTTTCATAAACGAAGACAGCATCACTAGGCAACCAAGGGATATCTGTCATATGTGACCTGTTTATCATTACTGATACATCCTAATATGGCCCATGACTGAATTTAGAGCAACTAGTAAGTATTGTGTGTTACACGTGGAACATCTTACCTTCACCTGATGGTGGCACAGTCATACTCTTGATGTGAGGGATAGGTAAGAAAGTGGGAAGAGGAGGTGTTTATCTAGAATGCAGAAAAGAAGACACAAGTTTGTGACAGCTATCTTAAAATACATAAAAGCTGTCATGTGAAAGATACCATGGACAGGTAGATTTATTCTACGTCCCTCCAATGGGCCTTCTGGGCTAGGCACATTTGGACTCAGTGAGCTCATCAGGGAAGGATGAAACAGGGTTGAGGGACAATAAGCCAGGATTCTGTAGCAAGGACTCTTATGTTGGATCTAGGGCAAGTAGCCATGGTTTCTAGGGTATAAATACTTTACATACTGAACTAGGCCTAATACTCACCAATTTGCAGGAGCTAGATATAAGATAATCAGAAACTTTGTGAGCTAGCAATTAAATTATTGGTTTTGTGAAGTTAACCATAGAGGTGGTATTTGTGCCTAAGAAGTCAGCCAACATCAATGGTCAGCCTCACTTCACCCCTACCAGGATCAGCCCCTCAGCATGACACCAGTAGCCCCAAACTAAAGGTTGTCTGTTAGAGCAAGGATCCTCTGGAATGTGGAAGGGCAAGCTAGGGGAGGGGACACTAGTGTTTGTGTGCTTTGGTCTTTTTAGCTTCTGTTTCCCTTCTAAATTGGGCAGAGCTCTCCTGCTAGAGCACATACCATTTCCAATCTCCTGCCAAGATCTGAGGCCCATGAGTTTCTCTGTCACTGGATCTGCCAAAGAAACTCAGCTATCTTCTGTTTCTCAAAATAATTCTTTCCTTGTTTTATGTCGTGTTTGGCTAGCCCTCTGTAGAAGGTGCCTCCCACCCCATTCTTAGCCCTAGCTGAAAGGACTGTGAACAGGGAATGAATTCAACCAGAGAGAAGGGATTTGGAAACACCTGGCTGCTGAGAACAGGTGATTGCTGGGTTGGAGTCTGACCCACAGATAGAAGAAGGCCTAGCAGTCCTTATGGTACTAACATCCAATGATGGACCCTTGGGTTAACCCCAGATGAACAAGCCTCTGTCTCCATGCTACCCGAGCAGAGGGCAAACTTCTGTTGTCTATCTCCCTCATTTATTTTTAAAAGAGGACTTAAAGTCTCCATGATGTACATGGAAGCCACAAAGGCCTTTTGCTGAGCACAGTAGGCTAATTACCCTAGTCATACAAACCTTACTTGTTTTTAGGCTCTAAACAAAATAAACGAAAACAATCAGAAACTGGCTGCAATTACTTTTCTGAGACACCAACAGCATTTGAAACCCCAGAGGACTTCCCATTTTTCCCAGGGCCTCCTCCTTTCCAACCCTCCCCTTTGCAATTTCCTAAGAGACAGACAATACCCACAACTATTTGGGCTATAGCCAGCTCCAAGTTCCTAAAACTCGGGAAACCCTAGAGTAGAGAGCATATCTCAGCCAGTAAACTTGATCAACTTTTTATAGAAAAACAACCTACCCAAAAGTGATTGATTGGAGCAATTCTGAGTCTCAGTATTGAAACTATAAGTGAGGAGTTGAAGTATAGTTATTACTTTAAATATATAATTATATGCATAAAGCTGTATATGAATCTATTATAAGGGAGATTAATCCTAAGTGAAGATGTATTATACCCCTTAAAACCTCTGAAGAGTTTTTCTTCCCTAATTTAGGGTTGGTCAGTTTGAAGAAAGCCAGGATGTTTTTTGGCCCAGAAGTGTTGTGTTACATGTCCTAAGCAGGCCTTGAACTCGATGAGTCAGTCTATCAACAGGGCCTGCTAGTGGAAGACAAAAGCCTACAAGGCCTTGGTTTCAAGCTACCAAGCTTTTGTCTCAAGTCAAGAGGGTGAGGAAGAGGCTGGCCACCTTTATTACCTAGCCGTGGCCCTTCTCCCTATCTGCTTACAAGGGAGTCTGTCTCACTCCTAGTGTCTCATTACCACAAGGTACTATCACCCATGAGAAATATGCATGTCAGCATCCAGCTTTCCTCAACCAGGGTACCAGGAGAGAACAAGAACAAGAACCCCTAGCTCCTGAAGGCAGCCATGGTGGACTTCTAACCACTTACCCAAAGACCAGAAGTACCCAGCTTATTCTGTGTATCTATAGTTCGTGCACTAAGCCTAGGGTGAGGCAGGCTGATAGTCTGGCCCATCAGTGTACAATCAACAAACATGCCAGCACTTCCTGAGTGTTCTTCTACCTGAAGAACGTGGTAGGAAATAGTTGTAATAATGACTACTTGGAATTAGAAATGTGCAAAGAAGATCCCCATCCACAGCTCCAACCAGATCTGCTCCGTTTACTGGAACTCTATCGTCTCCTCAGGAATGAAGCCTTTAATAAACCCAAGTTTTTGTAAAACTTTTAACATTTGGCTGAATATATATATTCCAATACTGTTGTCATTAAATTAATTTTTATGAAAAAATTTTAAGTATGCTTTCCCATTTCTCATGGAAATTATTCCATGGAAAGAGTTCAGTAAAGTTGAAAATGGCTGGCTTATCATCACCTACTTACTCTACTAGCCTGGCCATTTGCACATTTATTGCATGAGCAAGTGAGCTAGACTTAAAAGTTTCTCACATATACAATGTACATATACATCTTACAATATATAAGGTCAACAGTTCTGACCACCTTACAGTAGAGAAAACTCAGACCATCAGATGTCATTTTGAATGAGAAATGCCTCTCATAGTCCTTGATATTTGAGCACTTGATCATCTGTTGGCAGCTGTATTTGGGGAGACATAGAAGCCATTCCCACAGCATGATCACAACCCATGGTGCTGAAACAAACAGTCTAACAGACGGCACTGGGAAATCCTGTGGAGTATCAACATTAAGGAGGCAGCAGAGTTCACTCTGAGGCTCTCATTTGGTGCACAAGCCTAGAATGAGGCCATGCAGTAACTGCTAGAAGGAAATGTAAAATGCTGTCATCAGAAGAGGAGAAAGAGAGGAACAACTCACACAGAAGCATGGAGTAAGAAGGTATCACAGAGTGTATACAGATGACAGTGAAGAGCCGATTCAAGGACTACATTAGAAATTGAACCCAGAGGGAAACTCGGTGGGATAAGGGGCAGTTGTTTGAAGGACTTCCAAGTCATTAGAACTTGGATTTCCTGCAATAAGCAAGTTGGTTCTTGAGGAAGGAAGTAGGCGGTGAAAACCCCTTTAGAAAAGCAAGTCTAGCAACAGGCTATAATTGATTGGAAATGGGGAAGGCTGGAAACAGAAGGCCCCAGGGATTATCGCTAAGATCTGGGTGAGGCCTTGAGAGCAGAGGGGAGCAAGTATCTCTGAGGATAGTTCAAAAGCAAAAGAATGAAGTCCAGTTGGTAGAGCGCTTGCCTGTTGTATAGAAAGTCCTGGGTTTGATCTCCAATACTACCTTAGCTTAAAAAAACCATGGACAGTGTAGTGCATGCATACAATCCCAGTGTGTTTCTATGTAATCTCAGCACTTTGGCGGTGGATAGGATGGTCAGAAATTCAAAGTCTTTAAAAAAAGATAAAAAAGGAAGAACACAGAGGCTCGTGATACAAGAGACAAAGGTGACAGTGCAGATACTGTTGAGCATGCTGACTTCAGAACCATGATGGGGAGAGCATCATGTTTCTTTCAGGAGAAATGGGGCAGGGGAGGCTGAGTTCACTTTAAGGCTCCAGTAGAGACCGAACCCCCCCATGCCACTTGCCCACTGATGGTGATGTTTACAATGGTGGGTGGGAGAGGGTCCACAAGAAGGAGTCAGAGAAGAGGAGAGTGGCAGGAGGAAATAGAAAGCCAGCTTGCTCAATTATAAACCTTCAAGGTTTTGGGAGAGTATTGAAGACAGCAAAGCCAGGAATGGTCTATGGGCCTCAGGGGAGGGGTGGATAGTGACATAGTCATGTAGCTTCTCAAGTGTGTAATCATCTTGGGTGTCCTTAAATTACTTCCATAGCATCCAGCTAGCCTCCTGACCTGTCTCCTGCTCTACCTTCAATTCTCGTCCTTCTCTGTAAGCTGGACAAAGGAGTCTCTGCCTTTAAGACTATGACAACATTAAATGGTGGTAAGGCCCCCAGTACACACCTGCCCACATGCCTCCAGTTGGGTTTGTAGGTTCCTTCAAAGATGAGGAAAGGCTAGATCAGTGTGTCAGAAAAGCAGAGCAGAAACAAGGTAAGCAGTGTTATCTCAACTGGAAGAATCAGAATGGAGAGAAAACAGTGATTCGGGTGATAACCAAGAAGCCCTGCAGTATAGGATAAACTGATGCTACTGCCAAAACAGACAGACTCACTCTGCATTTTCACTCACCTGCCACCCACAGTCACCTGGAAGAAGAGGCAGTGAAATCCTTCCCCAGGCTGTGCTGACCAGCTTCCTTTGCACTGGGGCTTCTATCTTTAATCCAAAGGGAAGGTAGACCTTGGCTCTGCCTGGCATGTTACAAGGTTTACTTTTCCACTCCTCCTGATTTGCATTGACTGTAAATGTCACCACTTAACTGAATGGTTGGTGCTGTTTACAGCATTTCCTAAGTCCTGAGAATTCAGTGACTTGCTCATCAGCATCTTAGCTCCAGGCTTAGGGCCCTGGTTTCTAGAGATACCTTCTAATCCAAGTGAGTACCTCTCAAGCATAGGTGTCTCTGTGTGAAGAGACTGTTGTCACTACTCTTTGTAGCCTGTTGATAGGAAGCTACATGGATCAGAGGGGGAAACATCACCTAGCCCCAAGAACTCTGCTGTTGGCAAGGACTTTAAAAAGCACCCTGTTTAACTTTCCACTCAGAGGGATCTCTCCAGCAGCACTTATTAATAGCTGTTCTCTTGGTTTAACTGCTCCCAAACACTGGGTGGGTGATCCAAGTAGGTTTGGAATTGATATTGCTGAGGATATCAAGATGAACACAGGTTTTTTTTTGGGGGGGGGGGGGTGTTGTCATTGTTAATTAGAATTTATTAGACTTATAAATGTGCACATGGCGCTCTAGTTCTCTGCTCTTTCTGAATTTTCAGTCTTTCTGGATGATATCTGTCCCACCTGGAAGTAGCCCTGGATGATTTCATGAATGTAGAAGGCAGAGACGGTGAGACCAGATGACAAGCTCCAACCACCCAGGGGTCACATCAAAGCCATTCTAAGTGCATGAACATGCCCAGAGATTTGTTTTGTTTGTAATAGATTTAACTTGAAGAGTCACATTTGTGTCACAGAAACTTCCATGTGTGCAGTTAGGCCTGCAGGAGTGTGAGCCTGTCTGGAGTGCAATTAAAATCATTCTGATCAACTCAGCTACATAGACATACTGCTCCTGCAAAACAAGAAAGTCTCAGAGGTGCAGTGGGTGGATTCCCTACCCCTACCACCTTTAGAAAGAGAAACAAACTTCCTTTGTCCCATGTGTAATGTATCATAAAACAGATCTCTTCACATAGATCAGACAATCTCAGGCTGATTCTGGAGCACTGGAGATTGTGTCACTTGTCATCTGGGTTTCTCAGTGGCCTGTCTTTACAAAGAGGCTGACTAGTCTGCTGGTCAGACTGCTATGTGTGGTGTTGTAGGAGGCATAATCTGCCTCATCAAGTCTCCAGATTCACTCTCCATGGTACAGCTTTAAGAAGCCTTAGCACTGTGTTTTCCAGTTACTCCTGTTTAGAGGAAGATGCCCTGGGACATTTTTTTTCCTAAACAAATAGAAGTTGCTGTCCACCCAGGACTGTGGTGCTAATTACCAAGATGGCTTTCACCCTGGTGTCACTTGTCCTTGCACTGTCCTAGCTCCATGGGCCCTTCCTCCTGAACATTCCTTTTGTTTCCTTACTTCTACCTCCTCATAGGCTACTTTCTCACCTGCAGCTCTGTCCTCTTTCAGCACTGAAGTCTGCCCTCCCCATCCTGACTCCTTAAGTTCTCTGTTCTCTCCAGCCGGTGACAGCATTCCCTGATGGCAACTGGATGTAAGCTCCACAAGAACAAAGACTTTCTTGTGGATGCCCAAACACTAAGTGCCTAGTGCCTAGTAGACGTTTGGAAAATGCTTATTGAGTAAAAACAAAATCACTTCTTCTGGCCTTCCATATATCATATCACTGGCTGTGTGCACTCTAATTGCTAAAATTCATAAAAACAGAAACCATTGCTTAGTACCAGCTCTAGCAGAAAGTCTCAAATGTACTGGAAGCTCAGTAACGATGGGCAGTTGAGGTTGCCACAGTGCTCACTGTGCTTAGGGCAACAGGGCAGCTCACTCTGCCCTTGCTCCCACTACCCTTGAGTGACTTTAAGCAACCTAAGGTCTTCTCTTCCCCATTAGCTTTTGACCACTTGGACACGATATTCTTAAAAGCATGATATGCTAACCAAATTCTTCTTCCAGAATTTTGTAAAAGCTACAGAGGATCGTTCACATCAGTTATCCAGTGGCTGGCTAGTTAATTCCTGAGTAAGCCACTCTAAAAACTGATTGTAACTTTTTTCCAATACATAACTGGGAGAAGGCCAGAAAGGGTATATTATTGTGTCTTGTAGGAGGGAAGAGTTCAGCAGATAGTCACAGAGCCATGGTGCCAGCCTTCCTTTCTTCTGTCTGTCATCGTAAAGTATTGTAGTAGAAAGCCAGATTGCCGCAAGATGGGACATCACACTTCCTCTCAGCAGACATCTTACATAAGAGAATCTTCACGAGTAAACAGTGCTGTTAAAGTACATGCTATTTAATGTAAAGTGCAGTGGTTGCTTTACATGCTTTCTAAGTTCTAAATTGCCCCTTACCTCTGGGGCAGCTGTTGAATGAACTTTCTTTTTGTCTAGTCAAAGAAAACTGATTTTGAAAGTACAGGGTATGGTGGCACATATCTATAATCCCAGAACTCCTGAGGCTAAAGCAAGAGGATCAAGAATGTAAATTTATGTACTACCTGAAGTACATAGCAGAGTTCTAGGTCTTCCTACCCCAGGGGTGGAGGTGGGGGATAGCAGCTATGGGGTGGAGGTGGGGAATAGCAGCTATGGGGTGGAGGTGGGGGATAGCAAAGAAAACTAATTTTGTAACCCTCCAAAGTGACAATGAGAAATAAAAACAGTATTGCTTTTAGATATTTTATCTGATCCCTACATCTAGTCTCTCTCCTACCCAACCCAGAATTCAAGTGTCAGTAGAGCCAGACGATGCATCTGCAAGCTGAGGAAGCTGCAGCAGGTGCACACAGGGGCCTTATGAAAGGGCTGCACTGCTATATCGAGATCATCATTGCTGTGAATAAATGTGGGCCCTAGAATTGCCTGAACTTTTAAGTTTTGTGAGAAGCTGGAAATTCCTACCCTTAGGTAATATCACCTGAGCTTTCAATGCTAAAAAGTTTAAATCCTTTAACCTGAGCACTCAGGAGGCAGAGGCAGATGGATCTCTGTGAATTCAAGGTCAGCCTGGTCTATAGGCAAGTTCCAGACCAGCCAGGGCTGTACAGAGAGACACTATCTCAAAAAATGAATGAATGAATGAATGAATGAATGAATGAATGAATAAATAAAATCTTGAATATGGTCAAAATATGTACATGTATGGAAATGTACATATATGTATATCCATATATGTACATGTATGGAAATGCCACAATGAAACCCATCATTCTATGTAGCTAATATATGCTAATACTTTTTTCATAAAAAAACTGAAATAGTTTTATGCAAGTCAATTTGTTAATATTAATATCTCTGTTGGCTCCTTCCTATAAGATAGCAATTTGCAGCCCTTCTTCCTATATTTTTGGTCCTGCCAGCTTTAAGGTTTTTGGAAGGCCTCCAGCATCATTGTCATTCTTAGGAGAAGGTATTTAAATGATTCCAGTCAGAATAGGAACCAACTGGAGCACAGCACAAGTGTCCAGGCTGCTGCACTGAAGCTGGCCAGAAGAGTAATCTAGAGTTGTTTTCCCACAGGTCTGCTCTCCTAGGAGCATAGCATTCCTTCACATGGACATGAACCATAACTATGGGACAAAGTGGCTAAAACCTAGTGACTTGTGCACTAAGTGTTTATCATCTCAGTTTCCGGGGGTCAGTAACTTGAGGGCAACTTGGCTCAGATAGTCCTGGCCCAGTCTTGGGAGGCTGTACCCAGTGGGCCCTCAGCTGGGGCTGTAAACACTTGGCGTCTCACTGTGGTGTGGGAGCCTAAGGAGGCTCACTCTTGTGACTGGCAGGCTGGCGCTGCCTGCTGGTAGGCACTCATTATCCTCTCAACATGGCCACTGCTTTCTCCAATAGCCGGTGATTCACAACTCAACAGGCTGGAAGCCAGTGTCTTTTTATGACTAATCTCACAAGTCACACATCATATTTCTGCGATATCTTATCGATCCCACACATTTACCCTATTGGTATAATGGAACACCAGATAAGGAGATATAGACTATCACAGGCCTTCTGAGAGGCTGCCTGTCACCACTGTGCTCCCAGTAGACCCTCAGTAAAACCTTTATAAACACAATCCAACACTAGGAGGGGTTTTCTAAAAAACCTAAGAGAATAACACACACATCAGTGTTTCATTTACTAATGTTTCTGGGATCACCCTCAGAAATTAAATCCCCTAAATGTATAGCTCATCCCACAAATGTCTTCTCTGAAACGTTCTAAAGTACTGGGTTGTTTTTTTTTTTAATTAAAATTAAACCTGCTCATACCATCACTCACAGCAGTGCTTCTCAACCTTGCTAATGCTGTGACCTTTAATACAGTTCCTCATGTTTTGGTGACACCCAATCATAAAATTATTTTGTTGCTACTTCAAAACTGTAATTTTGCTACTGTTATGAATTATAATATAAATATCTGATGTGCAAGTCCTGTGGAATGGTCATTTGGTTACCAAAGGGTCTTGACCCATAGGTTGAGAACCACAATTAGCTCACCCCTGTCTGTTCTATGGGGCATTTCTCGAATATTCTTTGTTGGCATGCATGCTCTCTCAGGGATGCCACTTCCACTGAGCCTACTGGTTGTTGGTTTGTTTGTTTGTTTTTTCTGTTTTAAGGAGATGAAAAGGTATGAGCAGGAGCAATGGGGGCTTACATCAGAGACTGTGCAGCGAGCAGAGGGTAATGACCAGTTTGGGGACTGTGGTCCAAAGTCTCCTATACAAAGCTTCAGCGCCATCTTATGTCAGTTAGTTGAAGGAGTGGGGTTCTCCCAGTTTCTGCCGTGGTATCCATTTCTGGTACTCCCTTTCTGATCCACCCATCAGCTCACAGATCAAGACAAGCGGGTGTTTCTGATGCTCACTCTCAAACACATACACTTCAGGGCCTAGCTACTATAGCCTCTTTCAAGGTGGTCACGTTTTGTGTGATTTAAACAAGATTTGCCTTGGATGGAACTGTTAAGGTGAAGGAAAGGTATCCCAATATGATTTCCCACAGGAAAGCCCATAACTGATAGCTAGTTCTTGTTTGTTCAATAAACAAAACCAATGGTTGAGAATTGAAGGTCACCACTATCAACGTGTATTGGGCCCTGTAACATTTGTATATGTAACTGAGGGAACATCGTATGGGCCCACCCTGGCAGTGGCCACCGAGTCCCAGTGTTAGTAAATGGAAAGGAAATGTATAATTCATAAGGCTGAGGTGGCGTGCAATCTGTGGCGGGGGGTGGTGGGATAATTGTAGAATTGAAATATGAGGCTGCAATGTGTAAGGGACCTTTCTAGGGGAGAGGCTGTGTGATAGATGGCCTGCATTGTTCTACTTCTGACCTTTTCCTGAACTTCCCTTTAGAAGAACAGAGGAAATACAATTCTGCCATTTCCCATAGTGTTTCTGAATAATACCTTAAGATGCCCACCCGTAGCATTTTTTTATCTTCCACTGGGATTTATTTTCTCTCCTGTGCTTTGCTGTTTCCCATAGAAAAATCTAATCACTAATGATTCTGCCCTAGTGTTAATGCAGAATACAGAGGCTACACAAATATTTGCCCATATTGAACACAATGCCTACAGGGAAAGGAAAACTCCCAGTGGTGTCCACTCACTCTGCCAAGCAGAACAGTCAGGGAATAGCCTACAGTGATGATGCCAAACCCAGGAGGAGGGGGGGGGGGGGGCAGACCCAAACCTGGAAGCAAACAATAGGATCTTTTTAAGGAGATGAGAAGGAGCAAGGGACTTACATCAGAGACAATGCTGCAAGCCTGGAGGATAATGACCAGTGGGAGGGCTGTGCTCCAAAGAAGAGATCAGAAAGGCTCCAGAGTTCACCACAAAAAGCCTTTCTACCTATGGTAGAAATGGACCTAGGAACAAGAAACTCTCCAAGGCCTAAAATGGGTTCTCACAACTTGAGACTCGACTCTTTAAAAATGAGGGATACTTAAGACCCCATTTTCTTCAATCTGTACTTGAATAAAATACTCTCAGAATATTTAATATGGAAGCCATCTGGAGCCAAACCCTCTTTTCCCCTAAAAGGGGCTTGTTAACTTCTCTCACAACTAAATTTGCATATGTTCTAGCCTTTGGTATATGGCTTTGTAAAAATTTTAAGGTGGCCACAGGCATGGTGGGAGGACATTAGGCACACACACCCATTTAAGCAAAATGTGAATAAACTCATTTCTGTTTCCTAATTTCTTCAGAGTACAGGGAATGTTAATGGATCTAAGTGCCTCGTAACAGCACTGGTCCTAAGTTGGGTTTCTGTTGCTTGAGATGATGGTCTCCAGTGCCATCCATTTCCCTACAGTGACATAATGTCATTGCTTCCAACTGAGTAAACATCCGTTGTATATGTGCACCAGGGCTTCTTCATGCATGTGCTTGTTGAGAGAGCACTTAGGTTAGTCAACCAGGAAGACTAATGTGGGAATTTTATCCAAGCTAAAACTTGTAACATGGCAAGGTTTCACTTAGCTTCAGAATCAACTCTGAGTTGAATCTTTGGAGGATGGCGGGGGGGGGGGGGGGGGGGGGGTATTTTTCTTTCTCTTTAAAGTCAATCATTGAGGCCAAATGAAAAACCTAGACAGTCCTAGGTTAAAGCTTTTCCAGCTGCCACCTCTGAGTTTGGTTAGCTCCTTTTGTCAGTTAGTGTTAAGTACCTGCTGTACACAGTGCTAATCCCAGCAGAACATTGCCAGCACTTCCTCAGGAAACCAGTGTGGGTTCTGCCCCCCCTAAGGAGTTTCTGGTCTCATGGGAGTCCAAAACAGGCCTGAAAAGTGCATACGTGCATACAGACACTTCCTTCTATTCTCAGGAGGCATGTGTGATAGGCCACCCCTGGCTGGCGCAGATGCTATTGCAAACTCTTATTCTTTGGTAGCAAGAAAACTGAGTTCTTCGTAGTAGGATTTTGGCCATTTCTTCAAATATCTATCTAATTGCTTGGGAACATAGTTAGGTGATTTTTTTTTTTTTTAAATCTTTCATCTAGTCTTCTTTCTCCCTTTGTCTGTTATTGTTTCTTCATCTCTTGATGTATGTGTGGTGCACACACATGCTCACACATCTTCTTTTTCCTACCACCCCATCAGTTTATACATATTTTTTTAAGTATACAAATTCCCTACATCAGATTTCTGCAAAAAGCAGGGTTTTTGTTTGTTTCTCCTGCAATTTTCCCCCATTGAAATGCTCATTATTAAGTAAGAAAGAGTTCTCTCAGTCCCTCCACCTTCTGTCCTCAAAAATAATCAGAATTTAGCTCTCTCACTCTCTCCTCACATAGTCACTTTAGTGTGGTAGAGCATTTACTAGGTTTTTATGGTAGGAGAGAGGTGCTGACCTGAACCATCCCCATCACAACTGTCACATGAACAAAGTCAAGCAGTTCTGTTCACACCTCCCACTTCCTGCATGTAAGGCTCTGCTGGGTGCTGCAAGGTGCACTGACACCAGGATGTGGGCGAAGCCTGTGGCTCCAGGATGCTTCCAGTCTATGTGCAAAGCTGACTAGATTCACCTACCAGTAAAAGGGGGTACAGTTCTAATGTAAGTGGGAGTACAGAGGAAAGCACTTCGCTTGGTGAAGGAAGAGTTCTGGAGGAAACAAAAAACCATTTTCCAAAGACACAGAACTGTTCTGGAGGTGATGGAGGCTGTGACAGGAAGTGGGAGGCTTTCATGGAGAGCACAGCCTCTCAGTCCTCTATATTGTCTTACTGTACAATCCCGCTCTCCCTCTTCTCCACCTTATTCCCAACTGTAGCAACTCCGTAGTTCCATTACCTACCATTAGCTCACTCTTCTAGAGGAGTGTTTGGTGTTCATGAGAACATGATGAACATTCTAATCTCTCGCTGAGTGTTACTCCTTTCCAAAGGCCTGTAGTCCCAGCTCTTGGGTTACAAAACAGACCCTATTGTTATAATAAAACCAGCAGTTTATGGGAAAATGAGCCGATGGTATTTCCACCTGGGGGGATAGTTCAGCATCTTTCACCAACAGAAAGATCTTCTGTCTTCTGCTTAGTTTGCTGTGGGTGTCTCAGAATTCAGCAGCTGTCACTAGCGGATAGCAATGCCATCCATCCCTGTATGAGTTGATGGTTCAGATGACATTCAGATTACCTGCCTGCTATACTTCTGCATGCCCTGGTGGCAGATTTAAGGGAGATAGCCAAGTGTTTCTTGTGGGTCTAAGACATAAGGAAGCAAATTTGGGTTTATTTTTGTTTGCTTCCTTAGCACATGAGTATTGAAAGTTATCCCTTAAATAAGTTGCCCTTGGCTAGAGTTTATACCCACCTTATCTGGCAGAATCCCCCTGTTCCTAACTTCTGTTGAGGTAACCAGCCTACCACTGCAAGAGCTTTTCCTTGTTCTGGCCCTGGGCAAATCCCAGGAGAGCATACTGTAAGACAGTGGGCCATAGTTAAACCTGCTCTATGGGTGTTTGCTGCTGTAGACTTGAAGGACATATTCTTGAGAGTCCCCTTTCCAGGTTTGGTTTTCTGGCAAAGCCAGGATCATTTGCACTTTCCCTAGATAGCTGCTGTCATCCCCATGTCTCATCCAGGCCCACACATGCCTGCTTGCTTGGAGATCACCACATCCTACACTTACTGGGTCAGTATATACCCTATCACCTAGCTCCAAGTTTCTGCTGAGAACTTGCTCTGCAGGGTGTTAGTGGGCTTTGGCCCTTGGTTCTTGGTAATCCTCCACTCAGTATACAGTGAACAGAAGGAAACCTCTGATGCTTTTCCTGCCACTGCAGAAGAAATTCACCCTCTAGTGTGCTTGCTGTCATGCTCAATGGGGTCTTTTTCATAGCTCAGGTTTCTGGCTTCTGTTCTCTGAATCGGTCTGCTTCCTGTCAGTGGCACCAAATGCACCTCCTTTTCAAAGAATAAGTTTCTAGTGTCAGAACCCTCTCTTTTATCCCTAACCAGCAGGAATAAATAGTGGTCTGCCTACTATTTAACCCTATAAGTCACATGACCAGATGAGAGTAGAAGGAAATGAGCCTTGTCTATGATGCAGTAACTTGTCTATGAATTGGAGTGCAGAGGTCTCTCCAGTCCAGGCACAGGGCATTATGGAAAGGAAAGCACTGACACTCTTTTGCTCATGTTTATTTACCCAACAAACATTTACTGAGTACTCAGAATGAGTCAGTCCATACTAACTGTTAAAGCAATGTGAACATTGACATTTAAATCAGTAAAGTGACACATAGGTAAATCAGTGCCTTGGTAGAGTGAGCCTTGACTGTTGTAGTAATTATTTTAAAAAAGGTGACTGCTGGTTAAGCCAACTGGCTAAGCTGCAGCGACTCTGCCTAGCTCAACCACATGGCCAGAGGCCACGTGCACACTGCAGCTAGAAACGGCCAGCCAGAAACACCAGTCCTGCCACTCACGAGACACCAGTGTGGGAGATGGCTCTGCCAATCTCCATGCTGTCTCTGCAAGGCTGGGCATTGGTACAGATGAGACTCTAATGCTTAGATTATCCAAAGGCTTATATATTTGGTAATGATCAATAACCAGATGCCCTTACAATCAGAAGTGTAACCCAATACCCAGCCTAGATATACCAACTACCTTTGACTGCTACAGACAATAGAACATCAGCCTCCATGTCCACCTCTCGTTCTCCGTCTCTCTCCTAACTCCTCTTCTTCCTTTTCCTCTTCCTCCCTTTCCTCCTCTTCCTCCCTTCCTCCTCCCACCTTAGCTCCTCCTACACTTGACTACTAGGTTGACATGGAAGAAGCTAGCCCTTCCATGGTATGACATCAGATTTTCACTCTGTTGGTAGCTTTGATGTGTCACCAGGCTGAATATAGGAATGATGCTGTATATGCAGGTGATCCTCAGAAATTGAAATTCCAAATTCCCTTTCAGGGTAGAGGAAAGAGGGGTTGCCCTCAGAAAGCCAAGACAGATGACAGAGATATTTGAGTTGGCCCTTTCCAGAATCAGCAGGTATCCCCTTACTTAGAATCTATTACTGTACAATTTTAGCCCTTAGTTTCAGTCAACAGACTTAACAAAGCAGAAGAAAAAACATTCAACAGAAGAAACTTTAAGAAACTGTCACTGAATGTCTATGGCTCTGTCCACTTATGTTGTCTCTTAGCTCTGTTCTTTCCAGTTCCTTCAGGCCTACCTTATCTTGAAGTTCATGAGGTGGCAGAAGCTGAGGATGGGTCACCAGTGTGACCCCCACCCGTTTTTTGTTTGCTTTTGGCATACAGGCACAGGTTTCAAAGCCCTTCGAGGAGAAAGGAGAGTGTGTGGAAGACAAGAGGGGTTTGACATTCTGGGATGCTCTTTGCTGTAGTTGTCTTTGCTTTTAATAAGTTTTGTTTCTCTCTCTCTCTCTCTCTCTCTCTCTCTCTCTCTCTCTCTGTGTGTGTGTGTATGTGTGTGTGTGTGTGTGTGTGTGTATGCAGTTGTGTGGGGTGTGTAGGTGTACAGTGGGTTGAACATACCCACATTTCCTCATTCTCTGTTTCTCTCTTCCTCTCTCTTTCTTCCCTCCCTTTCTCTTTGTGTATCCATGTGGAGGCCAGAAATCAACTTCAAATGTCATTCTTACCTTTTTTTTTTTTTTTTTTTTTTTTTGAGACAGGGCCTTGAAATCCCTGTTTACTGAGAAAACCCCAGGATCCCCCTCTCTCCTCCTACAAACACTGAGATTATAAATGTATATTACCACTTCTGGGTTTTTGTCTGGTTAGAAGGGATCAGACATGAAGGACATATCAAATATGAAGGGTATATAGCCCTCCATGTTTTGAGACATCTTCCTAGGCATTGTTGTATACTTTTTTATGTCTGTCTTTCTCAACAAAAAAGAAACAAATATTTTTCAATTGTTGAAAGCACCTGAAGTTTTATAAATGTAAAACAAATCACTATGTGGACACCAGGAGACCTCATAGTTCAGTTCCTTGGGCTGACCAGTAACTATCTAGTTTGTTGAACATATACTTTGGGAAAAGGCACCAACAAAAAGCCTGTCCTGGTGGTGACATAGCCCTGGACGGGTTTCCTCCTACAGCCTTTGACTTCCTGGTAAAACACCAGAGACAAGATTGGAAGATTTAGGCCAACCAAGCCAGAAACAGGCAATGGAAGTAGAGCACAGCCAGGAAGGTAAGGATTCTAGGAATTCCAGGGCTGTTGAGTGTTTCTGAGATGAACCACAGGGACTTTTCCTAGAAAGTATCCAAGCTGTTTCTTCTTAGGAACATTCTCAGTGAGATACACTCATAGTGGGGAATTTGTTCTTATTTTTACTTCTTTATTGGTTTATCAGATTTTGTCAATTTAGCTTTATTTAGGTGACTATATGTCTCTGGCTGTGTACTTTTGTTTTTTGTTTGTTTGTTTGGTTGGTTGGTTGGTTGGTTGGTTGGTTGGTTGGTTTGGTTGGCTGGTTTGGTTTGTTTGTTTGTTTGTTTGTTTAAGAGGGTGCTGTTTTGAGACAGGGTTTTTCTGTGTAACCCTGGTTGTCCTGGAACTAGATCTGTAAACCAAACTAAGCCTTGAACTCAGAGATCCACCTGCACCTGCCTTTGCCTCCCAAGGGTTGCCATTAAAGGAATGTACCACCACCACCCAGCTATATTCTTTGCTTTGTTTTATCTACCCTAGTACATATAAACAAACTGGAAGGCTAATGTCAGAATCTGCCATAGAAATCTGAGAGCTGACTTCAGTCCACCAATATTATTAGAGGCCTTTGTGTTATATTCAGTTTGTGTCCCAGAGCCAACTTTTTCTTCCATATGTAAGCAACAAAACTAGAGTTTGGTTTTGATGGTGACCTTGGCAGAAGTATAGTAGCCCTAGGAATCAAGGATTGGCATGAAAAATACATGTGTGTTAGTGCACACTTGGGAAAACCTCATTCAGAGCTAAGATGCTCACTGCTAATACAAATAAAAATAGCTACCCCTCTGGTCCTAACATTGTGCTGGAAATGGCCAGTGGGTTCAGGAAAGTCTTCTCTGGAGACTATCCAAGTGTGGCATGAGACCAAACTGATTATGTCACCCTCCCATATGGACACAAGGCTGTATTTCAATGTCTTGAGCGTGTCTACTGGTGATAACTAAAGACAGTTTTCAGTGAGGGTCTTAATCCTCATCAGCACAGTTGGATGAGCATTCACGGGGCCTCAAATCCTATGCGGAGATCTCTGCTTTGTGTGTTCTGTGTCTGTGGTATCAAGTTGTGACCCCCGAAGGCTAAATAGGGTTTCCTCAGTTTTCCTCCTGGACTCAAAACCTACTATTTGTATCAGATCTCTGCTGTGATGTTTCTCCAGCTCTAAAGGGCTGGAGAGTGTGGCTAAAATCTCAAGGTTTCTAGCAGTTGAGCTGGGTCCAAACATGGATCCTTATAAACTCACATAATGGGAGGTCCAGGTCGATTTCTCCCAGTGTTTGGATCTTAGAACCTCACCTATGGGTTTCTCTTACCTTCTACTCATCCCCCTAATCAAAGACAAATCAGTTCCTCCCTTACCTAGTTTGCTGAAGAAGTTGTATCTTTTTCAAAACTATAGATCCCTGGTTGACCTGAGACTGCATCACTGTTTAAATCTCCAGCTGTGCCACCTCGTGGCTCACTGGACACAGTTTGCACTCATTTCTGCAGATGCAGGACTGTTTTCCTGGCAGCCTCGCTGTGATCCAGTAATAGTTATCCTGGGTGGTGCCCTAAGTGCTCTCTAGCCTTTACCCTGTAGGCTGGTTTTTACATGATCTCTCGTGCATCTCAAATTTGCCTTCTTCAGATTTCTGTTGCTATTTCTTGGGCCCTATGTTGCTTTGATAGAGTCCCATGCCTCCACTCCAGGTCACCAGTCTCAGCAGTGGCTCAGAACTCATGGCAGCATTGCCGAGTCTCCTTAGTTTTGCAATAGAAACATAAGATTTAACAACCCATCTGAAATACAATTTTACATTTTGATTGCTTCTGCCCCAGCCATATCGAGGTTACTTCCAATCTGCATATATTTGTGGGAACAGACTTCTTCACTGCAGTTCAATTTGAGTACACCTTATAATATCAGTGATTATAAAATACTGGGGACTAATAGAGTTTCTTGCTTCCAAGGCATTCAAACTGCTTTATAATTCTACTGGCCATAATTTATCTTCATAAGCTACATACAGACAAGAGGAAAAAGTGAGATTAATAATCACATTTTATAGAGGGTGAAATAAAACTTGGAGAAGTTGAGTAGCATTTTCCCAGAAATGCTCAGCTCTCCCTCGGACTCTGAATGATCTGCAGACGGAACACTTAGATCAGAAATGCATGTGAACCTTGCCCTTGCTCTGTCATAGATATGGACAAGAGTAAGATACTTGACTCTGGGCCCGTGGTTAGCCAAGGATACTGGAGTGAGCAGGATGTGTGCCCAGCTCCTACAGCACAGACCTCTGCTACAATGAATGTTATGAGTACACACAGGGTCAGCTCCTCACTTAGGTGCTCAGACCTCTTCCCTGGGCTTTGTTCCCAGGTTATTACTCTGGCATCACTACTACCATCTGGATAGGAAGTGACCGCAGGGCAGGGCACGGCAGGGCAGGGCAGGGCACGGCACGGCAGGGCAGGGCAGGGCAGGTACTGCCTTCTCAGTCCTCGCCTTGTTGTTCTGTGCATGCTGCTGCCATCTGCATTAGACCAAATAAATGGAAGACAGGTTACAGGTAGAAAGTTCTGCTTCTACAGTCAGATGAAAGGTCTGTGACTGCGGCTTCTAATGAGTAAAATGAAAGAGTGTCTTTCAAATGAGGAAAAGGAGCAAAGGAAGTTACAGTGTTAAGTGTGTTCCTAGCATGAGCAAGACCCTGGGTTGGATTCAGAGCACAAAAAAAAAAAAAAAAAACAAAAAAAAACAACCAGAAAACGGGTGTTCTTTTTGTTCTGATTGCTGTCATAGATTAAGGCAGATAATAGGTGAGTGATTTAGTGTTGTTTTATTGTCCTAGACCTTATGTTAGGTACTTCCTGACAGCTCTATCTAACCTTCTTTCTGGCACCTCCTTCTGGAATGAGGTATATGGCCAGTACTTAAAAACACTAGGATTGGACCCATAGGCACTGGGCTCCTGCCTGCAGTCTGCACACCTCTTTTGGAGGCCAGCATCCACAGGGTCATGTGGTCTAGACTGATTGAAGAATAACTTATTCCTTATGTGCACTGTCAAGAGAGCAGTGGAGCTAAATATCAAAGCTTCAGTCGTTGGTATGTTGAAAGTCACAGTTATTTTTCTAATCTCCCATAGAAAAATGGAATGTTTGGTGCCTTGTGAGGGTCATGTTGGAAAAGAATAGTCACTCTCTTTCTTAGGTACAATTTTGTCTGACACTTCATGTATATGTTTAAAGTATTTTTGATGCCCCCAAAATAGTAGTGAAATTCTTTAAAATGGTTGCATGAGGTAGTACCATGGCAGGGAAAGAGTAGAGCAGCTGTCAGATGAGTGATCCGCAGAACAGAGATCCATGTATTCAGGATCCTTCTTGTACTGGCAACACTCTAAGGACAAAAACAACCTCTATGGAATGTGACCTCAAACCTCCCAAACTTGGAAGAGCCAAAGCAGTGTGTCTCATGTCATATAGTTGCCAAGGTGATGTTACCAGCCTCAAGGGGTAACTGCTAGGGAGCTGCGGTTGGCACAGTCATTCCTTCTAGAAATATCTATTAGGTACCTTCAGTGGCCCAGGCACTGGTGAGTTTTAGGCCATCCAGAGCTATGTAGTGTGCTAGCCAATGAGATATCTCTCCCTGCCATGAAAAAAGGGAAGGGGGGGGGGGGGAAGAAGTTTCAGTGTCATGTTAGGATATAAGAAGTTATTTTCTCTTCCTTGGGTGTAGTTTTTTGACACTTCACCCATGTTCAAAGTGTTTATGGTGTTCTAAGTCATCAGAGAGCTTTCCTTTAAGATGGTTCCTTGGGGCAGCAGATGCTCGGTCAGTACCTCTTGGACCAGTCTGCCATTCATGTTTACATCTTGATCTACTTGTGTAGATGGCAGATGCAAAGTGAGCAGCATATGTTTGAGGAAGGAAGACTGGAAGGGGCAGGAAGGGAAAAGTAGCTCAAAAACAGGTTTCATATGTGCAGAGAAAAGGAGCTTATCCTTTGAGACATGAGAGGAAATGCTGAAACCAAAAGCAAGAGCCAAGTTAGCAACGGCAACAGAAGCGTGGATTGGGGGATACTTGACTTATCTGGTACCAGAGAAGGCTGAGCGTGGCACAGCTTCATGGTTATAGTCTGGCGATCTCCACACCACCCAAAATTAAAAGAGGTTTGGACCAAATCTCAGGAATTCTGACCGTGAGAGGTCACATTTCCATACGTCACCTTTCTTGCTGTGAGTCTTTGATGAATCGTCAGCAGATAGACACACAGGCTCCCTCCAGCCTCCCTTGCTCAGGTGTCTGTGCAACTGAGTCCTCCTGTACCAGTGCCCAGACTTAGTTCCCTGTGAAGACTTACCCTTTCCCTCTCCTTTGTCTGCACTGCCTCAGAACTCCCACCTGACTCATGTTTCACACTTTCTTATATTTAATATGGCATATTCAATAAACATGTATGTATTGACCAAGTGGCAACTAAAAGCCAGACACTGTGTTCTTCCTCATGGTATAGGAAGAAGGACAGAATGTTATTGGGTAGAGTGCTATAAGGTGACATTTATGGTGCTGAAGAAAGGAACTAACTGGTGTCAGAGGAGGTCTGTCTATGGTGGTGACAATTAAGCAGAGGTGCAAAGGATGAGGAGGAAGCTGTTTGAAAGCCATAGGGCAAGCACAGAGGCAGAAGCAACTACATTGCCTGAAGGCTACTGGTCTAGAAGGTGCTTAAGGTAATATGGAAGTTGAGAAGACACTGCTGGCACCAGAGCCTGTTGCAGTAGAAAAGTGATTTGAAATGACAGTGGAAAGGCAAACTGGGTCCTTGACTGGGGAGAGGGAGATCCTTGAGCCATGGGAGAGATTCATATATTCTAAGTACAGTGAGGAGCCCACTGAGGGCTTTGAAACACATGCCATTGAGGAAGAGGAAACAGGAAACTCCAGGTGAGGCAGTGTCTGCAGCCAGAGTTATGCCAGGAGAGAGGGAAAGAGAGACTGATTTGAGGTAGACTTTGGATCTGGGCACGTGGATGGTCTGGGCTGTCGGGGTACTAAAGGAAAAGGGTTCCGTCCTGGATCTCTGGCAAAGTAGTAGGGCAGGGCTGGGAGTGTTGGGTTCATTTAGTAGAATGAGGAAGATGAGAAAAAGTAGAGATGGGTTCTCTCTCAACCTGGGAACTTCGATGCCATGTGGGGCACATAGCCTCCAAGGTTCCAGGCTCTCAGATGTGAGCCTAGAACTGAAAAGACAGTTCCAAGATGAGACTGGAATTTAGATGTGAGGATTGGCATGATTGCTGTGCCAAGTGTCCTAGAGCAGCACACAGGGACCACAGAGTGCACTGCTTGGAACAGCAGCACACAGGGACCACAGTGCACTGCTTGGAACAGCAGCACACAGGGACCACAGTGCACTGCTTGGAACAGCAGC
>JANHMN010000016.1:45043906-45066729 GCA_030674055.1 Rhabdomys pumilio | reverse complement strand
GGAACAGCAGCACACAGGGACCACAGTGCACTGCTTGGAACAGCAGCTGCTCTATGGATGTTGAGGAGCCCGGAGCACCAAAGGCAAGGTGTTAACTGGGCCTCAAAGATGGAGGAGAGGCTATTTCCCTGATTTTTGTGGCTGTAGATGCTCCTTGGCTGGTGGCACATAAATTCAGTCTCTACCTCTGTCATCACATGGCTATCTTGTCAGTGTCAGTGCCCAAATTTCCCTGTCCTAATAAACACATCTGTCATATTGTATTAGGCCCCACCTTCTATGATATAGCTTTATCTTAACTAATTAAGCCTACAAAAACCCCATTTCTAAATAATTAAGATTCCAATATACCTGTTTTATAATACTGGAGACTGAGCTCAGGACCTTGTGCATACTTGGCATGTACACTACCTCTGAGCTATATCCCCAACCCAGCATATCATTCAGGATAAACACCTAACCATGGTAAACACGGGGAAAAAATAGAAAGAAAAGAATATGGGACATGGACCATTTGGACAAAGAAGGAGGATGCTCTATCTAGCAAAGGGCATAGACAGGCAAGAAATTGGATATGGAAAAGTGGCACCTAGGAAGCCAGGAAGAGCAGAGCAGTAGCAGTGGGCAGTTGTATAGAAGAAAGGCAGCTCTCAAGACAGCTGAAATGCTGACCAAAGAACATGACAATGCAAAGGCCATCCTTGTCTTTCTAGTATGGCACATGAGTGTAGGGGCATCTGAAAAAAGATTAGGAAGCTGGGTTACAGTGAAGAGGCAGGAACTTTTAGGAGGCTGCTCTGAGAAATGGGATATGGAGGAAGCAGATGTTGTTAATAACACTTCGAGAGAAGGATTAAGGAAAGGTGTGTACTTGAGGTTTGCTTATGTTTGTTAACTTTGTCCTTGCATTCTGTTTTTGTCTTCCAAAGCGGGAGCTGCTAAGGTGTGGTATGTACTGTGGCACATGCCTTCTCAGGTTTGTGTTTATATCACACATGTGTACAGTCTTTTGTTCCTTGATTTCGTGTTGCCTCTAACTCCAGTTCCAAGGGACCTAGTGCCCTCTTGCCCCACATGTGTGACATTCCTTCACACAGATATACACACATGCACATGACTAAAACATAAAAGAAAGATGTTATGATCTGGTCTTGGTTACCAAATAAATGTGTACTTTCTCTTTAAAATGCCTTTGAAATTTCTATGTGGCCTTGTCTGTCATTTGCAGAGGCGTTAGCTCCCACAACCAGGAGTTTAAAATGGAATCTGGTTGACTCTCAAGATGATCTAGTCATGAACGGGATTCTAGAGTTGTAACATAAAAGAATTTTTATAGAGATCAACCTTTTAGACACTGATGGGAAAAGTAATAGTAGTGTTTTCTTGAAGAATTGTAATGCAAATGCCTAGGACAAAGATCATTGGGATGAGTGGATATTGGACTTCATTGCCTTATTTTAAGTGAGAGCAGCAATTTTTATGTATTCCTGAAAGTAGACTGCTTCAGCTACAGAAGCTAACTTGGTACTGTTTGTGGGGTGGTTATCAGGTCATGAGCTCATGTGACCAGAGTGTGACGGTGGGGATACCACAGACATGCTTCATGGTAGGTCTGTTGTACTGCCACCCACCAACCCTTACTCTGTACTTACAAGCTAACTGCATCCTCTTCTAACTAGATGACAGCCAAACAATGGAGAGTCACTGTAATGCAGACCTCTCTCAAAGACTGCAGACCCCACACAGGGAGTCATGGTACCCCAGGTCAGAGCTGGAATTCATGCAGAAATAGCTACTGTGTCTCCAGATCACTGATGAGTCTTTCCATTCTTCTTCTCCAGGGCCCCTGAGATCATCCTTGGTTTGCCATTTTGTGAGGCAATTGACATGTGGTCCCTTGGTTGTGTCATTGCTGAGCTGTTCCTGGGCTGGCCATTATACCCAGGTGCTTCTGAGTATGATCAGGTAGGTCTGGGTGACACAGGAATTCACTGTGTGACATCACTCTCCATACAGAAAACTTCAGATTACCATTTCACTTAGAACCTGCCCTATGGGGGCTGGAGAGATGGCTCAGCGGTTAAGAGCACTGACTGCTCTTCCAAAGGTCCTGAGTTCAATTCCCAGCAACCACATAGTGGCTCACAACCATCTGTAATGGGAGCTGATGCCCTCTTCTGGTGTGCCTGAAGACAGCAACAGTGAATTCATATACATAAAGTAAATAAATAAATCTTAAAAGGAAAAAAAGAACCTGCCCTATGATGTTCTTATGGGCTAGCTTATTAACTCTCGCCTGCCACCCCCTCTGTGTGTGTGTGTGTGTGTGTGTGCTTTTTACTTCTTTTTCCTCTAAGATTAATAATTCCATTTTCCTCAAAGCCATTGGAGTCATCAGTATACCATATGTATCGTGACAGGAAAAGCGCTGACCTCTTTCTCATCTTTTCTTGCAGATCCGGTATATTTCACAAACACAGGGTTTGCCAGCTGAATATTTATTAAGTGCAGGGACAAAGACAACTAGGTTTTTCAACCGTGACACAGACTCACCATATCCTTTGTGGAGGCTAAAGGTAGGAAAAACACTCCCTCCCTTCCACACTAATGGCCCAGTAGTGAAAGAGAAAAAGACAAAAATGAGCTTTTAACATTTACAAATTGATGACTTTATTCTGGCCAGCAAAATGGGGATGTAGGCTAAAGTTGTGAGTACAAGATGTTGTAGGATCTGAATGTTTAAAAACACCTGTGTCCTTGATCACTGCTGCATGAGAGGCTGTGTCCCGTGGGAAGACTGCTGAATTTCAGGGATTTAATCTCATGGTCCTTGATGACTGATTCATGCTAGGCAGATGAAGCAGCCACACTCTGTCCTTGAGGAGCTCACTGTTCATGGGAAATAGGACCAGTGCCCCAAGATCTAGGCTACCATATGGACTGTCCTCCTAGGAGGACAGAATGTGGGAAATAACAGTGACCCAAGTGAGCCAAGAAAAAGCCAGGTCAGG
Source organism: Rhabdomys pumilio (assembly GCA_030674055.1). Lineage (NCBI taxonomy): Eukaryota > Metazoa > Chordata > Mammalia > Rodentia > Muridae > Rhabdomys > Rhabdomys pumilio. Next base: position 45,063,718 of record JANHMN010000016.1, on the reverse strand, counting down.
GCCAAGGACAGAGAGCACCATTTGTGCTGGGTCCTGTAGGTTACAGAGGTATTCTCCAAGTAGCCTAAGCAATGCAAAACCCTGGGAAGAGAGCAGATCTTCATCCAGGACAATACAGTGTGCTGCTGGATACCATAAACTCTTGGTGATGTCACCTTAATGGAAACACAGTTTGCTTTTACTTTAACTGTATTCTGTAATTAAAATTAACCTCCTGGGAAGGAGGTAGTAATAAAGACTTAAGTATGTAGTATGTTCATTTTTTGCAGTAGGTTCGGTTTTAGTGGATTTGGTTTGATTTGATTTGGTTGTGATAGGACCCCAACCAAATCCTAATACAGTTTAAAGATACTATATACTTTCAAAATGTTGGGTTTGGAAGTTAAGTAGGCTTGTAGGCTACAAATAGAGTACCCGACATTAAGCAGTTACGAGAGTTGTCAAGGTCCAGTAACAAGTCTTCAGGAAGGAGAGAGGAGCCCAGGCTGGGGAAGGGGGAGCTACTTCGGTGTTTTACCAGGAACCTCATGTTCAGCTGTTCCTAGGAGTTAAGCTGCTTCAAGTGTGCTGCCCTTCATCCAGAATTAATTGCCTTAGATCCACTGATGAGTCCAAACCCCATGGCAAGTAGAAAAAGTAGTTTCCTAGTCAATAGCCAATAAATGTCTTTAAGAGCAGCATAGAATACAGACTCTGGAATAGCTGCCACTTACACGCCAGGAACGTTGGTTGGTAGGCCTCCAGAACGTTATATTCTTGTGTTTCCACGTAGTAAAAGAGGAGAGCAGTCATCATAATGCCCATGGTTATAAAGAGCACTTAGTGAGTTATATGCCTTGAAACAGCACAGGAGCTGTAGGTGGAAGAGATTGCTAAGTAAAATAAAATTTTAAAGAATGTCACAAAGGGCTCTGGTCTTCCTGGGTGGAATCTTACCTTCAGCTTATGGAAAGCTGCAGAGTAGGAAGGGTGTGGTTCTCATGTTCTCTTTAGAGTCTTTGGTAACTGTGTCAGAGTGGGCATGAGTGGAGTCTATGGGGAGGAAAGAAGATGAGCTACTGTGGATTAACAGAGAAAGGGGCTCTTGTGCAGGACACTTTTAGAGGAACCAAAGTCTCCTCCTCTGCAAAGTGAGACAAGACCTTATGTCGAAGCAGGAGCTCAAGAGTTCATGATTCAGTGACGTAAGAGGGGCCATCTGATCAACCTGGTTTTGCTTTTTCTATAGACACCAGATGACCATGAAGCAGAGACGGGGATTAAATCAAAAGAAGCAAGAAAGTACATTTTCAACTGTTTGGATGATATGGCCCAGGTAAGCTCTGTGAATGAATATGCAGTGCAGGCCCTTTAAAAAACAAATAAACAAACAAACAGCTGCAGGGCAGGGCATACCTTTAATCCCACCACTCTGGGACACAGAGGCAGGTGAATCTTTGTGAGTTTGAGTCTGGCCTAGTCTACATAGTGAGTTTTAGGACAGCTAGAGCTATGTAGAGAAATCCTGTCTATTAAAAAAAAAAAAATGAAAATAAGAAATAAAAACCCACCAGCAGTGATATACTTAACTCATTAGCTTTGCTTTGAACAATCATATGACAGACTTAGTAACAAAACCATTTGGTCTCTGAAACCAACTCTTTAGAAAAAATAGCTCCATTGTATGGCTTCTTGTTTGTAAGGTAGTGGCCAACCTTACTGGTGCTAAAAGTGCCTGGACTGAGGGCCTTGTGTGTGCTACGCAGGCACTGGCTCCAGAGTTGAGGCCTCCAGCCCATTGCTGAATTGGAGTTGATGCCTATGGTCCGGAGTATCCGTTTCCTAGGGCCTACATAACAAGATAGTGTGAACTGGAGGTCTTAAGACAACGCACATATGTTCTCTCATTGTTCTGGAGGCTAAAAGCATCTGGTGTCAGTATCCTCAGGCCACAGTCCTTTTGAAGGCCTAGTGGACAGCATCCATGTTTGTCTTCCCATGGCTCTGGCAGCCTCAGAAGTCTCTGCTTACAGCTGCATCACTTTAATCCCAGCTTTACCCTCCACATGGCTGTTATCCCTGTGTCATCTCTGATCCTACCGTCAGATCTTTTCTGTAAAAGCACTGATTATTGTGTTCAGGACCATCCTAATCCAATATGGCCTCATCTTAACATGATTATATCTGCAAAGACCCTATTTCTAAACAAGGTCACATTCGTAGTTTCCACAGATTAGGACTTGAATTTAGCTTTTAGGGAAGCCAATTCAAACCACTACATGCAGTCACTGTCAGCTCGATAGCAAAGACTACAGACCGTCCTTACCTTCCTTTTAGAGATAATTCTAGATCTCCAGGTATTTTTAGTTAGAGACTAGTCCAAACACTGAGCAACCCAGTTCCTTTTAAACACTGAGAAATAGAGCTGTAGCCCAATAAACACTTAGCACGTCTCTTAGGGAAGGTGAGCATGACTAGAGCTCCTGGTCTGAGTAAAGGACACTTGTCACTGATTAGTGACTTAGATGGTCTGTGAGAACTGGAATTGCTTTCCAGAGCCCCTCTTGAAAAAAATAGAAAGCATGGAAAGCAAGCCTTTCAGAGGCCATGCTCATAGAAACCCGCCTTTGGGAGAAGAGGCCTGTGTTCAGCTGCACTCCCTTCCCTGGCCAGAGGCAACTGCAGGGAACATAGGGACTGAAATCATTCCAGTCCCAGGAAGGGACCATGGGAAGGGTGATGTCATAAAGATGAAGGAAGAGGGAAACCAGGCTCTTTTCTCCTTCAAAGGTTGAACACATTTTTCCTCATCTTTTTCTACTGCTTTATCTTGGAGCTTTCGGGGGGGTGTGTGTGTTTGTATGTGTGTGTGTGTTTTATTGTTGTTTGCTTGTGGTAAAACACAAATGGCATAAAGTGTCTCGTCTTAGCTTTTTTTAAAAAACTTAAAGTTGAGGAGAATTAAGTGCATCCACACTGTTGTGCAATTGGCCTCCAGAAGCCTTCATCTTGTGGTTATTTTTAATAAGGTGTGATGAAAGCTGCATTTCACCTTGGCCAGTTAAAACAGGAGCAGCTTTGTGCCTTGTCACTGGGATGTATTTGCAGGTGCCAACCATGCTGGCCTCTTTCTGCCCCAACCCTACCTGGTGCCTGACGCCACAGCCATTCTGTTCCTACAGTATAAGAAGCCATCAGCCATGGACAGTAGCAGCACACAGGACCATGGGGGCAGTCTGCCCTCTGGCACCTGGGATGGGAGGCTTGAGATCAGAAGAGGTTACAGGATATATTATGGCTGTTACTTACCCGTCCCTCCTTACTTCCAGGTGAACATGACAACAGATTTGGAAGGGAGTGACATGTTAGTGGAGAAGGCAGACCGACGGGAGTTCATTGACCTGTTAAAGAAGATGCTGACCATAGATGCTGATAAGAGGATCACTCCCATTGAAACTCTGAACCACCCCTTTGTCACCATGACACACCTGCTCGATTTTCCCCATAGTACTCAGTAAGTGTCCTACTTACACTTTGTACCAAGGACAACACTTAAGGCCTGGATAGCAGATATATGAGGCTTTATAGCCCTCCGGTTTCTATGCTGCTTCTCAGCTCTCAGTTTTAACAGAGAGCAGCTATAGATACTGCACATAAGAGAATCAGGATCTCCACTCCAACAAAGCACTTAAAACACTTGTGAGGGCCTAAGGCTACAATGTGTACTGAAGAGAAGGGAGTGATGGGACATGGGGGACCTTGGGGCCAGATAAACTTGGACATCAGCGCACAAAGGGAAGTCGGCAAAGCAGCAGTGCTCTAAAGCTGTCTAGCATCAGTGCCAAAAGTTGGTCCCTAAACTGTCCCAGAATGAACTGTCTGGTTGCTTCATTTCCTTGGCATGCTGTGGGCTGTACCAGGCACTGGGGTACAATGAGGAACAAAGTAGACTCTGCTAGCTTAGCTATGGTCTTCAGGGAGGAACATAGAAGACAATGGCTGTCACCAAGAAAGGAATGTGGTATGATGAGTCCATATAACAAGGAGCTTGCTCAGCAGGCCAGAAGACCCAAGAATGCAATCTCTGAAGGCTGAGGAAAAGATGGATATGAGAAGTCAGGCATTGCCTGTAGGAACTCTCCAGCATGACTTATCACCATACCTAGGGACAGGGTGACATGCTGAGGCCACAGAAGTAAGCTAAAGCAAGCCATGCTCGGGAAGGATTTTTGACTTTTATCAGAAGCATAATGCAGCTAAAGGACTTAGAAGCAGGTGAATGACTGTTTGGACTTGTGTTGAATACAGATCTCACCTGCTGTCATATCAGTAATCTAGAAAAAAGTGTCTGAGATCTTGCAGTTTGGTTACTCAGTGGCAGCCATTTCTAAGCAGAAACATGTTGGACAGGTCGAAAGAGAAAGTGAGAGCAGAGAAATGGACGGCAGCCTTACAAGAGGAGACTGGACAGGGAAGGAAGAAATAGGGAAGTGTTGAGAGCAGAGCAGCCATTCCCAGCCTGACTGGCGACCCCTTTGGGACTCAAATGACCCTTTCCCAAGGGTCACCTAAGACCATCTTGCATATCAGATATTTACAACACGATTCATAACAATAGCAAAATTACAGGTGTGAAGTAGCAATGAAAGTAATTTTATGGTTAGGGGTCACTACAACATGAGGAACTGTATTAAAGGGCCATAGCATTAGGAAGGTTGAGAACCATCAGAATAAAGGAAAATTTTGAAGAGTGAGGAAATTTAAGCAAATACTAAGGGAAGAATCTGGTAGCAAATGAGAGGTTCAAGGAAAAAGATACTTATGAGTGGTTTCTGTTGAGGTGGTGTTTAGAGCTGAGTGGAGAAATAGGCCCTGTCACTAAAAGATGACATAATGAGAGAGATGTGGGTGTCAGCAGGTGCACAGGGATAGCAGAGGAAAGTTGAGGGAGTTCCGGTCAGACAGCTTCTGTCTCAGAAGTAGATGATGACGTCATCTGTTGAGAACAAGATGGCTTTACTATTGTGGAACATGAGAACTGTGGCTGGAGAGATGGCTCAGTGATATCACACAGATGTGAGGACTGCTGTTGAAATCTCCAGCATCTTGTAAATGTCAGGTGGTCTACCTAAAATCCCTGAGCTCAAGAGGTGAAGATAGAGGATTCCAGTGGCAAGCAGGCTAGCTAGACTGCTCGAAGGGTAGTCAGGAAAGGCACTCAGGGAAACTGCAGAGATGGCTCTGTGGTAGCTCTGCTTTTCCAGAGGACCTGGGTTCTAGTCCCTACACCCCAACATGGTAGCTCACAACTGTTCATAACTTTTGTCTTAGGGGATCCAGTGCCCTCTTCTGGACTGTCTGGACACCAGACAGTTTATTTATGCAGTACACAGACAAACACATAGCAAAATACACATACACATAATAAGTAAAAATTTTAAGTTAAAGAAAGGAAAGACTTAGCGGCTGGAGAGATGGCTCAACAATTAAGAGCATTTACTACTCTGGCAGAGGACCTGGGTTCAGCTCCTAGATCCACATCAAGCAGCTCACAACTGTCTGCAGCTCCAGCTTCAGAGAAGCCAATGCCTTCTCAGACACCAGCACACATATGGTGCATATAAATTCATGCAGACACAAACACTTCTTTTTAAGAGTTAAAAAAAAATGATGTCAACCTTTGACCTTTACATGCACACCCACACACACACAAACAAGCATATGCTCCCACACACATACATATGCAAAAAAAAAGAATGATAAGAAAGAAACAAAGAGAAATAAGAAAAGAGATATGGGAAGGAGGGGGAGAGAAAGAGGCAGAGGGAAAGAGAGAGTACATGTATATGCATTGGTCCTGGTAACTGGAGCAGAACATGATAGCAAACTAACCAGAGAAATATAGGAGAAAAGTGGGTATGTGGAAATACGTCTCTAGTCCTAGCACTTGGAAGGCTTAGGGGAGAGCTTTGAACATTTGAGTCTGAACGTAAATTGATGGTGTAAGTGAAAGCATTGAGAAAACAGTTGAGTTTGTCCAGGCTGAACTGCTGCCAAGTTGCTAAGAAAAAATGACTAATGGGTGAGGAAGTTGATGATGCTGGTGATAATAATAATTTTTATCCCAAATGGAAGCTATTGAAGATTCACCTAAGGAAAAGGAAATTCAGTAGATCCCAATGCGTGTCCTCTGCTTAACTCTAAAGATAGCTGTGATAACAGTTATAGTCAAATGCACCAGAAGGGTGGAGAACAAGGCTAGGGAAGCAGGGTGCTTGAGCTTGACTTAAGAGATAGCTCCAGGTCTGACAGCCCCCGGAAGGAATGGTGAGGGTGAGAACAAGGTCGTGAGCTAGGCAATGTAGGTTTTGACAGGTTGTCAGTGTGGCTACTGAAGAATGTATTCACATCCTTGCATTTCCTCAAGGAAAGTAGCATGCTCAGGAAAGCAACGTGTTCTTTTAGATCCTGGGATAAGGACTGTTGATAGATACTTGTAGACCACAGTCAGCAATTTTATGACCAAAATTAGATTTGACTGAGTTTCCAAGCTGGACTCAGCCTCTCCCAGACTAACAAGTGGGCTACAACCACCATAAAGTGTGTCTTTTAAGTCAGTTCTTTTCCATGGTAGTGGAGTAAGTCAACTTGCATGGCAAGACCAAACAGTATCTCTTTAATTCAGGGCATATTTGAACAATCAAGTTCCAGTGCAAAGAGGGACTCTGTACCCAGCCCTTCCAAACTCAAATTATAACCCCATGCGGTTTCTCAGCAGGAGGCAGTTAAGAAGGTGTCAGTCTGTCCCACAAGAAGAAAGGCAAATCCCCACAAAGCCAGCCTTTCTAACTTTAGGAATAAAGAAAATGATAAACAGTGAGGTAGGATCAGGGAGACAGATGCTTCAGAGAGCTCTTATTGGCCATCTGCCCAGGCAGTGAAACAGTCACCCCAAACCTGGTAGCTTAGATGAGCAGGGCTCTGTTCTTTGGTTTGTAAGGAAGCATCCATAGTGTTTCACTGAGGAGCAGTGGCAATTTAGAACTTAGAAGGTCACCCCTAAGGAAAGGCAGGCTACCCCTAGGCCTACCTGAGAGTAGGCTGAATCTTTGTGGGTTCCCAGAAGACCATGAAGAACTCTAGAGCAGGAATGAGTCTTCAGGCCTACCCATCCTGCTGTGGACCCCACCCTTGGGCCTGGGCCTAAACTGCTCCAACAAGGTTTTGCAGGTGAAAGCAAAACCACTCATTTCTTTACACCAAGATTTTATTGTACATATTTGTAAAAGCCAGTTGTTTTATAAACTAACCCAAAGTAAAAGTGTTTGTCTTAGCCTAACAGTCAAAGTTTAGCTCATTATACAAAGAAAACTCTGAAGCCTGAAAACTATACATTGAGCCATTATAAAATCATTATAAAGTCATCGAATGCTTTAAATGCATTCCAAAAAGAATGCATACAGCATCATTTTATTGTCTTCCGCTCAATGTGAAAGCATGAAGCCGTATACTTGGTACTCACCAGGACCTCCAGGCATTCTGTTGTTTACCACTGAATATGTTGTCTCTTCTCTCTAGGACTGTCAGCTTATTGACTATGCATTGTATAGTGAGTGGCAGTGTAGTCATTAACTTAAAAAGACATAGGATTCTCTAAGTCATGACTATATTCAATTTCTGAAATTTGAAATGCATCTTTCATGGAAATAATATTCTGGGATAACCTTCAGACATTCACTTAGTCCAAAATTGAGCATACCTATAGTATTCAGCAATTTCTAATACTTTAAAAGTCGTAGAAAACTGTTACCTTGTTTATATCCAGTTATTGCAACAGACATTTTAAGTTGTAGATTAAATGAGGCTTTATCCTGAATATTAGCCCTTGAGCAAAAGTGAATTTAGAAACAGAAGAGGCGGAAGTGAGGAGAAGCAGCATGGGGACTGAGTGGAGCGCAGTGGACGGTCAGGAGCTGGGATGCAGAGGCCACGGAAGAGCTTCATGCTTGGACCTGCACTCCTTTAAGGCCTTTGTAATTAGGGGCTAGTTTTGATTCAGCAATATAGTAGAAGAAGAAAATCGGGAGAGAAGTCTACTTCATGGAACTAGACAAGAATTAGGACAAAAGTAAAGATTAAGGAAGTTAGGAATGTGTAGGAGAGAAAAGGGGTGGGAGGGGTGGATTGCCAGTTAGTGATCATCTGTCTGGCACATTATCTGTCCTAAACCTTCGACTTTATTTGTAAAATTGGAACAATGATCTTAATTCCGTCTTGGGAATGGTGTAAGACTGAATAGGAGATTGCAGACACATATCAGTAAAAATTCATAACCATTATCATTGTTTTCATTGTGTAACAGGTTCCAGTGAGACACATCAGCCAAGTTCATGACCCTGGATGGGAAAGTTATTGGCTGACCTCTAGGTGGTGCTAGTAGCCCATGGGTTGCTAGAATGGGGAGGGGTAGGCAAGTTGGCCCCAAGGAAGGCAGAAGTAGGTTACAGCAGCCCCTTATGCCCCAGTTTGGAGAGTTTATCTTGTTGGTCAAGCACAGCACTGAGAATGAGCAGTGAGATTAGAAGTGAAAGGTAATGGGAGGAAGATGCAGTGAGGCACGTCTGTGATATGGGAGTCTGTCTATCCAGGGCAGGAGAAAGGACAAGAAGACAGTGGGAAATTTGCTCACACAGTACTGACAGTTCAGCAGCACACTTGGGAAAAGCCAGGATATTTGAAGCTAATGTAGATATTCAGTGATTGTTTTGTTTACTGGATTAACCATTTTTTCTTTTCTCTCCTTCTCCCACCTCACCCCACCTCACCTCCTTTCTTGTCCATGTGTCTCTGCCTCCACCTTTTGCATGTATAGTGTCAAGTCTTGTTTCCAAAACATGGAGATTTGCAAGCGCCGGGTGAATATGTACGACACAGTGAACCAGAGCAAAACACCTTTCATCACACACGTGGCCCCCAGCACATCCACCAACTTGACCATGACCTTTAACAACCAGCTGACCACTGTCCACAACCAGGTGAGTGGCAGGCACCAGGGAAAGGTGGGCAGGGCAGACCATCAGGGCTCAGATATTCCCCACCAAACAGTTTTCCCTGTGTTGTCCTTTTGGGTCTGTAAGCTAAAGTGCCTGCTTCCTTGGCCATTTTTTTAAGAAGCCAAGGAGACCGGTCTCTGTTTTGACTACTGGGACTACTTCCTGAGATGGTACCTCTTCCTATTTTCCTCTGAGCAGATGTGGGAAAAAAGAGCCTGCTAAAAAAATTGTAGAACCAGAGCAAGCAGGAACCCCTCCCTGCACCCTGTGTCATGTGATCTGCATTCAAGAGAGGAAAAGCCAGTTCATTCTCTAAGCCATAGAAAAGCCAACTCATAGGTCTGTTACCAGAATCCTAGCAGCTTTTCCAGAGGACTGAAGGAAGCTGAGGTTTCCTTCACGTGGTTTTCCAACCTTCTGCTGACTGGGAGGCTTAGCAACATAGAACGATGTTTGAAATACAGATGACACTCTGAAAATAGGTCCTGAATGAAGAATCTCCACACCCTAATCCACCCACCTCTAGACTCTGAGAGGCTTGAACTGTTACTCCCATCTTCCAGGCTTATGAGTCCCCCAGAGAAGCGTTTGCAGACTTTTCAGTCCTAATACCAATCTGTAATGACGTCAGTATCCTTTGTGTTGTTCATACCTCTGTGTAAGCACATACACCTTCAGAGCAGAGAAATAAATATGAAAACCCACTATGTGAATGCTGTCACCTGGCCATCCACTTTGGAGTCACTGCCCCTGTCTTTCAGCACTGTGCCTATTCACCAGGCTTTACTGGGCTGTTCCCGCTTGAATTCCAGTTGTTCTCTCTCTCTCTCTCTCTCTCTCTCTCTCTCTCTCTCTCTCTCTCTGTCTGTCTGTCTCTCTGTGTGTCTCTCTATGTGTGTCTCTGTCTCTGTCTCTGTCTCTGTCTCTGTCTCTCTCTCTCTCTCTCTCTCTCTCTCTCTCTCTGCTTGGACTGATTGCCATCTGGAATCTGCTGCCCCCTGGAGGCCATCAATGTTCCTGACAGAATCTGTAGAATGAAAAGCTCACACTATATGTATGAGTGCTTAAGGTCAAACAACTGTTCTTACCAGCCCTTCACCTAGCCCTCAAGTTAAGGCCTTTGCATCTAGAGCTTCTCAAAGCAGCCACTGGTGTTTTCTTCATTACCTTGAGGCTTGTTTTCCCATCAGTCCTTAGGAGATTCTTAATCCTAACTCTCTAACCTCAAATTCTTTGTCCCCATTTGCCATCTGTCTGTTCTTTTCAATACCAAACTATGTAAGACAGCACTCCTCAGATCATGTGTCAGGTGAGGTGACTCCCCCTACCCTACCAGCCTGTCTGTAGATATCTTCATAGCCTTCAGACTGGAGGTCTACAGGGTCCCTGTTCACATGAGAACAGCCCACCTCTGTGTTTCCTGTGATATGATAGCGAGCACATCCATCCCAAAGAATATGACCAAACCTGAAAATCACAAGGATAGGTCCCAAATGAGAACACCTCCCTTCTCCGTGGCACAGACTTGCAAGGTTGGCTAGGTTGGCTGCTAACTTAGCATGACATAGTCCTAAGCACTGAGAAGATGAAGTGCTGTCCTACAAAACCAAGATCCTGAGAGCAAACTCTCCATCATCTGAACTTGAAATTGTTGGGCCCTAATTAAATATATCAGAAAAACAAATTAACCTAGACTTAAGCACTAAGGCATGCTTCCCTCCTCTGATACTGTTACACAGTGGCCACAGCCCTGGCAGTAAGCATTTCTTGTGTCAGATTTTTCTCAGCATGGCATCATTAAGTCCTCCTGGCATCCATGTGGAATCGGTATTATCACTGGCATTTTAAAGGAAGAAATTGAGATACAAAGCAGTTAATCCTCTTAACAAAGGCTATGTTAGTACATATGAGATAGTTTGGGCTTAGACTCCAGCAGCCTGGCATCAGGGTCTGCACTCTTGAAGCACACACACTAATTCACTGGTGAATCCTGTGGAGATCTGCAGAAGGTACCTCCTAGACGGCATCTGCTCTCTAAATCCAACAAAACTTCCTTTGTACATTAGTGCCCCAGTGCTGTGCCCCCTCCATAGAACCTTGGAGTTTTTCTGTTCATTCTAAACATTGGATGTTTAGAAGCAACAAAATCCACCTATGGTTCTGTTTGTGGAAGGACACAGAGTTAGTTCTTTGTTGCTCTTAACATGTATCCAGTAGACTAGCATTTTTCTAAGTGTTCACTAATCTGTAATTGTTTGTGTCTCAGGAAGCTGGGCCAATACAACATAACTTGTATGTGCTTTCAAAAACTATTAGTAGCATTGAGTAGGGAGTCCTTAGAGTCGGCCTCTTTACTAACATTTCCAAGGTGTTCTTTTAGGGGCATATCCTTCTACCAAGAATCTAACTGGGTTTATAGGTCGGGCTTACATCCTGTTCTTATAGATGTCAACAGTTGAAGCATCTAGTACAACTGCAGTCAAGAACCACTTGGGCCTGTCTTTGCAACATAAGTTACCAGTGAACTTATTTTTTCTTCTTATTTCTCTTTGTTATCCAGGACAGTTCTTCAAACCACAGAGGACAGGGTAAACTCACCCACACCATCAACATACTTTCATCAGCTGATCCCTAAGCAGGATCAGAACCTGAGGGAACTGTCAGCATGCCTACTCCAGTCACTCTGCAGACTGGTGCTCCATTGGTGAAACAGAACATAAGCTAAAACCAGATACAGGCTGCACACATAAGGGTCAGGAAAGGCAAACAAGCAGAGGACCACAAGTCTTCCCACACGAGTCCTTCTCCAAGGAGGCATTAGTCAGGTTGCTTGCTGACTACACTGTGGCAGGAGTTGAGCCACATGATCACAAGTTACTGTACAAGAACACACACAAATAGCTCATTTCTACTGTCAGGGAAGGTTCTGCTTTAGAACCCTGGTGCCAAGCTGGCCCCAAAGCACAGAGACTCAGAGATAACTCTGTAGTCTAAAGGATTCCTATGAGATGAATAGGCTGTATTCACAGAAGGCTAGGAAAACTAGACTAATCTGTCTTGCGGAAAAAAATAGACACATTCATTTATTAAGGAAGGTACCTAAGAGTCATAGAAAGCAAAAGGTGCTGGTTCAAGATGCATGCACTGCATTCATGAAGCCATTACTGGAATTTCTGAGCAGGTGCAGAGCAGGTGCTAATGTGCAAAGTGGTCTTTAACAGAGAATGACTCAAGGCTTAGTGGTTAAGAGCATTGGCTGCTCTTCCAAAGGACCTGGGTTCAATTCTAGACCCACACTGTGGCTCACAACCTCTTGGGATGACCCACAAATACTGTATTTACTGGCTATGAAAAAGTGTGTCCCTGGGTTCTCAATTGTTAGTTGCTGGGTCAGCACAGGCTAGCAGGATATGTAAATGTATGTCTCTTCCTCACCTGCCCAAAAAGAAAGGCAGGCTTCTGTAGGGAAGGTTATGTAGCCCTCAGTGCCAAAAGGCAACCCAGAAAATGGACTGAGTGTTGTCCTGCTGCTGATTGATTCAGACTGGAGGAGTAAAGAGTGTGGCCTTCTGCAAAATAAAGAGCTGGCAGCTAGAGCTTGGGCCAGCTCACCAGGGAGGACAGACACAGGAGACAGAAGGAAGAACGGTAGCAAGAAAGGGAGGTAGGGCAGAGAGAGCCACATGGAGAGCAACACAATGTAGAGAAGTTGATTTAAGTGAGGCTGAGAGACTGCCCCAACAAACAGGCCAACAGCTTTGAGCTATATAGATGTCTCTGTGTCTTTATTATTACTAAACCTCAAGGGAGCCCCAAATTCCCCTCAGTAATAACCACCTGTAATTCCAGTTCCTAGGAATCCAGTGCCTTTTTCTAGTCCCTGTGAGCACTAGGCACATGCATGGTACACAGACAAACATGCAGACAAAACACCCATATACAGTTTTTAAAAGTAAGGGAGAGAGAGAGAGAGAGAATGATCCTGTGCCCAAGAACTGAAAGAAAAGTAGAGCAAAGAATCACTAGTCGGGGACTTATAGGTCCTGGGCACCAGAGAACAACTAAAAATAGTTCATTGGTTCTAGGGATATTTGGGAGGCAGACGCCTTGGGAACAGTGACTGATCAGAGGATGGGAAAGCCCAGTGAAATGGGAAAAGATTGGTGCCATGGCTTCCAGCAGGAGACCCTTGGGATCTGAGCTCATAGTGTCTGAGATGACAATGGAAAATGTGGTGAGGGAGCTGCCAGGAAAAATAATGGTGTGGGGAAAACTGGAGATGGGTGTTGTCAGTACACAGACAGTGGCTCCTACATGTACATACATGTCCCCACCATACTTCCAGGAGGCACTGCATGGGTTACTGAAAATGCATACACAGTTTAAAAAAAAAAAGTGTGTCATAGAAATTTGTAATCATTTTCAAATAAATGTATTGTCTTGAACTAAAATCCAGCATAAAATCTAAGTATAAAGGCAGGGTAGAACTAGATACATAGCTCAGTACTGGACTTGCCTAGTGTATGCAAGGCTCTGGGCTGTTTGATTTCCACAGCACCACAAAAAGAAAAGGAAAAACAAGGGCTTGACATTTTTATGAAATTTGATGTTAATTCCACTTGAAATTCCCTTGACATGTGTGTCCTTTTACATGGGACACTTTCCTTTTAGTTTCTAACAAGTTAAAAGTAGTCCCCTTCTCCCCACAAATACACCTCCAAAATATTAAAGTGTATGTGGCCAATACATACATGAGCATTTACTCAGAGCCCACCTACTCCTTAACCCTTAGTCCTTACAACCTCTAGAGGTACAACTCCTTCTAGACAGTCAGTCTGAAGCCATTGCTAACTTCTGCCTCTCTTTGCTTACAAGATCAGCGTGAAGAAGGCTAAAGAGAGAAACGAAAGAATTCCCACAAAGAATTCACTTTCCTTTTACAGCTGTTTCCATTGGAAGTTCAGTTTCAGAAGATAGATCCTGGTGTTTGCTACTGCTTTTACAGTAGCAGGCCGTACAGTGGGCTAAGGGTATCTGCACCCAGCACTGTCCTTAGATCTGAGCAAGAGGCTGCTTGCAGGACTCTGCCTGGGCTTCCCTTCTGGTACATAGGCTTCCATGCTAAGATCTCCTTACATAGGACCCAGGCATGAGGAGCCTCTTCCAGGGTTTGTCCTACCAAGCATAGACTACATCACCCAAGGGGAGGGGAGGATGAGCAGAGTTTGTGGGCTGGCAGTACTGTACAAGTGCATCTGAAACCCCTCAAGTTGGAGAAGCCAAGCTAAGACATGGAGAAGGAAGGTGGGGCTTAGCATTTCCCACCCTCCCCATCAGCACTTTCCAGTGTAGAATCCAAGGAATACAAAGGCCCTCAGCCCAAACCTACCCAGCTAGGATGAAAAGAGACTTTCATTAAATAATTTTGTTCTGTTGTTGTTGTTGTTGTTGTTGTTGTTGTTGTTTGTAACCCTGGTGAGCCTCAAACTAAGTATCTAGCCAAAGATAACCTTAAACTTCTGATCCTCCAGCCTTAGGCTCTTGAGTGCTGAGATGACAGGAATTTGCTACCATTGCTGTTTTTACGCAGTGCTGGGCATTGAATCCAGGGAATCATGCATGCTAGGCACTAAACACTCTACTAACTAAGCTACATCCCAGCCCCTCAAACAGATGGTTTCCTAGACTAAGCTAACTCCTCAGTAGTGAGGTGTGTGGGTCCCACAAACATAAGGGTTCCACTGGATTCCTGCCCCTCTTTTTGCTTTTTTTGCTCTTGGTTTGTTTACTCTCCTTTAAATTCATTTGTTTGATTTAGATTCGTGTCTCCCAACATACCACCTCCCTCATTTTTTATTTTTGTTTATTTTTGTTTAATCCCCATCATTCCTTTAGGCTCCCACCTCCACCAGTGCCACTCTTTCCTTAGCCAATCCCGAAGTCTCCATACTAAACTACCAATCTACACTCTACCAGCCCTCAGCGGCATCCATGGCCGCGGTGGCCCAGCGGAGCATGCCCCTGCAGACGGGAACAGCCCAAATTTGTGCCCGACCTGACCCCTTCCAGCAAGCTCTCATCGTGTGTCCCCCTGGCTTCCAAGGTAAGACTAAACTGGTTCTTGTAAAACCATCTTTAGGGCTCTAACCCCTGCTGCTTCCCAGAGTGCTCCCTGTCAGGGAAGAAAGCCCTCTTCCTTTCCTTCCAAAGAATGCTGCTATCGCTGAATTTGGAGGCTGGTCTCCTATTGCTACCAACCTAGAAACAATGCGACTTATGCTCTAGTACCAAGTCCATTTGTTGTTGTTCTCAGCACCTGCCAGAACTGTGGCTCTAGCCAGCTGCCTGGAAAGAGGCGCATTGTCTAGTCCATTGTTATGCTGATGTCAGCTCCAGCTTTCCTCACATGAAATGCTCTCTGTATGTTATCTATAGAAAATTGCCAGTCTCTGACAGCCAGCATAGGCCCACTTCATGTGGAGAATATAAATTTGTCTAAATGGTGCCTCCCAGGACCGCCTCCCCTTTGGCCACGATCCCAGAGCTCTTTTCCTGTGGACCTGAAGCAGCTAGAGATGACTGTGTCCCTTGTCATACTTTACACAGAAAGCTCAAGGTCAGACTTTTGCAAAGCACCCATGTGAACATGTATGCTCAGATAGCAGCCATGCAATCCAGAGGGAGCCTCCAGGGATGACGTCCCCAGCATCCTTTGCCGTGACACCCAGTTATCTCCATGGGCAGCAACTGTTGTTTTCTCTTATAGTTTGTCATTTTAACTGTCCTGGTTTTGGCCACACATATGTTACTATTTTGGGGGAGGGAATATTTGTGAGCAGTAAGGGACTACTTATAACTTGTTAGAAACTAAAAGGCAAACACCTCATTCCTAAGCATTAAAGCTAGCTGAGCTGCTAGGAAGGGTCTCAGCGTTTCTGTCATTCACCTCCCTCCTGTCCCTCTCCCATGTACTGAACAGGCCTGCAGGCCTCTCCCTCCAAGCATGCTGGCTACTCAGTACGGATGGAAAATGCTGTTCCCATCGTCACTCAGGCTCCAGGAGCTCAGCCTCTTCAGATCCAACCAGGTCTGCTTGCTCAGGTAATTCTCTCCTGTGTTGCTCTTATTCTATCATCCATGTTAATGCTTCCCCAAAAGACACATATCTCTTCTGACTCCCTGGTGATGAGCAGAGGAATTTGTCAGGACATTGGAATATGTGAATAATGTCCTAAATGATCCCCAAGTGAATTACCTCCTAAGTGTCTAGTGACAATTCCAAGAAGAAATTTAGATAGTCTAGGAGTCTAGGGAAATTATTATTGTACCTTTGTAAAGCAAATTCATCTAGGAAACCTAGGTTTTAATCCTAGATCTACTGGCAATTCTCAATGACCTAAGGCAAGTCAGTTAACATCTCTTTGCTTCAAATTTCTTTCTTGTAAAATAGAAGTGGTTCTTAGAGCCAAATAGCCCTGGAGATTATTCCCTCATTCTGGAGTTGGAAAAGCAGACATGCAGAAGCTATGGGCTGGAACTTTCCTCTCCTATTCATATAGGTGTTCTGACTGTAGAATAAGATCACAGAATAAAAAATGAAGATGTATAAAGTGTTACAATTTATACTAACAGTACTGGTGCAGTACCAGAAATCAATCCTTAAAGACACTTGATCCGATGACAAATGCATTTTCTTTATGCCAGGCACTTTACAGTTAGAAGTGGCTGTCCTTGTTTAAATTTCTAGGATGTGAAATTGCATAAGTTTGTTCTTGGCTCTCTTGTAGTTCACTGACCTCTCTAATATCCAGTCTTTACCAACTGTGTGTTGGTATCTGGTAGTGAATGTTCTTTCACAGTTCTTCAGGATTCCCTTAGGTATTCTGGTCTTTTTTGTTTTCCATATGCATTTTACTATAATTTATCCATAAAAAGAAAAAGAGAGAAAGAGAGAAAAAGAGAAAGGAAAGGAGTCAGGCAGGTAGGTGGGCAGGCTAACTTGTGGGGCTAGAAAGGTGCTCAGTAGTTAAGAGCACTGGCTCTTCCAGAGGCCCCAGGCTCAATTCCCAGCACCCACAGAGTTGTTTACAACTCCCATTCTAGGGGATCCAGTGACTTCCTCTTCTTGTTTCTGTGGGCACTGCCAAACATATTGCACAGAAATGAATGCAGTATATTGCAGGCAAAATACTCATACACATAAAAATAAATAATAAATGCTATGTATTCTGTTACTGTTGGTTTTATTAATTCTACTTGTACTCATTTATTTGCTTTTAGTCTATAGGAATATAGCTGATTTGGTCTACTGGGGCCGTTATATAGCTAGCCTTCTGTTTGTGTGAATCCTTTTGAGTTTTCCATGTAGATAAGTCTTTGTAGTTGCAAGTAATAGTTTTGTTTCTTAATCTTCGATCCTTGTACTTTTTCTGTTGTTTATATAACCTGGGCTGAGTAGGGTCGTCCAAAATGGTGTTTAATAACAGATAAAATTAGGGACCTTTTACTTCTGTCTAGTTTGCTTTCTGAAGGAGGTTGTTGAAGCTGTTTCTCATTTGCATTTTATTTCCTCTAAGTATTTAATTGAGACAGTTTGTCATGTTTTAATTTTTAAATAAATATTCTATATCAAATATACTTTCTCATCTATTTGAATAACCATGTGACTTCATTCTCTAATCTGTTAATGTAGCAAGTTATATTAATAGATGTTGGAATGTTAAATTATCCTTCTATTTAAGAGAACTGTATTTGATCATGTGGTGCTCGATATGATGACATGCTTTTTGAGCTCGGCTTGCTCCTACTAGGATTAGTAGCTTTTTCATCTGTGTTGATAAGTGAGAAATGACATGGTTTCCCTTTCTTAGGGAAACCTTATCTGATTTGAGAACACTTTGGTACAATCTTTTGGGAAACTACCTTACTTAAAAGTTGACACTTACAGGCTGGAGAAATGGCTCAATGGTTAAGAGCACTGACTACTTTTCTAGAGGTCCTGAGTTCAATTCCCAGTAACCGCATGGTGGCTCACAACCATCTGTAATGGAATCTGATGTACTCTTCTGGTGTGTCTGAAGAGAGCTATCGTGCACTTATACTCATATAAATTAATTAAACAAATAAATCCCTAAAAAATGTTAACACTTGTAGGTCAAGTCCTCCTTGACACCTGACAGTAGAGGGATGGTATGGAAGTTGTCTAAGATGGTGAGATTCTAGACATGTGTCTCTTTATTCTTATAGCTACAGCGACTCTGCTCAGGTGACAGCAGCACCAACAACTGGTGACACACGAAGGTGTGTGCGATTTGTTGAGAGGGTGTCAGCAGAGAACCTGTCTTTGAAACAGGCTTGTCTTTTTAACTTCTGTTGTTGTTGCTGCTGCTGCTGCTGCTGCTGCATTGTTCTGTGGTCAGGAGTTCAAAAAAGGCCACTATAAATCAAAGAAGAGAGCTGCATACAGGTCAGTCCAGGGTCAGGACATTTGCTCACTCTTTATCTGAGTGTCAGAGGTCCAGACCAGCCTCTCAGTGAGCCTAGAATCTGATTCCCTGTGTGCTTTCAAAGGTTATTACAGGCCCCCCCCACCCCTTTTTTGTATTTGTACACAGGACCCAAGTAGACCAAGAGCAGCTGCATTGTCACTACGAAGCATGGCTTGCTAGCTCGCAGACAGTCCTCATTGTTCAGTGGGGCCAACAGGCTGAGCGTTTCCGTTTGTCTCAGTCCTTTAATCACAGTGTGAAGTCCTTTAACCACCTTCTACTTACCTGAAGGAGTCTCTAGCGTTGGAAACCTCCAAGCTGATTTAACGTAAATCTGTCATTGGAAAAGTGAACAACCAAAAAAATATGTGTATAGGATTTTAACTGGTCTAGTGTTTATAAAAAGGAGCCCTTAGGAGAAAGTTGAGTCTCCTCCACTAGGGGATTTGTTGAATCCATAGGTAACTACACAGAGTGGAGCAGAACAAAGAACACACCCACTAAAATGGACACCGTAGACCTGTGTGCCTTCAACTGCTAAGACACATTTCTTATTTTTAAAAAATGAACATATCGCCAGGCGGTGGTGGCGCACGCCTTTAATCCCAGCACTTGGGAGGCAGAGGCAGGCGGATTTCTGAGTTTGAGGCCAGCCTGGTCTACAGAGTGAGTTCCAGGACAGCCAGGGCTACACAGAGAAACCCTATCTCAAAAAAACACAAAAAAAAAAAAAAAAAAAAAAAAAAAAAAAAGGGACATATCCTATCTAGTATTTCACTGGCTAATGGTTGGTTACCATTTTTTTTTCTTTTCTTCTGTCATTTAATCTGTCCCAGTGTGCTAGCCTGTTAAAATGGAGTTGTTGCCTGTCTTTATGTACTCCTTATAAAGGACAAAGATACAGTAACTTATAAAACTAAGTAGTGTCATTTTTAGGATAATAGTTAAATATTAAAATTTAGGCCTTCATTTTTCTGAGTAGATTTCCAGGCTATCAGACATGAGATTTCTGAATACTATTATGTGCTTTAAGTGTTATCCCTGAATTTGCTGTTGTTTTCTTCTTCTGAGCATTTAAAACATTTTGAAGACTGTGAAGGTTTGGAGGTGGGCCCTTTAAGTGCATTCCACAGGTTACTTTCGGTCTCTTCCCCCCTTCTCCTAGCAGCAGGTTGTGTCTCCTACACGGCAAGGACAACAGGAACAAGCCTCTGGCACACCCTAAGAACGCACGTGTGGCAGGAGGGCACAGTTAGCGACACACAAACTATCCTCTGGCACACCCTAAGAAC
>JANHMN010000016.1:44995787-45041971 GCA_030674055.1 Rhabdomys pumilio | reverse complement strand
TGTGTGTGTGTGTGTGTGTGTGTGTGTGTGTGTGTGTGTGTGTGTGTATTCTGTCTACACTACTTCCTGAAAAGTTTTTTTAACTGTCTTTTTTGACTTCTTCATTTCTGGGGTTCCTTATCTTGCTCAATATGTACATGTCTATATGAAGTAAAGTGCATATTTTTTTTAACTCTGTGAATCTTAATTATAGACCATGATATATCTTTGGAAACTTTTGTCTGATTCCTATGTTGCTTTTGTTTCGTGTGAGTTTCATTTAATTTTTCCTTGATCTCTTCCACGTTGGATGGAAGATGCTCTAAAGGTTACTAAAGGCTGCCTTTAACTTCTCGAGCATAGTAAAGACTGAAGCACTAAAGTGCTCAGTACCCTGAGAAAGCCGACAAGAGGATGAGCTACTGACTGTGGGCTCCCTGTGGAGTGACTAGAGGCAAGCCCAGCTTTTTCCTCAAATGTCATGCCTGTAGCTTCTTTCTCTTGAACTTCTTAGTTTCCCTAAAGAATCAGCTAACCTCTGGATCTGGGGACAGTAGACACCTGGTTACCAGGGATCTGGCCTGGTTTCATATGCAGATTTACCTTGGAGTAATTCCATCTGCTAACTTTTTTGGTAATTGTCCATATGTTGCTACACCTCTAAAAAAATTTTAACTGTTATTGTTTGTTCTCCATTCTTCTTGCTTTTATGAATTGATATATTTTATTTCTTTACTGCCATATTAATTAGGTTCAAAGAAAACAATAATTTGCCATACTTTCTAGACAAGTCATTTAATCTCTCTGTCTCAGTTTATTCACCTAAGAAATGGCAAGAAATAGTAGTCCTTACCTACTGGGACCAATATTAAGTCCAAAAATCCATTCATGATCTAACACTGCTTGATACACAGCATGCTCCAGCCAGCATAGTGGTGCATACCCACGGTCACAGCACTGGGTAGACTAAGGCTAGGAGGATCTTCAGTTCAAATGCAGTCTGGCACACATAGCAAAATTCTATCTCAAAAAGGGAGGAGGGGCAACAGTATAACAGCAGTTAAAGTGCTTGACACCAAATCCTGATGACTGAATTCAGTTCATGAACTGCAAAATAGGAGGAGAGAACCAAGGACTGACTCTCGAAAGTTGTCTCCAGAATCTCTGCCTGTTCTTATGCACTCACACATCAGATAGGCATACACAGTAGTAAGATTTGTAAAAGAAATATTAGTTTCATTCCTAGTAGTAATAAATTATAGACGCTTGATGTAATATCATCTGAATGAGCTGATTGTATTTGTAAGCATCAGTTCACAGTAAGTAAAAGAGGGTTTTTTATTTTATTAAAAAAAAAAAAAAAAAAAAAAAAAAGGTTTTTTCTTATGGCCTTGAGGTAAACTGCTAACATTCAGGAAAATAAGGGAGAAAAGAAAAAAAAGAAAAGATGACCTTATCCTAGTATCAACATAAATTTTTTAATAACATTAGCCACAAGACATATGCTTTTTATAGAATGGGAAAATGAGTCCCAGATCACTACGCAATCTTAACTGAAAATGCTATGTACAGGCTCTCATCATGAACCCTGGCTAGCCAGAGCTCGCTATGTAGATCAAGCCGGCCTTGAACTCAGAAAACCACCTGTTTCTGCCTCCTGAGTGCTGGGACTAAAGGTGTGCACCATTCATCATACCTGGCTCATTTAAGATTTTCAATTTACAGTGGTTTTACTAGTTAGATTATATTTCCCTTCAGTGAACTCAGTAAACTTGAAATATAATTTGCTATTATTAATAAAGTTATAGACTTAATACTTCAATTTTGTCAGCTGACATTAAGTATTTACGGTATGATCCGTGGTCTCTGGGCTTTCTGCCTATATCACAACAGATCAGTAAATAAACAAGAAATATCGAAATGTGTATGAGGTTTCACAGGCCACACTAACACCCTGAGAATGATGACCTGGGAAATGGGGCAGTTCTGAAATATGCATTTTTATAAGCATTGTGCTTGATAAGTCTTGACTTTAAATGTAGTCCTTTATAGAATTATTTATTTATACAGGAGTCTAAACACACATAGTAAACACATGCCCACTCATTGGAGCCTGAGTTAGAAAATGTTAGGTAGATGTTAGTTATATCTGGCTTCATGGACAGAGAAAAGTATCACTAGGAACTCAGACCTCTTGACCCTTGAAGCATTTCGTGGTGGACCTTTTTATGGCCACTGTTGGTCAGCTGTGTTCAATGAGAATCATTTAACAACAAAACAAGCAGAGAAGAGATGGGGGTACAGGATTTAAAGCACTCTGCACATATGCATGCCACCAGTCAGTCTATTAAAGGAAGAAAGCATAAAGTTCTTCATCTTGTGAGGTGGAAGCAATGAGTTCCTCCCAGTCTCTTGTCTCTGCCTTAAGGAACTGAAGTTATGTGTCATTTAAGCTGAAAGTCACAGCTAAGTTCATGACTTTTACCACTTTCTCTCAAATGTAGGCCAGCACTAGGTAAGTCTGAGTTGTAGAAAGTGAGACTCAAATCAAAAGATAAAACTCTACAAGGTAACTGATACACAGAAGTACTGAATCTCTGAGTTCAAGGCCAGCCTGATCTACAGAGTGAATTCCAAGACAGCCAGGACTACGCAGAGAAACCCTGTCTTGGAAAAACAACAACAACAACAATAAGCAAGTCAAGTATCAAATCTAGGACACTTGATAGAAGGCTTTCCAAGGGCAGAGGGCCGTCCTCCTCTGACCCAGTTCAGTTAGCTCAGTCTTTTGCACATAGTTTATAGGACAAGTCAATGGATTTTTAGAGAACTTCAAACATAGTAGAACAAATTCATAAAGAAGCCATCTTTAAGATGACCTAATTCCTTCCAATTGCTCCGTAGTCCTATACCGACCCATTTGTTGCCTCCCTTGGGTTTTCTGACGCCGACCACTAGTCCACACTTTCACACCCATCATAAGATCAGCAGAGCCCCCACGTGGATTAAATTCTGAACTCATGCAAACCAGTTAGGTGATGAACAAACTGTGATGGTTGTGGATATCCTCTGTCTTACAGCAGGCCTGGCCAGGTGGGGCCCAACAGATCCTGCTTCCTCCAGCATGGCAGCAGCTGACTGGTGTGGCCACCCATACATCTGTACAGCATGCAGCAGTGATTCCTGAGACCATGGCAGGCACTCAGCAACTGGCTGACTGGAGGTAAACAGTAAATCCTTCTAGGCCAAGCAGTGTTTCTGAGATGAGAGTTGTGTTCCCCACTGACAGAGAATACCATGTGGGCTATGACCACTGTGTAATGGGAGATGGTTTAAACAGTATACCAAGACACCCAAAATTCAGTCTGATTAATTAACAATTAGCTGTCATTTTCTACCCAAAACTCAGTTACATCTTTTAAACACCAGTGTAATTCAGAAAACCCAGCTAGGTTTTTTTCAGAATTAAGTTCCTTTCAGAAAGCAAACATTTGTCACCAGTGAAGGAATACAGAAGAGAGTCCCTAAAGCCCTAAGCAATTCTAGAAAGTGTTCTCATGAAGTTTTGAGACATAGGTGCCTGTCTGTCTGAGCTCCCCCGGGAAAGCTTAGCAGATGAGATGTGCTTGGAAGGCTGAGCGCCAGCCTGTTTATTTAGTGTGCCTTTCCAGTCAACAGCCTGTCTCGTGGATGAAGTTCACCCTCCACAGACCCCAGGGACTCCAGCCACCACCTGCAAGCACCCTGCATCTGTCTCCAAACTGCCCATGCACCTCACCAGCTTCCTCATGGGCACCGGCTCTGCTGTTTTCATAGCAGTTGCCATTTTTCCACTGGCCCTCATTCCAACACTGTCAAGTGCACATCCCAAGGAGTGCCCTCCTTGACCAGTACAGAGCCATATGACAGCCCTCCGGTTGTCCCCAGCGCTGTGGCCCCTGTGGGATGTACCTCCTTCTGCAGAAAGTACTTCCTGCTACCCTCTGATAGTCTGCTTACCACCCTGAGAGCCTCCCTAGTTCTTTTTCGGAATATAGAGTTCTTGGGTTCAGTGTGGCAGTATATATTTGAAATCTCGACACATTGGCTGAGGTTAAAAAAAAAAAAAAAAGTTTGAGGCCAGTCTGAGTTATATAGTGAAACTCTATCTAAATAACCAAATAACTCCCTCTCAGGAAAAGGTGGGCAAGCGGCTAAATAGTTCGCTGAATCCAGTGTCTAATGCAGCTTTCTCCTTCTCCATGTAATGATTGACCCCGCAGCTGCGCTCTGCATTCAGTGGAAACAGTTTCAAACCAGGCAAAACTGGTTTCCAGTCTGACTGTGCAAGACCTGAGGCAGGTTATTTAACTTTTATGGCCTCGGTTTGTTTTTCAAAAAAGTGGGGCCATGATGTTTACCTCTTAGGATTGTGGGGTAGGAGATAGAGGACTATCAATTAAAATGGAGCAGAAAGCACTTGGCCTGTCTGTAACATGCAGTGTAGCTGTGCCTGGACATAACAGAATAAGCTTGGCGTCCTCCCTTCACACAATCATGGCAGCTCACACTCCAGGATTCCCTGTCTTCCTCGAGCTCATTAGAAGTAGCAGCCAAGTAGAAAGCTATGTGGCCGACTGTCGGGTGCCCCCCAGCTCCCTATATGGCCTACTGTGGGGTTCCCCACCTCTCCCTGTGCCCCTAAGAGACCCTGCCGCAGCATGTTTTCCTTTGTCTTTGGCAGTTAGAGCTCACTTCATCTCAGCAGTATCTGTGCCCCTGTTCATGCATCTTCTTTGCTCTGGCTTCTTCCTCCTCTCTTCCATCTCAATGTCCTCCCAGTCTCTGCATCTCATTCTGGGTCAAAGAGCATCTGTAACGGTGACTAGAAAACAAAAGAGGAGCACCAGTGCCACCCTGGTTTCCAAGGAAAAGGGCCCATTTGTGGGGAAATAAACAGCAAAGTCAGCACCATGTTCCTTTCCAAAGGCTGTACACGTCTCAGAGACCATCAAAACCACTATGAAGTGTTTGGGTTTTTTCTCCTATTTATCCTTTCAAGTTACAAAGACGGAATTTGATGTTTTTTTTTTTTTTTTTAAAGTTCAAATAAATACTTCTTTAGGTGTTAATTTTATTACATGTTAAATGGGCTTTTACAGACAAATCTTTGAATTAATCACCACTTTAAACGTTTCTGTTGGAAAACAAGGCTTTTTAAAGAGCCATCCAACCTAGATAGTAAGACTTTAAAATGTAACCCATTTCCAGGATGCAAGCTGCCACCATATTTCTATGAGCATATGTATGACTGTTAGTAATTTTGATTTAATACAAACTCTATACAAGTCTAGTCATCCTTCAGTTAATCTAATTGTTCATTCAGCAAGCGTGTAATTAACTGATCAGCTGCTACATGCCCGAGCATTGTGTTAGCTACTGAGGGAATTCAAAAGAATGTTAATGATTCCTAACGCCAGAAACATATGGCTCCCAGTCGCCAAAGTTTGTTTTTCACATTAACTACAATTTCCTCATTAATAAAATGGCATATCTAAGACATCCTGCCTACCTCACAATGCAGAATAAGAGAACCCATTGAGGTTGCTTTGTAAATTCTAAAACAAAATGTGCAAACTCTAAAACAAATGGTATGTATTATTGTTCAGCATAATCTGTTCAGGGATTTTATAGGTCGGAGGCTACTTATCCCATATCTCTAGAGCTTAAAAACTGAATCTACACACTTGACATTCTTTCCCCTTGAAAGCCTTGGTTCTAACTAATCAATAGTCCTCCTACTTTAACACAGGCCTTCCATTCTACAGTTCTGCAGATGGAGCTTCATCTTACTAAAGAGTTCAGTTCTGTAAAACCTCTAAGGAGCCTTATGTTCCCTTTTCTCTTTCAGGAACACACATGCTCATGGAAGCCATTACAATCCCATCATGCAGCAACCTGCACTCTTGACTGGTCATGTGACCCTTCCAGCTGCCCAGCCCTTAAATGTGGGTGTAGCCCATGTGATGAGGCAACAACCAACCAGTACCACCTCTTCCAGGAAGAGTAAGCAGCACCAGTCATCTGTGAGGTAGGTGATGAGAGCCAGCAAGAAACTCCAGAAGATTGAAATGCTAAACACCACTTGGAAGTAGGGCTTGGCAGTGCTCTGCCCTGGAGTGGTGCAGGGAGCAGCTCTCCCTACAAGAGCTGGGAACACCTTACAGCACATGGAACACTCTGGATTTGCTAAAAGCACTCTCTCTGGGCTCTGTGCAAATGCAACCCTGCCTCTTGACTCTTCCTAGTTCCTGTCCCTCTGGCACTCGAAGGTAGAGGCCTAGAGTCTTGGTGCATCCAATGTGTTGAGTGCTTCAGTCGTTTTTGTCAAAGAAAAAGTAGGAAAGCACAGTAAGGAAGATTTTATTTGAGACCACAGGGCTGTGTGTGTGTGGGCTCAGCTCTGCATATAACATGAGCATTGAGAATTTGTACCCAGGGAGTAGTGTCTAGGTTATGTAGGGAAAATGACAAATAGGAAACAACAGAAACTGGAAGATTGTAGCTAAACAATCCTTGGGGTTTTTTGTTTTGGTTTGGTTTGGTTTGGTTTTGGTTTTTCGAGACAGGGATTCTCTGTGTAGTCCTGGCTGTCCTGGTACTCACTCAGTAGACCAGGCTGGCCTCGAACTCAGAAATCCGCCTGCCTCTGCCTCCCAAGTGCTGGGATTAAAGGTGTGCGCCACCACCGCCCGGCTAGCTAAACAATCCTAACAGGATTCTCTGAAGGTGATTAGCCATCACCTAAGGGACAATGGAGGTAGAGGAATCTAATCAGACAGTAGGTCTGGTAGTCTAGATATCAAGAAATGGGAGAGTGTCTTCTAGCTAAAATGAATTAGCAAACTTCTTACCTAAAACTAGATTTTATAAAAAAGTACACAATTGAGCCTATAAAAAGGTTCAAAGTCCTGCCTTAATTTGGCCACAGACTCTGTCATCTTTTCTAGAAACTGTGGGCCTCTGAAGTTTTCATTTGATTACAAATTATCAAGATATCTTTTTAAAAATCACTAGAAAATGTACTTATTTTGAAATTTCAGGTCAGAAACATAACTCATTAACTTAAAAATAAGCTCTATAGCTATTGAGATAGATCTAGATCATGAAACTACAGAATTGCTCTCACATGAGCATATTTGGCTAATTGCTTAAATATACGTTTGGCAATTCCCAAATACTAAAAGTAAGCTGCTAATCTTTCCCATGTTCCTGAACTCTTAAGCCATCAAGATTACACAAGGCTTCATGTTATATGTCCCTTTGACAAAGGCAAACACAGAGATGAGAGATAAATTAGCAGCACCAGGGGCTGGCCATGAAGAAGGAAATTCCTGGGAACATGCATCAGGGGATGTGGTAAAAAGAGGTCCGTACCTGTGGTATGGGTGGAGTTTGTAACTATATATTAGTAACTCATCACTTTGTGGAGTTTGTAACTATATATTAGTAACTCATCAAACACTTCAGAAGGGAAAATTTTAGGGTATATAGTATCAACTATATGGTTCAATAAACCTAGATTTTTAAAATAGATGTTTCTAGACTTCACTCTAAACAATAAGAGCAAAACCCACAACCTATAGCTGGTCAAATAGATTTAGATCATGCAAGTGCAGAATTGCTCCCACAACATGTGATTTAGATGCACATATTTATTTATTTGGGAGAGATTGAACAAGAGAAATCCGGTACATAAAATTCCTAGTTGTTCTAATGTGCTTTTCTGTTTCTGTGATAAAAAAAAGACTCTGGCCAAAAACAACTTGGGAAGGAAAGAGTTCATTTTATCTTACAGGTCATAGTTCGTTATCCAGGAAATCCAAGGCAGAAACTGAAGCAGAGACCATGGATGAACGCTGCTTACTGGCTTGCTCCCAAGCTCATGCTTAACTAATTACCTTTCTTTTACAGTGCAGGGTCATTGCGCTGTACCATCTCAGCCTCTTAAGTCAGTTAGCAGTCAATCAAGAAAATTCCCCACAGACACGCCCACAGGCTAGTCTGACGGGCAGGGTTTTTTTTTTAGGTTCCTCTTCTCAGATATGTCAAGTTTATCCATCACACTAGTCATTTTTTTCTTCTTCTTCCAAGTGCTAGAAGTTAGATCTGCCTTCCTTCATTCTTTTTTTTTTGTTTGTTTGGTTTTTAGGGTTCTTTTTTTGTTTTTTTCGAGACAGGGTTTCTCTGTGTAGTCCTGGCTGTCCTGGAACTCACTCTGTAGACCAGGCTGGCCTCAAACTCAGAAATCCGCCTGCCTCTGCCTCCCAAGTGCTGGGATTAAAGGCATGCGCCACCACCGCCCGGCCTTCTTTCATTCTTATCCAAAAATTAATTCAAGGGCTAACTCCCCTCAAGTTGGCATCCTTCTTCATCTTCCTTGTTACCGTATTTCTGATAAAACAAAGAAATTCTGCTTATATCATTGGCAGCTTCCCATAATGCTTTTGTGTGGCAGTCCTATGACAGCATACCAATGTCATGGAGAGACAACAGAAGCCACTGCTGTGGTTTCCATGCTCCATCAGGTTCAGCCCAGTGCCTCGGGTGCTCATCATGCAGAACTGAGCTTAGCAACCTTGTGGCCACCCTGCTGAGTAGGTGTAGTCAGGACCCTTCGGCCTGCTACCACTCCAGCAGTGCACT
This sequence comes from Rhabdomys pumilio, assembly GCA_030674055.1. Lineage (NCBI taxonomy): Eukaryota > Metazoa > Chordata > Mammalia > Rodentia > Muridae > Rhabdomys > Rhabdomys pumilio. Next base: position 45,033,307 of record JANHMN010000016.1, on the reverse strand, counting down.
CCCTGTCTTCTCACCACCCAGCTGCTTCATGTGGACACACCATGTGCAGGGCAAATCCATAGAGTCACAGTGCAAACCGTCTCCTACCTTCTTCCTGTTTTCATTATTGTTCTTGAGACAGTCTCACTCTGTAGCCCTGGATGGCCTGGAACTCAGTATTTAGAAGAGTCCTGGCTTCAGATTCACAGAGAACCACCACCTCAGCCTGCTGAGTGCTGATTAAAGGCGTGCACCACCACATACGGTACATTTGCTTCTTTTAAAGACCAGTCACCAGCAAGACTGTGAGAAACACACAAGGCTTTCCCTGTGGAGTAATGCAGGAGATACGCTTTTTCTTAGCAGTGCCAAGTGCACACATTGTAAGTGCTGGAACTCTAAACACTGTAACACACCATAACAGATTCAACTGGGAGTGATCTTACTGGAAAGTCAGCTGTCAGCTCCAGAGGAGTTCACCAGGGTAGCTATGTACAAAATCAAGCTCACTTGTACTAAGTTATGTTTATGCTACTTCTACCTCTTTACTGAAGAGGTACTATATTCTCTAAGGACATAGCCAAGATTTATTCTCTCTTGACTTTAGTCTTTACTGCATGGGCACTAACCAGGACCAGCAAAGGGTTTGATGGCAGGAAAAGAAGGTAATTGTTCCCTGTAGTTACCAGAACTTAATATAGAATTTCAGATCAATCAATCCAAATTTAAGTTTCTTTTAGTGGGCTGGAGAGATGGCTCACTGATTAAGAGCACTGACTATTCTAGAGGACCCAAGTTTGATTCCCAAGCCCCCATGTTAGCTCACAGTCATCTGTAACTCTAGTCCTAGGGGACCTGACACCTTCTTCCTAACATCCTAGGGCACCAGGGTGCACATACATGCAGGCAAAACACTCATACACATGAAATAATGACTAAATCTAAAACTGATAAATAATTTTAAAAGAGTTAAACTGTGTGTGCTACAATAGTCAGATTTGGCTTGTCAATATTTTTAAAAGTCCCTTTTAAAGCATACCTTAAGAAGGCCACACCAACAATTGTTATAGTCTCTGATGTCTGTGTCCTGACTGGATCCGGCTGAAAGTCCAAGACATCAGGAGTTCAAGCAGGTCAGTTCAGCATGTCTGACGAGGAGACTCACCAAGGCTGTATATTCTATAATATACAAATCTCAAAACAAAATTTTAGTATCATCAAGATAATTTTTTATAAATTTTTTTTTGTTTGATTTTCTGGAATCTAGTCCTCTAGGGGTCTCCCTTTGTCATATCTGATCCATATAACTCTGGAAGATGTATAGACACTAATCACCTTATCTAAAAATGCAAAGACAAAAACCTTCCTCCTAAATCAGCATATCTTTGAGAGGGTAACCAGAAAAACCTTTATTCTTACCTCTCTCCCAGAGGAATAATATGACCTCAAAACTCAAAAACACACTCATTTTGAAAATTAAAACAATTTAAAACAAATGAAGTAAACTAAAATATTGTATGTGCCTATTCTTAGGCTTTTTCTATTTTGTCATGTAGAATAATAACCCAAAATTCCTGTGGAGCCCATGTTAGAGAATATGTTACTTATCTTGGAGACCTTATTATACCATCTTTAAAACAATTGATTCACACTTCTGTCTATATCTGCTTATAAGCGGGCAGCTTGTCAAACCAGGATTTAAACCCAAAATTCCCATGGAGCCCACATTAGACAGAATTTGAATATCCTGTAAGATTTATTAGAGCAATATATCTTTATACTATCTTTAAAGCAATTAATTCAAACTTTCACTAATATCTGCCTATAGGAAGCAGGTAGTTTTTACTTGTTTAGCTCTGCCTAGAGCAGCCATCCTGCTATACCACCTGTCTGTTAAGTTCTCTACCTGGAACCACAGACTTGTGTTAATTAATATGTGTCCATATCAGGTGATTATCACTGCTCTCTCTACTTGGAGTCAGTGACTAATTTTCCCTATCCTAGTTCCAAACCTCAGGGGAAATTTCTCACATGATTGGACAAAATCTGTATATGAATTTATCCTAAAAGCAAATAATCCCAATTTTATAAATTCACAGTTAAATCAATATCTGCCCCATGTTGCAGGCTCCATGCTAGACCATCTAATTCAATCCCAGCTCAGAAGAAGTGAGGGCCAGTAATTAAATAATAAACCAACCATCAGGAAGGAAATTCTCACCACTCCTAAAACAAGATTCAAATACCATTGAGGGAGGACTAGGTAAAGCCAAAGGCCAGGTTTTAACCCTGAAGAGTGTCTTATGCAGCTGGACCCGACAGCTAAAACCCTTATCAGGAGAGCTATCCCTAGAAGACCAGCTCTCAAAAACAGGTATATGGACCCAAACCAGAGCCCAGAGAAGGCCCAGCTGAGTCTCTAACCTCAGGTCCTGAATGGAGGCCTCTAGAGGCACTATATTTTCTGTCACAGAGGGAGGTCAACTGGCATGGGCTTCAGGTTTCTTCCTGTGGAGATGTGGGGCCCCTTAGATTGAGGTGGAGGGCCAGACCTTCCTTGTAAATAAGTGTTGTTTTGTCATTACAGAAATGTCTCCACCTGTGAGGTGACCTCTTCACAGGCTATCAGCTCCCCTCAGCGGTCCAAGCGTGTCAAGGAGAACACTCCCCCACGGTGTGCCATGGTACACAGCAGCCCAGCTTGCAGCACCTCAGTCACCTGTGGGTGGGGTGACGTGGCCTCCAGCACCACCCGGGAGCGACAGCGGCAGACCATTGTCATCCCCGACACTCCGAGCCCCACAGTCAGTGTCATCACCATCAGCAGTGACACAGATGAAGAGGAAGAACAGAAGCATGCCCCCACCAGGTGAGGCTGTGCACCTAGACTCTCGGGAAGGAGCAGACGATCATCCCCTGTCAATCCCTACATTCTCATTTTACCGTGTTCTTGGATCCTAAGCTTATTTCATGAGAGTGGCAAACAGCTTTGCCATACTTGTTCAAAACCAAAATCATTTTGAGTGGGTTTGGCCTTAAAAAATAGTTACAGTCCCTAAACATTTAGGAATATGAGACTATAAAAACTGGGCTCCTAATCCCAATTTAGTTGAACACTTATAAGCTTAAGCCTCCGGCAGTTGAACTTATTCCCAGCTGACCAGGATGTCTCTCTAACATTTCCTTGGCTCACTCAGAATTTGAAGTAATTGTCCAATTAATCAGAAATTTCCCTATGTCTGATTAACCCAATCCCTCAAACTGCCAGTTGGCTGTACACCCAGAGAGCACTGCTGTTTATTCCAAAGCAGCAGTAATTCATTTTACTCTGTGTGTGCTTCCTGAGTTGAGGGAAGTAATATTTATTATATTTGCAAGAGTACGAACTCGGGCACCAGAGCCTCCTTTCTACGCTCTGCAACCAGACTCAGCACCATGTGCCTTCTTCTTAGGCTGCCAGCTCAGGTGATGCAGACAGATGTACACTGACCTCCTGTGCCTCTGGGATGTTAGGCCTCACAGAATCCACAGTCTCACAACCATTCCCTGCCAGGACCTTTGCAACAGGAATGAAGCCAGGGAAGGGGGCCTGCCACCCCAAGCCAGAGCTTCCAATCGCCATAGTATCTCCCACAACTGGCTGCAGAGTTCCTTGTTCATAATTAGACCCAAATTGTTGGTTTCTGATTAGATGTAATGCTGTTAATTACTAATCACTTATGTTTCTGACAAGATAATAAATTTTCAGCATTCAGCCATTACAAAATGTTCAGCTAAAGCACAGTTTCACCATAGCCGTTCCTACAGGGTGCAGCCCTTCCACCTTCCCGGTGAAGGTTAGGAGTCTGAGTTTTCACCACTAGGACTAATATGTGTGTCCTTTTTCCTGTTGAGTGGCTCAGTGTGCTTATCAGTATAATTTGATATTACACTGTTGTGTTTCTGTTCCTGCCATTTGCTAGGTATCTGAGGGGACAACTGGTGACAGCAGGTACTCAGGTTTGTACCCTAATACTACTTCACATGCTTCTGCTTGTTCCAAGACTGGCCTCACTTTGCATTATGACTGTAGCCCCAGAATTGAGTTAGTGTTCCATCTGTGCACTCCTAAGAATCCTGAGGGCTTGGTGTCCTTCCAGAGAGGAAGATTCTTCCTACCCCAGACTGGCCCCTGGCTTGGGGAAGCCTGTGTGTATATTTGTAGCGCTGGCATAAGAAAAGCTGAGCAGTCTTGAGCACAGCTGGAGAAATGCAAAAGCAATTTAAAGACCCAGCTGTCACCTAGATTGCAATGTCACTTTTGAAGTCCAAGATCTGAATTGACAGCAGTTCTGAATGTGAGTGCTCAGAAGAGGCTTGAATAGAGGTAGGAGCACAGGATGTTGAGCGCCATCTCTGCAGCGGCCAGAGAGCCAGTAGGGCTGAAAGCAGAAGGAAGTGGAACATGGAACTGTGTCCCTGGGAGGAAGCCTAACTGAAATGCAGGGCAGCTTGAGAGAACTGTGATGGAAATGACTCAGAGGCTCAGAGTAAAGGTGGACAGCAGCCTAAGGGTGGGTGACATGGGAGGAACCACAAACTGAACACAGGGGCATGATATGGTAGGAAATAAAGGGGACTACACTGCAGACTGAAGCCACAAAGCAATGGTAAAGGGCCTCAGCTACCCACTGTTATGACAGGGAGCTTGCAGTAGTGATACTTACTGCAGAGATATATGATTGTTGCCTTAGAAAATGGTTTGGTACCCAAGAAGATAGGAAAGTCTACCTGAAGCCAGTAGCTCTTAATAGAGAAAGCACTGTGTAATTGTGTCACGTAGCTGTGACTGTATTTAACAACTAGAAAGTAAAGGAACTTAGGATTACATGTTCCTGGAAATTGTAATTACCATGAAATTTACCCCAGTGACTGTTTACTGCCCCACCATTGTAAGACAATGTGTCTGTAACTTCAAGTAGTACACAAATAAGGGGACAGTCTCTCTCTTCTTGAGGCTTGCAGATAATAAGCATGACAAGACACGTACAAATCACTCTGACAGGAAGTAGAGCATCTCCAGAGAAGGTAGCCAAGTCTCAGGAGAGTTGCAGATTTAAGTGAGGTGACTGATGTGGCAGAATGCCAAAGGAGGGCAAACAAAGAAGTGTCCCAGTAGCAAAGCTTTTCCAGGAGAAGGAGGACTGTTGCAGGAAATGGCTGTGTGCATGGGAATGGCTTCTGAGGCATTCCCCTTAGATGGGGATGAGGGATTGCTCAGAATGCTCTGAGAAGCTCAAGGAAAAGCATCAGGCCTAGAAAACCAAGACTATACTATTTGCACCTAAACTTGGCCATGGGCTCCAGAGCTGGACAGCATCCCCTCTTCTCCCTCTTTTTGTTTGAGCATTGGAGACACTCTGTCCTTGTATCAGTTGCTTTTTTACTATGGAAAAATACCATGGCCAAGGCAACTTACAGATGAGTTTATTTGGGGCTTATGGTTCTAGAGGGTTAGAATCCAGGTGGCAGAGCTGAATTAGTAAGCAACAGGAACAGCTGAGAGTCTGCGTCTCAAACCAAAAGGGGAGACAAGAGCACTAACCTATCATCCGAGTCTTCTGAGAGCTCAGCTCCTTCCTCCAGTAACACACTTCCTCCATCAAAGTCTCACCACCTTGTTCTCCACAGACAGACAACTGAAGATCAAGTATTCATATGCCCAAGGCTTATTGGGGACATCTCATTCAAACTACCAGTCTCTAACTCTGGTCATCCTTGTCACCAAACCACATTTCTCCTGGGAAGTGAACATCTTGATTGTTCTGTCTGAATTCCCTTCTTGCTACTTACCCCAAATCTAGCATTTGCAGTACCCAGTGTGGTCCTCAAATGCTGGCTGTTTCCCTAGTGTGGCTCAGCCTCTGCACAACAGCTAAAGAGTCAAGGGTCAAGGACACTCACAGGGTAACAGCCTGACCACAGAGTGTCTTTTAGCAACATAAGATAAATGATAAACCACATTTTTAGGCCTTATTGACAATGTCACTCAATCTCCAAGACTAGATGACATTGACTAGACCTGTTAAAAGAATATCAAGGGAAGACCTTGACCACAAGTATAAGCACTGTTAGTGGCCAGGCAGGAGAATTCCACAGCATGTAGAGACCTGGGGCAGGAATCGTAGCCAACCTGCACACGGTTTATCAGTTTGCTTGTCACTTTCTATTCCCATTCAATGAATGAGGAAACTAAGGCCCAAGAAAGCCAAGTGATGAGGGCAGATTAATAAAGGCTCAAGGAAGGAAATTGGGATTCATTCTGGAAGTGCCACATCATTGATGACATTTTAATATCAATCATTGACAAAATAACTGACTTCTCTTTAGTCATCAACTTTACAGTTAATGAGTCGCTCCTTCGCCTTCTGTGACCAATCCCATGCTGTCATCCAGTAAGTTCAGGGAGCTTACTGTGAGGCTGTGAGGAGTTGCGAGCATGGGTACCAGGTACTCTAGAGTGCTGCAGCGGTCTCAGGAGAGGGGCAGAAGTTTAGAATTTACCATTGTTGCATAACATTTTAATAAATGAGTTTTCTCTGTTTCAGTGGTTCACTAATAGACGAGGGGACTTTTCTAATCATGGCTAGAGACTAGGCATAGAAACACAAAAGCTAAACAATAAGCACTGTCTCCCGTATTCCAGAATCAAGTAGAGCCTGCCTTATTTTAAGTGTTTTTGACAAGGGAAGCATTTGATTATCGATGTCTTCTTTAACATGGAATCTTATTGATCAATGTTTACAAAGATGCATCAGATCCTCATACCTAACTCACTGTATGCAAACACTGTCTTAGAGAAGCCATGGCGTGCAGACGCCTGTCATAAGGAAAACATTTAGGTGTGTGATCAAGTGGTTCATTAGCTGATGACAGGACTTTTTCTCCAGGGTCCATCGGTCCCATGCCCATCGCTGACTCACTGCATGTCCATCTCCTGTAGAGAAGCTGGGCACATCTACATTCCACTCTTCACATCACACAAGCAGCTCCCTGAGGGTTGGCCAGCCCATGTTGCCAATAGTGTCAACTCTAAGAAGATGGGTTCATAAATATCACAGGAGGTTTTAGATAAGAAAGCAATTTGCTAAGTCACTCTTAAAAATGTATATATATATATATATTTTTTTTTTAATTAATTTTTTTTTTTTTTTTTGGTTTTTCGAGACAGGGTTTCTCTGTGTAGTCCTGGCTGTCCTGGAACTCACTCTGTAGACCAGGCTGGCCTCGAACTCAGAAATCCGCCTGCCTCTGCCTCCCAAGTGCTGGGATTAAAGGCGTGTGCCACCACCGCCCGGCAAAATGTTTATATATATTTTTAAATGGAGGGCTAGGTCTGTAGTTCAGTTGCTTACCCAGAATGCATGAGGCTCTGGATTTAGGTCCCACCCCAAAAAAGAGTTGACACAAGATATTTTGCTTCTTTATACTAAATTTAAAAGGTGATAACATTATTCCAGATAAGTCATAGTCAGAAACTTACAAACTATTGTTCAACAGACTTCTGCCTGAAAAATGAACAACCAGAGAAAGAAAAACAACACTCGTTTATTATTACCTGAGCAAAAAAGTCAACCTAAATTGGAATTTCTTTGCATTGACACCTACAACAATGTAAACTCACTGCCCTCCTGCACTGGTTAAGAAGCCCTATACAACCAGCATCCGAATGCGCTCCTGGACCAGTGACTACCAACTAGAGAGCGGTAACAAAGAAATCAGACTCACAGTGCCATGTAAGGGGCGTTTGTTTTAAGCTATAACCCACGCCTATTTTGAAAACTGTTTCAGTCTTGTGACTAAGCCCCAGCAGTGGAAGCTGTACACTCAGCCGTCCTCACTGCAGCTTCATCACAGGCTTGCATTCTAACAGCTCAGGATGGAGTGTGGAGGCACAGGGACTGTATTCCCAAAAGGCAACACTGCAACCTGTCTGTCCCCGATAGCTTGTCCTGATGCTCTGGTATACTACAGCCCACTGATGTGTGGTAACCTCCTGTTACTCATCACTCTCCAGAGGTGGGGCTGGGGCACCAGAGAGAGGTTGGATCTGGCCTGGCAGGGCAGTGCTCAACGCATGGGCGTAATGTGCTGGTAACCCAAGGCAGCTGAGTCAGACTGGGTTAGGAAGAGCTAACTGAACTACTGAAGAAAGGGGAAGGAAGACCAGCGCCTCCTTCCAGGCCCATTTCTGATGTCCTACAAAGTAGTCCTATGAAGGCTGACCTTATACAGACATTCAAGCTTCTTATTTATCTTCTTCTCTACAGGTGTAAATAAGCAGATAATATCATTTGAGTAAAATATATGGACCATATTAAAATAAAGTTATGGGGAATGGAAGATAGTTTTGTTGGTAAAGTGCTTGCCATGCAAGCATAAGGACCTGACTATGAACCCCAAAACACACATGAAAAATTTGAGCATGGTAGTGCATGTTTGTAATCGCAGCCCTGGAATTACAAAGACAGGCAGATTCCCTGAGACACAGTGGCTGGCTGACCTAGCTTAGCCTACTTGGCAAGCTCCAGGCTAGAGAGAAACCTTGTCTGAAAAGAAGACGGACATCTCCTGCGGAATGACACCTGAGGGTGACCTCTGACCTCCATGCCTAGGCATACACACACAAACACATGCACACGAACAGTAAACAAATTTAAGGTATCTTTTCTCATTCTAATAGATAAATTACAAGCTGTATAACATCAGAAGGAGGACTGTGGTCTGCAGGCTCTGCTTCTTATCCTTCTCAGTAGGAGCAGGTTAAAAGAAATCACTGGTATTTCTGGTTGGGAGACAAAGCAATAAGGTTGTCTGAACCCTCATGTCTTATTTGCTTCAGCTGAGAAACTCACTGTGAAAACCACCCCATACCCCAAAAAAAGCCACTCTTAACAAATGGACCCTGGAGACACCAGAAGGGAGAGTCTGCCTCATTTTACCATTGTAGTGTTTGCTAGGAACGTCTCTGGGGAGGCAGAGGGCTATGTAGCATAGTGATGGAGACTGCAGATGGTGTGACCCAGGGTAAGCAAAGCACTGAAGCCCTCCTTATCTGTAGTCATTGTCTGTGAGAGGAAAGTAATCATTTTCTTCACTGTGTAGTCTTGTTCTAAGGACTGAAGGAAATCACACAAATACAGCACTTTGAAGGGTATTTGATATGTGTCCAGTGTGTACCATCAGTGTTGGAATGGAAGAGTAGGATTTTGGTTTTTGTTTTCACATATGGTATTTTCTGTAAAGTCAGGGGAGATAAAGGAGTCACGGAAAGTTTATTGGAGGAGATGAGTTTTGACCTTGGTCATGAAGGATGAAATTGACTGAGATTCCAGACAGGACCCTACAGGGATGGGTGGGGTCAGAGGCTTCCACCTGCCCCTCTGCCTGTCTGTCCTCCTGCGGCTCATCCCTATACTTCTTAGCTCCTTATTTCCCTTCATCATTTTAAAATGATGAAAGTCATCTATTGCCATGACAACACAATGGAGTCTCGAGCTCTTGCAGCTTTGCTTCTTACTCAGAAGTGGTGTCTGTCAAGGCCATTTGAGCAAATATGTCTCATTCCCCTCCTATCACTGTCTCTCTCTCTTCCATTAACCAGCTCAGAATGGGACTAATAAACTCTCAATAATAATTAGAGACAATGGTGGAATGAGTCCCCATAGTACTGACATGTATGAGCCTGAAGAACCAGCAGTGCCAATCTCAGACGTGTGCTTGGTTTTAAAGGAGTCATTTAGCAGCTCCCCATTGTTCTATAATCTGGATAGTGTATTTACCTAGCGCACAGGTATTTCTAGCAATAGACAAGAATAGAAACAGAGCTATCAAACTAATTCATCTTTCCCAAACCTGTCAGATATAAATCCAAAAAGATACAATGTTAAGCTGCTTTGTGATTTTGCTTGTTAACCATGGGATGTCCCAGCTACAGAGAAAGGGATGAGCCTCGTGCAGAGTTTGGGGAGCTTTTTTCCCCCACCTCCTTCACAGATAACAAGACACTGACATGTAGCACTCACTCACAGCCCAGCCTCCAGCTCCCACAGGACTCTGCAGAAAGAAAGCCTTTCTTCAATGGCAGTGCGCTAGTTTTTGAGGTACTGTATTGTGCCTTCAGAAAGTTCCAGCAGTTAGGAAATTTTATCTGCATTAAACTGGAACTTCTTCCCAATTTGCAAATATGAGTTACAAATTCCAAATGGGCACAATTTAAATTGTGTCTGAGGTCAGATTACAGTTTGGTCAAAATTAGTATTGTGTGTTATTGCTTTGCTTGCTTGTGTTCTAAATAATCGATAGCCTAAGGGAGGGAGGCTCAGCAGGAAGTGGCCAGGACCCCGTGTGTGTATAAGTCCCTCTCACTGAAGAGATTTGTTTTCTCTTGACATGAACAGTAGATTGGATTTTATCTCGAATGTCTTTAATAATAAATCTCTGTGAAATATTCAAAATGTGCCCTCATGCTGCAGATAATCTTTCCCACTTCCCCTAGTAGGTTCAGAGTGGGTCAGAGCTATGTGGATGGTACAGGGCCATGGTTGCCCAGGGCCTCACTTGGAAAGGGACAGCAGAGCCAGAACTAGAACACCATTTACAGGGACACACTGGGAGCCAACCTCTGTCTTCACGCAGTCTTCCACCTACAGATCATGCCCCTGCAGCAGAACATATCCCCATTTCAGGAAACTGTAAAGGAAGCCACTGTGTTCAGGCTATTTAATCGAGTATAAGTGACAGAAGTCTTGAGTGAAGAACAGAATGGCATGCCTTCTGCATCCCCTTGGGAAGTTGCCTGGAATAAATTCCCAGCTCCATCCCTGGTCCCACAAGCACTTTGTATCTATGCAGGCGGGAGGGATACCCCCAGCAACAGGACATCAGACAGTTTGTTTCCAGACCAGTGGCTTCCTTTGACCAGTCCCACCACAGAAAAGCACAGCAGGGCCTCCTCACTCCCCAGCTTCCCACACAGCCCCCACATCTCCATTGCTTTTTCCTGCTTTCCAGGTTCAGGAACTTTTCCCTAGGGATTCACTCTCTAGTTCTTGGGACAGATCTCAGTTATTTGTGGCCCCTGAGATCTGCTGAGGCAGTGCTGCTTCACAACCCAAGGCTGTATCGTGCGAGCTTTTTACTGTGAATAAACCCATGGGCTTTTTAAATTAGCAATAATTCATATATTACACAGTTCACTGGAGAGATTCCACATTATTTTTTTTTAATTATGGTAAAGCATGAAATTTGCAATTTTAACCATTCAGGGGCACCTGAATAAATAATTGTCACCATTATTTATTCTAAAACTTTTCTGCCATTTCAACCCAGTATTCTGTACCCACTAAATAATTTTATATTTTTCTCTGCCTACCCTATTCCTCAGATCTCTGGTATCTATAACCTATTTCCTTTTTGTATGTGTTTGCCTATTCTACATGTTTCTTGTGTTGACTCATGCAGAATTTGTGTCTGGCTTATTTTATGTCATGTGTAAGGTTCATTCATGTAAGAAATTTACTCAAGGGCTTGGAGAGATGGTTGGAGAGTGCATAATGTCCTTCAGTGAACCTAGGTTCTGTTCCCAGAACCCATATCAGGAGGCTCATAACTGCCTGTAACTCCAGTTCAAGGCATCCTGACATCTCTGGTTTCTGCAGGCACTTGCATACATGTACACACACACACATATACACACACACACACACACACACACACACACACACATTTTTTAAAAATTAAGTAAATACGAAGAGCTGTAAGTCTATGTGATTCCTCGCCTTCTTTTGGGTTCTTAACAGTTGTCATCTGGAAGGCTCATTTGACAGTTCCTCATGGAAGGCTTGGTGACATCCATTATTCTAACTGGTTATTTTAAAGCTTTTACTGTTTAACTTGTCATGTTGTTATACAGTCTCCCACTGAGCCTTTCATCTTCGAGGACAGAGGCGTGTCTCTATTCTTCGTGCAGATATTCCCTGTGGCACTGACTGTAGATCGCCAAGATTCCAAACTAATGACTTGTCTCGTTTTTTCCTATCAATCTTCTGGCTTAGCACAGACTAGAGAAGATTCTTTAGTAAGTCCTTCCCTCATAAAATTCGCTGTGCCTGGTAAGGTTTTGTGCAGAGCTGCTTTCCCATGTTATATAAGAATACAAGTTGAATATCCTTTATCCAAAAGGCTTGACTTGAGACGCTAGGTGTGGTGGTGCGCTCAGGAGGCAGAGGCAGGCAAATCTCTGAATTTGAGGCTAGTCTAGACTACATAGTGGAATTCTGTCTTTAATGAGGCTTGGATCAGGGCCTGCACAGGTCTAAACTAGATGGCGTCCCAGCACTAAGAGGGGAAGTGGACACAAGGCCCTGTCCCTAACTCAGAAGCTATTTTCAAGTGATAACCACTCAGGAATAATTAGTTCTTCAGTGGAATCCCACTAGTGTGCAAACCACATGTCTGGGCAGGCCCCATGCCCAGCACCAGACGGCCAACACAAAGTTAACTTAGTGGCATTTTTAGAGGACTTTTGTTTCCTAGTGATTTGTCTGGGCATTTTATATATATATATATTTTATAAGTCGTTTGCTTATGTATTGTGGTTTCTGACTTTGTGGTTTTGTAGGATTTCTCTGGGTGGGTGTGGGAGTGTGTGTATCTACATTCACCTCTCTCCTTTTCTGCTTGTTTGTTTTGTCCAATTCTGATCTGGTTGTATGTTTTTGTGGGGGGTTTGGTGGTGGTTTTGTGTGTGTGTGTATGTGTGTGTGTGTGTGTGTGTGTGTGTGTGTGTGTGTGTGTGTGAAATGAGAGAGAAAGAAAAGGTATGGATTAAAGAGGGGAGGATCTGAAAGAAGTTGAGGAAGGAGAAACCATGACCAGAATACATTATATGAAAAAAAATCTGTTCTCAATAAAAATTTAAATTATTTTTAAAGGCTTCGAACCAAAAATGTTTTGAATTTCAGATTTTCCCATGTACGTATCTCCTGAAGGAAATTTTACACAGTTAATTTTAGTAGGCCTGCTTTTTGACCACAGCCTGTCATATCAGGTCAGACATGGGACTTCCCACTAATGCTAACATGTACTACTCAAAGAGTTTTAGTCTTGGGGGCACTGGAATTTGGGGTTCAGGAAGCTCCTCCTATGTAATAATAGAGATTCCCTTACCCCATGCGCTGCTTGTCATGTGCTGTACAGTATCATGTTCTCACCCCATCCTGAGAGCAGCCTATAATACGGCCTCTGTCGTTACCCAGATTATCACTGTGTAGACAGTCAGTTCCCAAGGCCCTATCATCAACTCACACTAAGGTTAAACATCTGACTGGAGGCTCACGTTCTAACCCACAGGCCCAGCTAGGGTCTTCTGCCCTAAATCAGCCAGAATAGAGAGCCTGGATGCTGTAGGAATGGTCCAGCCCTGGCATCACTAGTGCTGACTATCAGGAGCAGGGCCAGGTCCCCCAGAGCTTTGACCTGAGTGCCTTTCCAGCCTCTGGAAGTCCACAGCCCTGCTGACCTTCTCCTGCCCTTCTGCTGAGCTGCCCTTGGAAGTGCCCACTTCCCCACACTCCCTCGAGTGATTAAAACAAACAAACAAACAAAAAAAAAAAAACCCTCATCTTGGAAAGAGCCTGGCCTGGGTCTGTGGCATTAGTTAACACTCCTGGGGTAGGAGGGCCATTGGAAACTCCATCAGATTCTATAAATACTAGCTCTTCCCCATATCAGATTAGCTGGAAAGTGGCCATCTTGCCTAGGCAATTGTTATTTCTTAAAAATATCTGATCAGTGTACAAAAATAGATGAACATCCATCTTTCCATTTTTAAAACCTTGCATAATACACAGTAAGTTCCACATCTGTCATTCCAGCAGCCTGTCACCAAGCCACAGGCAGATAGAACTGGTTCCCAGAGTAACCACAGGAGCATAAAGCTCTACGAAAAGCAAGTGCTAGCCAAGAGCCAGCTCTTCCCTGTTTCTAGGTAAAGTTCTAGTTAGAAATGAAGACCAGGGTTTAGGAGCCACTCCCTGGTATCATTAGCACACAGGAGACTTGCCTTTAGAGCTCAGAACATTACTGTCTCCTGACCTTGGCCCAAGGGATGGGAACTCTGCAAGAAGGCCAGGTCATCCCTAAAAATGAGTGCCCAGTGGTCCTGGATGGCCTGAACATAATCACTCAAATTCAACCCAATTTCTGTTTCTCAGCATTTCTGAATGATGATGTCTCCAGACCCTCACTCATCCTCTGTCCCTCCAACAGCATCCTGAATCACTGGACACCTCTTCCCTTTCTGCTTACACTCTGTGATTCTCATAGTCCCAGAGTCCAGACTCAGGGTCATTCCCTCCAATTCCAGTTCACCACCTGCCTGATTCATTCAGTCAGATTCCTGTTCTAGTGGTCGGAGGGGTTGGCACCCAGCTCCACTGACTCTGCCACATGGGGACAGCCAAGACCCACCATTGATTGCCTCACACATTAGCTTCCAGAAGCATCAGTGTGCCCCGGGCCTGGCCCAGCCTGCTCTGCCTGTCTTCCCATGTACTCTGGTGCAAGGCCCAACCAAGGGCTTTTTCCAGAACAGGCTCTCTTACCTCACAGCCAGCCTGATGTTCTAACCTCTCCCTTTAACTTTGCAGCACAGTCTCCAAGCAAAGAAAAAATGTCATCAGCTGTGTCACAGTCCATGATTCTCCCTACTCTGACTCCTCCAGCAACACCAGCCCCTACTCGATGCAGCAACGCACAGGGCACAACGGCACCAACACCTTGGACACCAAGGGGAGCCTGGAGAATCACTGCACCGGCAACCCCCGCACCATCATCGTGCCCCCACTGAAGACCCAAGCCAGTGAAGTGTTGGTAGAATGTGACAGCCTAGGGCCAGGTAACCTGGGCCCACGGCAGGCCCGTGGCGTTTCTCAGCTCTTCTCCTTTTCTGCTGTTAGAGATATTAGTACTAGTGAAACAGAACACACCTAATTATTTCAGGTCGTCTGAATTGGACACTTGATTCTGTTCAAGCAGCCACATGGGATTCTGTGTATATCATACATCATCATCATATTCTATGTAGGATATTTTCCTTTTGAAATTCTGAAAACACTGCTGACCTCTAAGTGGCTCTGCTTCTGTCATGGTAGATAAATAAACAATGGAAGCACCCCAGTTTCTTATCAACTGGTTTGGACATTCCTGACATCTTTCTAGGGTAGAGCAAGTATCTGGTAAGGAAGCACTTGATCTGACCTTGCCATGTGAGGGCCATGGACCCTTTATCAGGACTTTCCCTTGAGCACAGAGATCCAACCTAGCACATTTCTCAGCTTTACTTAAAGAACTAACATTGCATGAGGCTTGTCCTGAAATTGGCCCTGGCAGAAAGCCAGTGAACTTAGCTTTCGAAGTTAGGCAGTGGTTCACATGCTCTTCCTCAGCGGCAGCTCTTTAGTGTCTCCTTCACTCATGCTCGCACGCATGAATTGGGAGGCTATGCCAAAGAATCTGCAAGTCTGTTCTGCTACACGCTGTCATCCGCCACAGCAGGCCAGGTAGCATCTTCGTGATGTCAGAAAGAGACATGCTGTCAATCTTTGTCTAGACATGAGAGGCTATTATTCCTTGGTAGGGACCCTCTGTCACCTGACATGGCCACAGGAGATACCTGAGGGTTACCCTGTACGATAAGAATTTTTCTTTAGTGGTTACCAAGTTGCCAAGGTGCTGCCACTCGAGGTGCTGGGTGTGGTTAGATAAGAACTGCAGGCACTTCTCTAGTCCTGTGCAGCTGGCTTGCAATACTTTGCCAATATTCACTGGAAGCCTGTGATTGTGCCCTTTTTACACCAAGCCTCTCTGCCAGAAAGAAAATGGAAACAGGTTTAGGCTTCTTTCTCCCTTACCATCTGACTGGGGGTGACCCATGTGGGGTAGGTGTGCTCACAGGCCTCTTTGAAGCACTCTACCTGTGGCTTTAGGGGTACCCCAGCTACTCGCTTCAGAAAATAGGTTCAGTGACTACATCTGCCCTATACCCACCACTGTTCTTCATGTCCTAGCTGCCCACAGTCTGTGGAGTCCATGCTAGTTTCAAAGTCAGAATTCTCAGGGTGAGAAGCAGAGTGTGAGCCCACAGTGCCCTGGCTAAGAAATAACAGAAGGCTGCTGAACTGCTCAGTAAGGGGGTGTGCACATGGAATGAGCCCCACATGGACTAGCTCTAATATAACTCATCTTCAGAGAAACTACGTGTAGCTACTCTGATTACCACACAAAAGGACCGTAAGAGCACAGAGGTTCTCAGAGTGGCCATGGCCGTGCAGCTGGCCTCTCAGGCTCTGCGGCTACAGAGTGCCTATGCCTAAGCACATCTGTATGCACACACTGCATGAATGAGATCTGTGACCTCATGTGGGAAAAAATTCGTGGGGGGAGTCCTGCGATGGGGACAGAGTCGTGGGGGGCCGTCGGCAGGGATCTGGGTGGGTTTTCCACACTGCCAGCAGAGGGTTCCACGCAGCTGCCGCCGCCGCCGCCGCCGCCGCTGCTGCAGGTTGGCCAGCAGCTGCATTGGGAAGGTTCAGGGTTCCAAAGGCTAGGAACCTGGCGGCAGGCCCAGGAGACACGTGGAGTCCAGGAGTTTTCCAAAGCTTTTATTCATGGCATGGTGAATGGGTATAGATGGTTTGCGCTGCCCCCCCTAAAGCCAAGGGAGCCTGGCTTTTATAGCGAGGGGGTAAAGAGGAAGGGATAACTTAATTAGCTATGCCCCCCAGCCTTTAGATAACTCATTAATATTTTAATCTCTGGAGGTGGAGACCTGTTAATCATGTCCTCTACCTGTGCCCTATGTGACTGAAGGGTGCAGGTTAAATGGAGATTAGACCTCGTGTCAGGAGCCTGGGTTCTGGGGACATGGCCGAACACCCACAACCCAAGAACCAGGATACCCTTCCACAGCCCAACAACCTCATGGCCACAGAATCTGCATTGCTAGAGTGAAGGCCATTGCCACCTCATCTGCCTCAGTAAGAGAAATCACTACCTGAATCTCTTGACCCCTTCAGGACCTTCCTACATCCAGGCTTCTCCACTCTGACAGTTTGACCAGCTCTGACCCAGTCATCATGTCTTGTCACCACAATAATGTGATAGGTAGAACGCTGGGCTCTCTCTAACATTGTCACTTGGCAGACCCAAGCTGTAGATCCCTTGAACTGATTGATCTTCTTTTAACATAATCTCTACAGTTTCTAGGGTGCTGGACCAGAGCAGAGATCTGTTCATGATCTGACACCAAGCAGGGAGGAGCTCAATCCCAGCACACAAGCTCCTGGAGCCTGGAGAGAAAGGGAAGGAAGCCCTACTGACAGCCAAGACATGCTGCTTTCTGTCTGACCCCGTATCTAGTCCTCAGAGACCTAGGGTGTGGCTGAGCTTTGGGAATCTAACTGGCTTAGTCTAGGCACTGAGTCCTAATATAGTCTGCTCCACTGGCACCTGGGTGCCTCTGGAGTCCTGGGAAGTTCTATACACCAATTCCCAGGCACTTCCTGAGGGAGTTCAATGAAGTGAGTAAGTGGAAGAGGCCTTGGGTGCCAGTGCGCAGTTAGACATGGGGACCTCGTTCTGGGACCCACCATCTCCTTCCCAGCAAATCAATCTTCCTTTACTTGAGGTTGGAGTTTCTTGAGAGGTGGGATGTCCTGCTCTGTCTTCTTCTCCGAAGGTGTCCAGTTTCCCTTTGACCCGGTGTGTTTGCTGAAACTCTTCTCCCATTGTCAGGGCTTGCCTTAGGCTTCACAACCTGACTTCATAACCTTGGAATTTGTCAAAAAGTTGATCTATCCTAAGTCATTCAAAGGCTCCATCTTTTCTTATGGTTCCTTAATGTGTACTGCCATCTGTCCTAGGAATAAGATATAGACCTTATTTTAGTCAATTCCAGAAACTCAGTGAAGGAAATGAATCATTAGCTACATGACACAAATGTCCTTGGACTGGTGGTGATAAGGGGGCTTACTGCCTTCCTTAAAGCACATTCTGACACCTCTTGTGCAAAACCTTCGCCAGGCATGTTCTTAGACAGAGACTCACCACCACTTTCGTGCTCCTGTCTCGCAGCTGGCATTATATCCCTGGCTAGGCTGGCACCTGGGGCAGTGAGAGGCAGCTATCCTTCCACTCCAAACCAAAGCCATTTTCTTCTCAACTAATTCTTCTTTGCTTTTTCCCTTTTATGAAGTAGAATGACTATATTAACTGCAGCTTTTAAACCGTACAACACCAATAGTACAGTTCAGAGGCCTCTTGTGTCCCTCCAAGCATTTGAACCATAGGACACAGAGGAGGTGACTGAGACCTTCTCCCTCACATGTTTGCCCAGGCTCTTGTGCAAGTTCTAAAGACTGGGTGCCTGCCTATTGCTTGCCTATTATTGGCTCTTAGGTATTGTTCAGTAAAGAGACAGCGTAGCCAGGTCTAATGATCTATAATACCATTACAGAAGAAGCAGAGACAGGAGTTTTGCGAGTTTGAGGGCAGCTTGAGTTACATAATGAGACCATATAAAAAATAAAAGGGAAGGGGCTATGGCCTGCACATTTAGGTGTTCTATGCTGCAAGGCATCACTTGGACTTTAGTTGGGGGTAAAGGTCTCACCCCGCCCACCGGACAGTTAGGGCCTATCCTGACCAACCATTAGCATCTCTCTGTACCCTCTACTTCTGCCTCTTGCCTTTATGCTTTGAGATGCCTCCTAATTGCCACTCTCACCCATCTGCTTCCTGGGTGGTACATGTCACAGTGCCTGGCAGACAGCAGGCTCTAATAAAGCTCTGGGTTCCCTTGACCAGGTCCAGCCATCTGATGTGGGTATTGTCCTTCCTCAGTCTCTAGGCTGCGGTCTTCCCACCCAGCAGCAGCAGCTCCCAGAATGTGTTATAATGCAGATCCTTACGCCACCCTCAGCTATAGAGCTAGACTCATGGTGACCTCAGTGGACAGCAGCCTCCTGGCTGGACAGTCTCTACATTGTCAGTAACATAGGAAGAATGGTTATGTCAGGCCATTCCCTTTGAGAGTTAGTCTCATGCTGCCTGGGGTCGGGAGAGCTTCAGTGTTCTTGTAGCTTCTGCTGTTCAAACTGGTTGTGTGTTGGGTCCAACATGATCACATCTGATCCTCTTGGGTACTGGGAGGGAACCAGGCAGCCCTCCTTCCTTCCACACACCTTCCAGGTATTGCTGTAACACTTCCCCCAGAGGACCATGAGTGTGGGCTAGCGTAGGCCTGCACCTTTACCCTTGATTTTGTTTCCCCTATCTTCCTCATTTGTAGCTCAAATCCTCCATGCAGCCAAGGGCCAGAGCCCAGCTGCCTCTCTAGAGTCAAGATGAATGCCTGACTAGGTCTGGGGTTTAAGTGGTTTATGCCTGGACAGTCTTAGGAACGTGTCCTTCCTGGGAGGCTGCTGTTGGAGGGGGGGGGAGCACATCTTCAGACAGCCGAGGACATGCCACTGACTTATATGGCCTGTTCTTCCTCTCTCAGCGATCAATACCAGTCACCACTCGTCCTCCTTCAAGTCCAAGTCCTCTAGCACCGTGACCTCCACCAGTGGCCACTCTTCAGGGAGCTCCTCAGGAGCCATCGCCTACCGTCAGCAGCGGCCAGGCCCCCACTTCCAGCAGCAGCAGCCCCTCAATCTCAGCCAGGTAAACCCCGGCAGCCATAGCAGGCAGTGCCCTTCAGGGGCCTCACTGGCTTATTCCGACCCTAGACCAACCCTGGGAAAGATGTATCTCTTGTTCGAAGACAGCCAGCCCAAAGCAAAGTGACAGAGTACTTAGTATCATGGTGCCAGAACAGACCTGCTGATCAGAGGGTCCACATGGTGCTATGTCAGCCCAGCAAAAGGTGGACATGGTGTCATGCTATTGTCCTGACCCACCAGGCTATCCCTGAAGTTGCCTTGCTGCTGAGGGTCCTCACAGCCAGCAGCCCAGAGCCAAGGAAGGAGTACTCTGAGACTTGCACACATGCCCCAGAGATTTGGGGTCTTTATAGGAGAGAGGGCTTTTGTTTAGACTGTTTCTGGAAGACCCAATTCTAGAGTGAGATCTCCCATGATGTGGGAAGGCAGTCACTGAGAGCAAGGCTCTTCTCCACCTTCAGCCAAGTGTCCCGCCGGCTTTGCTCTGGGCTTGCTGAGTAGCACCCTATCCTGGTGACTGGCCAGAAAGACATTACTTTCTCAATCCAAACAAATCTTCATGCTCTCTGTTTTTGAAGGGAAGCATCTGTTGTCACTCCTGCTTCTCCTTCTGTCTTTCCTCCCCCTCCTCCCCCTAATGCTGTCCCTCTGCTGCTTTTCCTTCTCAGGCTCAGCAGCACATGACTGCGGACCGCACTGGAAGTCACCGTCGACAGCAGGCCTACATCACTCCCACCGTGGCGCAGGCTCCGTACGCCTTCCCGCACAGCAGCCCCAGCCACGGCACTGTGCACCCCCACCTGGCTGCGGCTGCCCACCTCCCCACCCAGCCTCACCTCTACACATATACAGCGCCCACAGCCCTCGGCTCCACCGGCACTGTAGCCCACCTGGTGGCATCCCAAGGCTCAGCACGCCACACCGTGCAGCACACTGCCTATCCGGCCAGCATCGTCCACCAGGTCCCTGTGAGCATGGGGCCCCGGGTCCTGCCCTCGCCCACCATCCACCCCAGTCAGTATCCGGCCCAGTTTGCCCACCAGACCTATATCAGCGCCTCGCCAGCCTCCACCGTCTACACTGGATACCCACTGAGTCCTGCCAAGGTCAACCAATACCCTTACATATAAACACTGGAGGAGGCCCACCAGGGAGGAGGGTGAGGAGGAGCTCCCAGACCGACCTGGGGAGCTGGGATTTTCTACTGCAGGTGCCGCACACAAACAATGCAAACGGGGCAGGGAGGGGGCAGTTGGGGCACAAATGAAACTTGAACTAGGAAGTGGGAGGACTTAGAGAGGAGAAGAGAACATTTTAAAAGGAGGGGTAAGGAGGGGAAATCTATGCTTTTTATTTAAAAAAAAAAAAAAAGGAAAAAAGAAAAAGAAAAATGTTAGTAACAAAAGAGGAAAAAAAGAAAAAAACCACAGCTCACAAACCCATTCTGCACCAAACTGGAGAGGAGAAGAGGGGCTACAGGAGACTCTGGAAGCAAGGGGCCCCAGTTTTTTGAAGAACTTTATGAACTTTTTAAAGATTATTTTCATATGGCAGCAAGTGACATTGAAGAATTTGCTGTCAGGGACACCTGATATGGAAATCCAATAGATTTTTAATTAATTGAACATAAAAATTAGGGATTTTCCCAGAACTCCAAAAGGGTCAACATCCCTTTCAAATGTCAGGCCATGGTCTGAAGAGGCTCATATTTGGGGGTTGGTCTGGGGTTGGCAAAACCCAATTCTGGCTTATTTGTCAGAAATAGGGAGTTGGCCAAACTGATGGAAGATCCCCCAGGAGAAGGGCGGGTTTCCTCTTTTGGAGCATTCTGGATAAATCCCTAAGCAATGTTGTTCCTCAGATGTCATTAATGATGTATGTTGCAATTTTTAATTTTTTTATTTTCTCAGATTTTTTTCTCTTTGAATCAACCCCTAGTTGTATAGCATAGGGCTAGTGGTTGTCCTGGACACCCTAGAAGAATGTAGCACTGTGCCCGTTTCCTACCTTGAGTTCAACTCCAGTGATACCAATAGACTATTCCTCAATATAATTGCACAGAGTGATTTAACATAGGCATGGAACCAGTGTGGTGGTCCAGGTGAGCGAGTGAGTGTGCGAGCACGTGTGGGTGTGACCGGGGCTGCCACCCTCCCCGTGTGTCCCTTGGCACCGCCGTCACAGCCCTTGCAGTCTTGATTTTACATCATTCCCTCCTAGTGCCTTAACGACTGACAGACAGAGACACGGCAAAGGGTTTACTTCCCACTGGTACTCCAAGAAACTGGTCGGGGCTGGTCAGATGATCTCAGCTCTTGTATAAGCTGTTATAGTATTTTACTTGGGTTTTTATGTTTTTGCATTGTTTTAATGTCATGTGGATTGTCTTTCTTGGGCTCTTTGTGAGCAGAAGGATTTCAGAGAAGCTCGTGTAAGGAAAAGGGGAGACTCTTTGATCTCAAAAGGGACGTGGGCACTGTGTGGTGAGGCACACTGGTGGCAGCTGGCTCTTTCGGTGAGTTTTACTTTGAGAGCAGAGATCCAGAGAGACTCCTCACCCTGCCCTAGCTTTGCCATGTGTGGCGCTAGGGAGTCTTAGGAGTGTCGGCTTTGCCAGGCAGCTGCCCTAGCCTCCAAGCCCAGCACCTCCTTCCTGGAGCCTTATGGGGAGAGGCAGGAGTCAGTACCTCCCTAGTCCCTCCCTCCTACAAGAAGCCTCTAGTCTCAGACGCACCCACATCTCTCTGCACCAGCTCAAGAGCTAGTGAGGCTTCTGGTCTCACCAGCTCTCTCCCCTACAGACCTCCACTGGTAAGTCTGCTGTCACTTCTGTCCTGAAATTAACCTAGCTCTCCCTAGACAGTTTGATCTCTGCCTTTGAGAGAGAGAGAGAACGAGCAGAGGGCTGGAGGGACACTAATGAGGTAGCCAGGGGTCCATTGCACTGAGAAAACACTGTCATGGACAATGGTGCCTCCAAAGAGATCTACTGAGAGCCTCTGTGCACCTTTGTTGCATTCTGGGTATTTTCTCCAGCTTTGAACTGTGGAGTGGATAGGAGTTCTCTGTTCCTACTGAGAAACTCTGAAGTCGTGGATGTTAGAAACCAATCAGGTCCAGGATGGGATGAATTGTGTGATCCTGATGTGAGTCCTGGCTGGCCCCTCATCCACATTGCTGGGTACAGAGAGGTCTCTGGTCAGCAGTCCAGCATCCTCCGGTCCCCTCCCTTTCCTCCTCTTTCGGCCCTGATCAGTCTACTGTGAAAGGCTCTCCTCATGATACCTGTTCTCCTTCAGTAACGAAGCTTACTTAGCTTTTAGCTGTGAAAAACTCTGGAAAGTTCCTCACCCATTAATTCTTTTAAATCAAGTCCCCAAGCTGGATGTGTGTCGGTGCACCTTGGACCAGAAAGAAGATATGCTAGATCTGGGCATGGTCTGACCCACTGCAGCCACGGGCAGTGGACTGAAGGACACCGACCTGTGGTAGGGAGCTTCACTTTTCTCATCCTGCTTAGAACGACGTTATTCCAAGACCAGCTCTGGCTGGAAGGGAGACAACAGGAAGTTGTCCATTCGGAGAGGAATAAGGAGCAAAGCCTTTGGAGCCCCTGAGCCAGAGGCTGCTAGAGCCCCACCAGCATGGATGTCTGTCACAGAGGTTTCCAGCAGCCAGAGGGTAGCATTTTCCATGGGACTGTCTCATACTAAGTCACCATACTAAATCTCAGCTGAGTGGTCCTGGGTTTGCCTGCTGTGTGGGCACCTGAAGGCCAGCACTCTCCAGCTGGTCCTCTAGGGGAGGACTGACCTTGCTCTTCATGTCTTCTTGTCTGCCTGTGTTGAAGTTTCTCACTCTTCCACGCATCCTTCCCTCTCTTCCAGATCAGGAATGAGTGTTCCTTGCTGCTCATAAAGTTAGTATTGTACTGGTTATTTGTGTTATCGCCGCTGTAATTATGATTTTCATCGCCTTGTTGCTATTTTAGTCAGGGTTTGAAGTATACATTTATTCCAAGTATCTTTGTGTTTTCTTCATAATATTTAAATTTATTTTATTCTAGCTGTGTGTATATGAGTAGACTGGAGGGACATATAAATTAGATGTCCGATTCTGTCAGA
Organism: Rhabdomys pumilio; assembly: GCA_030674055.1. NCBI lineage: Eukaryota > Metazoa > Chordata > Mammalia > Rodentia > Muridae > Rhabdomys > Rhabdomys pumilio. Next base: position 45,009,438 of record JANHMN010000016.1, on the reverse strand, counting down.
GGAAAAAAAAAAAAAGGAAAGGCCCAGGAATTAGGAAAAATTGTTTTTATCAACTCTGGCCTGCAAAGAGCTACAAGAAAGACCTGTCACAAAGCAGAGATGTGGATACCCTGGGCCTTCCTCTGCACGGCCCAGCTGTGGCACACCCGCACTGTCAGTGCGGTGTCTTTTGGACCCTGGCAGCTTCTCTCAGATTTTCTGTGCTCTCCTCCAGGTGTGAACGAACTACTGACCAGATTTTTAACCTGCCTCGCATCTGACATTTAGCATAAAAAAGCCCCTCCCTCTCTCAAAGCTTTCATAGACCCTTCCCCTTCACTATTTCCATTCATGTACTTGGAGTGTGGCTTATTTTTATCTCCCTCAGTACAGAGACTGTGATCCCACCTGAAGGCCGTTAGGTTCAGTGAGGGTGACGGGCAGCCAGTGCCGACTGTGAGATAGTTCCTCATCTACTTCTTCCCCGGGCTTATCCTCCCAGCACCCAGTTCTAGGGAGCTAAGTAAGGGAACGGGGAAGCCACAAAACAGTCTCACGGAAAGAACCCCTTCTAAATCATTAGCTGTGGCTGTGCTCTGCACTGTGCGGACTCGTGTGTAGACACAGCCCACTACCACTCAGAAACAACCAGGCCCCCAATGAAGAAAGGATTGAAACAGTAGCTTCCCCACACAGAAAACAGCCACCCCTCCCTTGATCTCAAGTCCCACATTCAGAGCTGATGCATCAGAAGTAACACAGAATCCCAGCTAATGAGCGTCCTCACCTAGGCTCCCCTTGAGATGCTCAGCACTGCATCCCTTTAGCAAGAAGAAAGGCTGCTGTCCTTAGGACTATCCTCTCAGTGGAAGGAGGGCCACTTAGTCCTTACTAGACCATGTATCCCTGGTGCATCCTCTGGGCCTTCTTTAATGAAGATAAACTGCTCAGCATGAGGAAGATGAGGTCAGCTCCAGGAAAGAGGTTTGTGGTACCTCGTGACCCTCAGGTCAGCAGACTCTGCTGCTGCTCGCTGGGTTCTTACTGGGCCCTGGCACCCATGTCTCTGTCAGTGCGCCAGGGTGATGTTTTAGGAAAGCAGATGAGCAGGCCAGTAGGCAAGGCTGGTGTTAGTGCCAGTTAGCCCTGTGAGGTGGATATGTGTGATGTGATTCAGAGGAAAAGGGGTGGGGTGGCCCAGTGTCCCCTGACTGTATTGAGTTTCTCCCCTTCCTGGTGACAAAGTTGTTTGCAGCTATAAAAGCCAGCCTGGCTTTGTTTTCTTTGTCTAAGGACTGGAACTGACCAACCAGTGTGGAGCAGGTCAGGAAGGGAGGTTAACACCGCAGACTGGACCTCTCTGGACTGGCTCTCAGGTGTTGCAAACACTCATTTTGAACAGTGTGTGGTGGAGGAGTGGGTTGGGTGATCAGGAGTGAGTGGAGTTTACGTTCTTGGAAACCAGAGTGAGGTGCCGAGGAGGCTTAGGGAAGTATTGCTGGTGGTTCACGATGATGATGGTGACTGGATCCCCACCCTATCCCTCCCTCCCGAAGGTTCTGGCTAAGGGAGGGTAGGATATGGGTGTGGCTCTTGCTGGCCTGCCAAGTAGCTGCTAGGACAGAAAACAGAAAGAAGATTGCTCTGTGCCCTCAGCTAGCAGACAGAATTCCATGAGACAAGCTCTCCTTTCATTGCCCAGCCTGAGACTACACATGCACACACATACACGCGCGCGCGCACACACACACACACAGAGCACACTCCAGCCCAGGGCCTCACAGGCTTTGCTCCTCATTCATGTTTTCTCCCTTCTTTGCTTTACAAATTTTCAGTGGAGAAGCCTAAAGATTAAGGAAGCCTGAGATGTCCTTACCAAATTGGAAAGGAAAGTAAAACTGTCCCTTTCTATAGCCAAAGAACCTTCTCAAAGAAGATGGACAGATGCATTCCCTGTTCCTTTCTGGGCAATAATGGCTTCAGTGACCTTCCATTTACCTTTCCTTTCTACTTGCTTTTTTTTTTTTTTTTTTAGTTGCATTTATTTCAAAACCACTCATCTTTAAAGAGGAATGGAATAGTGGCCCTAAATGCTGCTACTCCAGGGAACTGAGAGCCTCTGGTGCTCGTTTGTGATTGTCTAATGCTACTGCGTGAAGCTAGAAAACAAGCAAGCAACCTTCCCTGATGACCCCACACTGTATCCCAGGCTTAGGGTGTGTGTAGGACTGGCTGCGATGGCAGGCTCGGCCCACTTGCCTAGTCTCCACAAACAGACTCAGACAAGTCCGTCAAGCCACTAGAGAACCAAAGATGGCAAGATAAGGCTTACTTAATTGCAAAATGAACCTCATGAACTTTGGCACTAGGGCTCACTGTAGTAACTGCCTGAGGAAAGGTTTCCCGAGGCTTTGGGGTAACTCCTGAGAAGTAGCTCTAACCAGTCTCTTCCCTTCTGACTCAGAGCTGCCAGAAAAGAGATCCTGGAAGTTCTCCATCACAGAACCTCCATGCTTCCTGGCTTCTAAGCTGGAACCCTTCCCCATTCCCCAATCCTTTCAGGGTCCCTCATCTCAAACCCATACAGGAGAACATTATGCTGATTGTATCTTGCTGCACAATAGCAGTGTCCCTCGTGTAAGGACTCACTGACATTTGCTGAGTATTCACAGTATGCCAAGCCCTTTCTCAGTGTTCTCTCAGAGACCCATCCCTGGGAAGAAGTCAACACCCCCTATGTGACAGATGGAAAGGCTGGCCCTCTGAGAAAGTGGCATGTATGAAAGAGAAATAGGATGCATCTCAGAGCCTCCAAGTTCCTTATCCTGGTTTTGTTAATCAGGACTTTACTGATATGTTTTGTTTCCCTGTTTAACTGCAGTGCACAGCCTCCTGTCTCTAATGAGCCATTAGTGATGCTCCCATTCCCTGGGTGCCAAGCACTATGCTAAGAGTCACTGCTGAGCCCAGGCCACCAGCCATGCAGTTCCTGTACAGATGAGGCACCTGGCACCTGCCCAGGCCACCTAGCTAGAGAGAAGGGAAGTCAGGGCTTAACATTCTGTCTGCTTGGCTCTGGAGCTGAGCTCACAGACACAGCCTCAGCTGCCTCCCTTGTATAACAAGGACAGTCCTTTGTAAAATGCCATGCCCTGCCTGCCCTGTGTGACAGTGGACACCAGCAGGTATGTGCAAAGAGGGTTCCTGGATTGGATGCAAGTATAAGAGGCAGAGTTTGACTTGAAGTCTCTGGGGAGTTTCTCTGGATTCCTAGAATTCCTCTCGGTTTCTTTCTAGCGACTAGCTTTAGTCACCACACTGCTGCAGCTCTTGTGAGAGTGAAGGGAAAGTGTTCTTTCTTTTAAATAAATACTTAAATAAAGATTTTTTTTTCTTGCTTAGTTAATCCTAGAAAGGCAATACTAAAAGTATATATTTTTTCCAAAATGCTATTTTTTACTGTACTTGATAAATGTCATGACAGCTCTGATCTCTGTAATAGGCCTGCCCTTCAGCTCTGCACGGAACCAGAGGCCAGGTTCAAGCTAAATCTGTAAATCCATGTGGGTCTGTGTCCAGGAACTTTTTTTTCTATGAAGAAACAAACAAAAACAAAAAATAAAAACAAAAAAGGGGGAGGGAGATGAAGGCAAGTTGACTTTTGGGAAGAGGAACAAAATTGAGTTTTCTTGTGAGAGCTGCCCTTCTCAAAGAGAAGGACAGCAGCAAAACTGAGTAGAGCAGCCGCGGACGTGGGCGGCGCCTCAGGCTGGGCTCGGCGCTGTGCAGGAGGGTTCTGTTCACTTGAGAGATGACAAAATCTAGAAACGCTCTAGGGCTAGGCTTTAACGTCTCAGACTCTGTTTGGGTGGGTTTCTTGTTTCTCTTTTCTTTTAAAAATATCTTTACTGACTGGCTCCAGGCTTGTTTGCCTAAATTCTTAGGTCGTTTACACAAGTTCTAAATTCTTGTAGAACTTTAAATCCATTGGAAGCAAACCCAGCTAGTGTAGATCTGAGACCCTGGTTGGTGTCAGCAGGTGCTCTGGAACTGGGGCAGGGCACCTAACAATGTCTTCAGAAGGTTTAGTTATATTATCTTACACAAACTGTGACCCTAATGGCAATAATTACCTCAAATGTGGGCATTCGTCCTGGTTTAGCCTTTTTTGAAATCATGTAGCCAGCTTGATCTTGTGATTTAAAAAGACAATGAATTGTTCTCTGTGGGCTGAAAGTACGAATTAATGCGTACCCTGGTCACTGTTGCCTAAATGAATTCTGAGAATAGAATTCTCGTTACACCAGAAGTGGAACCAAGAAGAAATGATTGTGCATGTCCTAATCAATGTGCTGTTCAAGTGCATGGAGCATGTCTCACCGCCGTGACGTGCCCTTTGATTTCTCCATATCAAGTAAACTACACAATTGACTGTAGATACTCAAACATCTGGCTACATTTTTATAGTTAATGTATTTTCTAGTTTACATTCAACCTGGTACTTTTTAAAAAGAAAATGTTTATAACTGACATCTTCAACCACAGCGATTGACTGACTCCTGTGTCAGAGGCTGTGTCTCCCCAAGGCAGGCATGTTCCACTCATGTTGTTCCACAGCCTGATGCATGTGTTTCCCTTATTGTTGCTTCCCAGTGAACCTGAGAGAATGTGAAAGGAAGTCTAGAGGGAATGGGAAGGGGTGAGTCCTGGGCCATATGTACCAGTGCTTGGGAGGTGGTGAGACTGGTTCCCTGCTGTCAACTCTGTCTCCATGTGAATGCTCCCTTTGTGATTAGACCATTCACCTGGGTAGGTGATGCTGGCACTCAGCAGCTCTGCATGGCTGCTGTTTCTGGGTCCGCAGTGTACCTTGGTCAGCATTTTGTGAGGGAGAGCCATACCCCTGCGCCCACATTCACTGACTGGATTTTCCACACGTTGCTGTTTTTGTCAATTTTTTTTTCTTTAAAACAAAAACCATATAAAATTTAATTTACCCATTGCCTGGCTAAGATGTGAAACCCAGTTCAGAAGATGGCTTTGGAGCTGAAGGAGCTGGGATGGGCAATGCAGGATGGTCCTTGGAGACTGGGTCCACAGGGAATTTACAGTGATAGAAACAGGCTTCAGAGACAAGAGCGGGCTCCATTGCTAGGCAAGAGAAACAGGAAATGTCAATTTCCCGGACAGTTTCATAAGGTTTGGGTTGGGTTTTTATTGCGGTATTTTGTTTTGTTATGTCATGTCTTGTCTTTAAGACAGGTTCCCACCATGTAGCCCTGGCTGGTCTAGAACTCACAATGTGAACTGGGTCTTGTTTGGTTTTCTCTTGTGCCACACTGAACTGTGGAGGCCCTGTGGCAACCTGTGGTGACTCCCCACTGCCATGTTTGCTTTGCGCTCACAGCATGCTCTTGTGATCTGTTAGAATGTCCTTGTTCTTCTCACAGTTCTTAGTCTTATCCTAGGTGCGCACTCATGCGTGTGCGTGTGCGCATATCATTTACTTTGCACTAATAAACCAAATGAATTTTGTCTCATTGTCTTTGAAGCTAACAAGATGTTTTTAAAGTGAGAGATGTAGAAATGGGCTTGTCATTGTTATTTGAAAAGTAAATTCACTGTAAAGTAGCTTAAAAAAAGGGCTCTGCTGCAGTTCTCTTTAGTTCCCTCCCACCCGATTTCCAAATGGCTCTCCTGGCCCGGTGCCCACCTCTGACTCCATCACAGCTCCATGCTCAGCCTCTCAGGACTCTCAGAAAGCTCAGCACTGGGAGCCATGCCCCTGCCTCCCTGCCTGCCTGCCTGCCTGCCTGCCGGTCCATGGGTTTGCTCTTGCTGTCAGTACTCTGCTCAGGTTATGAGGAAGAACATGGAAGTTGAAAGTGTCTTGGCTGTGCCATCCTCTAGCTTTCTGTGACAGAGTGAGCACACACGCGTGTGTGCACGCGCGTGCACACACACACACACACATGCCCTTCAGAGCAGAGGTCCTGTTCATACTGCCTCCAAGTCTGTTGGCTTCCTGCCCTCCATATCCCTCTCTCTTGTGTTACTGCCCATTTAATGCTGGCTTTCTTCCATGGGTTACCTAGGGCACAATCATTTATAGCCCCCAAAGCACCCTTCACCCCTTTGTGTGTGTGTTTTAACCAAATGAAGTTGACAAGACAAGCGTATGTGGGCTGCAGGATTCCTAGTGTAGTAGAAGCGTTGTATAGATAGAGATGTTGATATATATGTTTGTGTATATATATATCAAGCCAAATTTCTGATAGAAAAGTATAGCTTTATGGATGAGAAGGAAAAGGAGCCCGATAGAGGTTGGAGCCAGCCTCAATGTGTCCAGTGATCGAGACATGCAGCTAAGGCCCCTGGACCCAGCCCTCGCCTCACCTCAGCAAAGCTGGGAGGCCGAGGGGACTCTGCTGCTCTCGCTGGGTCCCCAGCAGCAAAGGCATAGGAGAGTGAGGAGACATAGATCAGAAGGACTGGAATTCTTCATCCCATTTTGCTCTGACCACATGTTTTGAGCTGCAGCCTAATGTTATATCACATTTCCAAAAAGTGATACCGTGAAGATGGCAAGAGAGATCTGTCGCAATGCTTAGCTCTTGGCTGCCTGTGACTTCAGAATGCTCAGGACAGAAAGACACACTCCCCAAAACAATAATGTGGAGAAGGAGACCTGGCAGTACCCATCCCCCAGGCCAAGGAATGAGGTTCCTGCCCCCAGGTCATCTCACCTAGATCTTTCTCTACCAGGTCATCTCAGCTCAGTCTTGATAACCTCTCAAAAGCCCTGGCCCATTGTGTTCCTTCACTGTATGGTTTCTGTAATAAAGTGTTAATCCATGTTAATCTGTGGGAATTATCGCGTGCAACAGTATTTCTCGTGTACCTCTTTTTCCTCTGTGACGTGTCCCTCTTTTTTTTTTTTTTTTTTTTTTATAAATGTCTAATTTTTTTTTTTTTTTTAAGGACAAACCAGTGTGTCGTAGCCCTCTATGTAACCTGTTCCTTAGTCTCATTATAGGTGTGTTATAAGGATGGATATTTTACTTGGCTTTAGAATGTTTTTCAAGAGAATTAATTCTTAACTGATGAGGTCGTTGCTACTAAAAAGTGCTTGTTTTCATCATGATGTCGTGCGCTTCTAAATTAATCATCATTTTCGTTGTAGAAAAATGGAGTGAATTTATATTAGTCTTGGAAACTAATAGCATTGTAAATTTATGAGATGATTTTAACAGAAAAAATTATAGAAGAATATAGTTATTTTAATTGTACGATTACTAACTGTAGGTGAGGCGGGGTCCTGTTGTGATAAACTGTTAGAGCTTGTTACTCAGTTTCTTTTTGATCATTTTTTCGGTCTCTGAGGTGAAGCGAGTTATTAATTGAATCTGTAACTCACATATGCATATTGTATATGTGTAGCAATGTGATCACACTGTCTTGGAATTAAACTGTTTGGAATCACTGAACCTTGCGCAGCGGCTTCTTTATCCAGAGCCTCACCAGAGGGCGCCATTGCAAGTATCTGTTCCTTGTCTCCGAAAGGAGTCACAGCCCATCCTCACACTGAAAACGGAGCTGCCCACAGGCTGAAGTCACTGCCAGTCCTGTGCTAAGCCCCCTGGGTCCCCATTGCCTCTCAAGCCACCGTGACCCTCTCTGTGCCCACATTCCTTCCCTGAGACCCGAGGCACGGCTGTCCTGTGAGCTTGCACCATTCCTCCCAGGTCTACATTCTGCTCCTTCACCCTGAACAGACCCGTTGCCAGGGCCGCTGTCCACACTGGAGCCTCACCCCGGCCTGCCTCCACCTACCCTTCTTCCTCCAGCACACCCCACCTCAGAAAGCCCAGCAGATGCCACACCCTTCCGTCGTCCCAGCTCCTGGCTTCAGTGGTTATTGTTGTTTTGGTTTTGGCCAACATCTACAGAACTTGCCATTCCCCTTTCTCAGCCCATCAAACCCCATGGCATCTGGGCTTGAGAACTTGCCTCTTCCATGTAGTTCATATGCGAGCAGCCATTCATGATTTGTCCTTTTAGGCCTGGCTTATTTTAGAATAATGTTTTTAGGTCCGTTCATGTTATAGAGCGGACCAGAGTTTCCTTTTGCACACCGAGTAGTATTCCATAACAGGAGCATAGCACACGTTGCATGAACATCCGCCCTGCTTTCCCCTGTGGCTTTTTTAACAGCACTGTGAACTTTGACGAGCAAAATTCTCTTCAAACCCCTGCTTTTGATTCTTCTGATGGCTCTTACAGAGGTGAACTTGCTGGGTCACATGACACCTTAATGTTAACTTAAAGAACCATCATAATGTCCCTATGGTGACTCAGTATACAGCTGCCATGTTCTTGGCACGCTCATCCTGGTTTCTACCTTCAGTATCCTCCGGATCTTCTGCCTCCAGCTCGTACATGCTCCCTACTCATCCTAACCACTGGGCCTTAACTTCCCTCCTCTGTCTTCTCACCTCTGACCTCTGCAGCTGCACCCTTTGCTTCCAACAATACACCTTCTGTGGATCCACTCAGATAGAAGAGTACAGGTGTACAGAGGAGAAGGAAAAGGAGCCCATGGAGGTTGAAACCAGCCTGGCTGTGTCCAATGACGAGACACATCATGCTTCTTCACGCTCACCTGAGGCCCCAGGACCCCGCTCCTGAGATCTGTTGGAGCAGACCCCCAACCCTGGATCCTCCAGACAGACCCCTGACCCTGTAGACAACTGACCCAGCATACCACTGAGCCAACAGGCCCTAACTAGGAAGACTGTTAATACTGCATTCCCAGCCTCTTCAACTATGCAGACCAGTGACCTGTGACTTTAACTTGGTCCCCTGTACTCCAGACTCCTGGAACTGATAAGAAACATGCCCCCTTTTTGCTGCCTTACTTCCTTGGATTCCTGCTCTCCAGGGTAACCAGAGAAACCCCCCTACAGCTTCCTCAGCCCCAGCTCCTCTCCAACCCTGGGAGTCAGCCTCACCACTTCATTTCCTTCGATGTCCTGGCCACCTAGCTTGAAGCTGCAGCACCTGTGCTACCCAGCAGCAAACCAGTTTCCCCCTGTAGAAGCAGGTCAGTAGAGCCAAACTCTCCCCTCACCCCTGCACTGAGACCACCTCCCACCATTGATTGATTGATTGATGTGGGGGTACTTGGTCTTAAGCATGCTAATCTACTGCTATGTACATCCCCAACTCTTATTTCTTTGACTGTTAAGACAGAGTCTTGCTAATTTACTCAGTCTGGCTTCAAACTCTCCATGGAGCCCAACTTGGCCTCGAACTTGCCATTTCCTTAAATACTTGCCCCACTTAAACTCATAAAGAGATGCCCTATAGGTCTCTCCTATGGGGCGTTGCATCTGATGGCACTTCTAAAACAATGCTGGACTCCAAGTCACCATGTAGGACACTTGACACCCCTATGTGTCTTTTCTATTTCCCCCGTGGGGTATTGGGTCTTGTGGCAGGAGCTCTCTCAGAATCTCTACCCATGGGCCAGGACTGCTTATGAGGGAAATGCTTACTCTTAGAGGTGGAAGGCCAGAGGCGGAGGACTATGTAGGTGTCTGGAGCTAGCCCCTCTGAGTGGGAGAAAGACAGCCACATGTTTTAAGCTGCCATTGGCCACTGAGGCATGGACAGCAGGCTGTGTGGTTGGCCCAAATCAGGTTAACTCCGGGACCTGTTCTTTATCTCTATGACATCTGGAAAGTCCCCAGGCCCCTGGTGCCTCCATATATTACCTGGGAATAAAGTTAATGTGTGCAGATTGGCCAGACAGCTCCCCAAATCCTTCTCATTGTGTTGAGCCATTTTGAAAGTATTGTTTTGTTATTGCTATTGAGCCTATTTCAATTTAGAAATAGTTCCTGAAAGGGAGTTCCCTTTGCAATAGAAAAAAAAAAAATCTAAAAGAAGGACCACTGGGATGGTTCAGTAGTTTAAGGGCACCTGCTGCCAAGCCTGAGGACCTGGGTTTAATCTCAGACCCCACATGGTAAATGGGAGAACAGTTCTCACTGTCCTCTGACCTCTATAAGCCCAACAGGACACATGTGCTCTACACACACGCACTAAAATGCAATCATGGTTTTGAAACATATAAACTAAGATGTGTGGCATTGGCTTGGCAGATGAACAGAAAAATAAATTGATTTCAAGGCTGGAAAGATTATGGTCCAGGTGAGGCTCAAATAAGCCCACCAAGATGGAACACTAAAACTCAGCCAAATGACCTAAAGTTCTCAGAGGAGTGACCAGAAAATGCTATGGGGCGGGGGGCTGGCACTATTGCCTTGCAACAAGGTTTGGGGGGTTTGTTTTGTCGTTTTTTATTTTTATTTATTCTTCTCAGCAAGGCTTTTATAAGAGGTAAAATTAAGCAGGAATCAGCTGGACATGGAGTTGAATGCCTTTAATCTCAGCACTGCAGAGGCAGACAATCTCTCAAACACAAGGCCAGCCTGGGCTACATAGTAAGATCTGAGAGGAGGGGCAGGGGACTCAAGTCTATTTGAAAATAAGCAAAGGAAAATGAAATTCAAAATGTGAAGGAATGTGGAAGAAAGACGGCTCTACCAGGAAAAGAAGGCAGGCGCGACTCACAATTCCAGCATTCAGGATGCTAAGGCAGGATCACCAAGAGTTCAAGGCTGGCCTGGGCTACGTAAGACCATGGAGAGATGGTGCAGGGAGGAGAAAGAGGGAAGGAAGAGAGATTTTAAAAATGGTTTCAGCAGAAAAATTCAACTGAACAAATGAACTGGGCTCTACGGACATGTCAGGACTGCAGCCCAGCAGCCTGTGTGTATCATTGTCAGCTCTTGAAGACTGTACGATAGGTTAGCAGCAAAGCAAACACAGCCAATGAGGAGGACAAAAGAAAGACATTAGGCAGCCCTGAAAACCTGGAAAGGGACCTTGATGACGAGGCGCAAATGATCAAAAGCATATTGCATCTCTGAAGGGATAACATTGCCATGAGAACGTCACCCTGACACTATAGTTTAGGAATGTTTCCTGTTGTTGGTTTGTGCTCCCAGAACCCTCAGACAGCTTAATAGCAGACAACTATAGCCAAGCAGCCTACGTACTGACAGTAACAGAACAGACTCTCCAGAGGATAGAGGACCCATCAGCACAGCATGCCAAGGAGTGAAGACGACCTTCCCCAACCCAAGGGAAGAGAATCAGAGGCCACCAAGGAAATTCTTGGCCTAGCCTCCCCAGAATCTGGAGTTCACACCTCAGGGGGATGGATTTCAGAACTTCTGAAGGCCAGTGGATTGTCAATGGGCATCCATTTTGTAATTATTCTGCCTCTATCCTGTTTTACACTAAACAGGGGCATGGTAGCACATGGCCCTCTCTGAGTTCAAAGCTAGCCTATTCTACTGAGCGAGTTCCAGTACAGCAAGGGCTGTACAGAGAACCCCTGTTTGGAGGGGAAAAAAACCAACAACAACAACAAGACAGTATGGATGGTAGATGGTCAGATGGGGTTTAAGTCCAAAAGAGAGTTTAGGTTTCCCCTTCAGTGGGGCTATGGCAAGGGTAAAGAGAGCTGGAGAGATGGCTAGGTGGTTAAGAGCACTGGCTACTCTCCCAGAGGACCTGGGTTTGATTCTGTGTACCTACATAGTGGCTCACAAGTGTCTATAACTTCAGTCCCAGGCAATCTGATTCCCTTGTCTGGCCTCTGTGGGTACCTCTGCATGAAACTCACACAGACATGCAGGCATACACACAAGATAACTCCACCCAAGAGTAAGAACACATGGAAGCCACACACACCAGTGAGAAGACATTAGTAACCCCATCTGCCTCTGCTCGAATGGCATCTGAAGACCAAGCTTACCCTCTGCCAGGCAAACACTGGGAGGATCAAAACCAGTCATGAATGATAATGGCCCTCAGTTCAACATAATGAAAAAAAAAAAAAAAAAAAACACTTAGACGAGTCCTCAGGAACTTTTTTTCCCTCTATAATATTTTCACAGGATTCAAAGGCCTTTGATGAGGACAAGCTAGAAGATGAGGTCACATAGAGGCAGCGTCACAGAAAGCTGCCAGCCTTATGAACTAAAGGTATTGAGGAAGGAGGAGTGGTCTCTGGAAGCTAAAAGCATTTGCAGGAGACCTGAGCTCTCCTTTAAAGAGGACACTCTCCATATGACCTACTCGGTGTGTGGTTCTTAGGAAAGCCAAGTGAGGCACACGAGGGAGAACAAGACATACAGACCAGAGAGAGAGTCACCTGTGGACATAAAGAGGTCTTCTCCTGAGGCGGCCCCTCCTCAGTGATAAGCACAGACCACCCTCCACCTCCAAGCAAGCCAGCCAGGGCATACTGCAGCCTCACAAGTAGTTCCCCAAGCCCCGTGCCCCAACCTTAGGAGCACCCCCTAACCGTAAAGACTATCTACTCATCATTTAGACCGAGCTATCAACTGCCTTGCAGGCCATGAGGAAGATAAGAAAATGCCCCTGTCCCTCCCAAAGTCTTCCTCTAGTACCTTCCGTCACCCCAAAGCCCACCTGCCTGCACAGAGGCCTTGCCTGCTCTGCTAATTCTGAGGCCCAGGCTGGGTTTGGACCAGGAATTGCCTAAGGAAACTGAGCCTCCCAATTTTAAGTACACTCAACTCTGAAGGTCTCTCCCAAAAAAGAAACCATCAGCCAAGAGTGCAAGAAGTGGGGCTGGGGAAAAGGCTGAGGGTGAGCCGCCACAGCTTGGGCCTGGGGAAGAGCACTAGTCTGAAGCAGAATATCTGGTTTGGTGCTGCCCAGTCTGGCTGCCTGGCCACAGGGAGCATAGCACAGGAAACCAGCTCAGACCACTTGCATATGGAGTCCTGGTCTGGCTGGTGTGTAGCCTGTGAATGGAACACACTCTCTTTTCTGTCCCAGAGCCACTTAAGGAAGCTAGACATGTTTAGTGTTACCTGGTATTTCTTCCCTGCTAGGAACAGATAAGGGTGGGGTTTTTTTTTCTTAAATATTGGTGACTCAGGAGCCAGTGGTCCCAAGATAAACCTAAGGTTAGGAAAGCGTTTTAGTCTAGTAGCCTTAAAGCCTCAGGCAGTGGACTTTGAACTCTTTTAGATTATATTTATTTCTGAATTATGTACAGAAGTGCTGTACATCTGTGTACCCCATGGTGGTGCCTGCAAAGGCATGAGATCATGTCTTAGTCAATGTTCTATTGCTGTGGGGAGACACCATGACCAAGGCAACTCTTGTGAAGGGAAGCATTTAATTGGGGCTGGCTCACAGTTTCAGAGGTTTAGTCTGTCATCCTCATGGTGGGGAGCATGGTGGCACACAGGCAGACATGCTACATCTGGATCCGCAGCCAGCAGGAAGAGAGAGCCACTAGGCCTGACTTGGCCCCTTGAAACCTCAAAGCCCATTTCCAGTAATACACTTCTTCCAACAAGGCCACACCTCCTAATCCCTGTCAAGTAGAGCCACTCTCTAATGACCAGTCATTCAAATATATGACTCTTGGCGGGGGGGGGGGGGGGGGGGGGGGGGGGGGGGGGGTCTTTTTTAAAACCCCCCAAGCCCCCGGGGGGGGGGGGTTTGTTTTTCGTGGAGCAGACCGCTTGTGGGGGGGGGGCGGGACACCGGGCCCCCC
>JANHMN010000016.1:44956841-44983635 GCA_030674055.1 Rhabdomys pumilio | reverse complement strand
AGGTTTGGACTGTGGTGTGTAGATTTGGACTGTGGTGTGTAGGTTTGCTTGTGGTGTGCATCTTGTGTAACTTGCCATTTTAACCATGTCAAGCGCTCACTGAACAGCATTAAGCAGCCAGGCTCTCCCCACTATCTGCTTGCAAAACCTTCACCTCTGTAAGCAAAGGCTCCGCACCCACTAAACAGTAACTCCCCTGCCCGTGTCCTAGCCACCATTGCTCTGCTCTGTCCCTACCCATTTGCCTGTCCTGCTTATTTCATGAGTAGAATCTCACATTTCTACTTTGGTATCCGGCCCATTTCACTTGACAAGTTTACAAGACTCACCCATGCTGTGGCATGTAACAGAACCTCACTCCTTTTTTGGTTCATTATCTCATTATATGGTCTGTCCATTTGTGACAGTTAGCTTTAATGGTCAACATGACGTAGTCTAAGTCACCTGGGAAGAGCATTTCAGTGAGGGATTGTCTAGATCAGGTTGGGCATGTCTGTGGGGGAATTGCCTTGGCTGTGTTCATCACTGGGAGAACCACCGTTGCCCTGTGGGTGGCACTCTTTCCTGGTTTGGGCCCTGCTTCAATCATACAGGTGCAGACAAGTGTGTTGAGCAATAAGCATGCATGCATCTACTTCTCTCTGCCCTTGACTGTGTATGTGACCAGCTGTTTCAAGCTCTGGCCTTGAATTCCCTGCTATGATGCACTAGAGTCTAGCTGTGAGCTAAAATAGACCCCTTTCCCTAGGAGTTATGGCAGATTGTGCCTGTCTGTTTCTCTCTCTCTCTCTCTCTCTCTCTCTCTCTCTCTCTGTGTGTGTGTGTGTGTGTGTGTGTGTGTGTGTGTGTCGTTAGCAAGTGCAGGGGCCAGAAGACAGTGAGACAGTGAATAACATACATGGTGGACAAATCTGTTGGAGCCCTTGCTTCCAGTTCTTGGAGCGGACCGCCTAGGAGCAGAACTGCTACCTAGTACTTCTGTGTAACCCTTTGAGGAATCGTCAAACTGTTTGCCACAGTGATCATAACATTTTACATTTCTATCAGCAACACTATAGGAGTCCAGTCTCTTCACATGCCAGCACCTGCTATTTTTCCATTTTCTCATTATTGTCTAGTTATTGTTACTGTTATCTGTAACATGCTTGGAGGTATGAATGCCTCTTCTAAATTTTTTTGGTTTGGCATTTTCCACTGTCTTGACCATTAACTGTACAGATACTTTGGTGAACCTCGCATTGGTGCTTATGAATTAAGCATATGAATATTGGGAGGAAATTACATTCGATCCAAAGCAATTGTCTTGAAGATGTGGCATCTGGACCCTTCTGATCTGCTCTAGTCTGACTGGTCACCAGCTGCCACCCTGGCTGGGGTCTCCCTGAACCAGTGGCCTGGGAGTTTCTTTGCCCCAATCCTATGTTGGCTGTTGGTTGGTTCCTCCTCCTCTTCCTCCTCCTCCTCCTCCTCCTCCTTCTCCTTCTCCTTTTCCTTCTCCTCCTCCTCTTATTCCTCCTCCTCTTATTCCTCCTCCTTCTCTTCTTCTTCCTCCTCTCTTTCCTCCTCCTCTTCTTCCTCCTCCTCTCCTTCCTCCTCCTCTCCTTCCTCCTCTTCCATGCCTACTCTTTTGTAGTTTGCTTCTTCATCTTGATAAAGCATATATCTTAGTGCCTGCCCCCAGAGGAAGTACAGCAGGGGCAGAGAGGTGACTCGGTTGTGAAAGGTGTGAACTGTTCTTACAGAAGACTTGAATTCAGTTTCAGCACCCAAGTTAGGCAGCTCACAGCCACCAGTAACTCCAGATCCAGATCTAAGCCCCTCTTCTGGCCTCTGCAGGTACTGCCTGCACATGCTGTGTGGTGTGTATGTGTGTGTGTGCCATAACTCCAAACAAATTTTATTAATCCCCATGGTGAATAGTACCCTGGACTAAGTATTATAGATTGGAAATCATTTTTCAGAACTTTGAAAGTGTGTTGTCCAGCAAGCTGTCACAAGCACTTCTTTTGAAAGGCCTAGCTTTCGTCCTCACCATGAGACATTTTATTTCAACCTCTTAATTTGCTTCTATCCAAGAATTCCCTCTTGCATGTCACACAGTTGTTAGTCATAGATCATAGATATTTCTATCTACTCTAGCAGGCAACTGATAGATCCATTCAACCTGGACATTCATATCCTTCAGTGCCAGAAAGAAAAATTAATTGTATTATCCATTAATAATACAATTTCTTCTCTTTCATTCACCGATTTTCTTCTGAAAGTCAAAGTCTTCAAATGTTTGAGATCTCGGGATTGGTCTTCCTTTCTTTTTTTTCTGCTCCTCTTCTCCCTCCCCCTCCTCTTCTTCTCCCTCCTCCTCCTCCTCTTCTTCCCCCTCACCCTCTTCCTCTTCCTCCTCCTCCTCTTCTCCCTCCCCTCTTCTTCTTGTCTCTTTACCTCTTGGCTTTATTCCTGGGAAGATTTCTTCAACTCCATCCTCTCAACCTCCTACCAGGATTTTCTTTTCTGTAAGATAATTTAAGGCATCTGGGGTCTGCTCCAGCTGCCATGGCTGTCCTCTCTTAAAGCAACCTGTTCTTAGTTTTATGACGTAATGTTTTCTCTGAAGATACTACTGAGAGTTACTTGGGAGGTGGGGAGAATGTCCACTCCTCCCCACAGAGCCTGAGCTTCTTTCAAACCACTTATCCTGATTCCTGAAGGTGCAGGGAGGCTAAGGAGTTCACTAGAGCCTCTGAGTCCACGGTGGGAGCACAGCAGGAGCCAACACTAAGCTCCTCTGGGGCCTATGCTGGGTTCCTCTAGAGGCTTTCCCTGGGCTGTTCAGGGGTCTGTGCTGGGTTCCTCTACACTCTACACTGGATTATATCAGGATCCAACAGTCGTTTCCTCCAGGGGTCTATGCTTGCCTCATCCAGAAACCTACACTGGGCACCACCTATGGGGTCTGCACTAGGATCATCCAGGGAGCTACAAAGGATTCCGCTTGAAATCTATTCTGGGGTCCACCAGGGTTTACACCGTATTCCTCCTGGATTCTATGCTGGGACCCACTAAAGGCCTACAAGGCTTCTCCAAGGGTCTATACAAAGCTCCTCCAGGGATCTATACTCAATTCCATTAGGAGCCTATGTTGGGCTCCATCAGGAGTATACATTGGGTTTCTCCAGAAGACTATGCTGGGTTCCTCTCAGTGACTAAGTTACATCTCTCAGGAGGTCTATGCTGAGTTCTACTGGGGTCTACACTAGGTTCCTCCAGGGGAATACACTGAGTTCTTCCAGGGGTCTATGCTAGGGTTCTCCACTGGGGTTCTTCAGGGATCTATGCTGGAGTTTGCACTAGATTCCTTGAGGGGTCTACAATGGTTCCCTGTAGGGTCCAACCTGAGCTACAGCCAGAAACTCTACCCGTATCCGGTGGGTGGCTTCAGGCAGTGTGAGAGCAGAGGCTCCTGAAACCCAGAGCTCTGGCTCACTGCTTTGCTGTCCTCAGAGTAGCCGAAAAGCATATAAGATGTGAGCAGATTCTATGCAGATATGCCACTTGGACTCAAGCACTGGAGTATTCTTGGATCTTGGGGTCTGAAGGCTCCTGGTACTGGCGCCCTGTAGCGGCTGAGGGAGGAGATATGTCTCCAACATGGTGAGTTCTATGCACCACAACTATGACAACCAGCCTTGTATTAGAACTGTCCCAAGTTCCTTTGGGTTCCTGAAGTAGGACTCGGCCATTGCTTGGCACAGTTCAGACTGAAAATTGAAATACTACACTGAATACAGTATCCTCAGACAGCCTTACAATTCATGCGGATTACAGGAACTCAGTAGAAAAGGAGGGTACGTACATGTATGCCCACTGTCACCACAGCTGAAGAGCCTCCTCTCTCCTTCATGGGGATGCCTCCTCTCAATACTGCAGTATGGACAGAAGGACACCCTAGGACTCCTGACACCATTCACTGTCTGCCTCCTGGAGGCCTAGGGTAGGGAGTTGGAGTCAAGGTGGCGCCTTTTTTTCAAGACCTCATAACGAAGTGCTATCACCTGGGTGGCTTAAAAACTAAGGTGTCCTCTCGTAGTTATAAGAACTGGAAGTGCAAATACAGAGGTGTTAGCAGAACCGTGCTGCCATGACGCCTCAGGGAAGCCTAGCTTGAGACACCCTAGCCTCCTGTGCTTTGCTGAAAGCCTATGTATGGCTCATGACTTTATCCCTTCATCCTCATTCATTCTTAACATATGGCCTTCTAGGCTGTGTGTGGCTGTGTTTACCTAAGGATACCAGTTCATACTGGATCGGGGCCACTGATGCCATTCTGGCTTCCTTTTAACTAATCATGCCAGCCAGAGCTACGGTTCCACCCGAGGGCACATTCTGAGGTTCTAGGAGTTAGGTCTCACCAGAGCTCTTAGCCTGTGACGATAATTCAACTTTCCGCAAGCATCTAGCTGGACAATCACCCCACTGTGCAGTGGCCCATCTACTTAGGGTTCACAGGTGCAGGTTACCTGGGCTTCTAAATGCACTAGTATCAGAAAGAAGACTGGAAAACATTGGCTCTTCATACCAGATAGATCCCCCTCTACCCACGTCCTAAACAGCTGACGCCTAAACCATCTGGGACACAGCCTGCCCAACGTAATCCTGCCTATTTAAAAATACTCAGATGTGGAGCTTGGTAATTTTTTAAATTTTAGGTAGTTTTTGCCAAATGCATGAATGTGGTTTTGATCAGGAAGTTGTGGGTTTGTGCCTAATAAAAAAAAAAACTTTCAACATTAAAAATTCAGAATTGGTGACCACTGAGAAATCTATACAGCATGAGGTATGCAGAGTCACTCTGCCCCCCCCTCTTACCCAGAACACTGTGCCCCACTCTCAGTTCCAAAGCTAGAAATAGCCCTGTCTTGAATCACCTTCAGGGTTTTCAGACCCCAGCAGGGCACTCTGGGTCAGTTTTACCAGCCTTCAGTGAGTGGAAGGAACAAACTCACACAGCCTTCCCCAGGCCAACCTGTCTGGTATCTGTTTGCAGTGCTAACTGTCCACTGAGGATGGCCCTCTGGACCCCAGCCTTCTGACTGATGCTCTCCAGTCCCCTCAAGCTGTAAGGAGGGAGGGGCTGCCCCTCCAGCATGGCAGACTCCTCTGAGAGGACAGGAGAGGACAGCTGTGTGCTCAGAAAGTGCAACTAGAGCCTCTCCTGTTAGCCCCTCTGAGCCCAGTGTCCTTGGTCACACAGGAAGAGAGACAAGCTTTTCCTAGCTGAGGGCCTGGTAGCAAGTCCCTTGGCCGTTTCATGTGTTAGTGGTCAGCATGTCCTTGAGTGAGATATTTAACACCCTTACTCTCCACATCCTCTCCAGGGCTGATCCACTCACTAAGGGTGGAGAGGAGAGTCAAAGTGTAACCAAAGCCTACACCCTGCCCCATAGGTGGGTCTCAGCTGCATGGGGCAAGGATGAAGGGGCAGGTACCTCTGGGTGCTCAGTTATATCATTTCAGAAGCTTCCCCCACCTTCTGTCAAGATAGGGGCCAGACTGAGCAGAGGCTGCAAGCCCTCTGGGCCCCCAGGACCACCCACAGGGTATTATGAAGTGATCCGAAGTGAGAGCAGGAACAACCTCCAGGGCAACTTCAACTCAAAGGACTCCATCAGAGTAGCTGGTCCTCCCTGTTCCCTGGACTCCTCACCCAGGCTTTCGGGTTCTACGTTCAGGGAGCTGGGAAAGGAGCCACCACAACCGAACCTACACTCCAGACCGTTCTCTGATTAGCTCTGTGGGGTGGAAATCACGATGTGATTCGAAGATGAGAAAGCTGGGGCTGAAATAAGTGAAGTCTACCAGCTGGGAC
Source organism: Rhabdomys pumilio (assembly GCA_030674055.1). Taxonomy (NCBI): domain Eukaryota; kingdom Metazoa; phylum Chordata; class Mammalia; order Rodentia; family Muridae; genus Rhabdomys; species Rhabdomys pumilio. The sequence goes on along the minus strand of JANHMN010000016.1, from coordinate 44,977,772 downwards.
GGTAGCTCATGATTACCGTCTCCTCGATCTTCACCAAACTGACTCTACACCTGTCCTAGGATCTCTGTGAGGGCTGGATATGCCCAGGGCCTAAGATGGTGTCTTCACACCATAGAAAGAACAAGCCAGCTCAAAAGTCCCATTCGGTGGCAGCCTCTGGTGAGAACAAGTCCCAACCCCTGGGCTCTCCTCTTTGGATGGAGATAGGGCACCAACAGAACTGAAAAGTCAGCAGGCCAAGATGCCAAACACCCAAGAGCCACGGTGGTAGTGGTGGGTGTATGGGGTGCTCTTATGTGCACCAGAGACCAAAAGAGAAGCAATGGTGATATCATTAGGGACTGAGGCTAGTTCAGACGACACAGGGCTAGACTACAAGAAGATGCCAAGAGCCATGGTGTGCTGGACCACCACAGAGAGCTTCTTGCTTTCCTCCATCTCAGTGTGTGCCTTCTTCTTCAGCACATGGGCAGGATCAGTCAGCCACACTGGCAGCAGGAAGGACAACAGTCAATATATTCAGGGCCAGAGATAAAGGCAGAGCCAGCCAGCCACACTTTCCTGAAATAGCCCTACCCAGTGGGGTTAAGGGTAAGGTTAAGGAAGCTGACCCTTTCAAATACTTACCAAAGCATGAAGAAATACAGACTAGGAGAGAGAATGTCAGAAGAAATACTGTTGGTAGGAGGCAAGCCTAGGTCACAGGGAAAACCCAGCCACTAACCAGAAACACGCATCCCAGAAGGGTTGGTTGGCCTTTATCCCAGCCCTGCTTTTGATGGTCCTTTGTAAAGCCTTGCATCTGAGGAAACTGTCTTTACCTCCATGGTTCCTAACCACTATTGGGCTTCGTTAGAGTCTGCACAGCCTTCCACAGACAGTGCTTGGCCCTGACACACAGACTTCAGCCAAAGATCCTTCCGCTCTCGGCTCTGCTGCCCCATCACCTATCAGGGCACAGGTGACTTTGTCCCTTCCACCACCACCCACCTTTCTCACGGACCAGCCTTCTACAGCAGGTCCCCCACCCCCAACCCCTATGCAGATCTGCTGGCTTAACCCTTCAAAGGCTACTTCAAACAAACAGAACAACAACAAACTTCTGTAGCCTGGCGTGGGTGGTCCCTCAGATATCTCTCTAATAGTCTCTCTTTCCCTCCATCACTCTTTTCTCATGCCCTCATCAGCACCCAGCACCCTTAGGGTTCCGTTATCCACAAGGAACTGGCTAATTCCAGCCACCTCCTGTCCTTCCTTGACCTGGTACACCCTCTCCTGTCTGTTCCACGCCTCCGAAGGAGCACCTACTCTGAGATGCCCTCCTGTGACTCTGTCCCTAGTTAATGCTACCCAGTTCCTACTACGTGGGAGCATGAGAAGTCTCTAGAAGCCGACCCTCTCTGTGTCCACCAGACGCCAACCCAAGTTTCCTAAAAGAGCTTGTGAACTGAATGAAGTCTCTTCCCTCACTGTCTTCTAGATAGCCTGAGGTCACTCCCTGAGCCAGTATAACAAGAAGGAATCTGGTGGCATCCCGACAGCGTTAGGAAGGTCCTTTGGGGTTTTCTCTACATCAGGCCCATCACCAGCAGTGCGCCCCTCCCAAGGTGCAGGCACCACCTCAGGGAATCAAAGCTTTTACTTTTCTGAAGTACTAAATGTTTTCTCTACTAGAGATTCAGGCCGCCACGCAGGTGCTCGGACTCAACTAAGGTTTGGAGCATGAAACGTGCTCCAAGGTCAAAGAGGGATCTGGCAACAAAGATTTGTCAAAGCAATAACCAGAGGTGGTCCCCAGGGGCCCCTTCCCTCTCCCATAGTGACATCTGCCTGCCTCGATCCTCCAGATCGCCCCTGTGCAAGCTGTCAAGGTGAGTGACCACTTCCTGGGTCCTGAGTCGGGGGCCGGGGGATGGAAGGCTGCGCGCTTACCCTCCAAGGCCGCCTTCCAGCTGGTGCTGCCCTCGTAGCCCGACCCCGATCGCCTCAGCAGCCCCTCCGGGCCACGGGCCTCTGCCTCGGCTGGAGAGCGCGGCCTGGGCGCAGCGGGCGCGGGGCGAGCGGCGGGGGGCGGCGGGCGGGCGCGCGCGGGGGGCTCCCGGGCAGGCTCCATGCCGCGACGCGCGCGCGCTCCTGCACCCGGCAGCGGAGCCCGGCCCCACGCGCACTCGGCGCTGCGCGCGTCCCGCGGACCCCCCAGGCCGGCTCGGTGCTCCGGGGCCGCGGCGTCCGCAGGCCGGGGCTGAGCCCGGCTCCCCGCGCCGGAGACGCTCCGGTCCCCGCCGTGCGCGCCGCAGCCTGCGCGCCCGCCGAGCCCCGCGCAGGGGAGGAGCCGGGGCTGCGAGGGAGCCGCGACCGCGGGCGGGGTTGCGGGGAGAGAGGACAGCCCAGGTCACCAGCCCCGCCACCCGCTCCCGCGCAGCGCGAGGCCAGGACAGCTGCGAGCCAAGGCGCTCCTCAGTCTGCTTCTGAGCATCTTCTAAAGTGTGTGTGTGTGTGGGGGGGGGAAATGTCTTAGGCAAGGCCCTGGGAAGGCTGCTTCTGGGCTGCCCTGGAAGCAGAGAAGACGGATGGGGGGCTGGGACTTGCCCCCCAGATTCTCAGCAACTAAGAGAAACAGTCCAAAGGGACGGGGCCAAGCAGCTAGTTTCAGGGACTTTTTCTCCACATTTTTGGTTTCTGTGTGAATCTTTACATTTGCACATGGAAACCGGAGGTCTTCATTGGGTTTATTCATTCTCCACTTTTCAAACATAGGATCTCACTATCCAGCCCCAGAACTTGCTATGTAGACCTATGATGACTAGTAACCTGCCTCTGTCCGTCAAGTGCTGAGATTAAAGTCATACATCACCACACTTGATACCATCGGTGTTTTGTTTTGTTTTGTTTTTTGAGCCAGGTTCCCTCACTGAGCTGGGGTCCATCAGCTTACTTAAAGTGAGCTGGCCAACCTACTTCATGGATAGGTCTCTCTGCTTCATGGATAGGTCTCTCTGCCACCGCCAGCCCCACTGCTGGGTTTAGACTCTTGACACCAGCCCAACTTTTACATGGGCGCTGGGGATCTGACTTCCTTAGGATTACAATCATGTGTCATCACAACCTAGCTAAGCTGCAGGAACTTGTCAACCAGTAGCTGACACCCTTCCCAGGGAGCTGAGAATGGACTCAAGGAAGCCTAGGGCACAGCTCGGTATGGGAGCCCAAGCCAGTCATCCAGTTGCTTGATGACACAAAGCAGGAGAATTGAGGGTTCGAGGTCAGCCTGGGTGGGCTACATAGACTGAGGTCAAACTGAAAACTATAGGGAGGTCCTGTCTCAAGGAATAACCAATTGAAATGGCCAAGGGAACTTCGGAAGCAGCCATGGCAGGTATGTGGTAGACGTGGAGCGTGGAGCGGTGAGAATTCTCATCAGTCAGATACCTTCTAGGACTTTTCCTAACCTCTCCTCTGACCTCTAGGGATCTACCACAGCCTCAGCCTCCAGCATGGGCCATTCTCAGTGCACTCCCCCAACCCCCCCCCCCCCCCCCCGTGTGTGTGTGTGTGTGTGTGTGTGTGTGTGTGTGTGTACACACGCGCTTGTGGATGAGATGTGAGCTCTCAGCTACTGCCCCAGTACCATGCCTGCCTGCCTGCCTGCTGCCATGATGGCCCTGGAATTGTAAGATTCCTATAAACTCTTCCTTCTATACATTGTGTTGGTCATGGTGTGTCTTCACAGCAATAGAAAAGTAACTAAGATACCTAGTACTCAACAAAGCCCTGGGTTCTTTCCCTGACACCTTATTAACTGGATATTATTCAAAGTTATCTTTGATTACATAGTAAGTTCAAGGGCAGTCAGAGCTCAAGACCCTGTGTGGATGATAATGGTGGTGGTGGTGTTGATGATGGTGGTGATGGTGATGATGGTGGTGATGGTGATGAAGGTGGTGATGGTGGTGATGATGATGGTGGTGAAGGTGGTGGTGGTGATGGTGGTGCAGGAGTTGTGTTAGGAGGAGGTAGAGAGTGAATGTCAGGCACAGGAGCCATTGCCTCTTAAGCCTCCTGGATTAAGACAGGCCAGTTTGTCTACTTTAGCTCTGAGAACATTCTCTACCTCTCTATAGAAGCGCCTAAGTGGAATACCAACCTCAAAGCTTCAAACCTCATCATATTGGTACAAGAAGCACCAAAGACATTAGAGCAGGTTAGACCATGACCACAATTATAGGAAAGTTAACTTTGAAGTCAGGAGCAAGGCGGCTTTGGAGCAGACGGTCAACAAGAAAGCTCTTGCTGTGAATAGCTGAGTTAAACGTGACAAGGACCGAGTAGCTCGGCCATGGCAGGGCTGACTCAGGGGCGTTCCAGCCCTGACCTGCAGACTTCAGGGTCTGATCCAGGACAAGGCCCAACCTTTGGAGTCCTCCCAACTCCTAATGGATCCCTTCATCCCAATGCCTTTGGGGACCACGGCTCTAAAGCTGCTTGGTCTCAAATCGACTGCTCTGGGGTACCCACACTCAGTCAAGGGTTCAGACAAGGCCTCAGTCAGTGAGGGATTGCTGAGATCACAGAGGAGACCTTGCGATGGCCACAGCATCTGAGGCGATGCTCGTGAGACACAGAGTTCCTAAGCTGGCCTTCCTCTGGGATGTGGCTAAATGTGCACCAACTGGCCCCGCAGAGTGAGCATATGTGTGAGCCCCGCAGAGCGAGCATATGTGTGAATGCTGTGGGCCTCGGTTTGGCCCACAGAAGTCGTAGGCTGCTGAGCCTCTGCTGGCAAGAACCTCAGATGCAAGAATCCTGCACTGGACCCAAGAGCCTCCATGTTTACATCACATACTGCTAACCATGCTTATCAGAACTGAGGTGAGCGTGAGGAGCAGAGGTCTAAGTGGGCTGGCAAGATGGCGCAGCAGGTAGAGGCACTTGCTGCTAAAGCTGAGGACATGAGTTCATGTGGTGGGAGGAGAAAATCAACTCCAAGTCATCCTCTGATCTATACACACACGTATGCACGCGCACACACACACGCATGCACACACACATGCATGCACACACACGTGCATGCACATGTGCACACACATATACACACACGCACACACAGATGACTAGGTATATCTCCCAGCCCCACGCCTTCTTCCTCAGAGCAGGTTCTCGTTGCTCTCTATTCAGAGGCACGTTCCTGTGTCTAGAAGGCTCTGTGCCAGGTGTCCCTATGTTCCTTCAGTCTCCAAATATGACTGTCTCCTTCCACTGTTATGTAACTGTGAGTCCTGGCCCACAAACCTGGAGTTGGGGGCAGGGGAAGGCATTTTCTTGTCTTCTTTTTAAATCAACTGAAGTATAATTTTGGGTCACTGTCCCACTGGGATGGTAGGAAATTCCATTTCAACTTTTAAAACTCTTTTTCAGACTCCGCCTCTCCCAGCCGCCCAGCCCCTCGGCCATTCAGTTACACTTCCCTCAGTAATGGGCCCTGCAACCCTAAGAAGGCCCAGACCTCTTGACTTTCCCAGACAGAATGAATGCTCCTCCCCTCAGCAGAGACTCCAGGACCCTCCCCTTTCCACCCCAACACCTCTATAAATCCTTCAGAACTTTATATTGGTAGCACAGGTTAACCCTATTTCTTTCTGTACTTTCTTGTTCTCTGTCCCACCACATGCCTGTCAGCAAGGAGTTACGTGCCAAGCCCGCTAAAAGAGTTGCTTATAATTCACAAATCTGCAAAAGAAATGAATAGTGTTTATTTCGGCCCACTATCTTGCCACCAGCCTGGTTCATCTTTTCCCATGAGTATTGGACATTTCTGAAATACCTCTGTTAGCTGGACCATGGAAACGACAGATTTGTAAAAACCCAAGCCTCCAGAACAGACTGGATACTAGGAGTCAACTCAGGTTGCAGGGTGCTCGCCAAGAGGCAACTGCTCCGGTGGGGTCAATGTGCCCCAGTTTTCCAGAGGATGCGATGAGATGAGAAATGACTCCATTTCTGATGCTGGTGAATAATTCATATTTTTAATATACAATGTTATATGAAGAACAAGCAAGCAGATCGAGGCGGCCCTGTGCTGCCAGGTCACAATGTCTGATTGAAACAGCATACAAGGTCAAGGTGTGAGAGCCCTCCTGTAACACAAGTTGTCAGAAGTCTCAGGAAAAACGGTCACTGGATGAGATCCTGAGGAAGGAATGGCTTTTGGGAAAATGCTCAAGGAGGGGGGGCGGTCCATCAGGAGATGTGTCCACATTGGGTGAGGACTGTGCCAGTGTGAAGATTGCAGGGGTTTTCCCTTTGGACAGGGCTGAGGATGTCCTCCAATGCTGCCACCATCAGAAGCCAAGGGAATCACCTAGGAGACGCTATTCTACCACGTTGTTTCTTCCATGTTTCCGCAGAATACCAGGTCTTAGCTGTGGGCAGAAAGAGGCCCAGGAGCGACCCACATGTAACAAAATCTGAAGAAATCACTCATTGCTGTGCCCTGTAAGTTAAGTAGAGACATGGAGGGTGGTTATGATGTGGTCACGGATTGGCACAGTTCTATAGTCTCTGAATGACCACTCCTAACCAAATTCTCAGGGACTGGGGAGAACAGGAAGTTGGTAGTGACCCCCTGTGAACAGGTCACTTGGCCCCCAAAGGAGTCCCAACTCACAGGTCGTGAACTGCTGCCTCAGATAGCTGTGTTCTGAGATCCATCACATAGCAGGATGCCTATTGCAAATCACACACAATGAAGTTTGGATTTCAAAACTGCTGAGAGGAATAAGGAGATAGCTCGATGAATAAACCGTTGACTGTGTAAGCAAAAGGGCCGACTTTGGATCCCCACAACCCAAATAAACGCTAAGTGAGCTGTAATTCCAGCTTCAAAAGGCAGAGGAGATGAGGGGTCCCCAAAGCAAGCTAGCTAGCAAGAGTAGCCATAGCATGAAGCTCTGGGTTTGCCCGAGAAGTCCTGCCTCATTGAATATGGAGGAAGAACAATCAAGGATAATTCTAGACATCTCCTCAGATACACACATACATGCACATCACACATATGCACACAGAAATGAACGGGAAAACTGCTAAGGAGAGGAGGGCTGCAGATAGTTCACTTGGTAACGCACTGAGAACTCCTATTTAAAAGCTGAATGTTATGACAAGTGCCTGTAATCCCAGGACTGGGGAGGAGGAGCCAGGTGGATCCCCGGGGCTCCCTGGCCAGCCAGACTACCTACCTAGAGCGTTCCAGGCCAGAAAAAGGCTCTGTCTCAGGAAAAACGAAAGGGTGTGGCTCCTGAGGAACAGCACCCAAGGCTGTCCCCTGGCTCCCTTGCACTCAGACACACACATGCATGCATGCATGCATGCGCATACTAAAACATACGTTTTAAGTATTCTTGTCAAGTGTAATAAATAATCGGGGTCAGAGAGACGGCTCAGCAGTTAAGAGCACTGGATGCTCGTGCAGAGGACGCAGGTTCGATTCCCAACACCCACAAAGTGGCTCACAACCATTTATAATAGGATCTGATGCCCTCTTCTGGCATACAGGCATACATGTAGATAGAGCACACATGTATAAAATATATAAATAAATAATTTTAAAAGAAGAATAATTAAGGGACTTGATGTGCTAATTGGTTTGACTAAAATATTTCAAACTGTATACATATATATATCATAACCTTATTTGTACCACATGAACATATACAATTAATACTTTGTCTATTTATGATAACTGATTTGGACTCTCAGATTCTCACTGCCAAGTCCCTGTGAGTATAGGTGAATGACACAGTACTTGGAGCCACGGGTCCGCTGAGGTCCTCCTTTCTTGGTCAGGCACTGAAATAGAAAGTGCCTCCTTCTGTTGAGGAAATGCCTTCTCCAGTCAAGACTGGAGGGCTTGCCTCTGCCTTTTTAACCTCAGGAGGCCTTGTCTTTGTGGGGTTTTTGGCCCATAACACATCTTGCTGAAACAAGTCTCCCTAGCAACCACACCTTCATCTGGTTCTTCTGGGCCAGAGGCTTCCGACAACTTGAGTTTTCTCCACACGTTCCTTTTACCTCCCCTCTGTGCCAGGAGGTGATCCAACATCTTCATGCTCAGCCTGTCCTTGACAGACAGCCTCTTTGTGCAAACTCACAGGTGCACACACAGGAGTCATCCACAGCAGCAAGAACAGGGTTCTCATAAATGAGGCCAAGATGTTGTCCAGCCCCAGAGCTGGCTGTGCATGTGACCATGGGTGACCTGTCCTATGATGTGAGCCTGGGCTGACCGAGCTGCTGTGTGGATGCTTGTCAGGAGAGCTGAAGGCAGCAGACAACATTGCAATGACAATGCTTCCCTCAGTACACCAAGAGACTGTTCTTAGGCCGGAAGAGAGTCTACAGGGTAAAGGACACGGGAAGGGGAAAGGCTCACCAGGAAGGAGCAAGGCAGCCTGTCCTGTTACACTTGGTGTCCTAAGTGTATTATGCTCCTCTCTGATGAAAAACAGTTGCCAGGAGGTCAGCAAGCCCAGCCTTTGTGAGGCAGATGTCACTCTTTCATCTCAGGATCTCCCATCATTGGCACCAAGCAACCCCAAAGCCCATGTTGGTCGGGAGAATCTGTTTCCATTCCTGGAAATGTCATCCATTGGACAAGGCCTCAGCGCTCTAACCAATGACTGTCTAACAGTGACTTCTATTGTGGTCTCTGCTATAAGGTGACTGGATTCTAAGGATGGGTTAGAGAAGCCTATGTGAGGCAGGAGGTGCTTGCCTGGCATGCGGTAGCCCTGGGGTCCAGCCCTATAAACTGGACATGGAGGCACATACTTATCCATCTCTCAAGAGGTGGAGGCAAAAGGGTCACCCTCAGCTACACAGCACGTGTCAGACCAGCCTGAGCTACATGTGACTCTAGAAAATCAGGCAGAAGAGTGAGGGCAGAGAAGGCTGGGCTTAGGTCACACCCTAGCCTGGTCTCTCCCTAGACTTAGGTCACATCCCAGTCCTGTCTCTTGCTTCATTGGTATATTAGCCACTTTGCTCATCGTTCTGACCAAATACCTGACAAGAAACCACTTAAGGGAGGGGAAATGATTTGAGTTTGCCATTTAGGGTTAAACCACCATGGTTATGGAAGAGGTTCAGCAACATGGAGGCAGGAGCATGAGGAGGCTGGTCCCCATCTTGGAAGAGCAGGAAACAGAATCAGAGTATAACCCCTAAAACACACAACCCAGCAACCACGCCCTCCAGCCAGGTTCCTCCTCCTCCTAAAGGTTCCAGTCCCCCCAAAATAGTGTTCAAAGCTGATGACCAAGCGTGCAAACCCATGAGCCTGTGGGGAACACACTCAATACATAACAGGGTTTAGGTATCTATACTTTTTGTGACTTTTTTCCTTGTCTGTACAGATCATAACTCAGTTGATAAAAATGATAAAGTGTCTGCCTTGTATGCATGAGGATCTGAGTTTGAGCCCAGAACCCACATTTTCAAAACATTTAAAAACAAATGAAACACCTGGTGGGATGGGGTGCCCTTGTAATTTCAGCACAAGGGACCAAGGCTCACTGGCCAGCATGCCTAGCCTAACTGTCAAGTTCCGGCCAGTGAGAGGCTCCATTTCAAACACGGTTTAAATGGAGCTGGTGAGGGGCTCAGAGGTAAAAGCACTGGGCACCGAATCTAACAACTAAGAATCCCATCTTTACGGTGAGAGAAGAGAGCTGGCTTCCATAAAGTTATTCTCTGACCTCTACATACGTGTTGTGGCACATGCACACATGGACACATCACACACACAAATAAGAACATAACATATAGTAAAACACCGTCCATTTAAGTGTAAGTCTAAGTCTCTAATAGTAAAGCCATTTTTCCAGCCCCCAAAACTACCAGTAAAAATAAGTGATGGCTCCTGCAGAATGACCCAAAATTGTCCTCTAGCCTTCACAAGTATGTGTGTAGACATGCTGTGTACACACACACACACACACACACACACACACACACGCACACGCACACGCACACGCGCACGCGCACGCACACACGCACACACACACACACACACACACACACACGCACACAGCACATACCTTCTCCATTGTGTCATAAGTAGATGAGTTTATATATGATAAACATAGGAGATGTCCCATGTAGCATCTCCACAGCCCAAGTCCTGAACATTCTTCACCTTGTAAACTTCTGAACTTACTAAACAACTCCTGCCCCCCTATCCCAACCCCTGGTACCCACCACTGTATTTCTGTCTCTGTGAGTTTGACCAGTCTATGCCACTTCATGTAACCGGGCCCCAGACCTTTAGCACAATTGACTCCATGATGGAAGTGCCATTTGGGCTGTAAAAATCAGCACGTAAACAGCACCACCTGCCAATAATGAAAACAGAGACCTAATCCATCTAAGTCCATAGTTATGGGAAAGTCTGTAAACATGCTAACCTTCCTTTTTGGCTTCTGCTTCTGCCTAACTGTTCTTACGAACTGAGATATGTCAATTTGGACCATGGGTTTTGTGCTTTAAGTTTATCGTGAGAAAATGTCAGGGCTGCATTGGGATCCCGAGCACCCAGTGTAGTCACCAGCCAGCTAGTGAAGCTATATCTAAGCAGTCTTCTCTGGTGAATACCCCACAACACTGCACAGCCGTGTTTTATGGGTCTGGCTTACTTCATGAAGTTAGGATAATGTCCTCAGGTCTGCGCACAGTTAACAGGCATCAGAATGGCTCTTAGATTTGTTTCTTTGATCTTGTTGGAATTAGCAAGCAGAGCTCATCAACTTTGCCCATTTAGCCCTCGAATGCCCCTGGGTACATGTTAAACATAAATCCAGTGGAGGGCTCATCAGCTGATTCACTACACCATAGCACGAATCTCCTAGTTGCTGGCCAAGAATAGAAAGACTTTGTCTTGCTCTAAGTCGACTTGGCTCGTTCTGTATTTTAATTTCACTTGCAAACCTCACCCAGCCTATTCTTTATGCTACCATATGCTGTCCAGCTAGATACTTCTGGGGTTAGCACCAGAAAGGCAGACCCAGACCAGCTGAGGCAAAGAAAAAACACATTGGCACAAAGGAGAAACAATTGAATGTTGGGACACCCGCAGCCTGACTCAAGTCCATCCCTGAGATAAGCAGTGTACTATACCTCTCCATAGTCTGCCTTTGTCTTCTCCATGTTGGCTTTGTCCTCAGACTCCACACAGTGGAAGGTAGCTGTTGAACTTGTGTCTTCCCATGGGCAGAATCAGCCTAAAAAGAGTTCAGACAAACCCATGTTTGTTCAGCATGGCCCATCACACACTCCCTGTCTTGGTTATGGTTTCTATTGCCGAGAAAACTACCATGACCAAAAGCAACTTGGGGAGGGAAGAGCTTGTTTCACTTTACAGCTGTCAGGACACACATCCTCATCTGATTGGTCGCCCACGACCTTATTTGCGTACCCTCTCTGATTGGTCATTCTACCTAGACCTAATTAGCATAGGCCTATTTGCATAGTCCCCACCCAGGGAGGGGTTGCCGTGCAGGGATTGGCTAAGGCACCAATACCTCATTTGCATATACCCACTCGGGAGGGGTTTGCGCCAGAATCTGCTGACGTATGCACAGTAGACTTGTTTGCAAGTGGTGCAACAAGAAACCAGCGCCATCTTGTAATGCCAGATCGGGATCGGCGGGCTACAATTCATCATGCTTTCTTATACACCTCAGGCCCACCAGCCTAAGGATGGAACCACTTACCATGGGCTATGCCAACCAACATCACTCATTAATCAAGAAAAAACACTACCAACTTGCCTCCAGGTGAATTTTATGGAGGCATTTTTTCAGTTCAGAATCCCTCTTCTCAAATGATTCTAGCTGCTATCAAGTTGACATCAAACTAACCAACATACATCATCTCCTGTAACAGTAACTGAGGCTAAAGTATTGATGAGGCATCCAGTCCTAGAGTTGGGGTTAGGACCATCCCCATCGAGATTGTGGGATTGAAAGTGGGAAGAGCCTGGCCGTGGTGGCACACGACTGACTTTAGTCTCAGCAATTGGAAGGCAGAGGCGGGTGGATATAAGAGTTTGAGGCCAGCCTGGTCTACAGAGTGAGTTCTAGGACAGTCAAGGCTACACAGAGAAACCCTTTCAGAAGAAGAAGGAGGAGGAGGAGGAGGAGGAGGAGGAGGAGGAGGAGGAGGAGGAGGAGGAGGAGGAGGAGGAGGAAGAAGAAGAAGAAGAAGAAGAAAAAGAAGAAAAAGAAGAAGAAGAAAAGAAAGAAAGAAAGAGAAAAGGGAAAAGAAGAAGAAAGTGGGAAGAAACAGTTCCCAAAGAAAATCCAGGCTACTGCACACAGGGACAGGGTACAGGTCAGTCCTATCCTACCATGGGTAAGAATCAATTCCAATTCAATCCCCAGCAAAACGGGAAAAAAAGAGTGTGTGTGTGTGTGTGTGTGTGTGAGAGAGAGAGAGAGAGAGAGAGAGAGAGAGAGAGAGAGAGAGAGAGAAAGAGAGAGGAAGAGGAGGAAGAAGAAAGAAGAGGAGAGGGGAGAGTGGGGGAGGGCAGGAAAGAGCAGAGGAGGGGAGGGAGGAGGAAGAAAACTTGGTCAGCTGAGTTACTCTCCTAAGAAGGGAAAGACACGGAACAACAATGGCACTGGGGCTGGGATGGGACACTGGTTGCTTTTGTAGAGGACCCGGGCTCAGTTCCCAGCACCTACAAGATGGCTCACAAATGTCTACAGCGGAAGTTCAAGGGGATCCCATGCCTTCTTTTTGACCTGCACAAGCATCGGACATACACAAAACACCATACACATAAAATAAATTAATTAAAAAACTATCAGTAAGAGAAAAAGAGGGAGAAGAAAAGGTAACTATCCTGGAGCCCAGTCTGCAGGGGAGCTATCTTTAGCATTTCCTGAGGGACAATTTGCAGTCCAGAAAAGCTGGTTCTTGCAAAGAGATTGACTCTTGGGTGGAAATGATGCTCTCAGTAATGACCTGCCAAAAACCGCTGCCTCATGCATTAGCCTCCCCCAGAGGGTAACAGGAACCTGCAAGGGACAGGAAGCTCAGCTCACACCAGCTGAGGAAAAACCCCAAACCTGATATGCTAAGTATTTTTAACAACAGGAATAAATACAGGTTTTCTTATTACAAAGCAGATACGTAGATAGGCTGTTTCGGTAAATAATACATATGTTATTTAAGTCAATTTTCTTTCTGATTTAATATACTGTAGATGTGCTTTTAAGAACTTTACTGATGGTTGGGCTGGGGTGTAGATCTGTTGGTAGAATGGTTGCCTCGCACACACTAAGCACTGGGTTTGGTCCTCGGTGCTTCAAGGGCACAGTGGGACACTTGTAATCCCAACACTCCAGACAGGCAGGAGGAGTGCGGATTTAAAACCATCCTTGATTGCACAGCCTGCACTACCTAAGACTCTGTCTCCAAAAGTAAATGAATAGGATTTTTTTTAACTAAAAAATTAAGATTATTTGATGCTTTCTGTAACCGTCTGAATTCCTTATATAAAATAATCTGGAGTTACCATAACTGTGATTATGTCATCCTTCTCCTATTGACACATATATAAAGTCCCAAAAAAGTAAAAGCATTTAAATTAAAAAGGAGAAAGAACTGGACCCAGGAGACACCTTACAACCATCTCCTCCCAACAGCCAGTCAGATTAGTGCCCACCGTCACTACAGCCCATTGTTAAAGCTCGAGTACTTAATTTACCTAATGTTAATTACTGTTTAATTATGCAAAATATAGTCCCACCAGGCCTGGTTATGGGAGAGACTGCCATGGCCTAGCATTGCTTTCACTCTCTTGAGGACCCAAGTTTGGAAAAGTCCCTTGTCCCCAGGCACCACAAGGCTGTCTGAAACACACTCTGCTTTCCCTTTGCACACGGCCACCCTCTAGTGACAAGAAGGGAGTACTGGCTGCATTCTGATGAGCTAGAGAAGACGGACACCTCTTACCTGGATGGAACTTTGTGGTTTATGCACACAGCTTTATGGTGGGGAGTAAGCCAGCTGGTAGGCCCTGCTAAGGAGCGTGGTTGAAGACCCTGCTCTCCTTGACAACTCAAAGCCTGAAACTATTGCAATGAAGCTTTCTGGTGACTGTCCTCCTGGTGACTGCCCTACTGAGGATTGCCCAGAGGGCCCACATTTACCATATTATGTCTGGAAGAACCTTGACAGAGGACCACAATACCCCCTCCGGGCTGCAGGCAGCATCGGGCTCCTACCCTCCCTGAGCCAAGGCCTATTATAGACTGAAGATTCTTGGTCCCTAAAACTGCTTTCGACAGTCACCTCATCCAGCACCCCCTCTTGTCCCAAGCAAACACAGACCTAAAGAGCAAGCCCCTTGGCGCCCACCCCAAACAGCAGGACCAGAATCCTGGCTCCTTAGATCCACTGAGAAAGATCTTTATCTGTGTCTCTTGCAGCTGCCTTTCTTGCACAATGGGACTCTTTTACCCACACGTGGTGAGCATATCAACAGAAGCCAGTCGGATGCCAGCTGTGAACAGCCCCTAACCAAAACTGCCTCATAAGGCCGCACAGGCTGCTCCCTGCACGAGGCTCCTGGCCCAGATCATAGAGGTCCGGAATTCAGCCCTGACCTGATAACAAAGCTAGGCTTGCTGGTGAGGGGCTATGCCAAGAGGGTTGTTTTGTTTTTGTTTGTTGGGGGGCTGCACGCACGCACACGCATGCACGCAGGAAGGTGCATGTCAAGGACTTTTTTTTTTTCCAGTTTTCACAAGGGCACAGACACATACCCTTGACTGCTACAATTTAAATGTGAAATGTCGCTTCAGCCTAGGCTTCTTAGCCCCTGTCTTCCCCTATGTAGAAATTTCTCCAGTGTGCCCAGGACACTAGCTGGATAGGGCTTACTTTGTCCAGATTCTGTGTTGCCCACTAGGGACACTTCTGGGGACTAAGGTCGGCTTTCCTGTGGAAGGCTGGTATTGATGTGTGTTTACCACACTCTCTGTCTTGTTTCCTCAAGCCCATCCCAACAGCCAAGCTCATTTCCCTTGTTCTCAGAACACCTCCAGACTGGAATACCATTCCAGCCTCTGCATTCAAGCGCTACTGCTATAGTAGGTGTCTCTGGGAGGTCACAATAGCCATGTAAGACCCTCCTGTCTAAGGGGCTGGAGAGCCAGCTCAGTCATTAAGAGCACTTACTGCTCTTCTGGAAGACACAGGGTTTGGTTGACAACACTCACATGGCAGCTCATTACTTTAACGCTAGTTTAGCGGTTCTCAATCTGAGTCATGACCCCTTTAGGGGATGAAATGACCCTTTCACAGGGATTGTCTAGGACAATAGGAAATATCATATATCTACAACAGTAGCAAAATTACAGTTATGAAGTAGCAATGAAAATAATTTATGGGGTTCACCACACACAACGTGAGGAGCTACATTAAAGGGTCACATCGTTTTGAAGGCTGAAAACCACTGCCTTAGCTCTAGAGGACCTGATGCCCTCTTCTAGTCTCTTGAGGCACTGCATACACATGTGCTGAGTAAGTTTCCTCTGAGATTGAAACATTCCATCCTTCAGGGAAATTCTTTAAGCAGGAAGGTAAATAACACAAGCACCTTCAGGAAGTCCCTAAAACTGAGCAGATTCACTAGGTACAGTTTTCACAAGGGCACAGACATGTGCCCTTGACTGCTATAATTTAAATGTGATATGTCACTTCAGCCTAGGCTTCTTAGCCCCTGTCTTCCCCTATGTAGAAATTTCTCCAGCGTGCCCAAGACACTAGCTGGATAGGGCTTATTTTGTCCAGGTTTTGTGTTGCCCATTAGGGACACTTCTGGGGATACTTCTCTGCCAGAGTAAGCAATAAAAGCTGAGAATATCTCTCAGAGGAGAGGCAGAGCTGAGGTGCAAGTCAAACTATAAAAAAGACTCTGAGACCAGAGTGAGTGGCCTGGAAGAAGCAGAAAGCAGTCCAGCTGCCTGGAAGGGGTTTAGACCAGAACCACTTGGGAAGGGCAGTCTCCAATCTTTTGGCCCGCCTGCAGGCTGTACAGTGTGTTCCAGGTTCCCAGGACACCCAGGGCTACATAGAGAAACACTGTCCTGAAAAAATAAGACTGGAAGGAAAGAAGGAGATAGTAAATTCAACTAACCAAGTTAATCTGCAAAGCTGCCCCCTAAGGTGAGAGTTGCATTTAAAAATGAGTGGATCCCCAGACTTGCATCTGAATCACTTGGGAATTCTCCACTCTCAGCTCTCACTTGAAAACTAAGCAGACGAATGCCCAAACACACATCCACCAGAACAAAGGGCTGTTCGCACAGATGAGAGGGACTCTGCATGGACTCTCCTCTCTGTGCAGGAAGCTTCCTTAGTAAAAGAACCAAGATTAGACAGAAATCAAGGCAGATGAGAATCTAGCCTGCTCCCAAAAGCACAGAAGAGCAGAGAGCTGTAGGCCCTTTAGGCAGGATCTAGGCAGAGGGGCAGCAAGTCACACATGGCTTTCAGTGATGAGTCTTCACCGCAGATGAAAGGATCCAGCAATCCTAGTCCAAATGGGGTGAGGGAAGGGTGGCCAGGAGCCATTAGGGGGCAGACAACTATGGGCCAGGCTTCAGGGAGTGGCTAGGGACTTCAGAAAGGACCTAGGTTTAGAAGAGGGGCCTAGAATCTGGGCCTAGGCCCGGGAGAGCCCCACAATAGGAATCAGTCACTTATACACCCTTGCTGGAGGGCCCAGGGACTCCCAGGCTGGCTCCAACTCATGTTGCCTCAGGGTCTTGGTAGCAGGTGGTCTGCAGCAGACAAGGGTGCTCCAAGCTTGAGGGACTGGACTACTTGTATCTCCATCTTGGCAAATACTGGAAAGGCATATGGAACTCTTGTACTAAAGATACTTTGCATATCCCACCTTCCCTTCATGGCCAACACTAGTTTCCCTAAGAGGACTGCTTTCTGATTTTCCTCCAGAATCTGTGATCACTCTACTTTGTCTTAAACCACAATTATCTAGCTGTCAACATATTTGATTAGACTATTGTTTTCAGCCATTGTCATGACTTTCTCATGGCACAACCTATGCCTGTCTATTAGACCTTTGGAAGGTAATTTGAGGTGGGAAAGCCCCTCTGCCCAAAGACTCCCAAGGCTATCGAGTCTCATCCCAAATGCTTGATGTATTCATGAGAGGACTAGAATCCCCATCCTTGGGTGTCCCCTTCCTAGGTGCTCCAAAATGCCCCTGGGATCAGTGTCTCCTCCCTCAGACTGCCAGTCTGTCAGGAAAAGCTTTCTATAACCTGCTCTGTGAGGAAGGAGCTGCTTTGCCTCCTCATGGCCCCTGGTTGGACTGAACCGTTTTGATCCCCATCTGTCTTTTGGACCTACCTGCCCCATCTAGATCTTTCTAAGCATTGAACCTCAGATCCAGAAAGATCAGCTGAGACCTGGGATGGTAACTCCTGGTACAAGAAAGCTTACCACAAATGCTACGTACGAGTCAGTTGTCCACTCATGACTATCAGTTATGACCCCACCTCCCAGGAGACTGGGAACCCAACGGGTGGCTTGCTTAGTCAGCTTTCTGGTACTATGACAAAATATGAGGGGAAAATCAGCGTAAAGATATTAAGATTAAGTGGAGAGCTTGGGACAGTGGAAAAAATAAATAAGAAGGGGCTTCCCACTGCGGCATGAGATATAAGCCAGCCACAATAAGAGAGGGGAAGGAATCTGAGAAAACAACAACATAGCCAGACTTGGCAGGCTCTGGTGAGCACCCACAAAGCCACTCATTGAGAGGCACAACAAGGTATTGTCGCCCTTTCCCTAATAGACCTTTCTACTTAGCTTCCACTAGGGATCACCTGGGATAGTGACCACCAAAGGAGGGGAATCGATGGATCAAGAGTTGTAAGCCAAACACTAGAGAGAGGTGCCCAGTGCATGCCCCACTATGGGGAGCGATCTTTTTGCTTTTGCATGCTCACCCACTGAAAACAAACCTTGAGTAGTTGCTAGTCTGACCTACCTGTGCCCTGGTGTGAGTTTTTCTCATTTGGAGCATGAGACCTGCATCCGCTGCTATCAGAAGGATTTGGGAGAGATCTCCCCACCCATAGCAGAGGACAATGCTACAGGTTTTGTCCAAGACTATCTGGGTCCCGGGCTTTAGGCACGAGGCAGAATGTCATGGTGAGAGAGGGCTGTGCCTGAACTTGCTGCTCATCTTATGACAACTGGGGTGGGGAGGGACAGAGCCAAAGAGTACCCTTCAAAAGGTAGTCCAGTGGCCTGTTTCTTCCAGCCAGGCCCATCTCCTAAAAGCCCATTCAGTTTTGATTAACCCATTGATAAGGCTAACGCTCTAGGGCTCCAATCCCCATTCAACAGCATCTGAAAACCAGGCTTTAACCCATGCACTTTCTTGAAGGCCACTTCATATCCCAACCATAACTGGAGTGTGGCTTCCAATAGGGTAATGTGTGTTCCAGCATGCAGATGACTCAGGGAGGCGTCTCCTTTTGTGTGTGCCTCTTCTCCAGGTCTGCAGCAAGCTTCCATGCATGCAGCAGGAATGTCTGAAGCACGGTTGTTTTCTCAAGCCTGTGGCTGCCACATTAGCACCACAGATGGGAGCCTTTTTTGGGGCCTCTACCAGGGACTCGTTCATCTCTACAAGACCCTGCCCAGCTACAGGTGGGTCCCTTACTAAATGATAACTGTTTTATGGCTCCCAACAGAACAAACACCCCTGAGAGTTGCAAGAGGTAAGCACAGGAAACATGTGCCTGAGGAAACTGAGGGGTCTGCTGAGGGGCTGGCCAGGACCTGCAGAAACCAGATCAGCCAGCATGGGGATGATGTGCCTGAGAATCAAGAAAGCCAGGTGCTGGCCTCTGCTTGGCACCTGGTGAGAGCCAGTTGCTGCACCTGGTGGAGCGTATCCCACGATAAGAAAGGAAAGCATGCCAGAGATCGCTTGATTTTTATAACAGAGCCACTCCAGGGAGAAGCCATTAATTCATGAGCGAATTTAAAGATGTATTTATTTTATGTATAGGAGTACACTGTAGTAGTCTGGTGTCTTCAGACACCAGAATAGGGCATCGGATCTCATTATAAATGGTTATGAGCCACCATGTACGAGGTGGGAATTGAACTCAGGACCTCTAGAAGAGCAGTCGGTATTCTTGACCGCTGAGCCATCTCTCTCCAGCTCCCTCATGAGCAGACTTAAATTACATTTTTTTAAAATTTTTTTTACATGTACACATGCTTTGCTTGTATATATTTAAGTGTTCCGTGTACATACCTGGTACCTGAGGAGGTCAGAAAAGAATGTCAGATCTCTTGGTACTGGAGTTATAGATGGTTGTGAGCCACCGTGTGGATGCTGGGGATCAAGCCTGGATCCACTGCAAGAGCAACAAGTACTCTTAACCTCTAAGCCACCTCCCTAGCCCTGGTGAGTGGATTTAACCATTCTGAGGGTTCATGCCCTGGTCACCTCCCCAAAGCCCCATCTCCAAACACCATAAATTTGGAACTGGAGGGTTATGTTTCCTACACATAAATTTTGGATTCAAAGCATAGGAGGAACCTTCCAGAGTTATTGCAAAGAGTAAATGGGCCCAGTGACTGGATGGCATGTGTCACATTTGATGGAAACCGGGTTTGAAAATCACTGGGGCAATTTAAACACGGCCTCTAGTGTGATGACACTGTTTACTCAGAGAGAGGATGGTGCTGGCGTTCTGAGAGGAGGCGGATGTGTGCTGATGCTTTGAAAGAGGAAGCTTCAGGAGGTTTGCTCTCCCCATCAAGGGCTCAACAACAGAAAGTGTGTTTGCATGGAAGGAGAAAAAGAAAGTGGGTTTTATGAAATCCCAGCTGCAGGTTCTAGGTGGGAGGTATATTTCAGCAATCTGTATTATTTATTGACAAAATATATAACTAAAGCAATGAAAAGAAAGAAAGAAGGAAAAGAGAGAGGGAAGGAGGGAGGGAAGAGGGAGAGAGAAAGGGAGGGAGGGAGGGAGGGAGGGAGGGAGGGAGGGAGGGAGGGAGGGTGGGTTGATTCTGGCTCAATTGGAGGGCATAGTCCATCTTGGTGGAGAACTGTTGACAGCAGGAGCCGGAGGCAGCTGGTTACATTGTATTCTTAGTGAGGAGGCAGAGAGCAATGAACACTGATTCTCAGCTCCCTCTCACCTTTCACTCAGTTCAGGACTCCAGGACATGAAATGGTACCATCCACACTTAGGGCAGGTCTTTCCCACAGTTAAACTTCTGGAAAGTCCAGGGGTGTGTTTCCATGGTGATTCTAAATCCAGTCAAACTGAGAGTAAAGACTAATTTCAACATTTTGTAGTCTTTCCACTGTCCTTCATGTCTAAATTTTGTCAACTAAAAACTCGGAGAAAAGGAGGATAAATGAGACACAGTAAGCCAAGCACCCTGGCCGCCGCCTGCTTGGCATTGTTTATTAGCAAGTATTCACTAAGCCACTGGGTGACATCATCCCACATCATCCCAGAGGCAGGATGGGCAGGTCAGACCTTGATCTGAGGCATAGCAAGCATTTCTCAAGAGCTAGGGACCAGCATCAAATGATAAAACAGATACATGAGTGTTAGCTACTCACAGTGCTCAGAGTTACCCAGAATGTGACTGAGGACCATGGTGGAGGGGAAGGGTGTCACTCGAGCATGGGTGCCTCTAAACAGGTGGAGGAACACAGGCTAAGGAGGAGTCATGCCAGAAAGCCAGCTCTGAGGTGACCACTCACATGTCCTTGTGCGTGTCCATGGCCTAGGACAGCTTAGGATGCCGTGTGTGTGTGTGTGTGTGTGTGTGTGTGTGTGTGTGTGTGTGTGTGTG
>JANHMN010000016.1:44920408-44956831 GCA_030674055.1 Rhabdomys pumilio | reverse complement strand
GTGTGTGTGTGTGTGTGTGTGTGTGTGTGTGTGTGTGTGTGTGTGTGACATAGCTGGAAATTCAAATGTTCCTGTTTGTTCCTTTCCAGGGAATCAAGCTGTAGTAAACCCATACATAACTCTTCTGTCTGATCAGACAAGCAAATACCATCATGTTTCCTTGGCCAGTGAACTCCATGGTGTGACCAGGGTTCCTGCTGGGCCGCTTCCTGGAACCAGCCAGTGATCTGGAACTGGCTTTAGGGGATCTCAGTGGCCCTTTAGCCAGGTCAAGAAACTGGTCCAGACAATTCTCAGGAACACCATTAACAAATGAAAAGACATTCAACCTTATCCTCATGCATAATTAAAGAAATGTGCATTGAAATTCAATGTTTTCACCCACGTGCTGTTTAAAAGCAAAGGAGATTGATAACGTGGGTCCCTGGTGAGTCTGAAGGGAATGGTCCTTGCAGACTGTTTGCCCAGCCTCTGATGGGTCACTTGGCACTACTCATCACCTTTGAAGTTGTGACCACCCTTCGGCTCAGCCATTTCACTCAACGGAATCTGTTCTGACATAGTCAGAGAAGTGCTCTTTAAACAACACAGCACAAGATTGTGGACGGAGTCATCTCCTCAGCTTGTGCAGCACTGAGGTTTTCAACCACGGAAACCGTTCAAAACGCTCACCAGCAGAGGCAGACATTAAAAATAAGATAGTGTTGATACAGCAGCAGTAATGGTTAGTGAGCGCCATTACCAACACCCAGGAG
Source organism: Rhabdomys pumilio (assembly GCA_030674055.1). Taxonomy (NCBI): domain Eukaryota; kingdom Metazoa; phylum Chordata; class Mammalia; order Rodentia; family Muridae; genus Rhabdomys; species Rhabdomys pumilio. Next base: position 44,956,076 of record JANHMN010000016.1, on the reverse strand, counting down.
GCTACAGTGCCAAACATCACCCTCGATGAGAACCAGAGATGGAAACATCAGCTGGTACAGGCCCCTGAAAGCAGCAGCTTCCCTGCACTTGCTTCTCTAGCCTTACTGAGAGAGAGGGCTCTGATTCCTGACCTCCTCCTGACTGAGTGTCCCTGCCTTGGGGCTGTATACAATGGGATGACCTAAGATGCAGGGTCAGACACTAACCCCCAACCATCTTGGAGCTTAATCTTTAGATTTTCACCATGGAAACAGTTTCTATTCCCCACTTTCAGCCTGTCTCCTAACTGATTTTAGAGTTCTCTTCAGAATGGGGAACATCAATGAGGTTCTGTTGAAACCCTTTGAGGGAAAGCTATTTCCTCCTGTCACAGAATGCCTTGGGTGGAGACCTAACATTTGAAACTACCCAAAACATAGGAGTTAATCCATTGGGCTACACATAACTCGAAGAGAGAGCAAGTGAGAGAAGATGGGAGGAAGGAAGGACCACATGTTTGTCCTTCTTTTCAGCATCTGACCCATCTCCTTGAAGGATCTCGATATCTCACCTAGCTTCCACCATGACAGTTAGAAATGGCTTCTGGCACCACGGCTCTTGTAGCAGTGCAAAAAGACCAAAGTTTGACTCTTATTTCAAAGTGTCTCAAGCCTAGTATGTTATCTGTTGTGAGCAGGTTGTCATAAGGTTTAGGGCCCCTGTGGGAAGAGGAGCGACAGGTCCTCTCCACTCAGGAATCGTATACAGGACTGACTGTGAAATGGTTAGTTCCACGAGAGGGAGACAGGTTTGATATTTAATTGCTCTTTAATAACGCACAGTAAACAATATATTATCATCAATGCTAAAGCTATTGTAACAACAAGATATTGCCACATTTCCTATGCATTGACTCTATCAATGTCATTACACAAATAATAAGTTGGTAATTAACAAAGAAATAAGTATAGCAATAAGTACATTATTAATTGTGGGTTATACAACCTGAGTCTTTATGACTGTAGTTTCCAGCAGCTCAGGTCCAGAGAGTGCTTGGCCATGAAGTTGGAGGCTTCGGTCTCTCGGCTGTCTCTTTGATGATCGGGTGCAGAGTGCTCAGTCTCTCCGCTCTTGCTTTGATGATCCATGCAGTAGAGTGTTTGGTCTCTTGGGTGCAGAGGAGGCCTGAGCGGAGGATCACGCTAGCCAGTCATGGCTACCAGTGTGATGAAGTGCTCCGGCCAAGGGCTCCTTTTTTTATGCTTGAATTAGGGTTACTGCTGACATACACAGCAGATAACCAGATATGTCTGGCTATCTATGGGGCTATGACTTCATTACAGCTGGTTATCACACTTATTCAAAACAACTTATTTTTCAAAACAACTTTCGATTATCAAAACAATTTCTGGTTATCACAGCACTTCAAAACGACTTCACTTCAGACTTGTTTTCTTTCCTATTACAAATATGGAGTTGGTCCTATTAAGGGCCTGCTCCTTACACAAAGGAATCCAAAGACTTGGAAGGACTTGAGCTTCCTGCCACTTGCATGTGAGTAAAGGCTATGCTAACCGTGATGGTTAGTTTTAAAATGTTAACCTGGCACAACCTATAATTACCTGGGAAGAGTCTTAATTGCAGAATGATCTAGATCAGGTTGGCCTGTGGGCATACCTCCGGGAGATTGTCTTGATTGTCAGTTGAAGTGGGAAAAGCCCAGCCCACTATAGGCGGCATCATTCCTAAGCCGGAACTTTTGAACTGTGTAAGAGAAGTCAAGCTAAGCACTAGCAAACAAGGAAGGTGAATATGAATATTTCTCTCTGCTCTGGACTGTGGACATGTGACTGCCTAGAGATAAAACTACAACACTAAAGCTTGGCAAAGGGACAGGACACAGATAGATACACGGTGTCTCATGACGCCCAGAAGATTGAACAAATGAGCCTGGAGCCCAGCTGCAGCCAGGAACCTAGAGACTGGGATGCTGTTTGCAGATCTCCCTGAGCTGCTCCCCCTGCGGCTCTATACTTCCAGCTCCGCCTTCCCTACATTTGGAGTGTGCCAGACTCCTGCAAAGGAATAATACCTCAGATGCCAACTGAGGCAGTCACAAACATGCTGTGCTGACCACCCAGGGTGGCAGAGCCCTCCCATGTGTTGGACCAGAGGCCCCTAGGCTGCCGGGGTCAGCCAAAGGACAGAGGCTTCCCAGAAAAGGCTCAACCGTCACAGTTCCAGCATTGTCACAGCCCGACCTCGGAACGTTCCGAAGATGAAGATAAGCAACAGCCTCGAGCCATAGATAACCGGACTAAGGACACTGGGCGGGGATGGGTGTTTTCACTTCCCTGTTTTAATTTTGCTTATATACTGCAAGCCTTGCCTCTAGTAAATGAGACCTTGACATCAGCTAGACTGACTCTGTCGTTCTTCGACGCTTGGTCTCGTTTCTCTCTCCCACCCATGTCTCTTTCAGGTTGTGGCTACTCAGGGACCCTGTAATAACTTTGCCCGCTGGACGGGACACCCATGAAACCAGCTTACTAGGTCGGAAGAGCTGCCAGGGAAAAGTCCCACAGGCTGATTGGATTCAATTACCCCCTCAATTCTGGAAACCAGAAATTCAAGATTAAGGTGTCTGGAGGGTTGATTGCTTACTAGAACATCTATTCTTTGCCCTTCTCCCAGCTTCTCAGAGCTGGCTGACATCCCTCATAATTTCTTTAGTGTTTTTGTTTGTTTGACTTCTGGATGTATTATCCTGATCCCTGCCTTCAAGGTTGGGCTTTTTCTCTGTGCACAGGTCTCTAAATTTCTTCTTTTCTAGAGATTTCAGCTATATTGGGTTAGTGTAACCTCCTCCTCTCCACGAATTACCTCTTGAGTGACCCAGTTTCCAGCTGAGGTCCTGGGAAGGAAGATTTCGATATATAAACCTGTACTGGGTGGGAAACAGCTCTCCCAGAAATAATGAAAATGGAGAGAAACTGAAGACAGCAGACCTGAGGCAGCAGAGCCAAAAGGGAAGGAGGAAAACCAGTCAGCTCTGGTGTTGGGCAAAGTGTGGGTGAGAGGAATTCGAAGGCTGGAAAAGCACCCAGGTATGGTGATGCACACCTGTAACCCCAGTGCTGGAAGGTGGAGGCAGGGGAATCAGGAGTATAAAGCCATCTTCATCCACATAGGGTTCAAGGAGAACCCGGTGGCTTGGAAAACTCTTTCTAAAACAAACAACAACGAAACAAAACAGGAAGAGAGGAAGGAGCCAGTGAAGGGGGTGTGTCAAACCATCTAAGAGTTCTAAGAGAAGAGAACTTGCTGGATTTGGTGGCCAGGGTGCCCCCTACAAGGAAAGTGTTGGAAAGGTAGAAAGGACTGAAAAGACAGCAGTGGTTTAAAAATGTACTGAATGTACCGAGGACATGAACTGAGGTCGTGGGTGGGACAGTTCTGTTGAGAGACATTCTTCCAGTCTGGGTTTTTGTTGTTTGATTTTTGAGACTCCGTCTTCTGTAGCTCAGGCTGACTTGGAAATCATCACGTGTGATGTCTCAAGTGCTGGGATTGCAGGCACCCCTCCCCCACCTGGAAATCACAGTTCCAGGCCTTTTAAAATGCATTTTTATGGGACTAGGAGAAGATAACTCAATTGGTAAAGGGCCTGATTGCAAACACAAAGGCTTGAGTTGGATCTCCAGAGTGAATGTCATGCTCACCAGAAGTCAGACTTTAACTGAACTGAACCAACTCTTGGTGGTAGTGGGTGTTTTGTTTGCTTTTGCTTTTCAAGACAGGGTTTCTCTGTATAGTCTTAGGTGTCCTGGAACTTGCTCTGTAAACCAGGCTGACCTCGAACTCAGAGCCTGCCTCTGCTTTAAACAACCTCTTTTATCTGCTAGCCCTACTTTAGAACACTGGTTAAAAATAGTGGCCTCAAGCCTCTTCAGACTCAGGAGGTGCAGAAGAGACCTTAACAAGGAATAAAAAACACTGGGAAAGGGTAGGTAACCTTACCCTCACCCCCAGGAGTGACCCAGAGGGAGAGGTTACCTGAGGGGAAGGAAGCACAAAAGGAACCCACTGCAGACTCAGGGCGGTGCTGGGACCTGTGAGCACTACAGGAAGAAACAAGAAGCATGGTGGGACTGGCTCCAGGCACACAGGCGTAGGGCAAGAGGGTTGGACACGAAGCCACAAAGCTACTTGGGTTCCTCCTCCTTCTCGTTTGCCTTTTTCTGCTTCTTCTGCATGATCTCCGAGTCCCTGGAGGTAGAGATGATGGGGCACTCTGCTTGTGGGCGGCAGCGGAAAGCCCATCATCTCGGGGCTTTCCCTTAACCGAGTCACTCTGCTTCTTCATGTTCTTCTGGTGGGCGAGCTCTCGCTGGTTACCACGGGTCATGGCGATAGCAGCGGCTCCAACCTGCCTCCCACGAATCTGTATTTTAAAAGGCTATTTAGAAGCTGGAGAAATAGTTCATCGAGAAGAGAACTTGTTGCCGCCGTATCATCAGAAATCAAGTTCAAATACCTACCACAACATCCGGGAGTTCACAAATGCCTGCAGCTCTAGGTTCAAGATATCTTGAGCTTCAAGAGACGGCCATATCACCCTGCTACACACTCGTCAATACTACAAGCAACTTTATAATAACAAAAACTGTATTCAGGCCAAGTGGTGCATGCCTTTAATCTCAGCACAGGAGAAGTGGGTGTTTCTGTGAATTCGAGGCCAGCCTGATCTACATTACAAGTTCCAAGGTAACTAGGACTACCTAGAGAGATTGTCTCAAAAAAAAAAAAAAAAAGGCAATAAATAAATAAATAAAGCACAACAACAACAAAAATCAAAACAGAAAACCCCACAAAACTGCATTCAGACCATCATGCTACCTCACTAGGCTAGTGGAGCGCATGACACTTCATGGAAAAGTGAGCATTCATTCCTCTCTTTTTTATTTTGTCTTTATTTTCGTTTTGGTAAAACATGGTTTCACTCTAAACCCTGGCTGGTCCGAACTTGCTATGTAGACCAGGCTGGCCTCAAACTCACAGATGCCTCTGCTGCCAGAGTGATGGGATTAAAGACATGGATCAAGGCGCTCGGCTCGTTCCTCGTTCTCCAACTGTGTTAAGTCTACTAGTAGTCAAGCTTCCAGAGTTGGAATCAGGACTTCAACCTACCTCTCACCCTTTTCCAAAGCGCAACCGGTGACCCTCTGCCACCATCCCTTTTCCTTGTTCTGGTACTCCTGATGTCCTTGTCCACGCAGATTTAGCCAGTCGCTTCCCAGTCTACAGCTGAATCCACACGTGGCACAGAGCCAGGGGGTGTGGTGGGGGGAACGGGTGGGGCTCGGGATGAAGGAGAGGGAGGAATCTGCCAGTCCCTGGCTCCCAGTGCTGCCTTTAGAGCCACCGCCCACCCTGTGACTCACTCAACCGGGTCCTCCCAGCAGCCCCTGCCGCGGAAAGACCGGGCTGGAGCTCCGAGGGGCGTGATCAATCCATAGTCACAGCCTATCACACAGGGTCCTCTAGTGAAGTGTACAGTTGACAACTTAAAGGACCCGAAGCTTCTGGGGACCCAGCCTAGAACGCGACGCGGAGCGAGTCTCGAGGTCTCGGCGCGCCGGACGGAGCGGACCCGGGAAGCGTTTGCAGGAGGCCTGGGCGAGACCGGGTCCCCAGCGGAGCCCTCGGAAAGCTCGGAAATGGAGTCGTCGCAGGTCCCCGCGGAGGCGCCACAACCCAGAGCCTCCGAAGGCAGCCCGAGGCCGGAGCGGACCGGACAGGAGGCGGCGGACGCGCAGCCCCAGCAGCTCCCGGAGAAGTCTCAGCCTCCCGCCCAGTCCGGTTCTCCGCGCTTGCCGCCGCTCAGCCTGGGCTACGGCGCCTTCCGCCGCCTGGGCTCGTGCAGCCGCGAGCTGCCGTCGCCGAGCCCCTCGTGGGCCGAGCAGTCCCGGGATGGTGAGGCAGAGCTGGAGCCCTGGACGGCGTCCGGAGAGCCCGCGCCCGGATCCTGGGCGCCCGTGGAGCTGCAAGTGGACGTGCGCGTGAAGCCCGTGGGCGCGGCTGCGGCTAGTCGCGCGCCCTCGCCTGCGCCGTCCACGCGCTTCCTCACCGTGCCGGTGCCGGAATCGCCCGCCTTCGCCCGCCGCTCCGCTCCCGCGTTCCAGTGGCTGCCCCGCGCCCCGTCACCAGGCTCCACGTGGAGCCGTGGATCGCCGCTTGCCGCGACCGAGCCTGTCGGCCCCGCTGAGGGCTGCACCGTTCCCCCGGGCTCGCCTGCTTGCCGCTGCCGCTGCCGCTGCCGCGAGCCCGGGCTGACCAAAGAAGACGAGGCGCTGCTGCAGCGCGCAGGCATCGATGGCAAGAAACTGCCGCGGGCCATCACGCTCATAGGTGAGTGCTCAAAGGTGCTCGTGCCCCGTCCCATCTGACTGCTCCAAGTCCAACCAGCTTCTGTCTCAGAATAAGACCCAAACCAGGATCCTGCCCACCACCACCACCCCTCGCCCTCCTCCCGGAAACTTTCTTATTCTCAGTGTGCGCAGCATCTTGGAGGAGTAGAACTCTGGGTAAGGCGAGAGGAAGTGATTCAGAATCATGTGACAGTGGTGGCCTGGCTACACTTCCAAGGGTTGGGCTCCTTTCCACCTTCGGGAGGGTCACCCATCAGCACACACTAAGCTGGTGTTTTGCTTTGGTTGTGACGGAGAGGCAAGTCTAGCAGTGCAGAAAGCCCCTGTATTGGTTTGCTTTTTCTTACTGTGATAAAACTCTGAACCCCAACTTGGGGAGGAAAGGATTTACCGGTTTACAGGTTACAGTTTATCATCAAGGAAAGCCAAAACAGGAACTCAGAGGCAGGCAGGAACGGGAGCAAAACCACAGAGGAAGGCTGCTTACTGGGTTTCTGCTTAGCTTGCTTTCTTAGACCACCACCACCCAGCCTGCGTCTGCCCGTGGTAATTAAGAAAATGCTCTACAGACTTGCCTACAATCTGTACTTGCCAGTCTCGTGGGCGTATTTTCTCAAGGGAGGTTCCCCCCTTTCCAGATAACTTTAGCTGGTGCCAAGTTGACAAAACAGTAACCAGTACAGCCCCTAAAGGTTGTTAGTGGCAAGTGCGCAATTGCTCTGTTGTGGTTGGTTTATCCTAGGTTGTAAGAGGTAGAGATTCTTTAGAAACAGAGAGGCCTGAAGGGGCTAGTACCTTGTCCAGCAGTTTGCCCAAACGTGGGCCAGTGTCCTCAGGTGGAGGGAGGGTCAGAGACTTAGATCACTAAAAACTTTTAGAATTCTGTGAGTGGATTTCTGCAGTGTGGGATGAGTTCGCCGTTGCTATTGCAAGTTTCCCACGTGTTGGAGCCGCTAGTTGATGCATACCTAGCATCCTGCAGTGTGAACATCAGAGGTCTGACTCAGGCTCCCTAGTCTAAGGCGATGCTATCAGCAGGGCTCTGCTTCTCACTGAGGCTCCAGGGCAGATCCCTTCGCCTTAGTGCTAGGTCCTCAGCTGTCCATCCCAGTGGTGGTAGGCTGGCTCCATCAGCCCCTATGCTTTGCCTCCCTCCTCTCAGGTAAGGACCCTCATGATTACACTGGTCTTAAGACCAGGACAGCCTCCATTCCAGGGTCAACCGAGCAACAACCCTGCCTCCATCCAAACCTTCATTCCTCTTTGCCAAATGGCCTTAGTTTAGTCACTGTTCTAGGGATGACAACATGCACCTCTTTAGGGAGGATGTTATACCAGCCTATAGATTTTTATCAGTGTTTATATATATATTTTTTGAGACAGGGTTTCTCTGTATAGCTTTGGCTGTCCTGGAACTCATTCTCTAGACCAGGCTGGCCTCGAACTCAGAAATCCACCTGCCTCTGCCTCCCAAGTGCTGGGATTAAAGGCGTGAGCCACCACTGCCCGGCTTTATATTTTTAATTTTTATTTTATGTGTATGAGTGTCTGCTTGTATGTATGTATACCACTTACATTCCTGGTGCCTACAGAGGCCAGAAGAGGGTGTCAGATCTAGAACTGGAATTAAAGGCAATTAGTTGTAAGCCAGACTGTGGGTGCTGGGAATTGAACCCAGAGCCTAACGCAAGAGCAGCTAGTACTCAACCATTGAGCCATCTCTCCAGCTCCTTTATCAGATTCTTTAAAGAATCAGACTGTTGGGTTTGTTCTAGAAATTAAGCTCCTGCAGTGTTGTGGAGGAGGACTGAGGCAAACGCTAGGCTGAGAAGAGACAGGATCAGGAGGCAGAGCAGTGGGCAGGACCACAGGCCAGGTACAACTAAGCTAGTTGACGGATGGAAGTCTCCCTCACAATTCTGATGGGTAACTGGATGGTGGGCCATAAGCCGTTCCACAAAGGAAACCATGGGGAGAGGTGGAGAGATAAAAAGATGGTTGGTCTGCAGGACCCTGTTGGGATGATGAGGACCCACAGTCCCACCTGGTGAAAGCTTCTCCCTCGAGTCTTGGTTTAGATTTATCTTCTCTTACCCCCAAGGGCAACTTAGGGATCTCTATGTCGTAGTCTCATTTGGATTGCGCCTCATTATCCAAGGATTCTCCACACAGGCTATGATGGCTCCTTCTAAGTATCTCCTCAGGGGGATGGAAGGTAGAAGCATGGACTTGCCCATGTCTTCAATACCTGGCACATCAGTGTTTTCTCAGACAGTCTGTCTATCTGTACAAGTCAGAACATATTATTCTCCTGATCCCTCTGGGAAGAAGATGGGGTGTTTGATCTCAGTGGTTGTCTTGCAATTAGCACTCCTATGGAGAAGGATCTGGAGACAAGCCTCACCTGGCCCATCCTCCACATTGTCCAGGCAGTAGGGAGCATTAAAAAGTGTAAGCACAAGTCAGTTTGACTGCAGTGTAGAGGGCCAGGGAGACTGTCGGAATGAGCTTGGGGGACTTGGACTCTTTGGAGGTAAGGCACATTAGAATTCCAAAGATGGTTCAGGTTTTGATGGGGTCATAGGGTGGTTAGGATTTTAAAGCAAGACTGTTCTTGGTCCTCAGTGCAGAGGAAGACCAGTGTCACCACATGGAGGGGAACAGAGGCCCTGAGCAGAAGGAGGTGTACCTGTTAAGCCTGACTCAGGCATAAGCCCTTTTTGTTCTTTTGGGGACATCGTGTCCTTTAGCAGTAATTCTACTTTTAAAGATGAGAAGGTCTAGGGTTGGGGTAAGAGAGAAGACACATTAGGAGACCTGGATGTGTCTTGTGTTTTTAGAAGTTGAGTGTATACAGAGGGTATTTGTGTTATTTGTGAGACTAAGAGTCGCCTTGTAAGCCCAGCAGGGTGACTCACACCTGCAGTCCCAGCTCCCGGGAAGCTAAAGCAGAGGACTAAGTGTCCTTGGCCACCTTGGGCTACATGTTGAGACCCTGTCTTATTTTTTGTTTGTTTGTTTGTTTGCTTGCTTGCTTTTTGAGATAGAGTTTCTCTGTGTAGCCTTGGCTGTCCTGGAACTCCTCTGTAGAGCAGGCTGGCCTCAAACTTACAGAGATCCACCTGTTTCTCCCCCTCAAGTGTCAGGATTAAAAGTGTGCACCACCACCACCCTGCTAAGACCCTGTCTTTTAAAATAAAAATGTGGCAGAGGTGGTGAGCAGATGCTGTAATCCCTACACACCGGAGGCTGTACAAAGAAGTTGCTGCAAGTTTGAAGCTAGCCTGATCCAGAAAGCTCTGGGCCACCTGAGCTGTAGAGAACTGTAGGTGGTGGTAGTGGGGGGAGGGAGGCTTCCTCTTTGGCTCTGTAGGGGGCCTCACCAAGCTCAGCGGCTTGGAATTAGGTGAGTATCCCTACCTGGTGTGGGAGAACTTACCCGCTGGGTTTTTTTCATGTTCTGCTCTGTGAAGGTCAAAGCCAAATGCAGGTTCAGCTGCAAGCTTTACACTGATTGTAGTGACTGGTGGGTTTATCTTCTTGTCTTGGCCAAGCTTTACAGTTCTGCTTTTATTATTTGCAAGCCTTAATTTCGGGCTGGGACATAGTTCAGTGGTAGGTCATTTGTCTAGCGTGGTTCAATGCCCTGTTGGAAATGAATCTCAGTTTTTACAGACTTATGGTTGGTGGGGGTTTGTTTCTAATGTGTCTGCTTCCCCTGCGTTTACATCTGTGCCTCATGTTCCCCAGGAGATGTCTGCAGAGGCCAGAAGACATCTGATCCTTAGTTGTGAGCTCCTGTGTGGGTGCTGGGAATTAAGAGCCTGTTGGAAAGGCAACCAGTGTTCTTAACCCCTGGGTCATCTCCAGCCCCCAGCCTGAAACTCTTAATGCTCCTGCCTCAACCTCCTGAATTTGGGGACTACAGACTTGTGCCACCACACTTGGCTTTCTGGCTTCTTTGCCTTAACATGTTTCAGCTTGGCACTTCATTCTTTTTCATCGCTGGTTAGTATTTCTTGGCATAAATATGTTTTGATTATATACTTACCAGTTGATAGATATCCTGTGGTTGGGAGCCGGACATGCCGGTACTCACTTTTAATCCCAGCACTTGGGAGGCAGAGGCAGGAAGATCTCTAAGTTCGAGGCCAGCCTAGCCCACAGAGAGAGTTCCAGGACAGCCAGGACTACACAGAGAAACCCTGTCTCAAAGGAGAAAATACATATAAAATGGGGGTGGTAACTGTGCACTGATGCACAGTCCCTCACTGTTGCCTTGTGGACGGGATGTGACAGCTGCCTCAGGCTCCTTCCCTTCCCTTTCAGGATGAAATGTGCACTTTAACTGGGAGCCAGAAGAAACCCTTTCCTGCTAAGTTGCTTTTCTTAGGGTATTTTAATCACAGCAGCAGAAGAAAGTAAGACACCTGGGTACTCACTATCAGGGTGACTCAGCCATTAAAGCTGTGTCTTGGACCAGGCATGATAGCAACTTCTTAAAGGTTAGATTTATATTCTTCTGGTGGTGGGTGGCACACATGCACCACTGGATGTGTGTGGACACCACACAGAAAGCTTGTAAGAGTTGATTTTCTCCTACATACGGGTCCTGATCAACATCAAGCTTGGTGGCAAGCGTGTGCCAACCTGCTGAGCCTTGGTTACAGCCTGTAATCGCAGCTTCTCAGAAGGCCGAGGTGGGAGGAAAACAGGCTTGAAGCCAGACTGAGAAACAGAGTCAATCTCAAAACATAAGGGTTGCAAGATGTGGTGGTTCATGTCTTTAAACCCAGCACTCCAGAGGCAGAGAGACAGGTAGATTTTTGTGAGTTCAAGGCCAGCCTGGCCTACGTATCGAGTTCTAGGACAGTCATGACTATATAGAGAGACCCTGTCTCAAACAAAACAAAACAAACAAAAAAACCCATAAGGCTAGGATAACAGAAAAGAGGTGGGTGTGTCCTGTCTCCTGTTGTTCATACTCTCATTCCCTGCCCACAGCCTCCCAGCTAACTCATGCCCTTGGCTCTGGAGCCATTGACAAGACCCACAGCTGCCCACTCTTCATGGCTGCAGAGAACTGAGTTTGCGCCTGTCTTCATCCTTGACCTCAGACTTGGAAAGGCAGCTAGGTTTTGATGAAAAAAAAGAGTGAAATGTAGCATCAGGACTTGACCTTGATTGACCTTGACCTGTGGAGTTGCAGCTTAGCCCCTGATCGATCTTCTGTGCGACGTTACCCTTAGTATCCTGGTTCCTCTGTCCCCTGCTGCCTGAAGGCTCCTTCCCCACATCTACTGCCTGGCACACACTGCACATGATGGGTGCCAGTCCCTTGCTCTGTTTTGTAGAGCCTTTTTCTTCTAGCCATCTGAGAAGTAGAGCATGTTGTAGCATGTCTCTCCTGAACATCTGATCTAACCTGGTGCTTTGCCTCTGTATCCTGAGCCAAGGTGACCATGCAGCTGGTGTGGGGGGTGGGAGGGGGGTGGAGACCATATAGTTCTGGGTTGTTTGTAACTGGGGGTGGCCTCGTATAATTTGCCTTTCTGTTCCCTCTCCAGGGCTGCCCAGGTACATGAAATCTCTGCGTTGGGCTCTGGTGGTCATGGCCGTGTTGCTGGCTGTCTGCACTGTAGCCATTGTGGCACTGGCTTCTAGAGGCGGTATGGTATTGAATCCTTATTTTGTGTATTTACAGCAGAGGGGGATATGAGGTGCAGCATGAAGACACAGGCCTTATTTAGCAAAGAGAAGAGAGCTTGACCCTTTTCTCCCGCCAGTCACAGCTTGTGACCTGACTGAAAACGAGAGCAGTAGCCCCCATCCAGGGGAACTTTCCACAGGGTGAACTTGTATAACCTTCCCAGGGCTCTTCCTGGCCACCATTCTTCCCACCAGACGCTTGCCAGCTCCCTACCCATAGATTCACCTCCTCAGCCAAGGTCAGGACCAGAGTTTGTTTTCTGTGTGTATTCATATATAACTCCTTAGCCACTCCCCTTGACTGACAAGTCTCTGCTTTCAGGTGCCAAGTGCCAACCATGCCCTAAAGGCTGGATGTGGTCTCAGGAACACTGTTACTACCTCTCTGAAGAAGCCCAAGACTGGGAGGGCAGCCAGGCATTCTGCTCAGCCCACCATGCCACACTGCCTCTGCTGAGCCACACCCAGGTAAGAATGGCTGGCTAGGAGAGTCATCCCAGATCCCTGAATCTGAGCCCTGGAAGGACCTCCCCCGCCCGTGCGTGCGTGCGTGCGTGCGTGCGTGCGTGTCTGTCTGTCTGTCTGTCTGTCTGTCTGTCTGTCTGTCTAAGTTAGTGTTATATTGCTGTGACAAGACACCAGGACCAAAGTCAACCTAGGAAGGAACAAAGAAAAAAAGATTTATTTTGTCTTACTGCTTTTAGTCCATCAACCTAGGAAGTCAAGGCAGGAGCTGATGCAGAGGCCATGGAGGAGTGCTACCTACTTACTGACTTGCACCGCCTGCTTTTATGTTATCCAGGGCCTGCCTGAGAAGCACCCCCTACAATGGGCTGGGACCTTTCATATTCTTCACTAATCAAGAGACTTGCCTACAGCTTTTTGTTGTTGTTTTTATTTTTCTCTGTGTAACAGCCCTCAGTGTCCTGGAACTCACTTTGTAGACCACGCAGGCTTGAATTGACAGAAATCCACCTGCCTCTGTCTCCTGAGTGCTGGGATTAGGCGTGCGCCAGCAGTCTATAGGCCAACCATATACAGGCATTGTCTTAGTATTCTTTTTTCTCTAGATGTGTTTTTTGCACAACTTAAATTCCAGCACTCTGGAGGCAGAGGTCAGTGGATCTCTGTGAGTTCAAAGCTGGCATGACCTACATAAGTTTCAGGCCAGCCATGGCTGCATAACAAGACCTTGTCTTAAAAATAAAACAACAAAAAGATACCCTCTTCCCAGCTATGCCTGGGTTTGTATCAGGTTGATAAGAACAGTCAGCCCAATTGACCCTTGATACACAAAGATGTCACCTACTAAACCATAATATTTCCTTTCTTGCCCATCCCAAGAGCTCAAATTAATATAAATATCACAGTACAAAACTCCAACATTTAAAAGTTCCACAGTATTTAAACTTTCAAATACTTTAAAGGTTCAGTCTCTTTACTGTTCAAAGTCTCCCAGCTTTAGGTTACTAAAAAGTCAGAAGTACTTTCTTACACCAAAAAGGAAGAACCAGGGCACAGTTACAATTTGAAGAAAGCAAAACCAACCCCAACTACATAAGTAGCTCCGTGTCCAGTGTCTAGGGCTTACTCACAGCCTGGGTTCCGCAGGGCTTGGGCATCGGCCTCTGCAGGCCTCTTCCATTCACAGAAGAAGCAAGCATCTTGTCTCCTAGGCTTAGGCCAGCTCCACTCTACAGCTGCTGTCCTTGGTGGGCATCCCCTGGTCCTGACATCTGCAATCTGTTGGGGTCGCCACTGCAGCTGGGCTGTACCCTCACCTACTCTCCTGGGCTCTCTTCAGGGACTCTGACCAGGCTTCCACTGTGTAAAGCCTCAGCTTCTCTCCACAGCCCCTTCAATCCTTTGGCTTCTGCTTCACCTGAGGCTGCACATTGACCACTGGCCTCTCCTCTCATGATGCCAAGCCTCAGCTGCTCTCCGTGACCTCCTCATGCCTTCAAAACCAGTACCACCAGGGGAGCCCTTACACATTACCAAGTTTGGCTGCCGGCACAAGGTAAAGCCCTGGCCTACTCTGGATCACAGAGGAAATACTTCCAAAAATTTTGCCTCAGTGATGCTAGTCTCTTCTTAATCTCAGTCCTACTTGACTAGAATCAATTGGCCCAGCAAAGCAAAGGTGTCACTATAGTGGATCTTAATTCAAAAATATCAGATGGCTCTGATAGTCTTTACGGGACTCTCAAGCTTCCCCCAACCCCCTGAAATCTCACAAGCCAAACCTCTGTCATCATCTCTGCCTGCTCTCAGCATTATCTTCTGAGACACTGTTCTCACAGCAGCGCATTGAGATCTGAGCACTCCAGTGCTTTTCCAGCCCAAAGTTCACCGTCCTCCCACAACCACATGGCTAGGCCCATCACGGCATTTATATCCAGTCAGGGTTCCTACTGCTGTGATAAAACACCATGATCAAACACTACTTGTGGAGAAAAGGGTTGATTTCACTTACAGCCTATAGTCCATCTTCTAGGGATGGCAGGGCAGGAACCTGGAGGCAAGAGCTGATGCAGAGGCCATGGCTTGCTCCTTATGGCTTGCTCATCCTGCTTTCTTATATGACTTCTATTAGTCATGGCTCTCTTGAGTAAGAGAACTTATAGAATGAATATAAATTTTACACACACACACACACACACAGGACTTGTAGAATGAATGTACATATTACCTGCGTGCACACTTTCTGTATATATAAATGGGATTTATTAAAATGGATTCAAGCTGTGGTCCAGCTAGTCCAACAATGGCTGTCTACCATTGGAAGGTCCAAAAGTCCAGTAGTTGTTCAGTCCATGAGGCTGGATGTCCCTACTGGTCTTCAGTATGTGCCAAGATCCTGAAGAAGTAGGTTCTAATGCCAGTGAAGGAATGGACTCGCTAGTGAGAGTGAGAACAAGCTTCCTTCTTCCATGTTCTTTATCTAGGCTGCCAGCAGAAGTTATGGCCAGATGAAAGGTGGATCTTCCCACCTCACAGATCAACCAAGAAAACATCCCCATGGACTTTTGCCTGTGGGCCAGTCTTATGGAGCCATTCATTTTCCTATTGAAGATTCCCTTTTCCCCGGCTATGTCTGTTTTTGTCAACTGGACAAAAGCCATCACCAGCACGTGTGCACTTGTACATGTGAATGTGTATACATGCATGTACTCTTGCATGTGGATGCCAGAAGTCAACCTGGGGTGTTGCTCCTCAGGTGCCACTTGAGACAGGGTCTCTTTTGGATCTGGGGTGCACCAATTTGGCTGGGCTGAATGGCCTTTTGGTTTCTGTTACTCCTTCTGTAAACATTTCTGCACACATTTTGTTTCTTATTGCTGAGGTCATGCCACGGTTTTAGTGCATTTTATTATTGTGGGAGGGGGACATCCATACACACAGCACAACGTGTGTGGAGGTTGGAAGACAGTTTTGAGGAGTTAGCTCTCTGCTTCCATCATGTGTGCCTGAGGGCTTGAACTCAGCTCAGCGAGCTTGGAAGCAAGCCCTTTGAACCACTGAGCCATCTCCCCTGCCTCACACCTTTGTAAGGGCTTGGACACCACTGAACCCATGCAAGATAATTTTGCTCTTGTAGAGACTATACCATTAATCTGCCCCATGCCTTAATCAATCCCTGGCCCTTCTGGCTACTGGCTGAAGCACAGAGCCAGGCCACCAACAGGCATCCAGATCATCTTCCATAAGTGCAGGTATTTTGCAAGATCTTTTTGAGCTGATTACTTCCTGGAAAGGTATGCTGGGATCCTGCAGAAGCCTCAAGGGAAATGGATGTCCTAGTGACCCACAATGTCCAAAGAGTAACTGCCTGCTTTTCTCCCTCAGGACTTCTTAAGAAAATACCAGGTCACCAAAGGATCTTGGGTGGGGGCCCGACGAGGCCCTGAAGGCTGGCACTGGACTGATGGGGTCCCCTTGCCATCCCAACTGTGAGTAACTAGATTCCCTCTTCCTCTGCTGTAGCTGTAGCTTCCTTTTGCCCCACCTAACCTTCAGTACTGACAGGAGACCCATTCTACACCCAGCCAAGGAGGGTTAGCACTGGCTTATCCAACCCCGGTGTGGGTCCCCAACACACTCACCCAGACAGAACTGCCATGGTTGCTTTTCAGGTACAAGGTCTATGGCATAGGAATTTGGTGGTTCTACCATGTAGCTGACCACTGAGAGACACTGCCAGGGCTCTTTCCAGATACCTCCTGCCTGTGTAGTGACTGACACAGTACTTCGCCTGTATAGAAGACAGGTCCAGCAACCTGAGTGTTTTCTCTCTCTCTCCTCCCTCACCTCACCCCACTGCAGGTTCCCAGAAGACAATAAGGACCATCCAGACTTCAGCTGTGGGGGTTTGGAAGAAGGCAGGCTTGTGGCTCTTGACTGCAGCTCCCCCAGACCCTGGGTCTGTGCCAGAGGAACCAAATGACTTAGTCTCCTGTGTTAGACCTGTCTGGAGCTGCCCCCATTGCTTTTGCTCTGGTGTGACCAAAATATCTGACAAAAACAATTTCAAAGTGGCAAGAACGACCAGGCTCATGATTTTAGAGAGCTAAACCTGGGAGAGCTGCCCAGTCCACAGCAGCAGAGGAAGCTGCTGGAGCTAGGGGTGGGAACAAGCTTCAAAGGCCTATCACTGTTGTCAGATCTCCACAGACCAGGCTCTAACTCCTAAAGCTCCCGTCACCCCTAAATCCAGCACTTCCAGCTGGGAACAAACCTATGGCAGACATTCCAGATTCAATCCAGGACATTCCTATAACAAATCCCCTGAAGATTCATGACTGTCTTGCTTTATTTTGAGACATGCTCTCTCTGTCCCTCTGGCTGGCCTGGAATTTACTGTGTGGTTTAGGGTGGCCTTAACAGTTACAACGTCGTTCAACAGTCCAAAGACTCTTCAGGCTGGTGGTCCCCACAGCTGTGGGTGGAGGAGCTGCACCAAACCTCCCCACCTTCCATTTTCCTCTTCAGTCAGCCTCACGATTCATAGAAATTTCTGCTTGCCAATCTGGGCACTTTTGTTCTTCTGACCAGGCAGCCCTACCTTCTCTGCCTTAAGAGGTGAGCTAGTTGGGAGCCCTGCTCGCTCTGTATGCTGGTCTCCAGCAGGAGAGTCCCAAAAGGAAGAAGGCACTAAGCCTATTCTGAGATGGGCTGGCTGAGATCCCATGTAAAGGAGGTGTTGGGTTGTAGTGTGTGTGGGTCCTGTCTCTGTCTCGCCATGTGGCTGGGGCCTCTCGTGGAAACAGAAGTGCTGGTATTTGACTGTGTTCACTCCACACTGGCACAGGGAGGACATTGGGCTCTGTGACACCTTGGGACTCCACTCAGGGTGGGGGAGCACATTCTGAGGTCCTGCGGGGAGCCAGAGCTCTTGGCTTGGGGGGGGGGGGGGGGCCCTGGGCCAAAAGGCAGTCAGGAACCGGCTGGTTCTCAGACCCTTAACCCCCCCCTCCCCCGTGGAAGAGCAGAGAAGGAAGTGGGGGCATACAGGCTCAATTTGCCCACAGCTGAAAGTGCGAGGGGGAGAGATGAGCTCTGGCTGCGTCCCACAGGGAGTTCCTGGCTGGCTTGGGTTGGCTGGTGGTCTCAGTGGCTGGGAATGCAGAGGTTGTCAACGGGAGATTAGGCGGCAGCTCTGGATGAAGATCTGTTCCACTGTCCACCACAGTGGGTCCCAAAGAAGAGTAACAGTCTATGGTCTTAAAATATTTATTGTCGTGGTGGAAAGATGAAAACTATAACCCAGTTTCTCAGGGCGGGCCTGAGGTTAAATACCTTTTGTAAGGAGGAGGGTCTGAGAAGGAAAGTTTAATTGGCTATACCCCTCTGGCCTTTAAGTACCTCATTAATATGGAGATCTGTCTTGAGGCTCAGTGGCCTGTAGTCATGCCCTCTACCTGTGGGGTCCTACTTGACTGAAGGTCCCCACTCCATGGAGGTCTTTGGCCTCACGCCAGAAGCCTGGAGTCTGGGAGTGTGGCAGAATGCATGCTGTCCCTTAGGATCAACTGGGGTCTCCAGCAATCTCTAGCCAGCACTGCAGCAGAAACCATGCTGTTCTTTTCACCTCCCCCCCAAAACAAGTTCACACACTAAAATAAATTTAAAAAAAAAGGACTGGGCCCTCACAAGATGGTTTAGCAGGTAAGAGCACTGGCTGCTCTTCTAAGGACCCGGGTTTAGTCCTAGAGCTCTTTCCAACTATAACTCCAGCACCACCCCCCACCCATATCACACCCCCATCCTCATCCGGCACTTCATGACCAAGGTACAGATATACATCCAGGAAAAACATAAATAAATGGGGTGGGGCAGCCTTTCTCTCCTTTTGGACCATTTCCTCCCTAGAGGAACACAGTCACCAAAAGTGCTTAACTTACCTGTCCTCAAGTCAAGAGATAGCCAACCTAAGCTGGAAGCTTCTAGTCAAAAGAAAGGGCTCTGAACACCATAGGCAAGCTCCAGTGCCAGCCCTGGACTGCTGAACTGCAGCCAGGAATGAAGTCACACTACAACCAAAGTGGAAACTTCCACATTGCCCTGAAACATGAAGACAATGGGAGGAGGGGAGTTTTCAGAACAGGACAGCAGGCAAATGGTACAGCGAAGAGTAGGAATCTTCCAGGCCTATGTTACTCTGCTATTCCAAAGCTGAAACTCAAAGAGGATAAAGGATTTGCCAGGCAGCAGAGGGGAGGTCAAGAGTGCAGACCCTGGAGATGTGAGTCAACACTTATCAAAGAAAACATAGAAAACCCAAATAAACAGAGTGAAGAGACCATGGGTGGCACAGCCTTACAATGGATTATACTCAGATGTAAAAACAAATAGCTCTGGGGCCGGTCCAGTAGTTAAGAGCACTTGTAACTCTTGCAGAGGACCTGATGTGGTTCCTAGAACCAAGATGGTGGCTTACGAGTATCTGGAACTGCAGCCCCAGATCTGACTACCACAGGCCACAGGTGCTAGGAATGAACATAACACATAAGGAAGTAACACACACACACACACACACACACACACACACACACACACACACGCTTTAAATTTTTCTACTTTTGTTTATGTATTCATTCATTCATTTTGTTGTTACAGTCTTTTAATGTAGTACTGGTTGTCCCGGAACTCACTAGGTAGACCAGGCTGGCCTCGAATTCATGGAGGTCCTACTGCCTTTGCTCCCTGACTGCTGCATTAAAGATGTGTGCCATACATATGGCCATATCTTTTTAAAAAATGCTTGTCTTTTGCATGTGTGCTCATGCATGTACGATGTGCTTGTGCACATACATGAATGTTAGTGGGGTATGAGACAGTGTGTATGTGGAGGTTAAAGGATAATCTTGGGTGTCAGTCTTCATTTTTCACCGTGTTAGGCATGGAGTCTGCTGTTCACTATTGTACACGCCAAGTTTGCCGCTGGCAAACCTTTGGGTTTCTCTTCTCTGCTCCCGTCTCATGGTAGGGGCCTCCACGTCAGGCTTTATATGAGTTCTGGGGGTTAACTCGGGTCTTTACACTTGTAAACACTGTACCACTGAGCCACTTTTCTAACCTGTAAACATAGACATATACAGCTCTGAACTTATAAGCCAGCTCCAATTAAATGTTGTCCTTTTAAGAGTGGCCTTGGTCATGGTGTCTGTTCATAGCAGTAAAACCCTAACTAAGACAGAAGTTGGTATCAGGGACTGAGGTATTGCTGTGATAGGCCTGACTATGCCTTTGTTTGGAAAAATGTGAATTTGAGGACTTTGGATTTGGAAAGCAGTGGAATGCTTTACGTGGGGCTTAACGGACCATCCTAGTAGTGATATGGAAGACTGGGTTGCTGAGAGTGATTAGACCTGTGTGGACCTGGCCCAAGAGGTTTCAGTGGAAAATTTCAGTATGTGGCCTAGAGACTGTTTTTGTGGTATTTTGGTGAAGAATGTGACTGCTTTTTGCCCTTGTCTTAAGAATCTACCTGAGGCTAAGGTGAAGAGATTTATACTAATTGCACCAACAAAGGAAGTCTCAAAAAAGCCCAACAGAGACTTTGTTCTCTGGTTTAGCTTTATGAAAAGCTTTTAATAAAAAGCAGCAAGCTGAGAAAGGAAAAATACAAAATATATGCTTCAAGTATTAAAGGGACATTTGACAGGAAGTCAAATGGAACTGAATCCTCTAAGAGATAAGAGATTAAGGACTTTGGGGCAAGACTTGGTGTCTGCTTCAGCCATGTGGCTCTGGTTTTAGAGTCAAGAACAGATGGACTACTGGATAGCTGGAGCTAAGAAATTACAGTGTTTGAGACCAACATCACTGAGGTGAAATCTCCTGGGAAGTGTTTTCTGAGAGCACAGAGAACCTGTGTTCCAGAGATAGACAAGGTTGTACTTCATGCTGCAGCTGGACTTAATAATGTATAAGAATCACCCAGGTGGTACTGGTTTTGAAGGTATGAAGGGGTCATGGAGAACAGCTGAGCTTGGCATTATGCGAGACCATGGAAGGCCACTGGTGAAAATGCAGCCTGAGCTGCAGCTGAAGGCCCAGGATGAAGGGGTCATGCAAAGAAGCTGAGGCTTAGCAACATAAAGAGAGCCTATGAGAGTCAGCTATTAGTGAAGCCTGGTTGCAGCAGAGGACTCCACGTATTTTAGATGCTAGTACCATGGGATGATCACCAACAACAGCAGCTGCAGTGGAGTCAACAAGAGCCTAGAGTGCTACAGAGGGCAGAGCTGGAGATGAGACCCGAAGCCTTTGGAGAAGCCCAGAAGATCATGTGTGGCTCCCAGAACAGGAAGCTGTAACTGTTGAAGTTGCCTTGGAGACCCCAAGATGCCAGAGATGTGCTATGTGTGCTGAGGAAAGCTACTAATGGAGTTAGTGAAACCAGCCCAGGAGAATGAGGTTCGTTGCAGTCAACAAAGATGAAAAAGGAGTTGGAGATCTGAAGATTGCTTTGACATCAGACATGGAGATGCAAGAGTTTGGAGTCTGCCCAGCTGGTGTCTTGTTTTGCTTTGGTGATTACAGTTAAATAACTAGATGAATCTCAGAAGAGACTCTGAACTTTGGACTATTACCATGGTTAAGACTGCTATAGACTATGGGGACTTTGGGAGTTGGACTAAATGAACCTATGGCTAGGTATGGCCCCCACAGACTTATATTTACACAAGTCTATGGGAGCAGAGAGTGGAATGTGATAATTTGAATAAGCTTGGGCCAGGGAGTGACACTATTAGGAGGTGTGGCCTTCTTGTGTGTCACTGTGGGCATGGGCTTTAATACCCTCATCTTGTCTGGAAGCCAGTCTTCTGTTTGCCTTGCGAACAAGATGTTGAACTCTCAGCTCCTCCTGCTCAATGCCTGCCTAGGTGCTGCCATGCTTGATAATGGACTGAATCTCTGAACCTGTAAGCCAGTCCCAGTTAAATGTTATCCTTGAAAGAGTTGCCTTGGTCAAGACACAGGGGATGGGTCTGTTGGATATTACTCTGCTGTTGCTATGTATTCAAAAGCTAAACTCTGTATCCCAAGATCTGGTACAAAGATTGCCCAAAGATGAGCAAATGCTCACATATATCAGCTTTTGTTGTACAAACTTTGGTTCCCAATTTAAAACTATTGGTTAAATAAAAATGACTACAGGCATTTACTGAATGGAATAGAGGTAGGTGAGTTTTCAGTTACCTGGTGGAAGTGGCAGGTAGGGACCACGAGGAAAAGAAGTAGGGGGGGGGGGAGGAGAGGAGGGATAGGGAGAGAGAAGCATGAAGGAGGAGAAAAGATCTCTATTGGTCATGATGGACCAGCAGCATGTAACAGAGTGAAATGCCTCCCCAGAACAGCAGACTGCTAGAGCAGATTCAAACTCAGAAAGACTCAAACATCAAGTATTTTGGGGGAACAGTTGGGGAAGTGGCCAGTCTAGTGTTGAGAATTAAATTAGAGGTAATCTCCCAGTAATTTCGAACAGCCTAAGAAGTAAATCAGAGCTGAAGCTAGATAGGGATATGTGTAATTCTTGTATTTTACTTTTGGCACCAAACTTGTGGAATAGAATAAACGACCTATGACAGGTTACTGGGTAGAGAAACATCACTCCCTGAAAACAGGGCTGCAAGGGTCAGAGTCCATCCTAGAGAGAACTAGGAGGCTCCCTCTCTGTATAAGATGGAGCAGCACTCCCCAAGCAAACTGCATGGGTGCAGAGGGAGGGAGGGACAGAGCCACCCTGCCTGGAAGGCAGCTGAGACACAACAGTTGGCATTAAATCAGTGTCCCATCTACTATACTAGGACAGGCAACTGAACCAACTCACTCTACATGGGAAGGCACAGCAGACCAATCTGGTTCACCTCCTTTCCTGTCAGTTTCTTGGCCCCACCTGCCTCCTTGCACCACTGTGTCTAGGTAAGACTCGGGCATCTAACCCCCTCTCCTGGGGGGCCACACTGCAGTGGCTGAAGTCTGGGATCAGTGTGCATGCTGCCAGCACAGGACAGGCCCACGTTCCCAGCAAGCAGCACTGCAGGCATGGAGGTAGACTCATGCCATTTTTCCAATAGAGGAAAAGCTGTAAAAGATCACATGGAGGACACAGAAGACAGCGCCAGCTCATGATCACAGAAGCTGCACCTTTTTCTTTTCTTTCTACAATCAATCCCACTCAGTTCTTTCGCAGCCTGAAATCCTATTGCCTTGTTACTTAAAAAATGGTCTATCATAATAACTTATTTAAAAGACTAGTTTTCACAATTACTTTACAAGAACAAGATAGATTTACTTTCACAGTGCCCATATTTAACCACTCAATGCCAACCAAAAGGTACCAGTGAAGTCTTGCCACAAAGAATGTTGAATAGTCCTACCTTGTGCCAATATTTTGTACAACAGCCAATGGAAATAATTCATGAGCAATTTCCTCAGTCCTTTAATTTACAATTATATAAATGATATTTTGCTGTCAGATTCAAATAGAGATACCTTAGAAAAAATAAGTGAAGAGACTTTTACCTAATTGGGGATTACAAATTGCTCCTGAAAAAAATGCAAAGAGAAGACTCTATTAATTATCTAAGATATAAGATAAGTCTATGGGCTATTCTACCACAAAAAGTACAAATCAGAAGAGACCAATTAAGAATTCTTAATGATTATTTTTTAAAACTACTGGGTGATATTAACTGGCTATGTCCTACAGTTGACTACTAAAGAGCTGAATCATTTATTTCAAACCTTACAAGGTGATAAAGAATTAAATAGTCCAAGAAAGTTATCAGCTGAAGCTGATAATTGGCTCTGGTAGAAAATAAACTACAAAATGCCCATATAGACCGTATAAATCTAAAGATGGCCTGTATGTTAGTTATCTTGTCTTATTCTTCCACAAAAATTATTGTATGAAGGGAAGATTATGTCTTATCCATTTATTCAAAAGGATAAAAATATCCATGTTTTGTCAGGGGCAGCCTTGCTTATACACTAAAGGCCTGGGGTCAGCTATAGGCCTGACATATAGGCATGCTAACACAAAGTTTTGGGTCTCTGTGGAATAACACAGAAACAGATGGCTAGAAGCTATTGTAAACAAGCAGCTTTGGTGGAAAATTGCCAGCCTGAATAGTCATAGACCTTGTAAATAAATAGGCAGCCTTGGTGGATAGTACCAACTTAGATGAAGACAAGTGAATCATAGGCGCAGTCATAGTGACCTGTTCCCTGAACCTTCACCCAGCTGACATTCTGTTCTGGAAGATATCTGTACTCCCCCTGGACACCTACGCTCCTGTGTCATCCTCTTCCCCACATCCTGCCTCTTTGTGTATATAACCCCTGTGTGAAAAAGTAAAAATGGCGATTTGATCAAACTATAGACAGATCGCCATTCTTTGCATCAGCCTGTTTCCTCCACTTTCTCTTTCAGGTGATCTCCCCGGACCCCTGTTTAATGCCCTGCTGGACAGGACAATGTTTAGCACACAGAGTAAAAAATTATAGACCTATATAGAAAAGGTATCTAAACTAATTCTAAAAGGAAAAATGAGACTCCATCAGATAGCAGAAGCTATGGTGCCTTTTATTAATGCTGAGATTGCCTCATTATGAACAAAAAACAAATAAGGAGCTTGCAGTACTTTTCTGGGGAGAAATGAACAACAAATACCCAAAAGCAAGCAACTTCAGAACTAATCAGATTCTCCTTCATATAATAAAAGGACACCAATTTCTGGAGCCCCTACATTTTATGCTGATGCAAATAAATTGGGAAAGGCAGAATATAAATCAGAAAATATAAATAAGGGAGAGTCCTTATGAATTTAGTTTAAATATCAGAATTAAATGCAATTCTTATGATATTAGATTTTCAAGACTCTCTTAATTTAGTGACTAACTATATGTAGAGAACTGTTTTGCATACAAAAAGTGCTGAATTTATTCAGGATTATTCTGAATTAATTTCAGTTTATTCAACTACAAATGATCAGAAATAGGAATCATTCATTGTATGTAACACATATCATCAGATCCCATTCGGGTCTGTCAGGCCCTCTAGCACAAGGTAATGTTGACATTCATCAGCTTTTGATAGGAAGTATGCTAGAAGCTTCAGAATTTCATAAAAATACCATGTTACCAACAAAGGTTTAAAGAAAGAATCTTCTATCACTTGGCAGCAAGCCAAGGAAATTGTAAAGAAATGCCCTATTTGTTCTTCATATAACCAAACTCTATTATTACCTGCAGGAAGGAACACTAAAGGTACCCAAAAAAATAAAATTTGGCAAATGGATGAATCATTTTTGAGTTTGGTAAACTGTGTATGTACATCAATTTATAGACAAATATTCAAAAATTCACTGGGTCTTTTTTTAGCTTTAGCTTCTGAAAAGGCTAATTCTGTAGCTACACATTTATTATAGGTTATGGCGATTATGAGAACACCTGTACAAATTAAGATTGACAGTGCTTCAGCATATGTCTCAAATAAAATGAAACAATTTTTTACATATTATAAAACATTATAGGTATACCGCACAGTCCTGTAAGAGAAGCAATCATGGAGAGAACTAATTGGACTTTAACAGACACTTCACAATCACTAAGACCCCCCCAGAGACAGATCACATAGCACTTTACTAACTTTAAATTTTAAAATGCTAACAAACAAAAAATCTACAGCTGCCGAGAGACACTGGGTTAGAGAAAAAACTGCTCAACTAAACCAGTCTGTTTTAAAGTGTCCTAACCTCAGAATGGAGAACAGGAAATGTCCTGGAGGAAATGTGCCAGGGAAGGGATATACCTCCATTTCCAGGGGGTGGGGGGAAGCTCCAGTCCTTCCAAATTGATAGAAATCAGATAAAGGGAGGAGGGGACCACCCTCCTGAGGATCTCAAACACAGAAAAGGAAATAAAAGAGACCAAGACAGGTAATGTATATTTTGATCTCTCTATGGGAACAGCCCTAAGACTGACTGAGACTTAAATATCCATGTGTAGTCAATAAATCTTGTTGGCTACAAAGTCAGTCTCAGGATCTATCATAGCATTCTTTTATGGCATAAAATTTATATTACAGTTTGTTTACAATCCAAATTAGCCTAAGAAAGACATGTTATTTCACCTGCTCAAATAAAGCGCAAAGAATATTGGTTCTTGGTTAACTGCAATGTGCACCTTGCACATTCCCTACATGTTAATACAAAACTGTGTATTACTTGTCAAAGATTGTATGTTGACAGAAAATAACACTGAAAATAGTGGCCCTGACAAGATTCACCCTTAGGGATACTGAGACACCAGACACTACTCCAAACTGCCCCAATGCTGTTTGCTCAAAAGACTTCCAGAACAGCTTCAAAGAAAGCTGTTGACCCCAGATGACCTCATGATGACTGATCTTGATTCAGTCAGGACTTATTTATGCCTGAAATTTCTCAGAGTACAGAGACTACAACTAGCTTTCTTAAGACTTACCATTCTCCCAATCTCCTTGGCCTCCAAGAAAGAACTATGCCCTAAATAAACATGAAGCCATTCTAGTAAAACAAACTCCCATTCCATTAAGCTGGGATGGGTAAGTTTTGGTTGTTCTGCTGAGTGGAGGATGCTTATTATAAAGGACTAAACTAGTTAAATGGTCTTGACCAGTGAGAGAACATGGTACAGGAGGTTATGTAGGGGGAGAAGGACTGAAAAGAGAAAAGGGTGACATAAAGGACTATTACAGAAATAATAGGAAAGACAGATTGCTGAATCTACTCTTAAACTAAAAAATAGCTTATAGCCATAATATTACATTAATATGGATCTTTGAATATTGATACAAAATTAAGGTTATACTTTGTTACATTTGTGTATTTTATTACATTGGTATAAGACTTTGTATATTGATACAAAGTTTGAGGTTACAACATACTCTGTTAAGTTTCAGCTCTTATATAATGTCATTTGAAGATGTAAAATTTTAGTCCTTTTAAAAGCTGCTATTACAAACTGTTCAGGATAAATAAGTAACACAAGTTGATAAACAGTCAAACTCAGTCAGATACCAGTTTATCACAATATATGCTTCCTAGGTTAAACAGTAAATAGCTTAAAAAAAAAAAGTCTACCTACTCATATATGGTATACATGGTCTTCATATACCTCAGAAACTTAACAGAATATGACATTTAAAGATGTTTTTATTAAGGCCTTTTTTGACGAGACAGCACCTCATTCAACTTGGAACAAGAACATCAAAGACCTCCATTTGGAGATAGACTCAATTATGGCAAGCTAGCCACTGGGCAAAAAAAAAAAATGCCCTAACTTCATCTACAGACAGAATGCTATCCAAAATGGACAAAATTTAGACACAGGCAAAGTCGACTGCTGAAGCTCTGCCAAGACAGAGTAAGCAAGTCCTTCATAATTCATACTTCACAAAAGTTTGTCAGATATACTGGATCAGAATGGTGAAGACAGATGCTCCAATGTTATAGATACATTTCTGGAGGACTGTTCAGGCAGCCGACTATGTCATTTGTATAATTTTGGAAGCAGCTTGCCTGTGCTTCTTAGATATTCAGGTACTATTTATTCCTTCTCAAGTCTCTGGTGAGGTTGAAGATAGCACAGTCTCAATTAAACTTAAGGTACAAAGAATCGCTGGGCGGTGGTGGCGCATGCCTTTAATCCCAGCACTTGGGGGGCAGAGGCAGGCGGATTTCTGAGTTCGAGGCCAGCCTGGTCTACAGAGTGAGTATCAGGACAGCCAGGACTATTTAGGGTCTTAGGAGATGTTTTAAAGATGGTAAATCCAAGTTATGAAGGTTGGAGTAGGTGAAAGTTTTAAGTTGTAGGTATTTTAAGGTTGGTAATGAAGGTTAGAGGATCTAGAAGTCTTTTTTAATGAAGACAGGAGGAAATTTAAATAGGTGTCTTAAATTTAGCGAGTGCAAATTAAAGGATTTAATTGCTTAAGATAGTGATGAGAAAAGTACAGAACTGTGAACTCACCAAGATAGGACAATTGGACATTGTGAATACAATTATACCAGAGATTTCGTAATTGTTTAATAATTGCCTTTCCTGCATGCTACAGCCAATTGCTATAGGGAATAAAGGCAATCGGGTTTTCAGTTACCAGGCTTGGGAGGCGGGGTGGGCGGGGAGAGGAGTGTTGCAGGTAGAGGCCACAGAGAAGGTGGAAGAGAAGTATGGACCAGGGACAAGTGCCAGAACGAAATGCTTCCCCAGTACACCAGACTACTAGGGCAGAAAGAGCCCAGGAAGATTCAAACAGCAAGTATTTGGGAGTACAGCTGGAGAAACAGCCAGTCTAGTGCTAGAGAATTAGTTAGGGTAATCCCCCAGTAATTGAGCAGAGCCTAATAAATAAAAGTTTGAGTCTCATTTGATAGACCGGGATAAGCCTAACTCTTTTATTTCACATTGATCTTCAGAGACCATTACTGTGGTGGAGACTTGTGCATCTTTGACATGAGAAGGTAAGAATGTAACTTCTGAGTGTTTTTTCTCCTTCATGTGTATTGAGGGGACTGAACTCAAGGCTGTCAGCCTTACCCTGCAATCGCTTTCACTTGCTGGATCATCTTGTCAGCACTAGGAGCAACTTAAAGAAAAATTAAAACATACACTTGGAATCATATTCACATTTTAAAAGATGTTATTGTTCTCACTCATGTGTATGTGCCTGTTAGGGCAGTATCAGTAGACACCAGTTCCAGATGGTAGCCCATGACATGGGTGGGAACCTAACCCCAGTACTCAGCATGAGCTGTGTTCGTAACCTAAGTCCTCCCTAGTGCCCCTATATTCACATTCTTAAGGTACCAATATTTCCTTAGTTTTCTAGAAATAGAAACATTAAAAAAAATATGAAAAATTTCTAACACCTTAAAAGGCTCACTGCTCAGCAGCAAACCCTGAGGCTTACAGGTTATTTTTGCCTGTTCTAGTTCACATGGAGAGAACTGTACAGTATCCTCTTTTGGGTCTAGCTCCTTTAGTTGAGTATATTAAGTCACTCATTGCTATATACATTAGCAATTATGTCCTTGATGTATCAGTTTGTCTGATTTCTAGTTGATGGATCTTTCAAATATCTGTAGTTTGGGGTTACTATAAACACAATTGCTATAAGCATTCAAATACAAACCTGTGAAGCTTCATGTTGTTTCCTTGGGTAGCTAGCATGACTGAACTGTTATGAACATGCCTAATTTATATGCAGCAGCTGTGCCATATTCAGTCCTGTTAGGGGTTCCAGTTGTTCGTCATTTACACTAGCACTTGCCATTGCTACACTGCTCCTCTGTGGGTCATTTCAGTAGGTATGTAGTGGTGCCTTATGACTGATGGTCTTAGGTACTTTGTGTGTGTATCCATTGGCGTATCTATTTGTGTGGTTCTGATAATGATCAGAGATCAACCCTTATGAAGTATTAAAAAACACCTATTCATGTATGCATCAGGCTAGAACATTTTACTTATACGTGTTCATGTGTGTACAGGTGCACTGAGTGGAGGCCAGAGATCAAGGGGCCAGACCATTTTGTTTTCTATCAGTCACTGGCCTGAGGCTCACCAGTTGGTTAGTCTGGTTAGTAAGTGAGCTCCAGAGTCATGATCACAAGTTCATACCTTAATGTCTGGCACTTTGGGATCCAACTCAGGCTTATACTATACTGCATGTATGAACAATGTTCCCAGCCCAGGACAGAATATTCTAAAGTGCTAAGTTAGCTGAAAAATCCAAAAGTTCCTCTCAACTTTTAAATTTTCAAGACACATGACTTAAAGGTTGAAAATAAACATACATAAAGCTCTTCTAATACTTAACATTTTACACACTATTTTAATGTGATCATTTGAAAATAAGTGCCAGGTATCATGTCTCACATGAATACTAAAAATGCTTTTTTACATAAAAAAGTTTATCATTACACAAATTAACAAGTTCTTTCCAGTCTATATAATCTCTCAGTTTCTCTATTTTTCTCCCCCTTACTTTTTTCTTCCAAAGGGCAGGGTCTTTCCATTTAAGCCCAGGTTGGCCTCAAAATCATGGAAATTCTCTTGACTTTCGTGTGTCTAGATTATAGGCATGAAACACCATGCCCAGCTAATCAAAAATCTCTTTCAGATCTAATTAAAATACAAATAGTTATTGGTTAACCTAAATCTTTGACTTTTTGAAGAAAATCAGCCGGTTTTGTAAAGTGACATAAGTTCTGAACTTACCATATTTTCTATAAACTGGAATTTGGTCTTAGATTCACTACAGGTCTATTTTTTAGATGGGTCTTTTATGTGATTTCAAAACCCACATGTTTACAAGTGTGCTTTGTGTAAGGCTTAAAGCCTGTCCCGGCTGGTGTTGAACTTCAAATCCACCTCAGCTCCCCAACTATCCTCAATTATGGGACTAGAGCACTCACTATGTGTTGTTCAGCAGCAAATACTTTAGACAAAACAAATTTTACACTGCTAGGAACTGAAACTGGAGCATCATACAGGAGGTGGAAGTGCTTCAATCCAGCCCTCAAGTCATTTATATTGCACTTTGGAGGAAAATTCAGGAACCTAAAATATAAAACTCACACCCCATTTTCCTAACTATGATTTTTTTTCATGTATTCTTAGTTCAAAAGAAAAAGTAAAAAGGACTTAACAATGGTGTTTTGGAAATAAGGCAACACCACATACATTTATTCCTTCCTTCATTTGTCCCAGGCATTCCTGACGCTCCCTTCTCTTAACGTGTTCACTTGGTAAACCGGAAACCTGAATGTCCCTGCCTGACCTTCAACTTTCTCGAAGCACATGCCTCAGCTCACAAATGCTTTAGCATTGAAATAACAGGCATAATCCACCATGCTTTGTTCCTTTCTGCTGTTAAAAAAAAATTTTAAACTACACCTGCTGGTCTGTGCCTATGTTCTCAACATTTAGAAAGCTGAGACAGGAAGTTTACAATTCAAGGCCAGCCAAGAATATAGTAACAAGATCTCATTTCTAAAACTCAGAAAATCTAGTATCACATAAATGGGCATTAGTTTTCTACTCTTTCACATTCACAAAGGGCCAAATTACTATCATCAGATTTTGGAATCTGCTTCTCCCACTCTTGAAATAGTATTTAAACTGAATTTCATTGTACATATCTATCTATAATCTTGGGCAGTGAGGCAAAGGCTCAAGGGTCAGGAGTTCAAAGTCATACTCAGTTACACAGTGAATTCCAAGTCAGCTTGCAGTACATGAGATCCTACCCTCCAAAAAGTGATCTATATAGTAACTTTACTAGTTATTATTTCCCCTATATTCTAGAAGAACAAAAGGTGTTTGGTAAATACTAGGTAGTCAGTCTTAGGTAATCACATCTTTAATGCAGAAACTGCTGGTTTCAATATGTTGGTTACATACTGTTTTTATTCAGGCTTGGCAATTAAGAAATACAAACCAAGCAACTCTTAGTTGCTTCTACAGGTCCAATCTTTCCTTACAGAAGCTGTTAAATACAGCTTTAAAGTAGTATAGTATAGTCAACAAAAGATTTGGGTGGAACAACAGTTCACCTGGAATCCACAGTTAAATATTTACCTCCTTTGGTGCCTTGTATAGAAGGCACAGTTAAGGATGTTACAATATAGAGGAAAATAGCCACAGCAAATAGTTCTAGTGACAACTTACTAAACAAGTTACAGTGGTGGTGGTGATTCTTTTCATTTTATTTTTTTTACAGTTTAGAGTATATAGTCTTTAAACTCCACACACACACACACACACACACACACACACACACACACACACACACAAGTGTTATTATGAAACAGTCCCTGCCCCCAATCCCCGTGAATATACTGAACACAGCGGTTTAACCAAAAAAAAAAAAAAAAAATCAAGACAAGTCTGATTTCAAAATTTCAATATAAAAGCAAAAGTATGTAATGCAACAGCTGTTCAACTTCCAACTCTAATAAGAGGCCCCAAACAAGACAGCCCCATATCTAACTTTCTCCAGCACACAGGCTAGTAGAGAAGCTCAACTGTTAACCAACTAATAACCAGTGTGAACAGAACCTTAGAAAGGAAGTGATACTGTACCCTTTCCCTTACAGTTGGAGGCACAGGTATTAGAAGATACAACAGTCAAAGGAAGAAGAATTATAAAGAAAAAAATCCCTAAAGCTGCTGCTGTTTGGAATAAAAAGGAAGACAGTATTTTACAAATGTTCAAAAACTGCAAAGCATTAACACAATTCACTCACTATCACTCCTAAACTTGAAAGAATAGAGAACAGTATCTCATATAAACTGTTATGTTCAGGTTCACAAAAAACTATGGATGTAGTTTTATGCTTTATCAAGGAAAACAGGTTCAGTTCAGATCATTAGATACTATACATCTAGGCTGACTGGATTGGTGTCTAGAACTGTTCGCTGCCCTCCTGAACAGCTGTAAACTAAACAATAGCATACATGGAATACTCCATAGGAAGCTAAAGGATTGAAGATAGGTATACAGCTAGTTAGATCTCCCCTGCTTCACGCTCTTCAGAGCTCCTCCTGTCTTCTGATCTGCCATTAGCACTCTCATAGGACCGCTTCTTATCTTTTCGATCTCGGTCACGAGGTGATCTGTCTCTTGAACTCCTGTCTCTGTCACGTGATGCTAAGTCTTGGTCTCTGAATCTTTCTTTTGAGGATCTGAAAAATATTAATTTGAGGAGCAAAATATGTTGGGACACCCAAAATTCAATGAAAGAATAGGATCAATATTAAGTTTCTGATAGCTGAAGAAATAGACAAGAATACATCTGAGAAAAGAGTTTCTTACAGAAGGGAGTCCTACTATAGCTGACAAGGGCACCAAAATACAATTGGGAACAACAAATAGCCATATAGCTAAAGGTAAAAAGAGCCTAAACAATATATTCTTAGTATTTCAGAGATAATCATTAAGTTTCTTCAATTAATAAAAAGGCATTAAGCATAAAAACAATATATAATTATAATTGCTTTTACAAGTGAAAAGTATCAAGATTCCAAATTGGATGGAAACCAATAAATGTGTACAGCAGTCATCTCTTTTGGGCTAAATGACAAACAATAAGGATTTGAGGTGTCGTAAATCACACACAAGCTCAGGGTTTAGGAGTCATTCTTTTCTCTATCAACTTTAAAAGTGAAAAAAATGCAAAACTATCCATAGCTTTCTGGTTTTACAGAAACAGGTTTCAGTCACATTTGACCTACAGGCAGTATGCTGCAAACTTGGTAAGAAAACTACTCAATAATATGGCTTTAAATAACCATCTGCTAATTTAAAAATCTGTTTCACTCTGAGTGAATTCATTAAAACCAAAAAATGATCACACTATAATAAAATCCTAACTGCTCCTAATACTACTATCTCCATTCTCACCCCATCTTCAAAGAAAGGTACATAAACAAAACACTCTCATATCAGAAATGCAACCAGAAAAAAGCAAAAACACAAACACATTATGTAGAATCTAACTATATTGGTTAGCATAGAATATATACTTTTCAACACCTAAAATGAATTAACAACAAATATTACATTTATTTAGTTCTTTACAGGTGATACAGAATGTTTACACATAATTTATCTCAATCAAAGTTTAGAATTATGAGAGAGGCACTGCCAAGTCCTGCGTAATACTTTTCTTTTTTTTTAAAGTTAGAGTTTAAACTTGGATCTCAATACGCTATGTTTGCATGCTACTAACCCAGAAAATGCAATACTTTCAGAAAAACATAAGGCAAGATAAAAAATACTACTATAACCAGTTTGAAAAATATAGATAAGGAGAGTATTGTAGTTTGAATATAAAACAGTCCAAAAGAATCATGTACTGTTGTTGAAGACTTGAAACTGGTGATGGTGCTAGAGAAAATGGTGGCTAGCTCATAAAGATGCAACAACTGATGAATTAAACCACTGCAAATTCATAGCTTAACAGCCATTAGGCGGTGGTTTCTGGCAGGAGGAAACAGATCAAGAGGGGTGTATTTTATTATAACTTGTACCTGGTCCCTTGTCCTCTATTTCCTCTGCCATAAGATGAGACACTTGACTCTATTACAGGCTCCATGCCATGGTGTTCTGGTTAGGCATGGGCCTAAAAGCAATTCAAAAAGTGGCCATGAACTGAAGTCTCATCTTCACTTCATAAAAGTGTGAGCTAAAAGAAAGTCCTTCCTTCTCATAAATTGTTTTCAAGTACTCTGTCATAATAAAAAAACTATGGTAACTGAGATTAAAATTTAAAAAGCTTGAAAAATCAACACCAATTTCAAGCATTCTACTTGAAGTTATATAAGTCTTTTCCCCCTTTTGTTTTCTCAATCAGGGTGTCTCTCCCTTGCCCAGGCTGGCCTCAATTTGTGGCAAGTCTCCTGTGCCTCAGCCCCTCAAAAGTTATCATTTCAGGAGCTCCTGCTTAACAAGCATTTTACAAGACAAAAAAAAAACCAAAAACCAAAAAACAAAACAAAAACAAAAAAAAAAAAAAACAAAACAAAACAAAAAAAAAAAACAAAAACACATTCCAAGTCTACACAAGCCATCTTCAAAGCTTCTATTAATGATGGAAATGATAACTAAGTACAATGACATTAGATGCTGGCAAGTCCCTGAGGTCAGTGATAACTGAAAAAAAACAAAGACATGGACTAATGTTTGTACAAGATTACGAATATCTTCATACATGCCATTTGTTACATGTTACTAGTGAAAGCCCAAGAAGCCAAATATTCCTATAACCTCTATTTAATGAAATACGAAAAAACAAATGGGGTGTAATTAAATTATTTGGCAAAGAATCACGAACAAGTAGTCTGACTTTGAAGTCTGTATTACATGACAGAATACACCACAAAGCACAAAGTTGCTGAGGTCCTCACTGACCTGTGGGAACTGTTGCCAAGACAAGGTTCATATAGACAACCCACTTGTAGTAGCAGGGATAAGTACTTCACAGCAAGGGTGAGAAAACAGCAAAATGTCAAGACTTTTAATGTATTCTTTTTACCATCAAAAACTAAACTCACATATATACCAATAATTTGATGTTATATATTTGAAATAACAAATAGCAATCATTTATTGTTAAAAACAATGTTCTAAAAGTAATTTGAATTCAAGGATATGAAATACTCTTGAGAAAAGCAAAATTTTTAATAGTTTTACAAAAATAATCCTCTTTTGAACATGCTGAATATGGTGGGAAGTTTTCCTATATAAATAAACTTCACAAGTTCAGGAAGCCTCAGGATGACACAAGGATAGGACAAGACTCCCCCATCCATCCCTCCCATCTCCATCACCAGTAAAGACAAGAAAGATAAACAGCAGAAAATGACAGCTGGGCAGATCAACACAAGAATCATACAGATCCTTTATCACCTAAACTGCCCAATTCTAAGATTTAGTGTGCAGATTTAGAATCATAAAGAACGTTACAAAAAAAAAAAAAATGTTTGTTTCTGGCCACTGCACTGAAGACAAACTCAGTTTTGAAATATAAGAAGCCTACAGATATTTTCCTACTTGTTTCATTACAACCAGTTATTCAAGCCTGATCCATTATCTAAAACCATTTTTTAAAAAAAATCTTTGAAAATTTTCCTTATCTAAATTTATGTCATTTATTCATTTACCCTACAGATATTCAGTTTATCACTTTATGATCTGTGGCCAAGTGTTTTCCCAAACAGAAAACTCCACAGAGCAACATGAAAATGGTTGTCTATATACACTATTATTACCTTGCTGTTTTTTAACAAGCCTAGCACAGAGGAAAGAATCTAATTTGTAAAGCCAGGCAGGGTGTCATATGCCTGTAATCCCAGCACTCAAGTGGAAGCTGAGCCTAAAGGATGAATAGGAAGCCAATTTGAGCTACAAGAGCTTGGCCTCCTGACCTCCCCCCACAAACCCTACACACACACACACACACACACACACACACACACACACACACACACA
>JANHMN010000016.1:44706850-44918909 GCA_030674055.1 Rhabdomys pumilio | reverse complement strand
ACACACACACACACACACACACACACACACACACACACACACACACAGAAATAGAAAAGGATTAAAATTGTGAAAAATGAATGAGGCCGCTCAGCCAGGACTACATATACATAGTGAGATCCTTTTAAGAAGCATTTATTTATTTCATGTACACTGTCACTCTCACACCAAAAGAGGGCACCAGATCCCATTACAGATGGTTGTGAGACACCATGTGGTTGCTGGGAATTGAACTCAGAACCTCCGGAAGATCAGTCAGTGCTCTTAACCACTGAACCATCTCTCCAGCCCCCTTTTAAAAGTTTTATCAGGAATATGAAAGAAAAATTAAGGCAACAATCAGTATTGTAATTTCATACCAATTTTTAAATTTTTTACTTTTTTTTTTAAAGCATACTTAAAAACTTCAGGGGGCTGGAGAAAGCTCAGCAAGTTAAGAGAGCTTGCTACTCTTCTACAACACAAGTCCAGTTTCCAACTGAGGTAGCATAATTCCACCCATAATTCCAGTTCCAGGGAACGTAAACACTTCCCTGGTTTCCAAGGGCATTCCCTCTCCAGACTCCAAATACACCTGGCATGTACTCTCAAATAAAAGTAAATCATATTAAGAGAGAATGATAAAGAATATTTTAAGGATAAATCACCCTTTCTCTGAATTATATTTTGATCACTCAAGTTCTGAACGCCAATGGTAAGCCAAAAATTACAGTGTAAACAGACAAACAAAAAAC
The DNA here is from genome assembly GCA_030674055.1 of Rhabdomys pumilio. NCBI lineage: Eukaryota > Metazoa > Chordata > Mammalia > Rodentia > Muridae > Rhabdomys > Rhabdomys pumilio. The sequence goes on along the minus strand of JANHMN010000016.1, from coordinate 44,918,175 downwards.
ATACAAACAACAAAAAAAATCAGGTGAGCATTTTATAAAAACATGAATGTGTGTGGTAGGGTGTGTGTGTGTGTGTGTGTGTGTGTGTGTGTGAGAGAGAGAGAGAGAGAGAGAGATGAGAATGGAGATAGCATAAAAAGAAAGATTGATCTATCTAATCTAATCTAATCTAATCTATCACAAGAGAAAAAAAACCAGCAAAGATGGTACAGGCCTTAAATTGTGGCATTTGAGAGGCGCAGACAGGTAGGCAGATAGCTATGAGTCTGTGATCAGCCTGGCGTACATGGTGAGACCAGGCCAGATAGGAATACACACTGATACTCTGTCTCAAGAGTAAAATAGGGGATAGAGAAGTGGCTGCTCTAAGAAAAGCTAGGTTCAAATTCTAGTACCGTCATGATGGCTAAAATCATCTACAACTACAGTTCCAAGGAATCTGGGCATAAGGCACAGATGCTGTACAGATATATACATGTAGGTAAAATACTCATACACTGATAAAATAATCCAAAGGAAGAATTAAGATAATTAAATCCACTCAAAAGAAGTTTCACCAATAGTGATTTGTTTAACCACTCTTGAGCTAGTTAACCTATTATGTATTTCTAATACATAATCTAATACAACTTTTAAAAATGTCAAGGTAATTATATGTAAAATATTTACTAGGTACCTAACCCCTAGCACATTTATAAGAGAAAAAGAGATAGTAAAGTAAAATCAAGGTCCTGCATTGTTGGAGTTTATAGTTTGGAAACAAGATTCTAGAGATCTACCTCTAGGTAAAGACATAAGTAAATGGAAAAATGGGTAGTAATAGTTTACATAGAACAAGAAGAAAAGGATTTTTGGACAGGATGCCACTGAAAACGAAAAGAAGCAAATGAGCCAGCATAGAAAGGAGCACTCAGGTGTATAGAGTGCTGGAACGGGAGTGAGTCCAACATGGTGAAGGAATAGAAGACATCTATTTAGCTACAATGAAGTAAGTAAACAGAAACAATATCAAAGGCTGACAGCACGAAGACTGAATGTCTTATCGTTCAAACCAGGAAGCTCTAAGTAGTGTATTATATAAAGTGAATGGAAGTATGATTGTGTGACAACAAAACTATCTCATGGCACACTGGACCACACTGTCACTCCACTAACAGCTATGGTACCAGATGTGGTCACACACAGCTGTAATCTCGGCATTAAGGAATATAGAGGAAGGAGGATAATGAACTCAAACAAGACCCTACCTGGAGAAATACTTAACTAGGTATGCAGACACATGCCTGTAATCTTTCCTAACAAATCCAGAGGAAAGGCACACAAGTTCCAGAAGACAAACCAGAGCCAAACAGGGCTACAAAGTTGGCTCAACAAGGCTCAAAAAGAAAACCAAACAAATTCCATACAACAACGACAGCAAAAACCCAAGTAGACGGCTATTTGTATTTCCAACAGGTATGTTAGGGAATTGTTTCTTAATTCAAATTGAATTCAACTCAAAATTCAAATTGAATTTTGTTTTTATTTCAAATTGCCTTTAAAAACACTGTCATATATTTACTGTATTTCTGAAAGTTTTTTTTTTTTAAGCAAAAGAGAAGTATTTTTTCCTTGCTCAGAGCAGTATGTACAATTCTACTTTGATAAAAGTAGTAGTTCTGCATATATTCTGAGCAGTTACTCTTCAATTCCAATGTTCAAATCTGAACTACTGGAGAGTCAGTGGTGATTTTTTGTTTGTTTATTTTGAGACAGGGTTTCTCTGTGTAGCCTTAGCTGTCCTGGAACTCACTCTGTATATCAGACTGGCCTAGAACTCACAGATACGCCTGCCCCTGTCTCCTGAGTTCTGGAATTAAAAATCACACACCAACACCACCTGGATAAATCACCAAAAATTAATTAATTTATTAATTCTCACTGGAGGTTAAAAGATGTATTATCTAAAAACCCACACATTTGAAACACACGGCTTCACTACTTTATCATCTTCTACAGCACCTACCTCTTGGGATTCTTGCTATGTGATCGGGACCTAAAAAAAGAATATCTACTTTTAGAAAAAAGTGACTAAAATTTTTAAACTGTCACGATGTGCTGCTAAATGACATTTTTCTTGAGTTCTGACTTTATGTGTTACTTCTATAAAAACAAGGCATGTACTTGAATGAGAGGCTTCCCCAACAAAACAACAAAACTCTACAAAATTCCCTGCCTTGTCACAGAAGTTCCTTCAACTAGTCACCTGGCTTAGAAAAAAATTTACTTCTGGTGACTGAAATCATAAAAACTTTTAGAGAATCATAAATTCTCTAAAACCTACTTCCTAAACTAAAAGAGATTATTTTTTTTTCTATATAGCTTTTACACTGTTTTTCTCTTCTGGAAACAAAGAAAAATGTTTCAAGATGTAAAATACCCATTTTGAACCTAAACTTCACACTATAGTCCTAGAAAAACGATGTCAAGTTTACATCTTTGTCCACTTACACAAATTATATTCTTTATAAAAAAAATACAAAAAATCAGAATATAAAAAAATTAGTATTTCTAACTGTATATGCGTACATGTGAACTTGGGTGTGCATGACTTAAAAGGTTAGAAGCATTGGACCCCCTGAGACTAGAGCCACAAAAAATAATTACCTGTCCAATGTGGATGCTAGTAAGTGGACTCAGGTCCTCTGGAAGTACAGGTACATCTTCTCAATCACTAAAACCATCTCTCTAGCCCCCAAAATGATTATATTCCTTCATTATTTTTTTTAAAAAAAGTGTTTGCCTATATGTTAACCATGTGTTTTTTTTTTTAAAAAAGTATGTTTGCTTATATGTGTATATGCATGTTAACCATGTGCATGTGTGAGGTCAGAAGACACTGCTTCTCCAGAACTAGAGTTATGAATGGTTGTGAGCAACCATGTGGGTGCTGCTCTTAAAACTATTGGGCCATTTCTCCAGCCTCCAAATGACTCAGCCCCAGATTATATTCTTATATAGCAAACTCTTCACATTTCCCAGTACAATGTCAGTACTCAATAAACAATTCCAATTCCATGATTAGTGCAACACTGAAGTAGCTTATTTTGTGGTATGAATGTATATATAATGTCAAGCATCTTTTAAAGTATGCTTTGGGCTGTATGGTTCTATTCATTCAACTGTCTGTGCAACCAGGGGAAAGTTATATATCCTACCTTAGTTTAATCTACCATTTGTAAAAGAGGAACAGCAATATAAATATGATTAAGTTTGAAATGTCCTCCAAAAGTTCATATACTGATGACCTGGTCCCCAACTGGTATAATCATCCAGAGCTAATTAGATCATAAGTATTCTTACCTAATAATACCTAATAGATAAATAATCTACTGATCATTTTTAAAAATGTATGCATGTATATTTGCAAGCTTGTGGATATTCATGCAGGCCAGGTATTAGAATTGGGAGTCACAGGCAGCTGTGAACTCCTCAATGTGGCTGCTGGCAACTGAACTTAGGTCTTCTCAAAGAACATCAAATGTTCTTAGCAATTTCTCCAGCCTCTACTGACAGATTCTTAATTTGACAGTATTGTTGTTAGGTTACAGAAACCAGTAGGTGCGATCCAGTTCAAAGAAGTAGGTCCTTTGAAGGGTACATATAATCCCTGGACCTGACATACAAATGTTTTGTGTGTGCCTATCTTGAAATAAGCAGCTTTTTTCTATCATGGCCCATCATATCTTTCAGGTGCCATGCATGATGCTCTGCCTCAAACACAAGCCCGCAGCAATGTGGCGAGCAAACCATGCGCTGAAACTTATGAGTTCACAAGTCAAAATAAATATTTTAAGCTGTTTTCTCAAGTATTTTTTTAGTAGCAATGAAAACCTAACTAACATAGAACAGATAAACTAAGGCATACTGCTTAAAATAGAGCCTAGCATACAAACAGCAAGAAAGTGATGCACTTTTTTAGTTCATTATTTCAGGAGCAGTTAGAAACCCAGCTTGTATAAATTTACACTATTTTGTAACGTTATAACAGTTGTAGTACTTCCGACATCACAATCTCAGAGCACTCAGACAATCGTTTTAACTTTCTTTTTTTTTTTTTAAAAGCAGTTTTACACTACAAGCCAGGATAGGATGGCTTTAAACTAGGTACTTTCCTGAGTGCTAAGATTACAGATGTGGGGCTGGAAAGATGACTCAGTGGTTAAGAACACCAACTGCTCTTCCAGAGGTCCTGAGTTCAATTCCCAGCAACCACATGGTGGCTCACAACCATCTGATGCCCCCTTCTGGTGTGTTTGAAGAGAGCAATGGTATACTCATATACATAAAATAAATAAATCTTAAAAAAAATTACAGATATGAACAACCACACCTGCTTTTTTCATTTTGGGGAGCATGAGAACTCACTATGTAACTTACATACTACACAGATTAAGCTAGTCTCAAAGCTGCAGGTCCTTCTACTTCAGTTTCTTATGCTAACAGGTATGAACCACCATTCCTAGCTAAACATTTCTCCAATAAGATTATACTTTGCCATCAAAATAAATTGAGGCCTTGAGGACCAAGATTGGTTTATGAGACCACTAGGGAAATTGGGTGAAGATTTGAGCTTCAACTTTTAAGAATAGTGCTCTTGGGGCTGCCTGTCTGGGCATGTTGGTTGGCACTACTCTTGGTCTTTCATCCCCAGAGGCCCCAGTTCCTGTCATTTTTTAAGAGTTAATTACCTCCTGAGAACATGGCCTAGGTCTGCCCTGACCACAGCTACACTCAAGGGTCTGTAAGGTTACCTGGTACACATTAGGTGAGCTATAAATGCTGTCAGGGCTTACCTCCTTGGCACTGAGGGGGAAACTCAGGCCCAGTAATTCCAGGGCAGGGTAATCAGAAAAAGATTAAGAGGTAATCGACTTTCTCACCATCTACAAATACTGCAGTCCTATAAACAATATGAGGTCATTTGACTATCTCAATCAAATCTTAAACTGAAAATTCCAACATTATTTAAAATGCTATCTACACTATTATAAATACTAGACTACTGAACAATATCCCTAGAAAGACCAACCTAGGACCAAGTATAGTGACAAGTACTTAAAATCTCTGCATTTAAGCAATTGGCTTGAATTATACAAGACCTGGGTTTAACAAGCAAGTAATCTAGATGTGGTATGCAACTTTCAATCCTAGAACTCAAGAGGCAGATGCAAGCATATCTCCATGAGTTCAAGGCTAGGCTAGTCTAGTCTATATAGCTCTAAGACAGCCAGGGGTATATAGAGAAACCTTGTCTCAACAAAAATAGTGATATCAACAATAAATTTATAATTATTTGCAAAAAACAGTTACAGAGAACAGTCCTCTGACTTATACATACACATATGCACAAAACGGTACAGATACACACCACACAAACAACAACAAAAAACTGGAATGGTGGGAAAAACCTCAGCATACACTAACAAAGAGATAAGTTCTGAAGTAAAATTTGTTAAATGGAAAACACAGAGAGATATAGGGGAAGAAGCAAGACAATGAGAAAAAGAGAGAAACAAAGGATTTCTCAAAACAGCACCATACAGTTTTGCCCTTAAAGTGAAAAAGACTGCCAGCTAAAATCCAGCACCAGGGCCAGTGAAATGGACACACACAGAGAGACAGACAGACAGACAGACAGACAGACAGACACAGACACACACACACACACACACACACACACACACACACACACACACAAAGTTAGGAATTACAAAATAATGTTTACCTAAACTGAGAGTAACATGCTCAGAGCTTTTAAATTAACATGACCAATAAAAGATTTTAATTATTTCTGAGATATATGTTAACTCTGAGAGAAGGTATCAAAAATGTACTACAATCAGGGAACACTAAAAATCAGAAGAGGTAAATTTCTTTGTGGCATGACTGTCTTACTCTAAAGTTCTGAACAGATGCTATAAAACAATGTTGTCACATTTGTGCCATGTAATTTTAGTTGCCAATGGGTAAAAGCGACTTAGGATAAACATACTAAATATGAAAAATACTAAATTTAACAATGTCAATATAAGCAGATGTGTGTATTATCAAGCTGTATCAAGTTAATGGTGATACACATCTTTAATCCCAGTACTCAGGAAGCAGAGGCAGGAGGTCTATAAGTCCAAGGCTAGCCTGGTCTACATGGTGAGTTCCAAGTCAGCTAGGACTATATAGAGAAACCCTGTCTCAAAAAAAAAAAAAAAAAAATCTAAAAAAAAAAATATAGCTCCTACAATTGAGAAAATAATAATAGCTTAATATAAATACAAAAACTCCCAAATCTTCCCTCAAAAAGTATAAAATAAACAGAGAATATAGTCTTTTGCATTGGAGTCCTTGCCTGGCACACAAGAACTGGGATCAAGGTCTAAGACTATGGTACCAAAAAGTAGAGAAGGCAATAATTCTGTGTTAGAAAGGTACAAATTTAACTTAATATGAATTAATCAATGGGTAGTAAGAGATTTTAATGTAAATCATACAACCTGAAAACATGAAACATCCTTTATTTGATTTTCCACAAATTTTAAAAGAAATCACAACAGTTTAATTGACTAAGATTTATTAAAGGCTGAACATCTCTAGCATAAAAAAACCAAGCACACTCAAAAACCTAGGATTTCTTTATTTAAAATCATTTCAGATTTTAAATTAAGAAATGCGAAACAGAAAAGGGTTGTTTAATCAAATTCCCAAATTCAAAACCTCCAAATTTCTAAACATTTCTGGTCTAAAGCATTTTACATAAATACATGCTACTGAATCTGTATTATTTCTATTAAAATAGTCTTACATACTAAAATTTTTCAGTACAAAAGTTTCAAAATTTCTGTGTCCAGAATCAATTTAACAGCATCTCTAAGTCCTACCTCGTTCAGGCTGGAGATCTGAGCTTCAAACACAGCACTATTTCTGACTCAGTACATACCTCCTCAGTTTTTCCCGTTCTTCTCTCTCTCTCTCTTCTCTTCGTTTCAGACGTTCCTGGTTTCTCTTCTCCTGCTTCTCAGCCACAACTCTCTTTAAGATAATAATTACAAAATCAGTTGTAAATTTTCTGGGCAAAGCCCTTAATTATCTTTACCTTAAACATATCTGGTTTCCCACATAGTACAGTTAGCATTAATATAATTTAAAAATTTGTCAGGTACTACAATTACTAGACTTCCAGAATTGTGGAAAACATGCAAAACCTCATGTTTCACCATAATTTGCTTTTTTTATAAGCAGGAAAGAGAAGCATACCACTGAACTCCAGTCCCAACACATCATTCCTTAATGACATTTAATAACATAATTAATAATAACAGTATTATACTACATTGTCAACAGTCTCAATACTGCCAAATCAGAATAAACAGTACTATTCAAAACCTAACTAATTACAGTACAGGGAGGCTGAGACAAGAGGACTACCAGAAGTTTAAGATCAGGCAGAGCTGTACAATGAAACTTTATCAATGAAACCAAAAGAAAACTAATACAAACCAAAAGAATCAGGTTATCGAGGACACAGTGAGGGGCATTCATTTAAACAATGTACCTTTAATTCTTCCAGCTTTTCTCTTATTTCAATAAATCCCAGGTGCAATTTACCCCCAAAATGATCAGCAAGTCGTCTGTCATTATCATGAAGACCTAAATACGCAGAACAGACTTCACAGACACGAAGTTTCTGCTGTTGAAAGCTGGAAGCTGGCATAGAATTCCGATAAACTTCCTAAACAAAAGCAAGGAAAACAATGTTCACACAAATGTCCTTAAAAGGATATAAGAAAATGTACTATATTTAAATAAAGTTTTATAGTAAATCCTTTGAGAGGCAGCTTTGTTGGACGTCAAGACTTAAACACCCTTTACTCCCTCTCCACTATAATGCCAAAACATCAGATAAAAGGTTATCTTCGTCAGGATTCAGACGACTTGTATTCATTCTTAATACACATTGGTAAATTTGCCAATCCATTATCCTCCTTTCCTTTACTAACACAATTCTGGGCTTTTTGTTTGAAGCAGTTAATAATCTATTTTCCAAGCCTCTATGTAGCTTTGGTTAGGATGATATAGATAAAAATAGCTGGATAGAATCTACTATCAATCAAAAGATAAGTTCTCTGAAGAGGAAAATAAAGCCTGTAAGTACATAGCTAGTCAAATGGGCAGAAAGGACTGCAAGCGCAGGTCAGAGGTAGACTATTCATCATCATGGCCAAAGAAAGGAGGGGAAGTTCCCAAATGAGAACAGATTCTAACAAGACGCAGTTTGGGGCTGGAAATGGCTCAGCAATTAAGGGCATTGACTGCTCTTCCAGAGGATGCCAAAGGACGGGGATTCAAATCCCAACACCCACATGGCAGCTCACAATCGTCTATAACTAATATCTGACACTCTTACATAGACATACATTCAGGTAAAGCAACAATGCATATAAAACAAAGGTAAATAACACATTTTTTAAAAAAGGAGTTTATGAGTAATTTTATGTTAACAAGTAAAAACATAGAAATTCCACGAGACAAAACTTCCAAAGTGACTTAAAAATGGAAAAAAACTTGAATTCTGTATAATTAAGAACGTAAATTTTTGTGTTAGGCTATTCACTTTAAGATATTATTTCACTCTGTAGCCCAGGTTGGGTTGGCCATGAACTAAAAGAGGTCATCCTACCTCAGCTTCCTGAGTGCTCGGACTCCAAGAATGAGCTACCTGCACCTGGTCAGAATTTACCTTTTAACTAAACTTTTCCATAAAGCAAAACAAAAAACATACAGTTCACGTTGAATGGTTTCTGGTACAGTCTATCAAGCAATCAAGTGAGAAAAATACTGAGTATATCATATTACTTTTAGAAACAATGGAAAATTTACAAGCTAGTTTTATAAATTGGCACTATACTGATACCAAGCCAAAAACCAAGTTTGGGACAAGTCAGAATGGGTGGGAGAAAAGAATACTGGTGTTTAGGAGGCTGAGGCAGGGAGATCACAAACTAAAGGCAAGACTGAGAAACTTCTAAGGCCCTGTTCTGTCTCAAAGGGAAATTTAAAAGGATGGGAATAAAACCTGGTGGTGGAAGTACACGCCTTTAATCCTAGCACTTATAAGGCACAGGCAGACAAATCTCTGTGAGAAAAACCTACAGAGTTCCAGTACAACCTGACCAGGGGTGTCCAAAGAAACACTGTCTCCAATTTCCCCTGACCAAAACCAGATGGGGGTAAAGCTCAGTGGTCAAGTGCTTGCTTTGCCTGCTTGCAAGAAGCCCCAGGTTTAATCCCATGGGAAAGGATTTTCATAAAAAATACCTAACATGCATTAGGCCTTTTTTATTCTCAAGTTAATATTTTCTAGATGTCTTAGGGTCCTGACTATGATATGGGTACTATATATGTGTCATAAAGAGCATTGACAAATTTATCCTTTTATCCTGCTTCACCTCAATGTTTCCTTCCTGTAGTGTACTGAACACCAATATTAAGACATACAAATATGCTGGAAAAGGTACTAAAATTGCTTCCTTCTATTCTGCTTCTCCACACTGGAGAATGGAAGAAGAGAAATACTAGAGCAGAATAGAAAAGAAAATAGAATGTACTCCAAGGATGTCTGAATGAAAAGGCTTCATTTTTTCTGACTTCTTTTTCTTTATTTCAAGACAGGGTCTCAACAAATCTATGATCCTCTTGCTCAGCTTTCCAATTTCTGGGATTATAGTTGTGAGTTATTTCATCTACAGATCTGTACTTTTAAAAACCAAAATATTCTAAATTCAAGACATTAAGAATTAAAAAAAATATTTAGAATTCTTTTGTTCTAAAGAGATACCATGACCACAGCAACTCTTTTAAAGGGAAAACTAATTGGGGTTGCCTCATAGTTCAGAGGATTAGTTCATTATCATCATGGTTTGAAGCATGGAAGTATGTAGGCCTAAATAACTCTGAAGAGGTAACATGAAGAACAAGCCAACAACCTGGGCATAACTTAAGTATCCGAGACCTCAAAGCCCACCCACAGTGCCACAAGTCTTCAAACACCACCATCCCTACTCCAACAAGGCCACACCTAATAGTGCCACTCACTAGAAGCCTATGAGGGCCATTATTTTCCAAACCACCACAAGGAGGTATACCAATTAAAACAATTTGTTTACATGATATAAGATTATTGACCTGTGCCATAAAATAGCATATTGTACTGCTATAGTACGTAAAATCACTGTGGAAAAAGAGGAAGTAGCACAGTGTATACAGGTGTGTTTGTTTTTTGTGGTTCACCAGTTTAGTTACATTTATGAGTTATAAATTTCAATATAGCAATGCTTCCAGTTGTCCAAAAACTACTCTGAGACAGAACCCAACAGCATAACAGCAACTGCTTTTGTACTTCTAAGGTGATTTAATTTCCTTTAATAAAATTTTTAACAATTTTGAGTGAAATATATATTCTCTAAAAAGTATAGACACTAACATTTTACCACCATTAGAATTTACCTTTTGCCAGGATAATTGGGTCTCACAATAAAACCTTATCTCAAAAACAAAAGAAAATAAACAAAAAGAAAAAAGAAATTTTACCTCTGCTTCTCTTTTCTTTGCTCGTGCTTTCTCTACTTCATCCATGACTTTCTGAGATTCTTCCACATTTCCTTCAGCTCCTAGTTGTTCCACTTTGGCCAACAACTTGCCTATTTCCTCATTTAACTCATGAACACGCTCTGCCTAGAAAACAACAATAAAAGATCATGAATGAAAAACAGAATGAGGCCTGGAGAGGTGGCTCAGAGGCTAAGATTACAGGCTGCTCTTCTAGAGAACCTGGTTTCAATTCCTAGCACCCACACTACAGCTAATAACCATCTGCAATTCCAGTTCCAGGAGATCCAAAGCCCTATTTTGGCCTTCAGAGGCACTAGGACCACAGGTGATGCACAGAAGGCAAAACACACATACACATAAAAGAGTAAAATTAAAAAAAAAAAAAAGGAACATACACAAGGTATTTCAGAAACTCATAAAGGACCCATTTATGAAGCATGACAAGAAAAAGTCTTGCTACAGACCAAAAAGGACTCCATTCCCAATCCTCCTTCCTTTGCCTCCCAAACACAATTTTAAATCACCATACTTGAAAATCAGAGTTTTAAATTAATAAAAACACCCAATTATTTTTAAACTAGGGTTTTTTCCTTAAGTATTTTTTAGATTTGTTTTTATTTATATACTTTTGTTTATTTATTTTCTGTATAAGTACTCTGCTGCATATACGCCTGCATGCCAGAAGAGGGCATTAGATCCCTTTAAATTGGTCATGAATTACAATGAAGGTTCTGGGAATTGAACTCAGGTCCTCTGGAAGAGCAGCAAGTGCTCTAAACTACTGAGCCATCTCTCCAGACCCCAGAAATATCCAATCTTAATAAACTAGTGTGCCAATAATGGTTACTTCTTACAATCTAAGACATTTCTTTCCTCAAAGATCATGGCGTGTACATGGCTCAAGGGATGTATATGCTGGACATACACCACAACGTAAAACACATAAAAATAAGCCTTGTTGGGCACTGATGGCTTATGTCTTTAATCCCAGCACTTGGGAGGCAGAAGCAGGTGAATCTCTGTGAATTCAATGCTAGCCTGGTCTGCACAGTGTTCCAGGACAGTCAAGGCTAGAGATTCTGCCTCAAAAAAACAAAAGGAGGAAAACAAAATGCTTAATATTAATTTTTAAAATGATAGAACTATACATGCATGACTGACAAATTCTGAGTAATACATAACTATCAATGTTTCTTTATATTGTTATATTAGTTGTTAATGTTTGAGTAGGTAAAAAAAATTCTATAGATTACTTATCAATAATCAAAAAGTTGGACAGAGCCTGGCATAGTGGCCCATTCCTTTATTTTCTTAGCACTCAGAGGCAAAGGCAGGTAGATTTCTCTGAGTTTAATATCAGCCTGGTCTATAATGTATGTTCTAAGCCAACCAGAGTTACATAGTCTGACACTGTTCTTAAAAACACCTCCCCCCCAAAAAAAAGAACCCAAAGAAGAGAAAGAAGAAGAAAGGAAGCCGAGACGGTGGTGGCACACACCTTTAATCCCAGCACTTGGGAGGCAGAGGCAGGCGGATTTCTGAGTTCGAGGCCAGCCTGGTCTACAGAGTGAGTTCCAGGACAGCCAGGACTACACAGAGAAACCCTGTCTCGAAAAACAAAAACAAAAAAAAAAAGAAAAAGAAAAAGAAAAAAGAAAGGAGAAAGAAAGAAGAACAAAGAAAAAGAAAGAAGAATGAAGAACAAAGGAGGAGAAGGAGGAAGAGGAGGAAGAGGAGGAAGAAGAGGAAGAGGAAGAGGAAGAGGAGGAGGAAGAGGAGGAGGAGGAGGATGAATAAAACAGGTTAAAGTATACTTTATAATCAACACTTAGGAGGCAGATCTCTTGTGAGTCTGAATCCAGTATGGTCTACAAAGTGAGCACCAGAACAGCCAGGGATGCAAAGAGAGTCCCCTATCTCAGACAATAACAAAACCAAATAAAACAAAAAAACCCTGATACTCTGAACTATTGGAACTTTTACCTTTGCTGCCACTTCAGCACTGATCTCTTCTTGAGTTTCTGCTAATCTTTTCTTAGACACTTCTGTTCTTCTATCACAGTCTGCAATGAATGACTGCAGATGATCCATGGCCTAGAAAATTTAACATAAAACAATTACTGCCACAAATCAATGTTATCCCGAACAATCTTTACAAAACAACGTATTTTGGGTAGGAGAAGAAGTCCTAAATACAGAAATGGTTTCCTATCACACAGGAAGCCTTGAGATAAATTTCCAACACTCCTCTGCAGCCTCCTACGACAAGAAAATCACAGGGTTAGTGACAGAGCACGTGAGGCTCTGGGTTTCAAGCAATTCTAAAAATTCAGGAAAAGGAACCACCAAACTACAAACAACCCCCCCAAACCCTCAAAACAACAACAAAAATAGTTTCATTCTTATGGTATCATAGAAAAAAACCAAAAGTCAAACAGTAACAATTTGGAAATACACCCCAGTCATCTCAGCACGTGGGAGGCTAAAAAAGAACAGGAAGCTGAAGGGCAGCTTGTATGACAGCACGTGTCAAGTCAACCAAAGCAATGCAACTAAGATGACTTCATTGCTACTAAGCCTAAAAGTTCCGTCTCCAGGATAGACAGGAAAGAATCAATTACTGCAAGCTAATCTTTGATCACAGACAGACAGAGACACAGGCACGCACAACATGGAAGACAACAATAATGTCAATAAGATTTATTATTTCTGGATATTTAGGTAATTACTTGTATTCTGTGGTTTTTCAAATTATTACAATAAAGATGAAATATGCCATTAACAAACTTAACAATGCCCAGATCAGAGAAAAAAAAAGCAAACAAGTTGTATGTAGTGTGAATTATATTTGACCTCAGCTCTTGAAAGGCAGACAGATCTCTGAGTTCAGGGCCAGCCTAATCTACATAGCTAATTCCAGGACAACCAGGGCTACAAAGAAAAATTCTTTCCCCCAAAATCAGAAGGAAAAAAAAAAAGAAAATTTAAAAATAAATGTTCAACTGCAGTGGTTTGAATGAGATATCCACCACATACTCAAGCACTTGAAGACTTGGCCCACAGTTGAAAGCCTTCTTTATTTAGGTCTAAGAGGTGTGGCCTTAATGAAAGAAGCATGCCACTAGGCCAGGTTTTGAGGTTTCAATAGCCATTGCCAGTATGTTCTCTCCCTGCCAAGAAGTGAACAGATTATTATTCCTCTGGAACTTTACATCCAAATAAGTTACTTTGGTCCTGGTGGTTTTATCAAAACAATAGCAAAGTGACTAGTATGTATATCAGCTAAAAATAGAAATTTATTATAAACACACTGAACATAAAAAAAAAAGACAAAAATTTCCACAAAGTTAAATCTTTCATTTCCTTATATAAAGTTAAAGATAGAATCCTAAAGTAGTAAAAATAACAATGAACTTATCAAGAATTATTTTTTGGACGGGCGGTGGTGGCGCACACCTTTAATCCCAGCACTTGGGAGGCAGAGGCAGGTGGATTTCTGAGTTCAAGGCTAGCCTGGTCTACAGAGTGAGTTCCAGGACAGCCAAGGCTATACAGAGAAACCCTGTCTCGAAAAAAAAAAAAAAAATTATGATTTGGTTCTATGAAGTAGCTGCCTGGTTTTTATAGCAGAATAAATCCAAAATGTATAAAGGATTTAAAATAAGCCTTCCAAAGGGCTGGATATAGAGCTCAGCACTTGCTTTTCTTGTAAAACACCTGTGTTTGGTTCACAGCATCCACACACACAGCTCACAACCATCTGTAACTACCAGGGTATCTGATGCTCCACGGGTACCAGATATGCACCTGGTGAACATATACTCAAAGACGCACACTCGAGTGTAAAACATTCAAACACACACACAAATAAAAATAAAAACAGAAAATAAATACACAGAAGAAACCATAGTTAAGAACTATTTTCAGGTCAAAATTGAAGATTTTTCAAATTGATAAAATAGGTATTATAAGTACTGATTACACAGCATAAATACTATCTAAAGCAGTTATCCAAAAAGTAAGATAGGAAAATATATTTACACTATACATGAGAAAAGGGGCCAGCCAACTTTCATAATTTATAAAAAGTTAATATAAATCAACTAGAAAGCTGATGACACTCATGTTTAGCAAACTTGGAAAACACATGCATTATACATGACCTTAAACACAATCAGCACTCTAATCTTCACTCACAGAAATGCAAATTAAATCCCTTACACTCATATTCTCCTGTTTGTCAGCAGTGCCTAAAAAGTCTTGACAACACTGTGCAGCACATAGAGGGAAAATCCAACGTGATACTTAAAACTAGCTGGAACTCTCAAAAAGAACAATTAAGCATTAGCTATAAAAATTACCTTTGGCTCAACTACCTTTTATCAATAAGGTAAAAAGACTGAAATTAACCTCAGTTTATCTGTGATGGTTTGTATATGCTTAGCCCAGGGAGTAGCACTATCAGGAGGTGTGGCCTTGTTGGAGTAGGTGTGTCCCTGTGGGTGTGGGCTTAAGACCCTCATCCTAGCTGCCTAGAAATCAGTCTTTCACTAGTAGCCTTCAGATGAAGATATAGAACTCTCAGCTCTGGCTGCATTGTGCCTGCCTGGATGCTGCCTAGCTCTGAGCAAGATAATGGACTGGACCTCTGAACCTGTAAGCCAGCCCCAATTAAATGTTGTCCTTTATAAGACTTGCCTTGGTTGAGGTGTCTGTTCAAAACAATAAAACCCTAAGACAATATCCAACAATGTTCAACAATGGTAAGATTTCCTTGTAACTTATGCCCACAGTATTAAATATATTTCTATAGATAGTTTTAATTTCCAGTAACAAAAGTTTTTGGATGTTCAAAGAAGACAGAAGGATCTACTTATTGCTAGCTTCAACTAAATAAAATTACCTATTTCACTGGTAAAAGAACAGAAGATTTTTATTGACCATTATGTCTTATGTACATGTATTTCATAAAAATGTAAAAAGCTTAAGGTAATATGTTCTTTAAAACACTGTGTAATTTCTCTATTTTTAATGTATTTATTTCATATATATAAATGCTTTACCTGCACATATCTATGGTATGCACAGTGTCTACAGATGGAGCTGGGCATCAAATCTCCTAGAACTGAAATTATGCTTGTGAGCCAAAATGAGTACTCTCAACCACTAAGCCATCTTATTCTTCAGCCACGTTTCTCTCTTTACTCAAAAAAAATTTCTTTCTTTCATCTTCTTCTTACTCCTCCCTTCTCCATTTTTTTCTTTTTGGTTTTGTTTTTGCTTTTGAAACAGTTTCTTTGTGTAGCCTTGGTTATCTGGACCTCACTGCTCTATAGACCAGGCTGGCCTTGAACTGAAGATTTGTCTGCCTCTGTCCCCTGGCAACCCCACCCAGTGCTAGGATTAAAGGTGTGCCCCACAACCACACAGCAAGAAAGTCTTCTATAAAAAGAATGACATTAAATCACTCTGTAACTCGTGGATATCTAAACAGTATTTTCTATTTCTTTTATAATTTTACATTAAAAACACGGGGGGGGGGGGGGGGGAGTGGTGGTTGTGGAGCATGTCTTTTAATCCCAGAACTTGGGAGGCAGAGGCAGGTGGATCTCTGAATTCAAAGACAGCCTGGGTACAGAGCTAATTCCAGGACAATCAGAGCTAAACAATTCCTGTCTTGAAAAACCATTTAAAAAAGAAAAAAAAAAAAAAAAAAAAAAAAGAAAAGAGCCAGGCAGTAGTTGGTGGTACACTCCTTTAATCCCAGCACAGAGGCAGGTGGATCTCCAAGTTCAAGACCAGCCTGTTCTACAGAGTGACCTCCACGACAACCAGAGCTGCAAAGAGACCTAGGGAAGGGTGTGTGTGTGTGTGTGTGTGTGTGTGTGTGTGTGTGTGTGTGTGTGATGGCCAACGTAGTCTGGAGTCTGCAGGATAGTCTGGAGATAAGTGCTTGCCTACTATGAATAAGGACTTTTATACATTTTCATGAATATTTAATCTCATATACTGAAAATTGGAAGTTAGGGCTAGATCAGTGATAACATATTTATCTACTCTGTATAAGGCCTTAGGTTTCATCTCAGTACTACACACTGGGGTAGTGTAGGTATGTATTATCTGTGTATGTTTGTTATCTATATACTAGCCTTCATACAATCACAAAGATATATTCCTAAGAATTTCCTACTAAGAGACACTAGTTCATGTTCAAAATATTTTACTGCAAGAGACAATGTAAAATGAAAGCAAAACCACATACATCAAGTTCAAAGAAAAAGTCTTGTTCTTTAGATGCAATTTCATAATCTGCTCTTAATGCCAGGTCATGGACTTTCAAGCATTCTCCAAGATCCATTCTCTAGGAAAAAAAATAAAGACAATATATTACAAACATGTATTTTAAAATTCATCACTATCACATTTCTCTTTAGAATATATACTACATCATACAGTGAGTATACTTCTTCATTTAATGGACCTTCAAAATACAAAATTTCAGACAATTAGAGCTGAGGAGGTAAGTTGGTTGGTGAGTGCTTATCTGGCACTCACAGAAAGTCCAATCCCTAGCTCTCCATAAACTCAATGTGGTGGTACAGACCTATATATACTATCAGCGCTGTATAGATAGAAGTAGGAGGATTGGAAATTCAAGGCCAGATACATAGCAAGTTCAAGATCAGCCTACACTCATGAGGAAATCTCAGAGGAAAAACAAACCAAAAAAAAAAAAAAAAAAAAAAAAAAAAAAAAAGTGGGGGGAGGTGGTATGAAAACTATGATTCTTAATAATACTATGGGGGCTTTTGGGAATGAGACGGCCTTTCTTGTTTTATTACATTTCATTTTCTTTGTTCACATGCACAGACACTTGCCATAGTGCAAATGTGGAGGACAGAGATCATCAACATGTGGGAACTGGTTCTCTCCTTCTACCAATCCA
This sequence comes from Rhabdomys pumilio, assembly GCA_030674055.1. Lineage (NCBI taxonomy): Eukaryota > Metazoa > Chordata > Mammalia > Rodentia > Muridae > Rhabdomys > Rhabdomys pumilio. The sequence goes on along the minus strand of JANHMN010000016.1, from coordinate 44,900,585 downwards.
GGGGATTTGAACTCAGGTTGTCACTGAGCCATCTCATCAGTCCAGAAAAACGTTTCTCATGAGGATGAATTTAAAATGAATCTAAAGAACAGTAAACAACACTGGTATGGCAGCAAATGCCTGTAACCCTAGCATCTCAAGAGTCATGGGCTAGAGCTGAAGAGATGGCTCAGTGGAGCTAAGAACACCGGTTGCTCTTTCACAGGACTTGGTTCCATTCTCAGCACCTACATGGCAGCTAACAATGATCTGCAACTAGTTACAGGGAGTATGACACCCTCTTCTTGCTATGACTATTGGATGTCCTCATCCAATACTGGAACACATGTGGGACAGATACAGATGCAGATAAAATACTCAAAATGCATCTTAAAACGTCTCAGGCTAGAGGATCTCACGGTAGACAAGCAATAAGAAAAGTTGAGTGAGGGAAGAGGCAGGAGTGGAGGAAGCACAATTGTAGTAGGATTACAAACACATTAGTGGAATCTTCTTGCAATCGTAGCATCTGAAACACGGAGACATGAAAATTCCAAGTTATCAGTCAGTTTCTCCCTCCTACCTCCAAACAAAAACAAAAACCAGCTAACAAAACAAAGAAATTTCTACAGGAACAGTATTCGATTATCTTATACAGAAGTCTGAGCCTACTTGTATATATAGAAGCTGAAATGACTCACCCAACCTTGCTTTGTTTTGCCAATAACCTACATATGTATGAAACAAAATATATGAACAATCATTTTGCATAGTATCCCAAAATAAAGATAAGACATTCACTAGATAAAAATTTTGAAAAAATTTTAAAAAGATTTAAAAGAACTGATATAGAGTAGGTAAAATTTAAATAATCATACCTTATATTTACAAAAATTTACAAATAGTTAGGTATAAGCAGAGAATTACAGAAATCCTAAACTAGCCAAGGTTTGGTGTGGTGGTATAAGCCTTTAACCCCGGGGCTTAGAAGGCAGAGGAGACACTTTGTGCATTCAAACCAGATCTACATAGGATATCTGTAATCCTAGTACTTAGGAAGCTGAGGTAGAATGTTCTCCAGTTGGGTTTCTTAGACTATACATAACAAAACACTGCCTCAAAAAATTAAGCTAAGCCGGGCAGTGGTGGTGCACGCCTTTAATCCCAGCACTTGGGAGGCAGAAGCAAGCGGATTTCTGAGTTCCAGGCCAGCCTGTCTCAAAAAACCAAAAAAAAAAAAAAAAAAAAAAAAAAGGAAGAAAAAAAGTTAAGCTAAGGGACTAGAAAAATGGTTCATACACAAAGACATACACCCTAAAACATATAAACACACACACATGAAAAACAAAATAAGAATGTTTTACAGTATGGCATGACTAAGATAAATGTATGTGATCTAAAACTGAACTCTGCTATCTCATGACTAATCAATTTCTGGTTTTAAATGAATACTTTGATAATAAACTTTACATCTTGACTTTCCCTTCTCTGATTTCATCTTTATTAGGCTTTTATGAATATTTTAGTATTATGATACCTAGTCTCAACTACTCATCTTTCTAAATGTACTTCTTAGATCAGAATTTGTTCTAAAATACTTTTTCATTCATTACTATTGTTTGTGTATGCGCGGTGTGTATGGGGGGGTAGTTGGTGTTAAAGGATGACTGTGAAGGTGAAAGAACAATCTTGTAGATTTCCGTTTGTTCCCTCCCTCTGCATTTATTTAAATGAGTTCTAAGGATGAAACTCTAGTTGCCAAGCTTGCACACCAAGTGCTTTATCCATGAAACCATCTTTACCAGACCAGAGTTAATTCTTAAAGCAAACTTTCTGGAACTGGGGACTCAGCCCAGGGGTAGAACACTTTCTTAGTAAATACAAGGACCTGAATTTGGTCCTCAGTCAAAAACAAAACCTCAAAACAGCAGCAAAAACCCAAGGCAACTAAAACTGTCTGTGTCCTTCTAAAATTAGCTAGAATGAGGTGTATCTGCACCCTAGTATCTTCAGCATCAACCTCATTTCTCCAGAAACTTAGCAAGACAAGTGTTACAAGACAGCTTCTCTGAATTCTAGAAACTAGTCAGTTGTTTTCTCTTCCCATATCTGCTCTGACATGGTATCAGGCATGGCATTAAAAAAAAAAAAAAAAGTAAGTCCATAAAGAAACTCCCAACAACGCCCTGCCCTTGTAAAAGTCAATGCGAGGGAAAACCTACCTTGGTTAACAATTTCCATGACCTTAGTCCCCTAAAATATTGGGGAAATAGGATGTGGGGGTGGGATGTGCATTACTATGAGACATTTGAACTCTTTGTAATTTTGCTTTTGTTGTTTGTTGTAATAATAAATAATAAAAATCCTGGCTTCTTCCCCACCTTTGACCATTTACGTTCCCGGATGAAAGATGCACACGTTTTACTATGCACACGTTTTACGTAGATAGCACAATAGCTGGGCAGTTGCCAACACTCCATGCAGTTGTGTTGACTAAGTGTTTTGGGGTTTTAGAGATAAGGCTTCTCTGCGTGGCCCTGAATGTCCTCAAACTCAGAGTATATTAATACACGTGTACACACACACACCCCACTGAAACAAACTACGAACAGTAGCAGATCCAATTATAACTAGATGTTCAGAAACATAAGGATTTTACTTTGATAGTGTACGCCAAAACTGAAAACCAAGTAAGTTACTGATAGTAATATAAATATTAATCATTGGATAAAAATAATCATTGGATAAAAAATAGGATAAAAGAATCCTAGTATAAAATATCATACATGAGCAAGATATGGCAACTCACATTTTTATTCCCAACACTATGAAGGCAGAGGCAAAAGGATCACAGTGAGTTCAAAGACAGCCTGATCTATATAGTGAGTTCCAGGATACTCACTGTTATATGGATCAAATTAGATGTTCATGAAAGCCGGGCAGTGGTGGCGCACGCCTTTAATCCCAGCACTTGGGAGACAGAGGCAGGCAGATTTCGGAGTTCGAGGCCAGCCTGGTCTACAGAGTGAGTTCCAGGACAGCCAGGGCTATACAGAGAAACCCTGTCTCAAAAAATCAAACACACACACACACACACACACACACACACACACACAAACATTTCTCCATAAAATAGCATTAAATCTTTCTGTTCACTGTAGGTGTTACCTAATTAATTCAATGTTGTGTGGTTAATAGTTACCCATAATATCAACTAGATATATATTTGATTTGTTTTATAAAAGTATGTAATATTGAAACTTTTTAAAAAATAAACAACTTCAAATAAACAAAAAAATAATAATTCAACAAGTGTTGAAGAACAAAGAACATGTTTTGTTTTCTTGACTCATAACTTTTCAAGGCAACTTATAAAAGGTTATTTCTATCAAGTATCAGTATGTATGAAATACGTTTCCAGGGAAAGTAAGCCCGATTTACACACACTAAAGACTAATAGGCAATATGTTCAGTACCTGTTTTGAAAGAATAATAAATTATATCCATATGGAAAACAAAGAGTGACATAACCCACTGGTGAGATGGCTCAGCAGTTAAGAGCACTGACTGCTCTTCCAGAGGACCTGAGTTCAATTCCCAGCAACCACATGGTGACTCACAACCATCTGTGATGGGATCCTGTGCCCTCTTCTGGTGTGTCTGAAGACAGTGACAGTGTACCCACATATATGAAATAAATAAATCTTAAAAAAAAAAAAAAAAGAAAAAAAAAAGAGTAACATAACTAGAACCATATGACTTTCTAGGAGAGGATTGTGGGAAATGGTTTATATATTCAAAAACATGAACATTAACACAGTAGGATGGATTGAAAAGAAGAATGAAGAGAACAATAAGTAGAAGAGAATATAAAGACATTACTACAACCCAGAATTAATACCACAATCATCAATAGATAGCCGTGGTTGCTCAAGCCAGTAGGATTTGCTGAAGGAGAAGACAGGATGATCATAATTAAGTTCAAGGCCAGCCTGGGCTACTCATGAGCTGGAAGAGTTTGCTCAGTAGTTAAGAATACTTGTTCTTGCAAAGGGCTCAGGTTTGACTCCCAGTACTCACATGGAAGATCACCTCCTTGGGCATCAGGCATACATTAGTACAAAACACTTTTAGACATAAAGTAATAACAAATCTAAATAAGTAAATAAAAATAAAGTTAAAAAATACAACAGTCCAATTATAAAAGGAAAGCGAATGGAAGCACCCAGAATGCTAAATAAAGAAAGGTAAAAGCAGATGGTAACACTACCTATGATCTAAGTTCTTTATACTTTTATTAATTTAAATATCTAACTTATCATCTTGTATTATCTTACAGGAATTCTAAAATTTCAAAAGAATGAAAGACAATCAAATGTGGGTAATGATAATTTACGTAAAGTACAGATAGCAAGTAATCTAAAAGTAAATAACTCTCAGAAGAAAGTGATAGAGACAAACCACAGAAAACACACTGCAGGCTTAACACGAACAGCTTTCCACCGACCACTGTTAGGCAACACTATTTTCTAAAGCACAAACCACAAACATCTTGCCCTTGCATTTTGAACCTTCAGTCCCTCTTCCTTTGTTGTATTTATAAAATCACTTACCATCCAAATTTAATGCTTGCTTTGAAACTCAGCTTAAAAATTAGAGAAACCATAACATGACATGCAAAGAGCAGAGCTTTAAAATAACAAGAGGTGGGTATAAATTTCAATTATACCACTACTGCTTTAAAATAAAAACATTTCCCTACAAATTCTAATCCTAACATTTAAAATTAACTTTAGGAAAGTTGTGTAGTTATTCTTAAAGACTATTTTTATTGTGACAATCTTATGCACATATGCAGTTTATCTTGATCACATCCAACTCCAATTCTCCAACTTCTACTCCCGTCATGTCTCCAGAACTTCCCTTCACTCCTCCCATTGCATGTACATGGGGTCTGGGCCCCTAAGGAAGGCTAACTTAATGGCAAATCACCAAGGTAAAAAATGAGTTCTTGCGGACAGTGGTGGCGCACGTGCAGAGATGGGCAGATTTCTGAGTTTGAGGCCAGCCTGGTCTACAGAGTGAGTTCCAGGACAGCCAGGGCTACACCTGTCGGGAGGGGGTGGGGGGAAGTTCTTTGTTTAAAAAAAAAGTATCTGTGAAGGGGAGCACTAACAGCAGTCCTGTTTTTCTAACCCTTCACAATTTACTTTTACGTTTGTTTACAAGACAAGGTCTCACTATTTAGTCCAAACTGACTTCAAACTCAAAAATCCTCTTTATTACTTATTTAGAGACAGGTTCACTCTACATAGCCCCGGCTGCCTTGCAATTTACTCTGTAGAACACAGTGATCTTAAATTCACAGAAATCTGCCTGCCTCTGCTTTCCAAGAGCTAGAATTAAATTAAGGTATGTGCCAACTTGCCCTATAGATCATAGCATTTTAAAAACTGTATCTGGTTAAAGTTTGTATCTGACCTGAGAAATGCAAAGATAGCTTGAAAAGACTAAGATTCATCTTGTCTCTCAAAGATTATTTTGACTAGAAAAAGACAATACATGCCTATTGAAGTAGTACCGAGAACAGGTATCATAGTGGGATTCAGAAGCTAAATTATTATGCTAAGGCAATCATGTATAACCTTAACAAGTTACAAATTCATAGACAGCGGCTATTCTAGGTAGAGAAAAAATATGAAAAATGAGAAACATACTATGAAATAAGAGTAATGATAAAGTTCGAGGCCAGCCTGGTCTACAGAGTGAGTTCCAGGACAGCCAGGACAGCCAAGGCTATACAGAGAAACCCTGTCTTGAAAAACCAAGAGTAATGATAAAAATAAGTCCACTGACTTATTCAGGTGATAGGTAGGGAGGACAAGGATTTGTTTTACACTATATATGAAACAGGAAAAAAAAAGCACAAGTTTTTAATGCAGAAATAATACATGACCCTAGTGTGGTGGCACACAACTGTAACCCAAGTACTGCAGAGGCAAAGCAAGAGAACTGATGTAACTTCCAAACCAACTTGTTTTGCCTATCAAGTTCTAGGACAGCCAGAGCTACACAATGAGACTCTTAAAACAAACAATAATAAAATTCTTAATATTTTAATCATGTAACTACATTGTTTTGTACTTGCTGCTGGTAGGACTTCAGAGATCTTTCCTTTTTTTTTTTTGAAAAGACAAGATCTCATGGAGCCCAGGCTAAGTTTGAACTACTGATCCATCTGTCTCAATCTCCTCAGTGTTGGAATCATGAACAAATATCACCATTCATGGCTACAGGTAACATTTATAAAAACAAATACTGTGAGTTTACTTTACTTTTTCCATTAAATTCTCACTAATGTGGATCCCTTCTTACCCCTCTTAATTTCTTCCTCTACTCAATTCCAGTATTAATAAAGTTTTATTACTCCAACATTTTAAAAATAAATATAACAAAAAATTTTTAAATCCATCTCAATTTGCAAGTTTTACCATATACATTATTTGAATAAATTTACACATATATACCTGTATTTTTCCTAAATATAAAAAAAATTTTTCATATGACATGATATTATATGGTTGTGATGGTTTCTATATGCTGGCCTCAGGAGAGGCACCATTAAAGGTGTGGCCCTGTTGGAGTAGGTGTGTCACTGTGGATATGGGCTTCAAGACCATCATCTGGAAGCCAGTATTCTTGCTAGCAGTCTTCAGATGAAGATGTAGAACTCTCAGCTCCTCCTGCACCATGCCTGCCTGGATGCTGCCATGTTCCTACCTTGATGATACTGGACTGAACCTCTCTGAACCTGTAAGCCAGCCCTAATTAAATGTTGTCATTTATAAGACTTGCCTTGGGTCATGGTGTCTGTTCACAGCAGTAAAACCCTAAAGGAGACAATGGTTATAAGGGGAAAAAAATTAAAGCCCAGTCTCTTCTTGTAGTACTGAGTACCCTAGAATTTGGTATGCAGCCCAGACTCTCCCCAAACTTGCAATCCTCTGGAATAGCAAACTTACAAGATTAGAGGATTGGGTTGATGGATCAATAGTTAAAAGCATCTGCTGCTCTTCCAAAGTAACCAAATTCACAGGATCAACATCAGGTGGCTCCCAACCATTTACAACTCCAGAGAATCTGATGCACTTATATACAAATGCCCACATACGAGAATTTAAAAAAAAAAAAAAATCCTAAAAAAAAATTACAGAAATGTGCTACAACACCCATTCAAGAGGCTCTACAGAGGCCAAGCAAAACATTTAACTGTTATTTTTCTTCAAATAAATTTTCGTAGGGGGAGCAGGTGTGACACTATTTGTAAACCAAATAAATGCAGTGCCTCCGGAGGCCAGAAGGTGGTGTTGGATCTCCTGGGTCTGGAATTAAGAGTTAGCTACCATGTGGGTGGTAGAGACTGAACCCAGATCCTCTGGAAGCACAGCCAAAGTTCTTAACCACTAAGTCACCACTCCAGCCTCTTAAAAGTTATCTCAGTTGGGCTTGGTTGGCCAGACCATTCATCTCAGCTCTTCTGAGAAGAAATGAAGGATTTTAAGAATAAGTTCATCCCAGCACTTGGGAGGCAGAGGCAGCCAGGGCTATACAGAGAAACCCTGTCTCGAAAAACCAAAAAAAAAAAAAAAAGAAAAAGAAAAAAAAGAAAAAAATAAGTTCAAGGGTAGTATGGGCCACAGAGATCTTTTCTCAAAATAAAAATAATACAAAGAGGATTAGGCATGCAATTCAGTATAGAGCTCTTTTCCCTGTATGCTTAGAAAAGGCCCTAGATTTAATGCCAGTACACATTCCCACAAACCCAAAGTTCCTTTAAAAAAATTATTATTTATTTTATTTATATGGGTACACTATAGCAGTCTTCAGACACACTCCAGAAGACGTCACCAGATTTCATTACAGATGGTTGTGAGCCACCATGTGGTTGCTGGGAATTGAACTCAGGACCTATGGAAGAGGAGTCAGTGCTCTAAATCACTGAGCCATCTCTCTGGCCCCAAAGTTCTCTTAATGAGGAGAAATCATCGCTTTTTAGTGGGCTGGCTGGGAGTGGTGGTAAATACCTTTAACCACAACACTTGGGAAACAGAGGCAGGTGGATCAATGTCAATTTAAGGCCAGGTTGGTCTATATAGTGAGAATGTCTTCCCTAGCTTCTCCCAACAAAGAATTTTATTAACTCATTTTTTTTGCACTGTATTTTTAAAAATATCTGAACAATGGAGAACCTCAAAGTGTTTGATGTTTGTGGCTAATCAACTGTATGTATATTTGAAAGTACTTCAAGTACCTCAAGTTTTTATTAGCATGTGTTTCATTTGTTCTACAATTAAATGGTGCATCTTTTCAATCAAGAGCCTCAAAGAACACAGTAGTTTCCTTAGACTTTTAAAAATAACTTTTTTGAGTTTGATTTAATAAATTCAAACAATCTCATAAAATGATATACAGGGTTCAGGGCAAAGTGAGAGACTAATTCTTGGTCCTTGTGTAATAAGTATTTTACTGATCAGCTAGCTCGAGTTTTGACTTGCTACAGTTTACCCCTTCCTCAAGCTCCAACCCCCAACCCCATGAGGCTACTATACTGTTGCTAAAGTTGATATGGATACCTAAAGTGGTTGAATGGCAGTGGGAGTAGGCTAGGTTTCAAAAACCTGAAGGAAGGCCCTTTGTCAGTCTCTGTCTCTACCTGTGGAGAATGTATATGAAGCTCACAGTAACCACTCCCAGCATCATATCTTCTGGACTGTCTCCTTGCCATGAGTGATAATGGATTAACCCTCTGAAACTATAAGCAAGCCCTTTTCCTTTATAGGAGTTACCTTGATCATGGCTGTCTCTTCACAGCAGAACAGAAACTGTCTTAAGTTTTTAAATTTGTCTAATACCCAGTTATCTCCAGCACCACAAAAAAACAGCTGTGGTACCATACTTATCAGGGAGATAGATCAAATGATCAGAAGTTCAAAGCCATCCTCCAATACAAAGGAAGTTTGAGATCAGCTTGGGATGAGTACACAAGAATCCTGTCTCTCAAAAAACTAAAGAACAGAACACAAGACAAGAACAGAACAGAACAGAACAGAAGACTTAGTGATTAAAAGAACTTGCTTCTCTTCCAGAGTACCCAAATTAGATTTCTAGCACCCACGTGGAATGCAGCTCCCAACAGTCTGAAATCTAAATGGCATTAGGAAAAACTTGACTCCTGTAAGTTGTCCTCTGATCTCTATACATATACAGTAACATGAAACACATATATCATACAATCACACACAATCATAAATTCTTTTTTAAAAAAAAATTCAGGCTTAGGGGTTGTTCAACAATGTTTAAAAGGGTGTATGTACTTGAAAGACAGTTCAGTGGTTAAGAGAATTTGTTTCTAGTACCTACACATAGCTTACCTGTAACTCGAACTCCAGGTGATCCAACACTCTTTCCTGACCTCCACTGGCACCAGACTAACACATGGTAGTGCACACACATACATGTGCAGGTAAAACACTCATATAAAATACATCTAATATAAAAACTTTAAAAAGGTACGGTAAGATACAATCTATAATCCCTGAACTTGGTGGGTAAAGAAAAGATCTGAAGTTCAAGGACAACCATGGTAAAATAATCAGTTCAAAGATAGGCAATGTTACATGATATCCTGTCTCAATAATAGGAAAAAAAATGAATTCTGTCATTTCATTGCTTTTATTTTCTAAGTTTATCAGAAGGTAATTTATCTATAATAAAGTCATTTTGGTGGCTAGGGAGATTCTTCAGTTTGAAAGTACTTCATTTATAAGCACAAGGACCTGAGGATAAGCCCCAGTGTCTTAGGTTATTATTGCTTAATGAAATACCATGACCAAAAGCAACTTGGGGAGAAAGGGGTTTATTTGGCTTATGCTGCATCATTATTTATCATTAAAGTCAGGACAGGAACTCAAGCAGAGCAGGAACCTGGAGGCAGGGACTGAATAGAGGCCATGGAGGGGTTTTGTTTACTAGCCTGCTGAGACTGCTTTTTTATAGAACCCAGGACTTATGAAGATTTTTTTTTTTTCATCAATAGAGGCTCTCTCTTCTTCACTGACCTTAGCTTGTGTGAAATTGACATAAACTAACTGCATACCCAGCACCCATGTAAATTAAAATGCCAGATATGGTAATATCAAGACTAAGGACATAAAAGCATGAGGATTCCTGGGAGGACTCACTGGGAAGCTGGTTTGGCATTCTCAGTAAGCTCCAGGCCAGGTGAGTAGTGGGCTGTGCACTATCACCAAGAAGGAGGAGGGTGTTTCTGAGGAAGACAGTCAATGTGTCTTTTGCCTTCCACATGTGCACACATACCTCAAAACATATACATATAAAAACCTAGAAATTATAAAAATAAAAAATTTAATTATTTATTTTTGTATAGCACTAAATGTGAAAAATCTCTGGGGCTAGAGAGATAGTCCAGCATTAAGAATACTGGCTGCTCTTCCAGCAGGCCTTAGTTTGACTCCCAGTACACACACAGGGCAATTCACAGCTGTCTAGAACTTCAATCCCAGAGGATCCAATACCCTCTTCTGGCCTCCCAAGTACCAGGCACACACACAGTACGCAGATAATAATGCACTCCTACACAAAGTATAACTAAGCAAATGATTTAAATGTGGAAAATACCAGAGTAGTTTACAGATGAGAATTTTATTATAGACTATAAATGGACTGGTACAGTAGAAAATATCCAAAAGCTATGCATACTGGTGCTTGCCTATACCTGCAATCAGGATTATCATCAAAATAAAATTTAAAATGGAAACACAGAAACACTAAAGAATTAGTTTATAAGCCTATTAATATTTGTCACAGTCCTAACTCAAGTGCTGAACTTCCCACAAACTAGATTTTTTTTACTCTGTTGTATACTTAGAACTCTTTTTCAGGCTTTTGAGAAAAGGTTTCAATATGTAGCTCAAACATATATGCTGGCCTCAAACTTCAGATTCTGACTTCAGGCTGGCAAAGTGCTAGAATTCCACATTTAGGCCACCACACCAGGTTTAAGACACTTATAGTTTCAACTGTGTTTTTTACTAAAAATGACAAAGATGCTTCCTACTGCATGTGTCTTGATACTTTTGTATGTTTAAGAAATATCTTTCACTTTAAAAAAAAAAACAAAAAACACTCGGCCGGGCACTGGTGGCGCACACCTTTAATCCCAGCACTTGGGAGACAGAGGCAGGCAGATTTTGGAGTTCAAGGTCAGCCTGGTCTACAGAGTGAGTTCCAGGACAGCCAGGGGCTACACAGAGAAACCCTGTCTCAAAAAACCAAAAAAACCAAAAAAAAAAAAAAAAAAAAAAAACAACCCACTCATTTGGGCATCTGTGGTTAGGGGTACTCACTGCTTATGAAAAGTAATCTGGAAATCTTTTCTTCATTCCAGATATTTCTGGCAAATGAGAAATAAAACCAGGGTCAAGATTTATCCCCTAACAATTCCCCATCAACAAGTGTACCTGTGAAGGGAAGTTACTCATAATTTCAACCAAATTTAAAAGTTAAAGGATCATATCCTCTATGCCATTTAAAAATGAAGGATGGGAGATAGTGACCCTGTGAGAACATACCCCCGGCAAAATATTTCCTTCATTCCTCTCCAGAAGAGAAGAGGAAATAAGGAAAAGCACCTGATATAGAGCCCCAACTCCTACTTCAGATATATAAAATACCCAAAATGCTATAACATCACCCCAGTCTTTAGCCATGTACAAACACTAGTCTTGGTATTGGTTGAACCACTGTCTTCTCTCTGTCAGCCTACAGACAGAAAAGGCTTTACCAATAACTTCATTTTTCTGGCACACTAGTAATAAAACAATAAATAACCACGTACTGTTCCAGAAAGGACATCATGGGGGCAACAGTTGAGAAGGTGGCTCTTGCATACTCTGTCATCACTGAATTTGATTCGTTGACGAGTAGTATCTCCTGTAATATAGAAAAGTTAATAATATTCAAGGTTAGACAACCAGACAGTGTTTATTTTTTGAAAGTCCTAATTATTACTAGCTTTTGGTGTGTATCTATATATACACACACTTATAAATCAACCCCAGGAAGGATTAGTTTTGTATATACCACCCTAAAGAAAAACTATTTTTAGACAACATGCAGTTGCAGTCTATGTACTGCAAATGTAATCCAAATAAATAGTCAAAGTGGGAAAGCAAAGCATTCTGTTAAATAAAAGTACTTCAGAAAAGCATAGGATTTTAGAGCAGGAATGGACTTTATAGGTTATCAAGTCCAAGTCCTTGACATTGCAGATCAGAAAAATGAGGCCCCAAGAGGTTAAGCAACTTGCAGAAGACCCAGGAAGAGTTTCTACTGGTACACATGGTCTCTTCTTGACAGTAAGCACTAATTTATTTTGTAATTATTTACATTAATTGAAAAACATAAAAGTAATCTTGCAAACATTGCATACACACTGCGAGTCCCCACTGAACCCCAGACGCCATTTCTTCCACTACTTTGTTCCAGTTGAAGTGTCTCCCTTTTGCTGCTGGGAGGAGTTAGAGGGTAGAATGAGGTGTTTAAGAGTGTACAAACCTGGAAGAAGGACTTATACACCAGTCAAACAAAGGCACATTGCCTAAATGAAATGCTAACTTTAATACCTCCAAAGATTCCAAACTTCCAAGTTTTATGTGGTCTGTACTATATTGACAAACCAGGCAAAATAAAATAATTTTGTGCTCCTATTTTAAAAAGAGAAAAGAATAAAAAAGAAAAAACCCACACAACTCCTAAGCAACAGAAGCAACCAACCTGCTTATCAAATATAGCTATATACTCAAAATTTATAAAGAATCTAGGAAAAGGAAAGGTAACTATAGTAACAAAATACAAATGTTAGTTACAACTTTTTTGCTAACAATTTCTGAAGAAATAAAAGAAAAACTCACAGGGTCGTTTCCTCTACGTAGAATGATATGCCCTAAAAAATGTAGTTTAGCTTTAAATTGGTATCACTATTAAAGGAAAACCTACTGATGAATTACTGAAGCGAAAACGGCTAAAACAAACCAAGAGATTGTAAAAACTTCTGCAGTTCACATGATACCTAAAGCACTCCAAACGTTTCAACTAGGAAGTAATTCTCAAATTAACACGTGAAAAACAAACAAACAAAAAACTTCCAACATTACCCCTTTCAAGTGGTCTTATATTGCGGAGTTTAACTTAATACAACTAAATACTGTGGGGTAAGATTTTGTTCAAATTGTTTTAACTTGATTAAGAAGATTTAAAGAACATTCTAATTTGCAACTAGGACACATACATTTTTAAGAAAGATAGTACTGATAAAATCATAGCTTCAGAGCAGTTCAACAATAGGTTTTCTGAGGCTAGTCTCTAGGAGGTTATTTGATATCAATTTGGAATAATCCATTTAGTGTTCAAGCCTGCTACTATAATATAGGTTACTTTGATGGTCTTTTATTTCCTTTTAAACACAACTGCTTCTGTTCCACATTCATTAACACATCTGAAAAGTTAGTGATAACTCACGGCTCGGCGAATGCGGGGCCTTTCTGAAACTCCCTTGCAGATTGAAGTAGGCAGGCATAGATACATTGAACCTTTGCAAATAAAACAAGGGGCCAGATTGTTCAGTTTGTATAGAAGAGACTCTGCCAGCAATTTCAATACAGCACCTAGAAGTACATGTTGACTGTAAAGATTCTTGTATATAAAAACAAAAGTGAACAAAATCAGAGTGTTCGTTTGTTTTGTTTGTGGGTTTTTTTTTTTTTTTTTTTGGTTTTGCTTTTGTTTTTTTAACAATACTGACTTAACAAGTATAAGCCCAGAGAAAATTATGACTGGAGATAACAAAAGCCCAAGACTGGAGCTCTACAAGTGGCCCTTAGGCTAAGTGAGAAATATAATGAAAACTAGTGAGTGCCTCCAGCTCCTATCAGAACCAATCTATCACAAGCTCACACTAGAAAGCAAAAAATAGAGAAGCTTTTTGACCATAGAAAGACTTTAAAAGTGATAAACTTTTAGGGGGTACGGAGCACTTACAAATCTTGGACTCACTCTGCTACAAATTACCTAAGTGTTTTGGTAATGAAGCAGCATTATCAGTTCAATCAACTAAAAAACATGGCTCACAGGTATAAGGATTATGTTTAAGTGAGGTCTTAGAATAAAGTTAATATTTACATAAGTTTTAATAATCAAACATCAATGCTTAAGAAATCACATTAAATAATAAGTATACATGCCCTGAAGATATTATCAAATAAAGCATGAAAAATTACAAATATGTAATAGCCTTGGTGAGCTTTAAAATAATGAAGGAATCTATTTCTATAAATGCCCCCCAAAAAAAGCACCTAAACTATCTCACTGCAAATAAAGACATTCCAAAAATATTTGATAACTATAGCAAAAAATATCAAATATAACTTTGAGATATTAGCCATTATAAAAATCTTTTTAATGGAATAATAAAACTGGCAGTACAAGATATAACAATAAGGGATTTGCAAGTGAGTATCTGTCTATTGATACTTCAAGTTCTACTTAGGGAGACTTTATGCTTAATATTTTAAAACAATTTGGCTACAAAATTACAAAGTCATTCAGCATTTGAATAAATTTGGGCTTATGACATTAAGTATAATTTAACTACACACTTATGAAACAGAAATGCCTGTAATTTCTATTTCTGTCACAGTATCTGGCCCAAACCATGTTTTTCAAAAGAAACCAGGTAAATATTACCTTTAAATGGGGAAAAAAAAAAAGAAAGAAAAAAAAAAAAAGACTAGAAATAGGCAGTAAATATGAATAAAATATCCTTATAACATAGGATTTTATCAATTCAACATGCTTTATATATGTTTCCTGGTCATTGAATCATACAAAAAAAATCTGAGTTAATTCCCCTAATAAATTCTCTTATGTTTAAAAACTAATAACAGGGAGAAATTGCCCTGTCAATGATAACAGATCTTAATCATAGAATAAAACCTATTAGTGACTCTATCCTCTGTGTTACAAAATGGAGTAACAAAGCTTAAAACAAATATTCTGCTCCTAAGCAGATGTAGTTTGAGAAATATAACATATAAAAACCAGTAACACAAAATAGTATAATCCAAATGCCAAAGAAATTTTTGAACTACCAGCAAAAGGTTGGAGAAACTGGGAAAGGCTTCATGGAGTAAGTAGAAGCCAGATTCTGAACATTACACACAAGACTTAAGAGGAAAGATGAACACTCCAGACCAGAATAGTATCTTTGACAAAATTTACAAAGGCTTGAAGGTTTAGGGAACAGTAAGTAAACTATAGTCAGCTTTGGTACATGGCTGAGTACTTCTGGAAATATACAAATTAGAGCCAAAGATACAATTTTTAGAGGGTAAAACATTATCTTGAAATCTTTCTTCAATCCTTATTTATTGTATATAAATGAACTTTAAAAAAAATTTAAATGAGGCAGCTATTAGATCAAGTTGAGTCAAAAACAAATTATCTTACCTATAAAAGCAGGTCTCCCTGTCTATGACCTCCACAAAAATTAATTAATCTTTATATAATGACAATGGCAAGGTTTTTGAGTAAGGAATTAGATCGTCATTTACTTATTAAATAATTTTTTCAAGATTTATTTCTCTATGAGTGCTCTATCTGCATGTACACCTACATCCCACAATGGTTGAGAGCCAACATGTGGTTGCTGGGAACTGAACTTAGGACCTCTGAAGAGTACACAGTGCTCTTAACCTCTGAATCATCTCTCCAGACCAACCTTTTTTATTTTTGAGGTAGAGAATCATGTAGCTCAAGTTGCCCTTGAATTCACTATAAAAATTGACTATGATTCTGATGCTCCTGCTCTACCCGACCCCAAGTGCTGAGATTATATATAGGCCTACACCACCAGGTCTATTAAGGAATCTGGTTTAGAATTTGGGGTGGGGAGGCCACAAGCTTTTCATTTGAATAGAAACACCCAAAGTTCTACTAATCATGTCCACCAAACAACTATCTTCAGAATTACAATTTCATTGCCTCCTTTGTTCAATCGCACTCTTGGGTGTCATAAATTCTAACAGTTGAGAACACTTGTGTATGAAGTATATAATAAAGGCTGAAATGCATACTACATAACTCTAGTAACTGAACCTAAGATGGCACTAAGACATCAGTTTCACTCTGGGATATGGATTGGCCTCCTCTAAAACCAGGATTCCTATCCAAACTGTACTCAATACTGTTATCAAAATTCCCTTCAATTTGTTGTGAAGGAAAAAGAACCCCACTGCAATACTCAATATGAAATTATGATCCTACTACCTGATATAAATTGTATAGTAACACATAAAACCTTGGCCTAAGTGGTATCTGACATTGTACACAGTGCATGCTAATTTCCCAAAACCCACCCCTCCTCCCCCTCAATATTTCCCACCCTCTCCCTCCCTTACAAACAATAAACCAAATCAACTTTCATAAATTTAGGTGCTATTTTAAAAACATCAAAATTTTACTTTACCCATTCTCTCCGATGCTCCCTGTATTTTTTTAAGCTGTGAGTGGATGACCATGCTATGTGATCAACAACTGTGAAGTTAGCAAAAGTGAACTGAGTTTAGTATTGTAATTTCAAAAGAACCTTAAAGTTTGTAATACTTGACACATTTAATGGTAGGCAAAATCCTATCTTACTGTATATATCATCAGGCATTAATGGCAAGCAATTTATAAAAGCAGTCAATATTTCTTTGTACAGATTTAGCTCTGCTTCAGGAAAACAGAGTAAACAAGAAAGACATCAACATACAAAGCAATGGATGTATCCCATGTCTATAAATGAAGGCAGAGGCAGGGACAGGGACAGGGAAGCTCTCCCACATTTTCTAGTGTGACAAAGTGTGCACCACCACCAGCTGTAGATGTTTGTAGAACCTTTTATCACTCAGTTGACTTGGGACACAGCAGGTCCCTTCTCTCTAAATAAGATCCGCATTCCTTCAGTGATAGTAAAGCTAGAGCTAGAAAAAGAACAGAACTGAAAACCAGTAGCTTCTTGTTTACCTAATCTCTCTCTTGAATCCTCAAATACGGAGGAAGCATTACCCTTCCTTCCAATATAAATTCCACTTCCACATAATAGTGTAGGAAATACATAAAAACCTATGGTCAGTTTCTAGTCTACTGCTGGACAAGAGATAACTTAAGATGTGCAAAATTAAAGCCATGTCTTCACCTGACCCTAAGTGACTACTATACTGGAGTCAATCTGATCATTCTTATAGAATCCTCCGTGCACCTTACCTGTGGCACCTATTTTTGTAAGTTTTTCAACATTCATCTACATAAGTCTTTTTGGCAACTAGTTTTTGCTTGAGACAGAGAAGCTGGCTAAGTACCTCAAACTACAGCTCATGATCCTTCTGCCTCAGTTTCTCCAAGTGCTGAAATAATAGGTGTATAGCACAACACCCAGCTTGTAATTAATTACTTTTGCTTTTATGTGTATAAGTTTTGTCTACAGGTATGTATGTGTATCACACTTGTGTCTGGTGCTCTAAGGTGAGAAGAGGGCAGAGAATGCCCTGGAACTGAAGTACATACAGTTGTTGAGATGTCATGTGAGTGCTGGGAACTGAACCAGGGTCCTCTACAAGAGCAGCAAATGCTCTTAATCATTGAACTACCATTCCAGTCCTAATTGCTTTTTTTTTTTTTTTTTTTTTGAGACATAGTCTCATGTAGCCCAGGATGGCTTAGAACTGATGCAGGCAAGGATAATTCTGAACTTCTGCTCTTCCTGTTTTCATCTGCCAAGTGTTGGAATTACAGGTATGTATCACCATGCCCAGTTTTTGTAGTTACTTTTTAAAATTATTTTTCTCTTCATGATACCTTAATAAGTGTATCCAGTTTGACCTACTGTATATGTAAGCAATTCAAAGTGTATTTTATAAGAAAACAATATTTTAATATAATCAAAGATGCTTTGAAACTATTTAACATAGCTTAATATATTTTGTACTGCTGTAAGATGTTTGTTTCTGAATGGATAGTCACACTGAGTAGTAGCAGCTTTCTCTCCAGGAAATGTACACATAAGGCTACTACACAGTTTAGAAAAGGCAATTTCTTCATAGTCCTTTGGTTAATATAATCTTATATGTCATTATATTCTTGTGGTCAACAACTTCAGTTTTTTCATCAGCATACTTCTCAGACTTAAAGAGAGACATTAAAAAACTTCAAGTGTTGATTTAGAATTAGAAAAACAAGTTAATACAAAACTAAGCACAGTGCTTCATGCCTGCAGCCTCAGAATTTGGGAGACTGAGGCAGGACTGCCAGTAAGCTTGGATACATAGATAGTTCTAGACCAGACTAAGGAGCTTTAAAGTAAGACCTTGACTCAAAATATTTTTTAATAAGGGTATACAGATTTTAACATGCATGTCAAAAACTACATCCTACTAAACTTTCTTTTGACACAGAGTTGTAGTTCAATTCTGATACAGTAACACTTGTACTCTGGTTATCTGATAACACTTGTACTCTGGTTATCTGATATCTTCTACCCAGAGTTTTTCTACATACAAAATTAGAAGCAATGGAAGCTAAGGTTTTTTTTTTCTCTCATTCTTTTAATTTTTTTCTTTTGAGATGGGTTATCTCACTATGTAGACCAGGTTAGCTAGGACTAATGATTCTTCTGCCTCAGCTCCTCGAATGCTGGAATTACAGATGTATAGCAAGCACCTCGTCCACACTAAAGGCTATCTTAAGAAATAGCTGAAAAGAACCAAAGATGATACAATTAGCTGATTTATTCACTAAAAAGATTCCCAAAGAGGAGGGTATAGTAGAGCTCACCTCTACTCTAAGCATTCCGGAAGCTGTTCCAAGCTATAAGGGCATAGTGAAACCCTGTCTCATAAAACAAACAAATAAGTCCCCAATTGTTCAAAATAACTGTAAACATCAAAGAAAACATCCCCAAATCAAAATTCAACAACAAAAGAAAGGAAAAAAAAATGAGAATACTAGTGACAACCTAGGAACAAGTTAAAATGAAAAACACACACCAGAAAGGAGATGTAAGTCTTAAAGCTACAAAACAGCACAGCAGAGAAAGTGTGATATTGAACATATATCACATTCACAAGAGCTGCCTCTGGGGACTCTGCCGTTCACTTTAAAATATGGCCAAATATAGAAGGTACTACTTGTTCACTCATATAAGTCTTTTGTTTTCAAAATCAGGTTAACTATAATCAGTATCAAAAGAATGTGTCACTTACGTGTGTTAATTTGTAAATATTTACATATTAGATTTTTTTCTCTCTCTGGGATTATTGGTAGCTCATACCCGTGATCCAAGCACTCAGAAGGCAGAGGCAGGAGACCACCTAAAATCAAGGCCAGCTTGGGCAAGACAGACAAAGAAATGAACCAAACACACACCAGATTTCTAAGAAAAATAACTTGGGAGACAGAAGCAGACAGGTCTTTGTGAATTTGAGGCAAGTTTCATCTACATAGGAATTTCCAAGGCAGCCAGGACTACATAGAGATACCCTATCTGGGGGGGGGGGGGGGGAATAGTTGGGGGATACCAAGGAAAGTAGCTGAAATTCTGCTATCAATTAATTACACCCTGAAGTATGTCAACTAACAATCAATTTGAATACTACTGTGGGGGGAATAGCCCAACAATTAAAGGGACTTGGATGCTCCTACAGAGGACCTAGACTTGATTCTCGACATCCACATCAGGTTGGTCATTCACTGCCTGAGACTCTGCTTCCAGGGTCCTTTTTCTGCCTTCTTCTGGTACTGTACACATGGTGTACATACACGTAAGTAGGTATAAACACACAAATAAATTTGAAAACAAGACAAAACACCACTGTGGTCAATACTCCCTCTAACACTACAAATTAAATTGTGACACAAACTCCCCATACTATTAACAATTTCTAGAGTCTAAGATAAAAGCATCTCTTTCCTAACAAGTAGATTCCTCTCTGTTCCATAAATCACATGTACTCCTTGGGGTTTCTACTGCTGCATTCTCATTTCACACTGTCACTGTGCTTGTGACATCCTGAAGAACTAGTGGCTTTCATAAACCTAAACACTAAAGGAAAAATGAGAAACCAAGATAAAGTAATCTCATTCTGATTCTGATGACCAAAAAAAGAACTCTCTATTTCACAAGTTCTGTTGGTTTTGTTTCTGGTTAGTCATTTCTATTCATAGGCATGGATATACACTGGATATAGAGACTGGCAAGTAATTTTACATCTTATAACCTAGAACAGTATTTTCTAAAAGAAAGAAGTATCTTCCTGGCAATATTATCTGTCTAACATTGACCTGATAAACTCTAACTTTAAGCATATAGAATTTTAAGTGACAAGGGTCTAAGCTGGGCATGGTGGTATACCCCCTTGATTCCAGCACTTGAGAAGCAGAGGTTGACAGATCTCTGTATTGAAGCCAGCCTGTTCTACATTCAGAGTTCCAGGCTAGCCAGGGCTACATTGTGGCACCATCTCAGAAAAAAAGAAAAAAAAATCTAGTTCTATTAATTGTATCATTTTAACTGGCATGCCTTTCTATTTGTATTTATTTTTATGGCAATACAAATTTCTTCTTAAAATTAAGCACGAGCCTGTAATGTCAACTCCTTAAAGAAGCAGGATCACAATTTCCAAGTCCGTCTGGAGCTACAGAGGATGATAAAGGCCAGCTTGGTATACACAATGAAACCTTGTCTAAAACACCAAGTGCTAGATATAGCACAAGTGCTTGCCTAGCTTTGTAGAAGACCATGGGTCCAATACTCAGCACCACCCCACCAAAAGCTTGTGTGAATACACACACAAAACTTAAAATTTTTAGAAAGTTAGTTGACAAAAAAATATTAAGTCAGGTAATAGTGGTACACGCCTTTAATCCTAGCACTCAGGAGGCAGAGAAAGGTAGATCTTTGTAGTTCAAGACCAAATTGGTGTACAGAGCAAATTTCAGGACAGTCAGGGCTACACAAAAAAAAGGCCTGTCTCAAAAAAATCAAAAAGTATTAATAAGAAACAATAAAACAAGAACAAAACCCAGTATGGGTGGGAAACATTTATCTGTAACAGGGTTTCTTGAATTTTCAGTGTGCATCAAAACCGTGAGCCAAGCAAGGTGCCAGATGCCTTTAATCTCAGTACTTAGGAACATGAAGAGTTGGATCTCAGTTCCAGGATAGCCTAGTTGGCATAAGAAGGTCCGGTACCATACAGATTCACTCTCAAAAAAACTAAAACAAAATCTCAAAGAAAGAAAGGCTCTTGCTCACTTTTCCTCTTGTTCCTGTTCCCTTACCCTATTCCCCCTCTCTCCCCATTCTCCTCTCCACTGTCTCCATGTGCTCATACCTGGCTGGCCTCTACTCCACTACTCTCTCTCTCTGCCTTTCTCTGTCTTTACTACCCCCTCAATTTCCCTCCCCAATGCCCTAAATAAACTCTATTCTAAACTAAAAATAGAAAGAAAGAAGGAAAGAAAGAAAGAGAGAGAGAAAGAGAAAGAGGAAGAAAGGAAAGAAGGAAGGAAGAGAAAGAAAGAAAAATTCAAGGCTTTCTTAAACCTAATTGTTTACTTGCATCACAAGAATAAGCATTTGAGCTGGGCAGTGGTGGTACATGCCTTTGATCCCAGCACTTGGGAGGCAGAGGTAGGTGGATTTCTGAGTTCGAGGCCAGCCTGATCTACAGAGTGAGTTCCAGGACAGCCAGGGCCACACAGAGAAACCCTGCCTCAAAGCCCCCCAACCCCCAAAAAAAAGGGAGAAAAAAAAAGAGTAAGCATTTGACTACAGGAATGCAGCTGTTGCTGTCTGGGACACAGTGTGACCCAGAACAGCAGTCGACAAATGGTTTTTTTTGTTTGTTTGGTTAGGTTTTTTTTTTTTTTTTGGGGGGGGGGCAGGCTGGGTTAAGAGTTTGAGACAATCTCATTCTATAGCCCAGCTGGCCTCAAACACAGAAACTCTCCTGCCTCAGGCTGTCACTAGGCAGAATTACAGGTATGAGCCACTATATCTGGCCAAATTTTTTTTTATTTGTAGAGTGTTTTGTCTAGCATGCATGATACCTCAGTTTAATACCCAGTAAACATAAAATTCAATGAGATAGTCCATGTCTATAATTCTAGCATTCTCAAGACAGTCAGGAAGATCAGAAGTTCAAGGTCATCCTGGGATATAGGAATTTCTATTTTGTATTTCTAAAAATAAATGTATAAAAACTAAACGTTTATTTAACACATCTTCAAGTACTAAATGCAAAGTGTATAATATATAGACAGTAGAACAAAATACAACACAAAACTTGGTACAGTATGTATCCTCCATAAGTATCCCCCCTCCCTAACTAAAAAGCAAAGTTTTGGATAGTTTAACTCTTAAAATATAAAATTGAGGCCTACAGAAAGCTGAGGTCTCAAGAAAATAAAAACAAACAATTTACCATATTCTTGAGACAGGATAAAAGAGTCAGCAAGGGCAGCTGGTTAAATTCTTTTCACGTTGAGTCAAATAGGTCAAACATCAGTTGTACATGGTTCACAACTAAATTAAAACATATGGGTCAATAGAGTGTTTTCTACAAAAAAAAAATAAGTTAAGTTCTTTCTCTGGCCAATGTTAAGAAACAAGATATGACATTTATTCAATTGACTGAACTACATTACTTTCTGATGTCTTTGACTTGTTATTCAGCTAAAACAAAAACATGATATAAACTTTATATATATGAATACACTGTAGCTGTCTTCAGACACACTAGAAAAGGGCATCAGATCCCATTACAGATAGTTGTGAGCCACCGTGTGGTTGTTAGGAATTAAACTCAGGACCCCTGGAAGAGCAGTCAGTGCTCTTAACCACTGAACCATCTCTCCAGCCCCAATAAACTTTAATTCTTTAAAAACTACTTTCCTCTATGTCCTCAATAATTCCTACTAAATTGATAAATCTATTTTATATTTAAGCCTTGCCTTCCCATTTCTACCCAAGCAGCTGCTAGCAAATGATCATTTAACCCCAAAAAAACAGGAGTAGAACAATGGTGCATGCCTATTGTCCCAGCAACTTCAGAAGCTAAGGTCAGAGGATTGCTTGAGTCAGGAGTTCCAAGACAAGCATAAAACAAACAGCTGGAGCAATTAACGTCATTGCTAAAGTGCTTTGCTTGGACCAGAGTTTGAGCCTTAGAACCCATGTAAAAAAAAAAAAGTTACCCACAATGGTACACACTTGTAATTCTAGCCTGCATGGACAGACACAGATAGATCCCAGGTCACTGGTCAGGGGGACAATATCAGAAACTGTTCTCTTACCTCTACACATACATACCTGCATGCACATTCATGCATAGACCCACACCCACCCATACCCAAAAAGGAACAGATTGGTTTTTCTTTGGTTGCTAAAGCTTTTAAGATTTCTCTCAGAAACTTACCCTGTTTCACTCCCTCACTTTTTTTTCTCCAATAAGATGATCCAACTTCTTTCGTCTTCTTAGTCTACAATTTCTTCGCAGACTGATTAGGGTGAGTAGGCCTGTTTACATTTCCTCAAAAGTAGCAGTTCTGAACTGCTTCACACATTTTTCTTTGAAACCTACATTGACCTCAAAACTCATCTTCCTGCTTCAGCCTCCCAAAGGGTAGAATGCTAGGATTACATTTGTAATCCTTCCATGTTTGCAATTTCACTTTTTGTTTGTTTGAGCCCAGCCCCATCTGAAACTCTAGGCACTCCTGCTTAAGCCTCTCAATGGGATTATAAGTATCACCATGCCCAGATGGAAGCTCATCAAAAAGTAACTATCTCATTTTTTCTAGTCTTACCACACTCATTGACCTTTACTTAGTGTTAAGCCATCTATCTATGTGCTCAGCCCATTGCTTATCTGAACCTAAGCAACTTTAAGTTTCACTGTCTGTGAGAAGCACATTACTGAACAATGATTCAATAAACCTGAGCATGACCATAAATAACATCTACTTGCAATAACATCTATTTGCTTTTGAAGTTCCCATCCTGAACACGGCTTATCCTTAGTAGACACCCTACTTTAACTAGAAAAATACTTGCCACTCACAATGCTTACAACATACACAAAAACTAATTTATCTTCTGTTTTTTTTTTTTTTTTAAACCTGAAACATTGTCTTAAAAACACAGGCTTACTTGAGGAGTGCTAAACAACTGCAGAGATTCCAAGGTAACAGGGTTCTATGAGGTGAGATTTTTATTGTTTTCTGGGCTGCTCTGAAGATAGAAATATTTAGAATTCAAAATACAAAATGAGGGGAAAACTTTAACTGATTCTCTATTCAAGTGTTAACAAGATTTATCAATGTGTTGGAGATGCCTGAACATTGACAAAATCAAATGGCTACAGACACACATGAAAACTCTTTGGCCTTCTATGTACATACTCTAGACTAAGAAATATCACAATTATTGTATTTTTTTAATGTATGCTTGTACATTAAAGGCTATATCTCTTCTACTTAAAATGAAATGAGCCAAGTATAATAAAAGGATAGCTTACAACTGACCAAGATATAAGATGAGAAGAAAATTAGAAGAACGTGTGTGTTGATGACAAGAAACACAAGTTGCAATAAAGGTGATTTTACAACAACAATAAAACCACAGAAGAAAAATGCTACATGAAATCTTTGACTCAATAACTTTGTAGTAATGTTCTATACAGATGCAAATGCATTGGTTAGCATTTCTAAACTTGTTTTAGGAATAGGTAAATCACTTTCTGAACTGCATTTTCCAAGGTTATTACCTGAAATGACTATTCTTTCAATTTTATGTTATCACACTACACAATGGGGTAGCAGTTAAAATTAATATCTTGTATTATTAATTGAAGAAGTATCGTATAGCTCAGTAAAATTACTATTTCAAATAGCTAAAACTATCTAAAATGTTTATGTATGTTTTTGGTGTTTTGATTTGGCTTTTGAGATGGTGTCTCATGCTGCCTAGGGCAGCCTCAAATTAACTATGTAGCTGAGTGTGGGACACTCCTGATCTTCTTGCCTCTACAGCCAAAATAGGATCAGAGGAGAGCCCCATACACAACAATAATGATCTACTCTCCAGGAACATTGGCCCACGTCCCTGACAGGATACAAAGCCATTGCATACCTTTTGTCACTCAGAGGACTTAGAAGGAAGGGCTGTGATACTACTATAGATTGTACATGTCATTGCACATGCTAAGAAAATGCTCCACCACTAAGATACATCCCCAGCTATAGGTAACTTGTCTGCTCAAAGCTACCCACCATCATGGATGATACCATACAATTTTATTTCTATGATCTACACTTTGGGTCTACAGGTTGGCTTCCAAGGCACAGTTGAGGATACACTATCGTTCCTGGTCCATTTTAACCTTTCAGAAATGGTTTGTGCTCCCATAAAAACAATTTTAAAAGCATGGTACCCTTAGAACAAACAATCTTCTAAACTTCAAACTTCAAAATTTAGGATGTCATCTAGGTCCAAGTCCTAGGCCTGGTATAGTTTAGTGGTTCCGAGCTTCCCTAGCATATGCAAAGCCCAGGCAGGAGTTTGATTCCTATCACTGGGGAGGTTGTAGTGTTCTAGTCCTCCTCAATTTTATTTAATTCACATTAGTTGTGCCTTCCTAAGTCGTTCTAGAATCACAGCCAGATACTCATAACCAAACTATACACTCACAAAGAGGACTTATGCCAAGGGACATTCTTACAATTAGTCCAATCTAGTCAAAATGACCATGGTCCATCTGAGGGCACTACAGTGCTTTCTCTGAACTATCACAAAAACAATTCTCAGAAGGTTTCTTAAAATTCCCTGTTACTGTTACCATCTGGAATATGCTCAGATTACCTCTCTCTTTTCTAAGACAAAAAAATTTAAATGTAATTAATTTTAAAATTGAGATTAAAATACTAGTAATGGGTATCTACTTGTGATTTTTTTCTAAGAAAAACTAAGTATATTTCTTCAACATTTTTAGTATAACATAGAAAATTATTTGGCTTCCCATATAACAAAGTATAGATTTAATTTGAGGCAAAAAGGTTATGTGACTTACCAAAGCTTCTAATTAGAAACCAGGTCTCCTGAGTCTCAGCCCAGTGTTCTTTTCCTTAACTTATGTCTTATTAGAAAATTTCAAATATAGACAGCCCCCCCAGTTACATGGGTTTGAGTTACACTGATTCACATATACAAACTTTATATAGTGTGACCAATGTTTCAACTCACGCGGTACCCTGCTTCCATTTATGCAGTATGCCAGGCATCGGCACGATTTTCAGTGGCACACAGGCGGTTGCCACCACCAGGGCCCTAGGCAAAATTGCAAAGAAGGCAAAGTTTGTCTTTGGCCCTCCCATTTCCCTTATGCATTTCTCTCCCACCTCCTGATCATCCTCCCAGTGCCCAGTCTCCCAATGCCATCAAGCTACCCTTCTGATTGTCAAAAGCTCCCCACAGCAAGGACTATCTTTCTTGAAGTGCTCCGCAATCCAAGTTATCTATTTTACTACCACCACAACTCCTATTCCTAAGGATTCTAGTGAGATCTACGTCACTTAAATGATTATCTGATTTAAGTAAACGATGATACATTTAACCAACAGACTTAAATTTCCAAGTAAGTTAAAAAGGAATTAAAAACTCTTAATGGGAGAGTAACATCTTTCCAGAGCCCCAGAAATCCTTTATTGTTTCAGATTCCTTCACAAATACAATTTGTTTTTATAGTTGTCTGCAGGGACAAACAAAAACCAAAGCTCCTTTAAACACCCACCCTTACCTACCTTTTCCATCTCTCTCCCACTTTCTGGGTCCCCAATTCCACCTCTTAAAGCCAAACATACAGTATTTTTGGTAAGTTGTCCCATGTGTGTAACACAAGGTTTTCCATTATGTGGTTCAAATTACATGGTAGTTCTCAGTAATATATCTGTGCTCCCCTAACCTTGAATAATTCTGTTTACTGTATACAAAAAAAAAAAGGAATCCTGATTTTATTTCAAGGTCCTGAATTACAAATTAAATATCTAATAAGAAGGAAATGTACTGTTATCTCGAATATATGAAAGAACTAATATGGGTACCTTAAAAAAAAGGCTTTCCTTTTATTTTATTGAGCTAGGGGTCTCACTGCACTACACCTGGCTAAAATTCAATCCTTTTTTTCCACTTTTCCATAAAAGTGGTTGTTCTTTATTGTTTTTGCTTGAGGTAGGGTCTTGCCTTAACTCAGGCTAGCCTGGTTATGTAGCCTAGGGTAGCCTTGAACTCACTGATATTCTCCTGCCTCAGCGTTCTACCAAGCCAAAATTGATGTTTCTTCTAAATCAATACAGCACTGAAAAATCAAATCACTTCAACTAAATACTATTATTTACTCATGAATATGAGTTCATTTTTTAAGTTCAATTGGTCTGAAGGGTTAAAGAAATATTCAGGGACAGAGACAGGAATATAAATTTAAATAAATAAATTTTAAGAATCCAGCTTCCTTCTGGGACTACACAGAGTAATTTATAGATATACTACATATTTAACAGCTCAGTTTTGTAATACTAGAGGGGGCTGCTATCAGAAAATTGTCAGGTCATAGTTACCTTGATCCAACTAACCTCCCAATAATATATAAGGAAATCCTATCTATGTAGAAGATACCAATAATGGAATCAATCCAAATTAAAAGAACTACATAAAGTAAACCTTAAAAGATTTCTAAAGATTGAACTGTTAGGCTCCTGTATGAAGCCCCTTCTAAATATCCTCACTTATGATGGAGAAGGAAAGAAGTTAAAGACATGCTGCAATTATAAACATTCTTACACAAACATGAAAGGTTAGGTTATTCCAGCGGTGTTTTTAATAAGTCTCTTTAAGGGATTACTTACTACACACAAATAAATTTTATTTTCTTTCCATTTTTCCCTCCTCCTTACACAATAAATCTGTTATGCATCCATATTTGTCCTACTGTTCTATTAAGAAAAGTTCCCTGTGAGTTTTTATTAGAACTTAACCTTACACTGAAAGCTGTATAAATATTGCTAAAAAGATTTGAAATAGGTTTTATCTTCTCCCGTACTTTTCCGAAAAAAAAAAAAATCAAGAAAACTCAGCAGGATTTACAATTATGCTAAATTACGTATGTCTTTTCTTGTAAGCCAAATTTGTCCAAAAAGAAAAAAAAATTTAAATCGCTAAGAAACTTGCCTAAACGAGTTTTTACAAGTCAGGATTTGGAGTTGTTTTTTAAGAAAGTGCTGAACTTTAATTTGAAAGTACATTGCTAATTATCCCCCCAAAGTAACATTTCATCGTTTTTAGACAAAGGATAAAATCCAACAAGTAAATAACTCCCTATATGGATTCTAATATTATTGCATTTTTAAGCCCTTTTTTTCCTTCCATTCTAATTCAGTGGGCATCAATATCCAAAATGACTGTTTATATTACTTGTAAAATTGGTCAATATTTACTGAAATCTCTATTAAGTGGTCTAACAAAATGGAGGTCTCTCGGTTAAAAAAAAAATAGGTCTAAACACTTCTACAAAATGGGGCCAAACACACCCACTTTAAGAAACCATGGTTTGGGTCAGATTTTCCACACACACACGAAAAAAAAGTTGATTGTGTAGGGCTCGACGAAGCGTCCCTGGAACTGGGGGTTAGTAGTGAAGGTTTCGTTAAGACCAGGGAGGGAGTGGGTATTTCTTTCCACACCCTAGAGGACGGCGGCGAAGGGTGACCCGAAAGCCCAGAGTAAAGGAGCTAGAGCTGGGGTGGAGACCTTAGCGTTCCGCCGGTCCCTAATCCACAGTCATAACTGACCAACCCCACTACGCAAAACAGACTTGGGCTCTCCCAACCCCGCCAAGTCAACAGCAAAAAGCACAAACTCTCCTTTCTGCTCCCAGGCCCCGCCTCGCCCCATTGGCAGCAGTTCCCGCCAATCCACACGGTCACCGCCCCCAAGCCCGCCTGCCAAGCTCTGATTGGACTGGAAAAGAGACGGGGTACCTTACGCTACCAATCTGGGAACCCCTTACTCGACCGCACGCGCGCACCTAAGTGCTCCCTTGGAGGCCTTCCCCCTCCCCGACACCGGCCCCTCCCCCACCCCCAGGGCTCTGGCAGCGACTTACCGTCCCTAGAGGTGCCCATTAGCTGGTCCAGCATAGCGCGCATCTGGGCCTGCGCCGACATGGCGGCGGCGTAGCGGGCGGGCGGTCGGGCAGGCAGGCGGGGGTGGGGCACCAGCCGGGCCCTGTCGGGCGGGGGACGAGGGAAGGGGTGGGGGAGGTGCGGCGCTGTCTCGGTGGCCGCCGCGGCCTCGAGGCCTGCGAATGGGGAGTCGGAGGGGTCGTGGAGAGTCCGGGCTGCGCTTCTCAGGACGACGTGGACGTGGAAGATGGCAGCCCCCTCGAGAGTAAGCCCTCGTGCCCTCACTCTCCGTCCGGTTCCTGAGACAGACGCGACACGGGCTAAGCCGACTCTCGCCTCCTCCCGACACCGACACCCGCCAGAAGCCGTCAACCCCCCCCAGCGAGCTCTGACGCCGCTCGCCACCGCCGCCGCCGCGACGGGAGCGCGCACGCTGCTCGCGCCTAGTCGTTTCCCGTGGGGTTCGGCCAATCGCCATCCAGCTCGCTTCGCTCCGCCCTGCCCCTCCCGCGAAGGGCCCCACCCTAACGGCTGCCGAGCGCGTTCACGTTTGCTTACCCCGCCCCTCGCGGAGGCTAAGTCTCGCGAGAATGATGCTCTCTTCGCCGACTCCGGAGCCTTGTCGGCCCCAGGCGTCTAAGCGGCAGGTCTTGTAGGCCCTTTCTGCTTGCTGCGCTGGCGGCCCAGCCCTAAATTAGCAAGTGCCAAGCTTAGAGCAAGTCGGAGTAAGAAGTTCAAAAGAAGTTTTCAGGGTTAGTGCGTTCCTGACGGATGCTGGCGGAATCGCAAGCCCGTGGGAGGGCCGAACGGGAGCCGAGGACACCTAACCATATCCTCAGGCCACTGCCCCTTATCAGTGCCCGAGCTGGAACTGTCAGGGTCAGGAAAAAGAAAAAGAGAAAAAAAACGCGAAATCAACTCAATGGAAATCAGGCATCCCGACCCCTTTGCTATGTTTAGGACAGCTGGAAGCTGCCAGCCTGAATTTGAATCAAGGGAGAGCTTGGGACAGGCCATAATGCAGAGCAGCGTTTCCACGGGACGAAGGACAGCCTCCTGGTTTCTTGGCTGACTGTCGCCCTGCACTCCCACGCCTTGCTAACTGCGACCTTCCATCCGTAGTTGATTTCTTAATCTCAAGGCTGGTGGGGGTGAGGCCAGAGTGAGCCAACGGGAAATACATGGGCCACGGCTGCTTGCTAGTTTTCGAAAACGGCAAAAAAGAAAAGAAAAAAGAAAGAAAGAAAAAAAAAACGGGCGGCTCTTTTTAAGCTGAAACGTCGCTACTTTCTAGATGATATAAATAATAGGAAAGTTATTCCTATTTTTGCCGTTTCATTATAATTGCACGTGCATTGAGGAGTTAAAATTCCTAACAAGTGCCAGGTTCGTAATAATAATGTGAAAGGGCAATCACAGTTCCATGGTTGAAACTACATTAATGAGCCGATGCAAATTGTAGTCATGTTATCGTCAGCAAGTTGAAAAAAAAAAATCAATTATTCGGAGTACTGTTTTGAGACAGGGTGTCACTGTTAGGAGAAAAAATAGTCTTAAAAAGTGAGAATGCTGGAGACATTTTTCAGTCCTGCAGAAGCTAGGCTGACACAAAAGGCAAAATAATTGCGCTGCCAACTTAGCATAAAACTGTTTAGTTGTTGTTGTTATCCAGTGAAACGCTTGGAGCCCAAGGTTCCCTCCCCTGCGATTTGTGAGCCCAGCTATATAGCCGGCTGCCTAAGATCAAATGCAAGGGCCTAAGCAGGCAGCCAGCTGCCAAGTAGGAAATATAGGGGCCTGGTGTCTCTTGTTCATCTGCAGTTCTGTAACCAGCTTTATCTAATTGCAGTTCATACAGCAATAGGCCAAATGATTTATTCCTTAAACTGTATAGCTCAAACTGCCCTGAAACTTGTCATCCTACCTACCTCAGCTACTGTAGGTTTAGGCATGTGCCACAATGTCTAGTTCAAAAACTAAATTCTAAACAATTCCAAACAAGTACTTGTGACATCCTTTGAAAATTGTTGTACAATGGGAGCTGGAGAGAGCCTTAGAAGTTAAAGGTCACCGGGCGGTGGTGGCGCGCGCCTTTAATCCCAGCACTTGGGAGGCAGAGGCTGGCAGATTTCTGAGTTTGAGGCCAGCCTGGTCTACAGAGTGAGTTCCAGGACAGCCAGGGCTACACAGAGAAACCCTGTCTCGAAAAACCAAGAAAAAAAAAAAAGCCTCAAACTCCAATGTCAGAACTGACATTTTCTTCTTGCCTTTAAGGACACCAAGCACATATATGCACATACATTGAAGTAAAACAAAGGCCTAAAAATGTTTTTTTAAGATTGGTGTAAATAGAAAACTGCAAACTATGTTCTAGAGAGATGCACTGTTATAAATACAGTATTATCCTAGAAACACATTCTTAGGAAAGTACACAAAAATGCTCTAAGTAAATATGTTGAAGTGTTTGTGGGTGTAGTTTGTTGAGACAGGTCCTCACCATGTAGCTGTGGATGGATTGTAACTGACTATGCAGATCAAGCTGGCCTGTAACTCAGAGATTGTTTCAAAAGGGAAAGGCTAGAAGTCAGTGGCAGAGCACTTGTTTAGTGCTGGTAAGACCCTGGTTCAGTCCCCAGTACCACAAGGAGGGAGGTGGAGGAGACAAAACTTGCCTTACAAAACAGATTAGCCTAAATAACTTGTGTATACTTCAAAATTGCATTGGTTTCTTGACCTGTCTCGTAATTGTAGAAGGTAAGCATGTGGTTCTTACCAAATGTTTTTATTTGTAATTCAAACTCTCAACACCACAAAATTAACAGCAAAGTGAGTAATAATTCAATACTTTAGAGCAGAAATTCCCTCCCTTAGTCTTGTGACCTCTGCCTTGTGATCAGGCCTTGTGTTTTGTAGGGTTTAATCCAACTAGAAAACAGAAACATTTATTTTCGTGCAACAGTGGGAGTGTAGGGATCAGAGGACAGCTTTCAGAGCTGATTCTCTACTACCATATTAATCCAGGAACAAACTTAAGGTTGTCAGCCTTGGTCTGGGTGGGTCTTTACCTGTTGAGCCATCTTCCTACCCCAAATCCAGGGACTTGAGCCTACTAAACCTGCGGTCTATGTTGAGCTGCATCCAGCTCCTGATACTCTATTTCAAAGCAAGTGTCATAGAATCAGGGTTCATATATTCACTTTCCTTTTCATTCTGATACCTCTGCCTTCCATTTGGGAGCATTTCTTTTTGTTTGGGGTTTTCTTTGAATAGGGTTCAAGAAACTGCAGCCCAAAAGCTGAGTCCATGCCCGCCGCTGCTTTCATTGGTTTGGGGTGAGTAGTGTTGCTTTTTTGGTTTTGTTCGTTTGCTGGTTAGTTTGACATAGGATCTCACTATTTGAAATAGGATTGAGATAGGATCTACTGGATGGCCTGGAACTCACTATGTAACTATGTAGACCAAGCTTCCCTCAAACTCATAGAGATCCACCTGCCTTTGCCTCCCAGGGACTGGGATTAAAGATATTCAATACTATGCCCAGCTGTTTTGGGCTTGTTTTGTTTCGAGACAGGTTATCTCTGTATAGCTCTGGCTGTCCTGGAACTCACTCTGTAGACCAGGCTGGCCTTGAACTCAGAAATCCGCCTGCCTCTGCCTCCCAAGTGCTGGGATTAAAGGCATGTGCCACCACCGCCCGGGTGTTTTGGGCTTTTGTAAAACAGGGTGTCACATAGTTCAGGCTGGCCTTAAACTTGCTATGTAGCTGAAGATAACCTTGAATTGGTCATCTCCTCTCAAGTGCTGAGATTACAGCTCAGCACCACTGTGTTTTTAATCGTTTCACTGGAATATTGCCAGGATCACTCATTCTCTTACTGTCTACAGTTGCTTTTGCCTTTTAACCAAGAGTTATAAAGTTATAAGACACTACTATATGGCCTGTAAGACTTACTCTTGTTTATTTGTTTACTCTTGTTTGTTTTGAGACAGGATTTCTCTGTGTAGCCCTGGCTGTCTTAAAACTCCCTCTGTAGATCAGGCTGACCTCAAACTTGGAGATCCACCTGCCTCTGCCTCCCGAGTGCTGGGATTAGTGTGCCCCACCACTGCCCACTGCAGAGGGAGTGACCCTCCCTTAGATCTAGTGAAAAGAAATAGACATTGATATCTGAAGTCTGCAGAAGGAATACATAGTAAGAGTTGTCAGGAGCCATAATGGGACAATCTAATAACTAGCAGGTGATCATCCTGAAATGGCTTGCCTTGGATTATTATATAATCTGCAACAAGTGAGCCCTTTTTCAGCAAGGCTGTAAGGGACTCATTTTAGGAAAGATTCCTGCTATTAATATACTTTTCCTATTATTATTAACAAATATAACAATCACAAAGTAATAGCACACCACTTTGGAGCAGATGTCTGCAGATCCATGAAGATGTACTGTCTTGTAGTGATGCTGTATAGACAAATAGATGACTTCTTAGTCTTCATGATGATCCTATAAGAATTCCTAAAATTATAGCAATGCTTATTAAGCTCTTTTACAGTGGGACTGCTATTAGGTCCCTTTCTCATAGTCAAAATTGCAATGCGTCCTACTCTGTGCCCCTGCCACTACCCTCCCTGGGCCAGGAGGCTCCCAGCAAAGAACCAGACCGAAGCTGAAAGAGCTAAGCTTGGAGCCACCTCAAGCCTGTAGTCCTAGTAAGGAAGAGGCTGAGGAAGGAGGGTTGATAGAACTTTGAGACCTTGTCTCAAACAGAGGCTTTTTGAATGGTTATATTGTTCACTTTACAATTTTGCTTTTTGGGTTTTTCTCTGTGTAACAGCCCTGGCTGTCCTGGACTAGGCTAGCCTCTAACTCTTAGAGAGCCACCTGCCTTTGCCTCCCCAGTTTACAATTCTAGAGTAGAGTTAACTGGGCCATAAATTCCATAGCACTAACTAAAAACATCCTATGTAGGATAGCATGCTTATGCATATGAATATATACTTTGAAGGATACAAAGATGAGTAAGACATGGTTGGGTTTTGTTTGTTTTGTTTTTTTGGTTTTTCAAAACAGGATTTCTCTGTATAGCCCTGACTGTCCTCGAACTCAGAAATCTGCCTGCCTCTGCCTCCCAAGTGCTGGGATTAAAGGCGTGCGCCACCACTGCCCAGCAAGACATGGTGTTTGGTCTAAGATTATGTCTAGTTTCTTGTGTGTTTGGGGGGTGGGGGTGGGGGGTGGGAAGCCTTCACATATACAATAGATAGAAGCACAGCACAAATGAAGAGTTGGTGTCTTATAAAAACTAATTTTATTTATGGAATTAAGGACATTTGAAGCAAAGGGATCATTTAGGGCACTTTATTTAGGTACTTCAGTCAAAAGATTATCAGTGGTGCTCGCTACCATACACTGAACTTGAATAATACAGAGAGGATTATATGGCCCTATACAAAGAGGACATGCAAATTTGTAAACTGTTCCATTTATTTTTCCTCAAGTGAAATTATACTTTTGGTAGTATATATTTCTATACTTTTAAATCAAGTAAAATATTTCTTAGTGAATATAAATTGATAATATGGAAAATATCATAAGTATAAATAGAATTTCTTCTAAGAACTATTCACTCTACAAAATGTATTTTCCTGAAATGCTAAACTAGTTTAATCTATGAGTTTCAATGGGATTAGAACTAGAGAGAAATATTAAATGGTAAAATTCCTTTCCATGTAGGAGGAAGGTTGAATTTTAAGATACTTAAGGCATTTTGGGGGCTGGAGACATGGCTCAGCAGTTAAGAGCACTGACTGCTCTTCCTGAGGTTCTGAGTTCAATTCCCAGCATCCACATGGTGGCCTTCAACCATCTGTAATGGGATCCAATGCCCTCTTCTGGTGTGTCTAAGGACAGCAACAATGTACTCACATATATTAAATAAATAAATCTTTTTTAGAAAAATAGGCATTTTAACCTGCATCTGGCCACAAGACTGTAAGAACTTGTACTCAGTAACATTAAATTTATATGTTCCCTTTACTAGTTCTGTTTACTGTTCTCTTTAATTCTCCTGGTATTGACTTCTGAAAATTCTGTATTATGTATCTTCAGAGTTAAAGTAAATAATCGTCAGAATTGTCAGTAATTTTTTTAATTAAGATTATCAGTACATGAATTGGGGACAGGCACAGTGAAGATTAAGAAATAGAAAGCAAGTAGAACACGCAGAAGCAGATTGTGGAAGATTAAACATGCCGAGCAAGGAGACCAATACTAAACAGCCAAGTTTAGACTGGATTAGCTAAATGCAGTTTAAAAGAAAGAGCAAGTTGACAGTCATAAGAGGTAGACGTGTGCTCATTCTATTCCCCTCTTCCTGGACATCCTTTGGGCTGGGGTTCAACTGTGGCCATAGTCCTTAAGAATCACTGCTTATCAGGCCTAAGAAAGTAATGTCTCCCACTGTTGTTAGCTTACTGTTTATCGTTGCTCTCATCCCACATCTACATGTGTCCCTTTAACTCTCCTCAACCTTACTCTGTTTCCTGCTAGGACCCTAACCCATCACAGTGTGTACCTTTATAAAAGATAGACACACTGGACCAGCAAGTTGGCAAAGCACTTGGAGCACTAGGTCCCCAGATGCTACTATGGAAGGAGAGAACTGGCTCCCTAAAACTGTCCTCTGCCCTCTCTACCTGCACTCTCACACACCACACAGTAAGAAAAGAAAGATCTTAGAAAGATACCCATCCATACAGTTCTGTGTTTGTCTAGGCATAGGAAATATATTCCAAACCAGGCAGTGGTGGCGTACGCCTTTAATCCCAGCACTTGGGAGGCAGAGGCAGGCAGATTTCTGAGTTCGAGGCTAGCCTGGTCTACAGAGTGAGTTCCAGGGGACAGCCAGGGCTACACAGAGAAACTCTGTCTCGAAAAACCAAAAAAAAAAAAAAAAAAAAAAAAAAAAAAAGAGCAGCATGGTGGTGCTTTAATTCCAGTACTTTAATTCCAGGCAGAGGAAGGCAGGTCTCTGTGAGTTCAAGGTGTGCCGGTTCTACATAGCAAGTTTCAAGCCAGTCAGAACTACACAACAAGACCCTATCTCAAAAAACAAAAACCCGAAACTCTATATTTTTTAATTATGTATGTGTATGTGTGTGTTTGTGTGTGTGTGCATGCACACAAGAGTGCAGGTACTTGTACAGACCAGAAGTGTTGAATCTCTTGTACTAGAGTTCCAAAAGGTGCTTGTTAGCACCTGACATGGGAACCAACCTCAGAGCCTCTGTAAGAGGAATACAGACCTGTGACCACTAAGCCCATCTCTTCATTTATTAACAAAACAACAACAAAAGCCCTAAGTTTTAAAATTAAAGCAAATACATCAGGAACTAGGAGGCAGGCTCACTAGAGAAAGTGTACACACACAAGGGCCTGAGTCTGCATCCCTCGCATCCATATACACAGTCATGGCAGTGCAGGTGCCGAACCCCAGAGCTGGGGAGCCAAGACAAATAGATCCTGGACACCCGATAGTCACTGAACCCAAAACAGTGAGCTCCAAGTTCAGTGAGAGACACTGTCTCAAGAAATAAGGCAGAGAAGTACTTGAGGAAGGTGTCTCTGTCAAACTCTGGTCTCTACATGAACCTTCATGGGCAAGAGCACTGCCACGAGAGAACATCAATGAACCCAATGTAAAAAGTTCAGCAAATTCACTCCAGTTTCACTTCCCTAACTACTCAGTCAACAAGAAATACAGAAAAGCAAACAAAAACCAAAAACTACACTTTATAAAACATTTAATGATAAATACATATCGGTAGAAATGGTTAAATTCTTGAAGAAACTTCTGAGGACTCTCTGCATCATGGCTCCCAGCCCTTCCCTCCAGGCTGACGGGGCAACTGGAGGCCCACCAAACCAGCAGACTCCTCCACTGAGCGCTCACCCTTGCCATGAAATTCCTGATGAAGGGCTACATGTTGCCGGATGCTACGCAAGAGGCAGAGATAGGTGGCAGCTTGGAAATGAAGTTCCTGTTGGGCTCTGCACAACTTCTCACTGGTGACCTAAAAAGGTAGATAGCATGTTAACACCACCTACTGTATTCACTTATCCACAAAGGGACAGTACGCTTTCTCTACAAAGTAACAGAAAATACAAACATGCACGTGTATGTATTTAATACCCCCATAGAAGCAGTATAGAATTAGGAAAACTGACCTCAGGGTCTGTCTGTCTCATAAAGAATGCATGCTTTTCCTCCCTTTACACAGATTAAGGCTGCTTTGTGGTCTATGGCTTAAACAATGCATATACATTTTGTATGTAAGGTGGCACATTAAAGAAGTACTGAAATGACCACTCCACAGAATGGTTTTTATTGTGACAGAGAGAGAAAACAGCCAGCGGTGTCTGGGAGAATCCACAACAGAGAGAAAAAGAAATAGACTGGACATGGCCATGAGACAGCAAGAGATAATAGAATTAAAGGAGAATGAGTAGCTGGGGAGGGACTGAGTGAGCTGGAACAGGCCTGGGAGTTGGGGCAGGGAGGGTGAGGGGGGCCATGATGCCAGCATAGGGCTTTGACATGAATAAGGAGAGCCTGCGAATAGGGACTGAGAGAGCCCAGAGGCTAGCATGGACTCTGATGTGCAACCACAGATACAGTTCAATGGAGAGCCAAGTTCCTTCTGCCAGGAGCAAGGGAAACGGCTTCTCTATGGGGAAGAAAAGCTGTTCCTGAGGAGTATGGCTTCTATATAGCCTCCAGGAGTCCTGTAACCCAGCTCGAGCTCATGTCTGGATATATGGACTCCTGAGACCTAACACCTTTCACTCCAAAATCAGAAATGTATTTTATCTAAAAAAATAATGGCTTTGTACTCAGTTGTAACAACATGAAGATCATCTGTGTAGGTGCATATGTATGTATCATATATGTACATATATATGATACATCTAGAAAATCTGGATTCTAATGACTTTCAGACGTTGTAAAGTCCATATCAATGGCCTGAGTGACCCCAGATCATGGTGGTTCTTCA
Organism: Rhabdomys pumilio; assembly: GCA_030674055.1. Classification (NCBI taxonomy): domain Eukaryota; kingdom Metazoa; phylum Chordata; class Mammalia; order Rodentia; family Muridae; genus Rhabdomys; species Rhabdomys pumilio. Next base: position 44,862,205 of record JANHMN010000016.1, on the reverse strand, counting down.
CAATGATTCATTTTTTTGTATTCTCTCCTTAACTATTTTGGAGTTCCAAGGTTGTGAGAAAGAACAGGAACATCAAAAATTTGAACATAATTGGGGATGTGTGGATTAGTTCCTGGGCACCACTGCATACATAATTCCTTTTCTCAGTCTGAATATTCAAGGTTAAAATCTGAAAACTAGAACATGTAATATTCAATGTACTACAGCAGTTCTCAACTGCTCTAATGAAGACTTCTTTTTAAGACCAGGAAGGTATGCTGTGTAGCAAGGACTGGTCTGTGATTCAGCCTTCTTGCTTTGGTCTTACAAATGCTGAGGTTTACAGGTGTGTGACCCCACAGTCACTCCTGGGCCAGAGTTAGTGTATGTATATGGAGATGACTTAGAAGAGAGTCTCACTACGTATCCTAGTATCCTAGTCTGCTTGGAAATCACTTTGATCCGGCTTCCAAAGATCAAGATCCAGTTGCTGATACAGCTCAGTGGGTAAGGACACTTGCTGCCAGCCAGACCCCATGCCCAGAGTTCAACCCCTGAAACCCACACAGTAGAAACAGAAAACTGACTCTTCTATGTCTTGTGACCTCCACGTTTGGCATGCATGCCCCCACCCCAAAGATAGATAAATATATTAAAAGATTAAGGTGGGGAAAAGATGTTCCCAGTTGTATCTTTCCTCCCTAGGGAACAGCTGAGCACAGAAAATTTTTAGCCCTGAGCCAGAAGAAAATGAAAAAGGATCCCCCACATTCTTATGTGCATTCAAGTAGAGTAGATATCTCAAATTTTCTTTTTCTCTCCAGTACTGGAAGTAGAACCCAAGGCCTCAGGCACGCTAGCCAAGTACTGTTCTGCTGCCTCTCATAATCAGTCTTGGTGTTTTGAGAGGTGGTTTTTGTTGTTTTGTTTGTTTGGATTTTGCTAGTTTTGTGAGACAGGGTGGCTTTAGTTGGCCTTGAAATCAGGTATCTGCCTGCCTATTCGTCAGGGATGAAAGGTGTGGATCACCATGCTGGCCCAGCCCTGGAATTTTGAGCATGGATTTATGGTGTTTTCCTGAGGAAATTCTTCTGTTGTTACTGTTTTTTCTAGATAGGGTTTCACTATGAAGCTCTGACTATCCTGGAATTCAACCCTAGACCAGGCTGGGCTCAAACTCAGAGATTCACCTGCCTCTGCCTCCCAAGTGCTAGGATTAAAGGACCTGTGCCTCCACCACCTGTCACATCTTATTCTTGATACTTGGCCCTAGTTCTTACTACACAGTCCCTAACATGACTTTTTAAAAGCTAAGTAAATTTTAGTTCTTAGGTTTTGCATTGCTCCAATTCAGCAGTTAAGATAATTGCTCAAGAACATTAGTTTTCCTTCCCCTAACATGTAGTTCCGCTTAGTCAAGCAGAACTGTGCAGGTAACTGCCCCTGAGCCTTAGCTACGTGTATCTGATCTTGTCCAAAAGGCAGAGAATTGAGCACTACCACATTTGGAAAATTAACCATCTTCCATTCCTTTCTAAGAGGGATATGAACTATGGATTACATAATGGTATTTCCCAAAGATAGAATTTTGTATGTTTATGTTTGTTACACGAGTAAAACATGTATCCTGTCATACAGCACACTAAAGACATGCAATATCTACAGAATATAAGATATTGCTTTACTCAGTGGTGAAAGGCTATTAATAAATAAAGCAGTACCACTCTTGAACTCTATTCTCGACTAAATTCCCTTAAAAATTGCTTTTGCCTGGCCCATGCCCTTAATCCCCACACTCAGGAGGAAAAGGCAATCAGATGTGAGTTCAAGGTCAATCTGGTCTAAATAGCAAATTCTGTATCTTCATTTCCCACCAACACGCAAGCAAGCAAGCAAGCAAGCGCGCACACACACACACACCCCAACTCACAAAAACACTGCTTCCTATTAAAACTTTAATGCAGAAAGGGTGAGGAGAGGGGATGCTTGTGCCCTTGTGTCTTTAAGCCTTAGACCCCTAGGACCTACTTCACACAACGTCCTGTCCCTTACCCCATGTACCAAACAAACCAATGAAATGGTCAGAGACAGCTCCACCCTGGTGGGTGGCAGATACGAAGTCCATAGGAAGGTGAACCCCACGCAGCTTTCAGGCCAGTAAGGGATTTGAGAACACAGGTTAGCCGAGGGGTTGGATTATGTGGTGAGAACCGCAGGTGGCGGACAGGCGGTCTCAGACAGGTTTGCCCTGAGACCCCACCATCACGCTGCCCAGACTGCCCCCTCATCTTCCCTCCCCGCGATCTGGAGCCCACCAGACGCGGCTTCCGTACCCGATGTGCTTGGAAAGCCTTAACCAGGTACCGGTAGGCTGCTGTGTCACGATATGGTCGCCCGGTGGCCGCGCTGAGGTAGCGCAGCTCCCGCAGAAGGCCTCGCAGAGTGCGCGCCGGGGACCCCAAGGCCGCCATTTTCCCGTCCTTGGCGAGCCTGGTCCTTAACAACCTCGGGTGCCTTCGCCCGCACCCTCTCGGGAGAGCTGCTCCCCCGCGCACTCCGCCCCACAGCGCCGTCTACCGACTGCCCTTCGAGTGAAACGCCAAGTCACACCTTAGGGGAGAAGAAGAAGAGCAAGGGAAGGTACCGAATCCTCTCCGCCCTTCTGACTGCGTCACTTTGGACGGCCCTAAGCTGATGGCTGCTGAGTCTCTGAGGATAGGTGTCTGGCAGGAGAGTATGTGGATTTGACATAGGTCACGCCAAAAAGATCTGAACTATTTCTACCAGGGATGTCAAAATTAAACGTACCGACCTCCAAACTTTATGATACCCGCAGCCCAAGGGAAGAAAATGAACTCATATTCTGGTATGGCAAACTGCAGCCCCTCAACTAGTAAAGCCTCACATCAATTTCCCTAGTTTTAAAATAAAATGGCCGGACGTTGTGGCACACGCATTGACCGCCAGCAGAAGCAGGCGGATCTCAAAGTTCACAGACCATTCTGGTCTATAGAGTTTGTTCTAAGACAGACAGCTAGAGAGACCTCGTCTCAAAATAAATACATATAATGAATAGTAGATTTGACTCGCAATAATCATCTCCTAATTGGAAGGTTAAAAGAAATATCACCCCAGATGGGACTCGAACCCACAATCCCTGGCTTAGGAGGCCAATGCCTTATCCATTAGGCCACTGGGGCTTCTTCTGCCAGTATACTCAAAGATCATAATCAAGTTATTTCCTGTTTCGTGCGTCATCACTAAAATTTATTGTTTTTACCCTATCACAGAGAACCAAACAGTCTCAGTGTGAAACAGATGCCTGCTGGGAAATGTAGTCTAGATACCAAGAGTCAACAATTTCACCCCGCAAACAGAGGGCACAACGAAGCAGAACGGGCTCCCGTTTTTGCTTACGTGTTCCTGTTTCTGTGCGTAGTAGCTCTGCGCCTGCGCAAAAGCTTGCCTGAGGGACGGCCGAGGCAGACGGGCTGAGAAAACCAGTTCTTGGAGACTCCCTCTGGTTCTAGTCTTTGTCAGAAAAGCCAAGCCCCTTCCGATTCGGCTACTCTCAGGGTTTGTCTTTGCTCTTAGCTGGTCGTTAGGTGGCGTTTATGTAGTGGTCAGTTTCTGTTTCCGGTTGCAGCGCTGAGGCCATTTCCGCAGTCAATGATCTATTAGAATTGTTGGGTTTTCGAATTTTCAAGTGGGCTATAAGCATAGGACGGCGAGAAATTAGTGCCTACTATAGTAGAAATTAGGGATGATTAGGAATTAGGTTTGTTCCTAATTGTCTACCTTGGACAAAACCGCTTTTTGAGAGGGTGTGAGGGGTTAACCAAGGTTTTTCTGTGTAGTCCTGAAGGTCCAGGAACTTGCTCTGTAGATCAGGCTTCCACTGAACTCAGAGATTAGTCTACTTCCCGAGTGCCGGGATTAAAGGTTTGCACCATCACTGCCGTGTCACAAAACCACTTTTTGAGGTGTCAGTGGCTCTTCATCTTCTAAGAAGCAGTTCAGTCTATTTAAGTTGCACTAGTAGACCCTACCTCATTAGCTTCTTATAGCTTAACCTTTGTCTAGCACCAGTTGCTTCTTCCCCTCTGTTCAGATATTGGGCTAGCCTCAATGCCAACAGTCTGTATATCGCCTCAGTATTCCTACTTACTCTCGGGGCTTTTTGACTTGGTCAGTGTATGTTAGAAGCTGCTCCGGGCCCTTATGCTTTACATGACAAGGTTAAAGTTAGTTTTGTCATTCACGGTGGCATCTTTAGGAGGTAGAGGAAGAAGGATCTCTGTAAACTAGAAGCAATCCTGGGCTGTATATTCTAGGATAGCCTCAGTGAGACCCTGTCTCAAATTACATTGAAAAAAAATAAAAAAGTTACTCCCTTCTGTTAGAACCTAGACCAAAAGCTAAATTCTTATGTCTCTCTTCCCCAGCAGCTGCTCCTGTGTGCAGACCCCAAGCTAAAAGACTAAGTTGTCAGGAGCTACCAGTGACACACTCACTGCATGATGAATACACACTAAGTGGGTTCCTCCTCCCGAGCTCTTCACATCCTCAAGATCTCACATTATATCCATGGGATACAAGACTCTCTCCTCTCCCCCTGTCATCCAGGACTGAGAGACATCCTGGTTACAAGCATGGACTCTGGTCACGGAGCCTCACTCACTCTTCCCTCTGAAACCTCTAGGAAGAGATACCCACTCTCTGACGTTTGGGCCTGAAGTGCCCTTGGATTCTCTGCCATGCTGCTGACTGACTGTTGATTTGTGGCATTGATAATTTAAATAAATTTCTTACCCAAAAGAAATTTATTTACAGTGTCTTTAAAAAGTGTCTTACCCAAAAGAAACTGTAGCCCTGTGTCTCCTTGAGCCCCAAACTACAGTAAAGTGTTCATCTCTTTCCTGGCTCCCTCTATTTACCACAATAATATCCTGTTGTACTTGTCTGTTTTTTTTTTTTTTTTCTTTCAACTGGGAGACTTGTCATCTCCCAAAACCCTGTACCCAAGAGGACAAAAAATGTTGTGTCAGGCCTGCCATTGTAAGGATAAAATTTGAAATGTGCAGCTTGAAACAAAACAGAAATTCATGGTCAGCAAAGACCACCAACAACTTGTTACAATTAGCCATAATAATAATATAACCAGTTCCTTCAGGGTCAGAGTGACCAAAGATGAAGGGACCAACAAGGACATACCCTGACATGTTTAGACAAGCCCAAGTGAGTGATGGGCCACCTGGTGCCTACTTTCCCCATCCCTGTCCGGGAGGTCCAAGGTTTCATGGTCAAAAATAACTAGTCGTCCTGCCAGCTCACACTTCTGCAAGTTACTGATGTTTGAAATATCCAATCATGTATAACCTCGCCAAACTTTCCCGCCTTTCCTTACCTCTACCCATAAATAGCCCAAACCTCTGGGGCTCGTGGTTGGATCCTCTATCTCCTGCGTGAGATATGTTCCGGCCCAAGGGCCCTTGCCATTAAACTACCTTATGCAATTGCATCAAGGAGGTCTCTTGTGTGTCCTTGGGTGCGTGCCAGTCCAGACTTGAGGGAGGGTCCCCTCGGGGGTCTTTCACCATGACAGTTTAGTTTGAGGCTCCTAAAAGTGATAGACATAGGAGTTTCAGATTTGGAGCTGGGATCGAGAGGATGAGTGGACAAGTAATGGGTGGTGGTAGGAAGCAGGCTCATCTAATTGGGCACATACTTGGTGGGTTCAGTGTTCTTCTCTTCTCCCTCCAGGTTGTTTTTTGAGACAGGGGTTTTTTTGTGTAGCCCTTTCTGTCCTGGAACTCACTCTATAGACCAGGTTGGCCTCAAACTCAGAAATCTGCCAGCCTCTGCCTCTCTGAGTGCTGGGATCAAAGGCATGCACCACCACTGCCCAGCTTCTCCCTCCAGGTTTGATAGCTTGAGCTCACTCCTAGCAGGCAGAAAGTCAGCCTTCAAGTCTCATCAGAGACGGAAGTCAGAGAGTTTAGTCAGACTCCCAGAGTCAACCATGGCTGTAGGCAAAGGCAGAAGTCAGTTTAGTCAGACTCCCAGAGTCAACCATGGCTGTAGGCAGAAGCAGAAGCATATTCTGTTACTACTTCCTGCCTTTCAGAACCTGCTGCTTCTGAGACCAGTAACTCCAGGCTTTAAGGCCTGCAGGGCCTATAGAATTTCTCTGAGGCTAGCTTACTTCCACACTGCTGCTTTCTAGTTGCCAACTCTGTGTAGCAACCTGGTTTTCCATTTAAAGTTATTTTTTCCCCCTAAAGATTTATTTATTTTTATGTCTATGAGTGCTTTATCTGCATGTACACCTGCGGAATCCCAGTGTAAGTACTTGCAGATGCCTTGTGGTTGCTGAGAATTGAACTTAGAACCTCTAGAAGAGCAGCCAGTGCCCTTAACTGCTGAACTGTCTCTCTCTCTCCAGCCCACAATTTAAAGTTGTTAATCCCAAGTTAATAAAAGCCCTTCTTTTCACCTTTTATTTTTTTCAGTTTTATCTTGGTGAGAGCAAGAGAACCTAGTGACATCTCAAAGGAACTGGCAGCATTTGGCCCCGTGGCATATTAATGATACGCTAATGAGTACAAGAGCCTTAATGAGGGGCTAGAGAGATGGCTCAGTGGCTGAGAGCATTGCTGTTCTTCCAGAGGACCTGGGTTCAATTCCTACACCCACATGACAGCTCACAGTTGTTTCATGCCTTCTTACGGCCTCTGTGGATACCAGGCACAGATTTTATATATATATATAAAATGTTTGTGTGTGTATGTATGTTTATATGTACAAAACATACACATAAAATACTTTTTTTCTCTTTTAAAGAAGGCTTAATGAGCCGGGCGGTGGTGGTGCGCGCCTTTAATCCCAGCACTTGGGAGGCAGAGGCAGGTGGATTTCTGAGTTCAAGGCCAGCCTGGTCTACAGAGTGAGTTCCAGGACAGCCAGGGCTACACAGAGAAACCCTGTCTCGAAAAACCAAAAAAAGAAAAAGAAGGCTTAATGAGCCTGGTGGACTGTGGCGTCCTGGTCTACCTATCCAGAGGCAGACACTGTTCCCCTCCATTGATTGTTGCCTGGTAGGAACAATCATTTTTTCCAAAAAGGGATGGAACACTAGAAATCTGTTTTTCAAAAGTCTGACTTTTTCCTTCTAAAACCTCTTAAAGCACAATGTGATGGTTAGTTTTAATTGTAAACTTGACAAGCCGGGGTCTCCTAGAAAGAATGTCTCAATGGATTGTCTAGATCAGGTTGGCCTGTGTGCTTGTCTGTGGGGTTAGCTTGATTGCTTTACCTGGGAAGAAGAGCCAATCGTCGTGGGCAGCAGCTTTCCCTGGGCTGAGGTCCCACACTGTGTATATGTAGAACAGAGCTGAGCTCCTGTTGGCATGTACACCTTCATTTCTCGGTGCTCCTGACCGTTGCTGTGGACCAGCTGCTTCAAAGTCGGACTTTGACTTCTTTAAGATGAGGGAATGTAAGTTAAATCAACCCTTTCTTGCCTAGGTTGCTTTTTGTCAGGGTATCTTATCACAGCAACAGAAACGAAGCTAAGGCATACTACATAAACAACATAGTTCATAAGCCTCTAGTAGTGAAAAAGGAAGCGGAGAGCTGAGGTCGATACAAGGCAGTTTCGGCAGGCCTCTGACAATCTGAGCTCTTGGTAGAAGGAAGCACAGGGAGTTCAAGACTAGCCTTGGGTACTTAGCAGGTTCTGTGTACAGCCTGGGATACAGGAGACTATCTTTAGAAGCAGAAACAAAGCAGGGTGGGAGGGAACAAGAAGTTGAATACATGAGGCATTAGAACAGAGCTGGCCCACAAAAGTGGAGCCCTAGGGGAGAGGAAGGCATAGAGAGAGGAGGAGGAATCTGAGCAAAACACCAATGACATTTGTATGAAAAATGCAAAATGAAACTCATTACAACAAAAAATCCAAAAGAAGGGCCTGGCCTGCCACCTCTCATCCCATCATTCGGGAAGAAACAGAGTCATAAAAACTGTCAAAACTTTGAGGCCAACATGGTCTATCAAATAGTTTACAGGTCAGCAAGGACTACATAGAGACATCCTATTTCAAAACAAGAACAAGACAGTGTGTACGAGGGGGTGGGGCACATAATGGACAATAGGTAGTGTGTGCTTCTGGAGAAAGATGGGCCATTGGCCACCCCATCTTACCTTTAGAAAAAGATGCTCCAGATTCGGGTCTCAATACCTACATGGCAGCTCACAACTCTTGTTACTTACTGTAGGTCGAGGGGACCTAGTGCCCCTTCTGGCCTCCAAATGCACTTTGGTACAAAGATAAGCATGCAAGCAAAACACTCATACACATAAAATGAAAATAAATTCCTATTAGAAAGGAAAAAGAGAGAGGCTCCCGAGAGTAAATATAAACAAGATTATAATAAATGTTACACTACAGAGTTGTGGTTTAGCACTCCAGATTCTGCTCAAAGCTCAGCCTTGCTAGACTTGGCGGAGCAGGACTGAAAATTAAGTGGATTCTGAGGTGGATGCTGTGAGTGAACTCAGGCTGTTCACTTGTGCTTGTAACTGTAGCCACAAAGGATCTGATGCCCTCTTCTGGCTTCCCCTCCGCGGGCACTTACAGTCCAGAACACAAACACGCATTTGGTTTTGGGGTTTTTTGTTTTTGTTTTTGTTTTTGTTATTTGTGCTTTTGTTTTGTTTTGTTTTCAAGACAGGTTTGTTTTGTTTAGTTAAATAACAAAAGACTATGGAGAGGAGACACAGTATCAATCTTTCCTTTTAGCTGAGTGAGGCTAGCCTTGAACTCCTGATTCTCCAGCCTCTGTCTCCAGCTGCTGAGATTTCAACTCTGTTGTGCCTTCAAACTCCTGGCTAGGTGTTTATTTTTAAAGTTAGTTTTCTTTAAGTAGTTTAAGTGTGTTTATGTTATTTTGATATAGGTTCTCAGTAGAAAGCCTAGAACTTGCCACATAGCTCAGGCTGTCTTTCAGTTTCTGACTCTCTTATATTAGCTGCCTAAGTACTGGGATTATAGGCATAAACCACCATGCTTGGGTACTGATTTTCTTTTTGCTGTGTGTCTATAAACTATGTGACTCTACTGGCATAGTTTACCCTTACTGACTGATTTGGGGAAGCTTAGCAAGCTAGGCCAGCAACTATGGCAGTTTTAGGCACTAAAGTGTTGACCACCTGAAAAACAATCTAAATGTTAGAGAAATGATATTACATTTGAAGTCATTTCTGATGTGCAAACCATGGTTATAAAAACACTGATTTAAGCCGGGCAGTAGTGGTGTAACCCTTTAATCCCCACACTCCAGAGGCAGAGGCAAGTGGATCTCTGAGATTGAGACCAGCCTGGACTACAGAATGACCAGGACAGCCAGAGCTGTCAGACAGACAGAGAAACCTGTCCTGAAAACTCAACAAAACAAACAGAACCTCCTAATTTAATGTCCACTAACAGGAATGAATAAACAAAACACGGCATCCTGGATTAGGGAGATGTCTCAATGGGCAGACTGTTGGATATTCTAGCGTGAAGACCTGAGTTTAGATCTCCAGCAGCCCCCCAGCACTGGGGAGTAGTAGACAGGGAGATCGCTGGGGTCTGCTGCCAGGTAGTCTAGCCAAAATGACAAGCTTCAAGTTCAGACAATTCTGTCTTCAAAGGTAAGGTATAGCAAAACAGGAGATAACCAGTCAACCTCTGACCTCCATTCATGCACAAGTGAGCATACTAGCAAGCACACACTCCAAAACACACATTTTAAAAATAAGACCAACATGGAGTTAGAGAGATGGCCCAGTGGTTAAGAGTACATATACCATTCTTCCAGAGGACCCAAATTCAGTTTCCAGCACATACATTCATTCCACATTTTAATTCCAGTTCCAGGACATCTGACTTCTAGCCTCCTTGGGCATCTGTATTTACATGACCATACATCTAACACACACAACACAGACACACGCAGACACACACAGACACAGACAGACAGACAGACAGACACACACACACACACACACACACACACACACACTGGTGGTGAATGTCTTTAATCTCAACATTCAGAAGGTAGAGACAAGCAGATCTCTGAGTTCAATTCCAGCCTGGCCTACAGGGTGAGTTTCAGGATACCCAAGGCTATGCAGAGAAATTCTTGTCAATAAATAAGCAGATAGATAGATAGATAGATAGATAGATAGATAGATAGATAGATAGATAATCTGTCTTAGGGTTACTGTTGCTGAGATGAAAACGCCGTGACCAAAGCAATCTGGGGAGGACAGGTACACGTCTGTTTAGCAGTTCATCGTCAAAGGAAGTCAGGACAGGAACTCAAACGGCAGGAATCTGGAGGCAGAAGATTATTCAGGGGCTGCAAAGGACTGCTGCTTACTGGCTTGCTCCTCATGGCTTGCTGAGACTGCTCTCTTGTGGAACCCAGGACCAGGTGCCACCCCATCCCAGGGATGGTGCCACCCATAAAGGACTGTGCCCTCCCCCATCAATCACTAATTAAGAAAATGCACTACAGGCTTGCCCACAACTGGAGCCCATGGAAGCATTATTTTTTCAACTGAGGCTCCTTCCTGCTGACATAATTTTATGTCAAGTAGACATAAAATTAACGTGTACAAAATATTTTTAAAATATACATATAAAACAATAAGATGTGGTATACCCTGATGGTGGAATATTGCTTAGAAATAAAAGGGACAAACAAGTGACTCGTGCAGTAAAATGACTAGATCTCAAAATCATCACCCCAAGAAGAGTGACTCACAAAGCCTGTACACATCTGTGTAAAATGTAAATCTGTGGTGACAGGATCCCAGTGGCACGATGACTCAGCAGGTAGGGCCACCTGATGCTGAGCTTCACAGCCTCAGTCTGACCCCCAAGCCCCACCTGGAGGAAGAAAAAAATGAACTCCCACAGAGTTGTCATCCAGGCTCCACACAAACACGGTGGCACACACAGACCTCCTGTTGTAGCCAGTGTGTTCTATTGCTGCGGGGAGATACCATGTCCAAGGAACTCATATGATAAAAAGCAGTTAACTGAGACTGGCTTGCCAGTTCAGAGGTGTAGTCCATGATCATGGCAAGGAGCAGTAGCAGAGGGCCACACCCTGATCTGAAAGACCCCTCCCCCCCAGAGAGAAGACCCTCACTCAAGTCTCGGGATGTCACGACCACCCAATAATTCACAAGACACCAATTTAGATACAATCAGCAAGAGATATATTTCAGGATCAACCGGCTGACAGGTTCTCTTTTTTAGGGCCAGTTAGTTGCAGTCTGTTGAGTAGGAAGTATATCTGGGTCCCCATTCCGGGGAGTAAGTCTCCACCCAACAAAGGGTAGGGACAGTCTGGGATGACCATAAATGAATGGGATACCCAGCTCATTTCTTGGTCCATTATTTTTCAGATAGTCCATGAATATATTTTGGTAAACGGGGTCATCAGCTAGGAGGAGGACCGAGTATTGAGTCCCTGTGTCCACCAAGAGTTGGGTGGGTCCAAGCCCCATCTACCTCAATCGCTGTCTTCACACAGAGCTAATACCTCAGCCATTTGGGGTGTTTTTCTCAAGGCCTGGGATTTCCTGATCCTGGTTTCTATTTGTTAAGGCACTCTTGGGCTCCACAGCTGGCTCCTTTACTTGCAATGTACACACTGGTTTTTGTCAAGGAGTTTCCTATCTTCCTTTGATTGGAGTCTCTCTTATCTGCTTTTTCTTAACTACTATAGCCAAGCTTTTCTGTAAATTCCTTTTCTGTCACCTTTCTTTTTCTTCATCTCTCTCTTATCTTCTTTCTCTTTCTCTGCTCCTTTTCTCCCTGATATGGTAGACTTTCTCAGCAACTTACACTAAACCTTTTAATGACTTATCTTGTAGTCTCTCTAGCCTCTATAGTTTTTTTTTTTCTGGTATCCAATAGCCTTGTCTATACTGACAGAATGTCTCTGCGAGCTATTCTAGAATGGCTGTGGGCAACTCATCTGATCCCTGCTTAACCTCACGTGTCTTGGTCAAAATTAGTGGGGTCTCATGTAGCTCTCTCAAGATCTGCCAATGGAATCTGGCATGGGCTTTCAGGTGCCCCTTACCTTCTGCTACATGAAGGTCTCAGTCAGATCTGGTCAGAAGCAAACCACTGTTGACCATGGCCTGGTCAATTGATGGTGTCCCCATGTCTGAGGGAACATTCTTTCTTTTCAGTATCTTCTCTTGCTCTTTAGTCCTGAAGAGCGCTCTTGACAGCCAGAACCTACAAGGGTCTTGGGAAAGAAAGGCTTTTATGGGGCGGGGAAGGGTGTTCTTCTACTAGATTCATCTAGGTGACTATATTGGGCACTTGGTGTGGGTGCCCAAGGGATCCTGGCCTAAAGATTTTTTTCTTCTATTGCTTTGATCACCTGTACAAAGGTCTTTATGGGTGGCTACCCTAAGCAGAGAGTAACTAACTTACTTTTTACTATAAATTTGTATCTGTACCAAAAGGGAGGCCTATTCTTTTGGCTCTCTGACTCAGGACAGCCTGTAACTTTTTATAGTAGGTGACCTGCCCAACCTGCCTGCAAGCAGTTTTGTTGGTTCAGAGTTTCTAAGCCGGAGTCACGTGACTTGTCTCAGTGCTACTCACTCACCTTTTTAAAAAATATATATATATATCAGGTGAATAATCTTGCTGGGGCTGTTTTGTTCAGCTGCCATGGCTCAGGGAAGATGTCTTTCTCCTCTGCCAGGTTCTTAATCACCTGGATCCTGACTATCTTTTTGTAGATGCCCTCGGATTCCTCAGCACCCAGCCACAGAGAGTGGGGAGCAAGAAGTGCAGTCACTGTGTTCTTCCCCTCTGCTGCTGGCGGTCATTAGAAGGGACCAGAGGCCAAGGTCCTCACAGGCAGCAGATGGGAAGCCACAGAGCTGCTACAGCAGTGACCCCGAGGTCCCCAGCACAGCCATGCACACCAAACTAGGCAGCTGTCACATGCTGCCCCCTCCTCAGCCTCCGCTGACAGCAGAGGAACAGAGCTTTCTTCTCTTGGGGGCCAACTTGTATGGCCAGGTGGTTCAAGGCTGCTGCGCGAGGGGAGCCTCAAGCTGTCACCTGCTGGGTATGGACTGGGCAAGGGCACCCTCCATGCAGTGCTACTTGGAGAACACCCTACGTGCATTGGTGGGCTACCCAAACCCGAACCGCAGTGTCCACCCATCAAAGAACCTGCGTCTCTGCTTCTGCATCAGCTCTCTTGTGCTGGCAGCTCTGTCTCCTTCTCTGCCGGTGGCCATGTTACCTCTTTTTTAATTCAGGATGTTAACATAGTAGATTCAGTCAAAATAACATCAGTCAAAGTCCAAGAACACAAAGAACTACAACCAACACACAATTTGCCAAGAAAATAGGAATCAACAACACAGACAGCTCACCCCTGTCACGGGCGGCACATAAACCAGGTGATACAGACAGTTCTCACCCCTGTCACGGGCACTGAGACCAAGTTACACAATCAGGATATAGAAAGACTGTTGGTGGAAGACTCCAATAACCAGACAATGGCCAGTCTTCACTGGACCTAATTTACTAACAAAAACCCATCTCAATCGAGAGTGCCAGCCAGGAGGGATTCCGTGTCCTTCCCAGCACCCAGATGGGAACCTCTCAGGCATCCCTGGGGTCCCTGTTCTCCTGGAACGTCTCCTAGGGCACAGCAGCGGTGACTCACCAGCATGTTTTTGCCAGTCACCCCTTTGTCTCCTCCCAAGACAGAAATGGTTTGCTGCCTCTTGTCGGTAGCCAACATTAGAAGATGGCACCGACTGCCTGCCTGCCTCTTCAGATTTTTCTGGTAAACAGGTATTCTGCACATGCATCTGCATGATTCTGGAGTGTGCCCCTCCCGAGTGGGCATATGCTAACGAAGTACTGTAGCCTTAGCCAATCCTTACATTGGCAACATCTACTCCTCTATATAAGCAGCACCCTCCGGCTGCACGGGGTCCTCCATAGTATTATTATTATTAGTTCCTGCAATAAAGGCTGATGAGAAGAATCCAACCGTGTTGTATCTGCTTGCTGGACAAGTTGGGCGAGACAGCCTCTCTCTAGACAGAAATGACTACCAAACCAAACAATTCAGATAGACAGGCACACGACAACAAGACAAAAGACTTTGGGTGAAATCTTACCTCCTAGTGGGTTCTTGGAGATTAGGGTGGTTGCAAATCCCAGGATGAGCCCCCAAAATGAAAGACCCCCAAGAGGGAAGACCCTCACTCAAGTCTCAGGATGTCACGGCCACCCAATAATTCACAAGACACTGATCTAGATGCAATCAGCAATAGGTATATTTCAGAATCAACTGGCTGATGGTCAATCCATAACTCACACAGAAGCAGAGGAATTGGCCCAGTGGCACGGGGGAGGGGGACTTTTAAAGGGTAAAACCACAAACCTGGGGGGCAAGGGGGTAACCAAGGGAACATCAAGAATGTAATCTTATTCAACCATTCATCTTGTGGTCAGCTAGTTCCTGGAACCACCCAGATGACTTGCATCTTTCTTTGTACCATTCACCTTGTGGAATGTGTCTCTGTGCTTTGGGCCTTCCCCACCCGCAGGTGGGTTCTCTTCCCTGAGGTCTGCGGAATGATAACCAGCCTCTCCCTTCCTCTCCTAAATGTTAATCCAGCAAGTGTCCTCTGACTCAGGAATAATGTACTCCTCCCAGAATAGAGAATGTATCCCAGGGCAGTGAATTCTAAGACCTAAAAATCTCACATTTAGTTCTGCTTTCTTTGTGGAACTAGTGAACAGGCTGGCCTACATTTTTTGGCTCAGGTCTAGGGGTCATAAAAACTTTTTATACTTTTTATAAGTTTTTTATATCTTTCAGATCCAAAAGCAAAGAGAGGTCTGGCATGAACTTCTGTAACCTCAAAAACAGCCCACCCCCTAGTGACATACTTCCTCCAACATGGCCACAAATTCTAATCCTAGTTTTTTAAAAGAGTTCCACTTCCTGGTGACTAAATATGCAAATATGTAAACCTATGGGGGTCATTCCTACGCAAACCACAAAACCTACACACCACACAAAACAAGTAAATAAATGTAATAATAATCTATGGTGACAAAACACTTGATTTTTAATGCCAATTTATGATTATACAATTATCAGGAACAAATAACTTGTGAATTCAAGTAGAAGACAGTACATATTTATATCTTTTTGTAATTTTTTTGTTTGTTTTGTTTGTTTTTTGTTTTTTTTTCGAGACAGGGTTTCTCTGTGTAGCCCTGGCTGTCCTGGAACTCACTCTGCAGACCAGGCTGGCCTCAAACTCAGAAATCCACCAGCCTCTGCCTTCCAACTGCTGGGATCAAAGGCGTGCACCACCACTGCCCGGTCTTTTTGTAATTGTAATTGTATTAAAGACTAGATAGCTTGTAGTAGCAGAGACCTCAAACAGTAGCATACATTTATTTATTTACTTACTTACTTACTTATTTTACATATATGTATATTTTATGTATGTGAGTACATTGTCACTGTCTCAGTCACACCAGAAGAGGGCATCAGATCCCATCACAGATGCTCGTGAGCCACCATGTGGTTGCTGGGAATTGAACTCAGGACCTCTCTGGAAGAGCAGCTTGTGCTCGTAACCACTGAAGTCATCTTTGCAGCCCCACACAGTAACTTTTTAAAAATATCTCTTATCCTTTGACAACTTCACACATGTCAATCATGCATTTTGAACATATGCACCCCTAATTCCTCACTCCCCATCCTCAGAAATTCCACTCATCCTTCTCTCTTGCCTCAGGAATTTTGAAGTCAGTGCTCTTAACCACTGAGCCATCTCTCCAGCCTGGCCTTCCTAACCAACAGCTATAGGGAGGATCCTACGCGTGCTACTGAATGTTTCTTTATTAACCCATGTCTTCTTGAGGGAATCACTGTCCTCCCATTCAGGGTATCGGAAACGCAGCAACTTAAAATTGTAAAATACTCTGTCTTCCTTACATGATTGTAAACCCTACCCCAGAGCCAGCAAGGCTAAGTCTCTGTGAATCAAAGGATACTCCGAAGACCCGAACGGGGTACCAGGGGACTCCAAGTGTTTGACCTCAAGAGTAGTGCAAAGAATGTGCATCTCACTTTTATTATTAAAGCAAGCAAAGCATGAGGAGATGTTTACAGCTAGCTTAAGCAAATCCAAGTCTAGTGAAGGGATACACCTGGTGTTATGTCTTATCATCTTTGGTCTCAAGTGAAAAGAACCAAGTATATTCCTCCTGGGCCTTTGCCTTTCCCACAGAGACAAAGTACACATGCCAGGACATCCCCTTCCTGTCCTGGCTTTCAAGTGCATTTGCTCACCACAGTTTATGTAATCCATCTAGAAGGCCGCCCTGTGGGAAGAGCATTCTGCACTCTGCCCATAGTCCTCTGTAACAGCTTTCTTACACGGGCCCCCACACATGATGCTCTCTCTATAAGTGGTTGTTTCAACAGGGACTTCATCTTCTTTTCAGCTGCTGCCCTCCTGTCTTGTTGTTTATCAGTGTTTGGTTGC
This sequence comes from Rhabdomys pumilio, assembly GCA_030674055.1. Taxonomy (NCBI): domain Eukaryota; kingdom Metazoa; phylum Chordata; class Mammalia; order Rodentia; family Muridae; genus Rhabdomys; species Rhabdomys pumilio. Next base: position 44,845,603 of record JANHMN010000016.1, on the reverse strand, counting down.
CACACAAACATACAAATTCAAAGAAAGTTATTTCCTTTTGAACAAGGTGCAGAGGACTCACATAATTTTTCTTGTGTGAGAATGAAGTTATACTATTAGGCTGGGAGGAGAAGCAGGGAAATATACTCCAATTAGATGCACATAAGATTAGTATTTAGTAATGGCTAACAAGTGTGGTGGCATATACTTGTGATCTCAGCACCTGGGAGGCTGAGACAGGAGTCCTCTGATTTTGAGGCCAACGTGGTCTACAGAGCAAGACCTTGTCTCAAAACAGCAAATATTAGTAATTTCTAAAGTGATTACTAAATCTCTATTATGGAGGACAAGGTAAAATGGGATGCCTTCTTACAGACTTGGCTCTTCACCTCTGTTTCCAACTTCCTTTGTTGTCTCTGCAGATCTCAAATTCACTTTTGTGTGTTTAGGGGAGGATTTTCAAGATAGGGTTTTTCTGTGCAACCCCATCTTGGAACTTGTTCTGTAGATCAGGCTGGCCTCTAACCCAGAGATCTGCCTGCCTCCGCCCCCGCCCCGCCCCGCCCCGCCCCGCCTCTGACCCCGCCCCCTCCCCTCCCCCCCAGGATCAAGGGCGTTGGCCACCATCACCCAGCTTCAAATGCACTCTACTTTTCATTTGCTCAGTCCATAAGTGTTCAAGAAACAAACATCCTAGAGAAGCCTGGACCCCTGACACTAGGGGAATCATAGGATGATGTCTCCTACCAAGGCAGAGTGAATAGAACAACCCTTTCAGCTGCTAGGACAGTGGTCAGGGTTGGCCTGCAAGTGAAGCCTTGTATTTGCCTCAGAGCGCTTCTCAGTCCCACCGCTCATTAGATCCTGCTGAGTTGCTAAGGTGGTTGGTGGCAGGGTCTTGATATGTTGACCAGCCTGGCCTGGAATTTCATTAGGCTTGGAATCCTTCCTTCCTTCCTTCTTTCCTCCCCTTCCTTCCTTCCTTCCTTCCTTCCTCCCTTCCTCCCTTCCTTCCTTCTTTCCTTAACTTACTATCTTTTATTGATCATTTGGAAACTTCACATACTGAACCCCGATCCCATTCACTTCACAGTCCTCTCAGGTCCATCCCCATCTCTTATGACCTCCCCTAAAACAGAACAAAACAAAACAAAACAAAAACAAAACAAAACAACAATTTGTGTTGCCCATATACTCACTGGAGCAAGGTCAAAGTCCCTGGGGCCAACTCTTAGAGATAACTGATTTCTTCTCCTACCCAATCCCCACCAGAAGCCACCAACAGTGAAGAGCTACATTTCAACATCCTTGTTGCTAGGGGTCTGGGAACTGCAGCACAAACCACTCAGACACTGATCTCAGTCAAATGAGGATGGCTTATTGTGTGCTACACCCCAAGACTGATTGATCAGGGACGTGATTCAGGCTTATCAGCTTCTTTTTAAGCCTGAGATCTACACACATCTGTGCCGAGTTATTCCGCCAGTCAGGATTGAGGGATGGGGACTTCCTTAGGAACATGTCTTGGTTGTACACATATCCTGATCCCATTGGTTGGGGTATTCAACTGTGGCAGGGGACTTGTATTGTTTAACATTCATGTCTTAACTTGCCAACCAGGATGGCAGTTACCCACTTACATGTCTCTTTCTGCCAAGTAGGATGTCAGTTCCCAGGGAGGTCTTGGGAACTTACACTTTACTCAAACTCTACTCAAAATGGAAGTCTTAATTCAAATAGTTTCTTTTTCTTTTTTTTTTTTTGGTTTTTCGAGACAGGGTTTCTCTGTGTAGCCTTGGCTGTCCTGGCACTCACTCTGTAGACCAGGCTGGCCTTGAACTCAGAAATCCACCTGCCTCTGCCTCCCAAGTGATGGGATTAAAGGCGTGCGCCACCACAGCCCGGCTCAAATAGTTTCTTATTTTGGCATATGTGTCTCTCTTATGCTGGGATCCATCCCAGGGGCAACTTACAAAAGCAAATACCCAAAAAGCTTATATACAGGTGCAGGAAGTGCTGCTGGGTGGTTGGTTCAGGTCCAAGCTTATTGTGGGTAACTATAGAAAACAGTTCCGCTGATGTCAATCATGATTGGTTTCCAGGGGCACAGAACATAACAGAATATGCAACTTGGGCATGAGAAAGTTTCCTAGTAGATACATACGAGAAAGTTTTTATATAATGGCAGGCTAGCCAGATAACTGCTAGACTTTAATGTTTTTTTTTTGTTGTTGTTTGATTTTTTGTTTTGTTTGTTTGTTTGTATTTGGGGGGGGTTCTTGGGATAGGATTTCTCTGTATAGCTCTGGCAGTCCTGGAACTCACTCTGTAGACCAGGCTGGCCTCGAACTCAGAAATCCACCTGCCTCTGCCTCCCAAGGGCTGGGATTAAAGTCGTGCGCCACTACTGCCCGGCAAGAACTCTCTTTGCTGTGAGGCATACTTTATCTTTGTATTTCCCCTGGACTCTCTCTCAGCCCAGCTAGACTACTTGTACTTCAGCTCTGTCACCTTCTGACTGAGCTCATATACAACTGTGCAGTCCCAGGCCTTCCCACTGTGATAGCTCTTCTGTGCCAGGTCCCTTCCTCATTGTGCTGAACATGAACATGGAATAATCTCTCCCTGCCACACCTAACAAATTCGTCCTATCCGATGCTCTGGAGCTGAAGTTAACAGGTGGCTGTGAGCAGTCTGATGTGGGTGGTAGGAACTCAGCTCTAGTCCTCTGTGAGAGGCAAGCAGTCTTAACCATCCAGCCCCTCATTTTCAAAGACAGGGGTTCACTAAGTTCCCCAGGCAGGTCTTGAAATCTGTACCTTCCTACCTTAGCTACCAAGTAGCTGGGGTTACAGGTTTTGACACTAGGCCCAGCTAAGTATCATTTACCTGTTAGTAACCAGATAAAAACACTATTGCTACCACAACTCTGGGGGTTTTGGTTTTTTAAGGATTCATTTATTTTATGTATGTGAGCACATGGTTGCTGTCTTCAGACAAGCCAGAAGAGGGCATCAGATGCTATTGTAATAGGATGGTTGTGAGCCACCACGTGGTTGCTGGAACTTGAACTCAGGACCTCTGGAAGAGCAGTCAGTGCTCTTAACCACTGAGCCATCTCTCCAGCCTTGGTGGTTTTCTTTTTAAGACACTTCATTCTAGCTAGCCTGGCCTGGAACTCAAGGCAATTTTTCTGCTTCAGTCTTCTCAATGCAGGGATTACTAGTTCGCGGCACCACATGCAAACCAGAAATTACTGATCCTAGAAATACTTGAAATCAAGCTTAGAGGATACATGCCCAATAACTTGATGACATATCGTGGATCTGATCCAGTGAAAACATCCTAGGCACACAGTCATTGTAGCTTACAGTACTGACACAGGGCCCTGGTCACCTGCTGCCTTAGGTAGGGTATTCTCCTGTAGTGATAAAACACTGTGACCAAAATCAACCTGGGGAGGAAAGGGTTTATTTCATCTTACAGGTTACAGTATATCATCCAGGGAAGTTAGGACAGGAACCTGCAGGTAGGAGCTGTAGCAGAAGCCATCCAGCAGTACTGCTTACTGGCTTTGTCCCCATGGCCAGCCCAGCCTGCTTTCTTAGAGCATCCAGGACCAGCAGCCCATGGTGGTACTATGCACAGTGAACTGGGCCCTCCCACATCAATCACTGGTCATGAAAATGCACTGGAACCCAGCCTTCTGGAGGCATTGATTGTTTCAATTGAGTTTCTCCTTCCAGATGACTGTGTCAAGTTGATATAAAGCTAGACCACACGCCTGCCAAACAGTTAAGGTTAATGGCTGAAGCTGGCTGGCTTCTCTCAGAATTGTCACTACCCTAAAGCCACACCCTCTCCTTGGTGCTTTTAGTTGCTCTGACCTGGATCGTGTGCCCACTTCTTGTTTTGGGACAGGGGGAGAGGCGAGAGCAAGTATTTTATCATTTGATAAATTTTATGAAGCACCTGTTATGAGTCCTTGTTTCTCTTCTAGTGTTCGGGAAACAAAAGCAAGCAAAGTAGTTAACAGCTATACTCAGAAGCCGCTCTTCCAAGCAAGGTGTAAAACACAGGAGCGATGTGTAGAGATAAAGCTGGGGTTGTTGGGATGTGGGCCTTTGTAAGGAGTTCAGGTCTTTAGTGACAATGCAGTATTGAGCACAGAGCCAATCCTCCCACTCTACCTGTATGTATGTCAAGGACAAAGCCTGTACATTTTGAAATTGCTTCTTTTGAAATTATACAATTACATTTCACCCTTTACTTCTTTCCCTCCAAATCCTCCCATACACCCACCCCCTCCTAGCTCTTTCAAACTCATGGCCTCTTTTTTGTTGTTTTGGGGTGTGTGTGTGTGTGTGTGTGTGTGTGTGTGTGTGTGTGTGTTCAAAACAGAGTTTCTCTGTGAAGCTTTAGCTGTCCTGGAACTCACTCTGTAAACCAACCAAGAGACCTGCCTGCCTCTGCCTCTCCAGTTCAGGGCCTCTTTTCCATTACTGGTCTGTCTGTCTGTCTGTCTTATTCCTAAATACAACCTGTTCAGTCTGTATAATGTTACTTGTATGTTTTCAGAGCTGACCATTTAATATTGGATAACAAACTGGTGTGCCCTTCCCTGGGGAAGACTATTTCTCTCCGTCTGAGCTTTCTTGAGTTTCCTGTAGTTGTAGGAAGGTTGAGGCCTTGTGGTCTCCCCTCCCACCCGCTTTGGTATGTTTCAGGCAGTCCTGTTAGCAAAGCTTTTTAGGTCTAGCTCCTGGTGTCACAGGAGACGTGGGCTCACAGCTCTAGCTCTTACCATTTTTCTGCTCCTTCCTCCAGAATGTCTCCTGAGGTGTGAGAGAGTTGCTTTACAGATGAGTCTATTGGTACTTTTAAGTAGCAAGGTCTTCTTCTGCCACTTGCCTCCCATGTGGTGAACTGACAGGCAGGCTGTCCATCCAGCTCTGCATAAGGGGGTTCTGGAATATCAGCTTCTTTTACCCGGAAACTAGGGAAGTGGGTCACTGTAGGTCCCGTCCTTACTGTGTGCAAACTCGGCAGTGACTGGCTACCTGGCTATGCATACAAGACTGTGGAAAAATTGTATGGGGGCTGGAGAGAGGGCTTAGCCTCCTGCTCTTCCCACACTAAGTCCCCACAGGGCAGGAAACCGCAGCTCCAGGGTAATCTGTCATCTTCGCTGGCCTCTGTGAACATTCACGAACACGACACGCTCTCACACACACACAGAGTGTAGATGGGAGCAGACAGATGCACACACCTGCTTCCTTTAACAGTGATGTCTGCTTACTTGCGCCCTCCAGCAGGGAGCTCTAGACTTTCTGGATTGTGTGCCCAATAATCTTGTACCCTCGTCTGTGGGTACTTGGATTTTTAAATTATAGGCATGTAGTAAATATTGAACCAATATAGCATAGATATTGGAAAGCATTTTTAAGGCAGAAATGAGAGCTATTTTCAGAAGTAAACAGTATTTGGAAAATACTTTTATTAACAGTAAAAAGTCCTAATTTCTCAGTAAAGATTATTTTATTGAAAACAATGTAATTCAATAGTTTCAGTATTTTGAAAAACATCATTGTTTATCACATTATTTTGGACAATAGAAATCACAGTCCTAAACACTTCTAAGCATCCATTGTTAAGTTTCTCTTCATATCATATTTCTTTTAAAATGACAGTTAACATCTCACTGTTTTAAGAAAAACCACCTTTAACTTAAAGAGACCCATGAAATTTCTTTCTTTCTGTGTATCGGCTAGGTAGGTGGGTCAGTCACAGTTCAATTGCGAAACCACTGCAGGGCTTTGATGCAGGCAGCAGCTGAGTTAGGAGTTAGGGATACTTGCGCCACACAGCACTTCAGAGCTCGGTTGAGTCTGGTGCCTAGCACAGAAGACTGCTGATTCCTCTGTCGCTCTCGGTGGCATGGAGGCTAGTAGAGAATGTGAAGTCTACCTTAGCCTCCGCAGTCACTGAGTATTCGATGGCCAGTGATACTTTTCCCTCCTACTTGAGACTTTGCTTGAGTGCACTGGCAGGAAGAAATCACACCCAGGACCTTGAAGGCAGAGATGGGAAGTGAAGTTTCTAGACTTTGAGTTTCCATGGCTTGCAAAGAAGCCTTTAAGGGCATGGAATGAAGGCTGGTTCCCAAACTATCTAACTGCACGGCAGCGCCCTCCTGAAAGCCTCTGCCCCACCCCTGGTGGGCGGAGAGCTGGTGCCCCACCCCCTGGTGGGCGGAGAGCTGGTGCCCCACCCCCTGGTGGGCGGAGAGCTGGTGCCCCTCCACCCGAGCAGGCTTTTTGTCAAAGGAAAATAGGTGAGTAGTTTCTGCCACTGCCCGCTCTCTGGAGGGGAGGTCCATGCCTATTTCCCAATACATCATGGTTTCTACAATTACTTAAATGTCTAACTTTCAACCATTTTTTTTTTTTTCAGACAGGCTGGCCTGGAACTCACTTTGCAGCCCAGACCGACCTCAAATGTATGGGGATTCTCTTGCCTTAGGCTCCATGTTAAGGCATGTGTCACCATGCCCAGCTAAGGTCTTAATTTTGATCAGATCCACTCTGTTGATAAAATCCTGTAGCATTTAAATTGCAGAACAGTATAATCAGAAGAAAATGTGACTATTAACAAGCACAAGCACACCTGGACAAGCTGTTTCTTTTCCCTTTGGCCACCGAGAACCTCCAAGGTGATTCCTTCCTCTCCTGCTATAAACTGGAGGTGGTTCACACAGCTTTTCCAGGAGATGCTGGACCATCTTCGGTTCTGAAAAGTTCAGTGTGTATCACATTAAAATACTGAGGCTTACTGGATGAAATGGTTTCCTCTGTCTGCTGAGGTGTCCTAGACTGCAGTGTGGCCAGGAGCTCCAAGCACAGTCACACTGGTTTACTGAGCTTCGCAGACACAGCTTTAAACTTCCTTCTGAGAGAGCACCCTTCCTTCCTCATGAGTGCTCTCACAAACCTACTGCATTGTTTTTCTACACCTGGATGAAATGTATAGCTTTAGCAAGTTCTTCTGGGTAACACACAGGTTACGTTTTGTGATTTTTTTTTTTAAGTCTCTTTTTCTAGGTCTCAAGTCTCATACACTGTCAAATCAAAACACCAAGAGTCGTGCCACTGGAAACTTGGCCGGCTGTGCGTGGGTCGGCATCCTTTCCGTTTCTCACAGCCCTCCTCCCTGTTTGCTAGCTTGTGCCAGGGCAGCAGAGGCCGGGTTTCCCTTGGTTGTTAGAGCTGGACACTGTCTGAGTGGCTGGTTTGGAATGTTGTTTCTCTTCTTGTTGCACTTTCTCACAGGGGTGCAGAGGCTTCTGCAGTCTAGCCCTCTAGGGGCCTCCTCAGTTACATGCTAGGACATGTGCCCAGTCTTCCATTCGCCTGCAGTTCTTCCTTGCACTGGGCCATCCGGTCCCTCTGACCTTTGGCTGGACCCCACTACCCACCCCCACCCCACCCCCACCCCAGCAGTACTGGGAACTGGATTCAAAGACTCCTATGGATTTCTTCTCAAAAATGGTCAAATTGGTCTCCCTTCCTCTGAGGTGGAGATTCTGAGAATGCCAATGGATTCCATGAGCAGCTGTCTTCTAAAGGTACTGGCCATTTGTAGACATTTAAGAGCAAGTTTGGTACCAATCTCTTAAGTCTCTCAGACTCTAGGAGGTGTGCTGGCCACACTGGTCCTCTGGAAGGCCCCTCACTAGGTCTGAGATGAAGAGGAGCTGCTGTCAGAGAAATCTTCTCCTGGTCCATGGTACAGCCCAGAGGTAGATGCTAGTGGTCCTTCCGGACTCAGAACTAAGGGCTGCAAGGTCTCTTAGCATAGGCTGAACGATTAGTCATCCAGCTCCTCCCTTTAGAACTCAGAAGGACAACTATTGTTTTGTTCTCAGCCTTTGGAGTCTCTGGTGAAACTGACTCAGAAAGAGCTCCATTTTAGTAAGTGGGGTTACCATGGTTATCACGGTTAATCTTCCTTTCTTACAGAACGCCTGTTCTTGAAGTAGGTTAGCTGATGGACCAGAGGTGACACACAATAGTTTGCCTTATGAACTGGGCTGTGTGGAGATAGTTAAAGAGAACTATTAACTATTTTTATATTGTATTCTTACCTGGATATTTCAATAAAAATACAGGGGATGTATAGTTTTCACATATGTACAATTAGATGTGCAGAGATTTATGTCAATAAACACTTAAAGTGTTTGTGAAAACTTTACCATATAAACCACTCTTCTAAAGCCTGATACAGCTGAAACAAGTGGAAAGGTGATGGTCAGATGGAAGAGGAACAGGCAGAGACCCTGCTGCAGCATTTCCCCAGACAGTATATACTGCTATCAGAGGGAGGGGTGGGCTGTGCATGCCAATTTGCCTCTGGAAGTCAAGGGGAACGAAAGCCTCAGACTGGCACAGGAGGAGGGCAGGTCACAGATCCACAAAGAAGGCTGGGGCTGGAGAAGTGACCTTCTAGCAGAGAATGAAAATACCAAAACAAACCCCTTTCATCTCTGGCTTCCTGATAGGAGATTTTTCTATGTTACTTCAAAGTCTGGGCAAGTGACAGGGTAGGGATCCTCCCATGAGAGTTCTTAAGCTCTGGTATTAACCATTCACACATGTTAAAATTCATTCCATGTGGTCCCAATATCCTGAGCTAAAAACTCAGTTTAGAGTGGTCTTGGGTTAGTAATGTCCTTAGAGCCTGGAAAATGCAAACTTGGATACTCTTTTTAAAAATAATACACTTTTAGCCAGGCATGGTGAGATACACTTCTAATCCCAGGAGAGGCAGGAGAACCTCTGTGAGTTCAAGGCCAGCTTGGTCTATATAATGAGTTCCAGGACAGCCAGGACTCCATAGAGAAACTTGTCTCAAAAAAAAAAAAAAATGATTAACAACACACTTTAGGGCTGAAGAGATGGCTCAGCAGTTAAGAGCACTGCCTGTTCTTCCAAAGGATCGGGGTTCAATTCCCAGAACACACATGGTGGCTTAAAAACATGTGTAATTCCACTTCCATGGGACATGACACACTCTTCTAGCCTCTGAAGGGTGAGGCATGCAAGTGCACAAACACACATGCAAATGAGACCAAAATAACAGCAACAAAACATTTAAGCCCAGGACTTGGAGAAATCATAGCTAACGTTCCAATGCGTAGAGATCTCTAAAGAATGATCCAGGAGCATGGGAGTACACACTGTAAAGTTACACAGAACAGTAAACAGAAAAATCAGACTGATTAGGGACCAAGGTGGTGCCTGTGCTTTGCTCTGGGACAGGTTTGGTGCTCCTACTGACTTGCTGGTCTTAGGACCTTGGTCTCATCTCTTACTAGATATCACCAGCTAAGAAGGCTGATAAACCCAGGGAAAAACATAAACACAGGCTAAAACAACCAGTTACGGTAAGAGTATATTCACAACAAGAAAACAGACTGAGCAGAGCACTAGGTAAATCCAAAAGGACCAAGAGGATTAGGGACGGGCACACAGACTGGGGTACAGCTGAGCTGGAAGAGTGTCTGCCTAGCACTCATAGGACCTCTGCTTTGTTTGATCTTCAAGGTGTCTACATCTGGCGTGGCAGTGCACACCTGCAATCTCTAATCCCAGTGCTAAGATGGTGGAGACAGGGCTAAGAGACGATCAAAGGCAGTCTCAACTACATTTCAAGTTCAAGGCCAGCCTGGCTACGTGAAACCCTATCTCAAAAAACTAAAAGACAAAAACAGAAGAGAAAGACATGGAAAGTATGGGGGGAAAATCCAATGCAACATAAAGTCTCAGCAAAAGAGAAAACAGATGTCGTTAGGAGAATAAATCCTAAACATGAACAATAAGCAGCACCACCTCAAGGTCTCCAGGAACACCCAAGAGACAGAAAACCCAAACGCAGGCATAGAGAGTGAGATCTGAGAGCAGCAAAACAAGCAAAGCGTTAGAATGACAGTAGCTTTCCAAACAGAAGCACCAGGGAGGAAGGAAAACAACGAAATCATACTTTTAAGTGATTTTAAGTAGCAATTATATTCAGTTCAACTGTTAGTTATAAACAGGAGACTTAGGAAGCCCATCTGGAAACTTTCCTGAAATACAAAATTTTATAACAAATTAGAAATATACTAATCAGTATACTTAATATACGACTTAATAAGCACATGGAAAGGGAAATGATATGGCACTCTATACCTGTGAGGATAGACCAGATACAATTTAAAAACTGTATCTACGGACTGGAGAGGGGCTCCTCAGTTAAGAGTGAGGACCTGAGTTCAGTTTCCAGTGCTCCAGGGCATATGACATCTTCTGGCTTCTATGAGAAGGTACTATACATACATACATACACACATACATACATACATACATACATACCTCATATATATACACACATATATTTACATATATACATACATATATGTGCTGCACATACATAAAATGGGGAAAAGCACTCATACACATAAAAATATTTTTAAAAGATACAATTACAATGAGCATGTACCCACTGACATTCAGAATTCTTTGAAAATTTAGGAGGAATAAGACTGAATAAGGGGGAGATATACATAAGCAAAATGGGGTGTGAAAACTTAAAAAAAAACAGACATGAAAGATTATACAAATAAAGGGGACTATGAGTATCTTTCTTAGCATTCTGTGAGTGTTGCTAGGGAAAAATACCAGAAATTACTTAACTTGAGCACACGATGATCTGCATTGCTAAGCAACTCTAAGTTTATAAATATCATACATCCAAACTGTAACCCAGGCATAATGGTACAAGTCTGTAGTCTCTGGACTGGGAGGTGAAGACAGCTGAGTTCCAGGCCAGCCTGAGCTACGTTATCAATAGCCCATCTCATAAAACAACACAATGAAATCTGACTATGGACTACACTAAAGAAAGTTTTACTCTGGAGTAGAGGTTTTAATGTTTACTGTTAAGGAGTATAGAGGCCAACGTGACCACTGCTTAGCACCGTGGCAGACAAGCCAGTAGAATGCTCCAGAAGACAAAGTCAAAGAATGGGATGAGGAAGTAAGTTGGCACACAGTTTGGTAGCACAGTGCTTGCTAAGCTTGTTCTGGGCCCTAGTAACAGGAGATACTAGGATAGAAAGCTTAGTGCCAGCCGGGCGTTGGTGGCACACTCCTTTAATCCCAGCACTTGGGAGGCAGAGGCAGGTGAATTTCTGAGTTCGAGGCCAGCCTGGTCTACAGAGTGAGATCCAGGACAGCCAGGGCTACACAGAGAAACCCTGTCTCGAAAAAAAAACAAAAAAACAAAAAAAAAAAAACCCCAAAAAACAAAAACAAAAAAGAAAAAAAAGAAAGCTTAGTGCCAGGATGGAGCTTGAGAGTCAAGCTCATGTCTTCCATGCACCCAACATGCATTCAATCTCCAACACCACCACCAACAAAATTAAAAACAAAACCAAAAATGTTTAGCATCAAATATGAAAAACTAGCGGCTATTTGGGTGTGGTGGTGCAAACCTGCAAGCCAGCACTTAGGAACCTGAATCAGGAGGACTTTCTGTTCAAGGCCAGATCCTGCCACAAAATAGCAGTGAGGGAAAACAAATAATGTATGGTGCAGGCTGGGCTGTGGTTTCATCGTGGAGTGTCTGGGCCCCATCTGGGCACAGCAGAAAAGAAGGGAAAAGAAGTGAGAAAGAAAAGGGAGGGCAAAAAGGACCCAAAGAAAGGAAATGACAACGGTAAACGAGGTGCCTTGTTGCACATCTGCAGCATTCAGATGAGGGGAGAGCTGAGGGAGAGCTGAGGGAGCTGAGGGAGAGCTGAGGGAGGGCTGAGGGAGAGCTGAGGGAGAGCTGAGGGAGAGCTGAGGGAGGGCTGAGGGAGAGCTGAGGGAGAGCTGAGGGAGAGCTGAGGGAGGGCTGAGGGAGAGCTGAGGGAGAGCTGAGGGAGAGCTGAGGGAGAGCTGAGGGAGCTGAGGGAGAGCTGAGGGAGGGCTGAGGGAGGGCTGAGGGAGAGAGGCGAGGAAGGGGGGGAGAGTGTGAAACATGGACAGGAGTCAGCAGTAAGCTGGGCAAGGTAGCATGAAATCTCAACAGTCAGGAGAGAGCGTGAGGCAATAGACCAGTCAGTGCTTCAGTTTAAATGTCTTCCGTTTCATGCATTCCAAGTCTTTCTCCTTATCTGTCCATCTTTCCTGTCACCCCCAAATCTAATGCTACTTTGAGAACAAAATTATAAGGATTTTACCTCATTATAATTATTATTTCAAGTGTATATGTTTTACCTACATGCATGTCTGTATTCCATGTGCTTGCCTGGCACCCAGCAAGTCCAGAAGAGGGCACTGAATCCCCTGGGACTGGAGTGGCAGATGGCTCACAGTTGCCATATGGGTGCTGGTAATCAAACCTGTATCCTCTGGAAGAGCTGAGCAAGTGATCCTAAGTCCCTAAAGCCAAATTTTTGAATTCGAGAGGTAATTACAGGAGTGTGTGACCCTGCTTGGCTAAACATTTTTTTTATTTTTTAAGATTCATGTATTTTATGTGAGTATATTGTCACTGTCTTCAGACACAAGACACACCAGAAGAGGGCATCAGATCTCATTACAGATGGTTGTGAGCCACCATGTAGTTGCTGGGAATTGAGCTCAGGACCTCTGGAAGAGCAGACGGTGCTCTTAACCACTGAGCCACCTCTCCAGTCCAGCTAGTAACATTCTTTAACACGAGTAACACAAGTCCAGAAAATAGAGACTACGGTATTTTTGTGAAAATGGCAACCATTAGGTCCCGAAATGACAGTCTGTAAGACTTCTACAGAGAAAAGTAGAGAGCACAGAAGACAAAAACTATTTGAATAAATGAACAAACCACAGACATTTGTTTTCTAGTCTAAAACCACTCTACAAATTGAATTTCATCTAAATAAAAATTTTGACTTTATGGTGGTTTGAATGAAAATGGTCCCCATAGGTTCATGTATTTGAATGTTTGGTCCCTAGTTGGAACAGTTTTGAGAAGGATCAGGAAGAGTGACCTTGTGGTGGTGTCACTTGGGGTGGGTTTTGAGGTTTTAAAACTCAACACGAAGTCCAGCCTCTCACTCTCTGTCTTGTGCCTGTGGATTAGATATGAGCTTTGAGCTACTTCTCCAGTGCCTTGTCAAGCCTGTGTGCTACCATGCTCCCTGCCACGATAATGGACTAATTGACACTGTAAGCAAGCTGCCAATTAAATGCTTAAAAAAACGAACAAAAAACCTAAAACAAAACAGTTGTCTTGGTCAGTGTCTCTTCCTAGCAGTAGAATAGTAACCAAGACAAGCTTAAAACAATTTTTTATGTGTATAAGTGTTTTGCCTGCACATCTGGGCACTATGTATGTGTACCTGGTTCCCCAAAGAGGCCAGAGGGCATTGGATCCCCTGGGACTGGAGTAAAAGTTATGAGCTGTTGTGTGGGTGTTAAATCCCACCTGGGTCCTCTAGAGAAGGCAGTGATCTTGACTTCTAAGCCAACTTGCTGCCTACTTCAGCTTAGTTTTTTAATGCAATGTGATTTTTTTTTTTTTTTTTTTTTGAGAGGGGTCAGGGTGTCTCACTATATAGCTCTGGCTATCTTGGAACTCAGTATTTAGACCAGGCTGGCCTTGAACTTAAGTGATCCACCTGCCTCTGCCACTGGAGTGCTGAGATTAAAGACAGGTGCTATTCATGCCAAGTGCAATGTGAATTAATTTTTTTTAAAAAAAGATTTACTACACTCTTCTGTAGCCAGCAGATGGGTATGAGGTTTTAATCGCATGTATGTTTGTGCACCATGTGCGTGCCTGGTGTCCACCAAGGTAAGGAGAGAGCACTGGGTTCCCTGGGGCTGGAGTTATGGGTGGCTGTGAGCTTCCATGTAGGGACAGCTGGGTCCTCTGCATGAACAAGTGTTCATAACCACCAGCCCCACAAAATGTGAAATTTATATGACAATAAAAATCCACAATTAGCTCAATCAACACAGGTGCACAGAGGACAACTGGGGAATTGATGTGAAGCGTCCTCTAAACCCACAGGTGTCGGGGCAGCCTTGCTTATACACTGAAGGCCTAAAATTAGCCATAGGCCTAAGTCAGCCTGCTAGCACAGTCTTGGGTCTCTGTGGAAAAACACTGAAACAGATAGCTATAAGAAATTGTAAACAGGTGATAAGGTCTCATTATGTAGCTTAGGTTGGTCTCAAAACTCACAATTCTCCTGCTTTGGCCTCCTGAGTGTACGCTACCATCCTTGCTAAATTTGACTATTAAAAAGCAAAGATTTCTGTTCAGTAAAGAATGCCATACACAAAGTTAAAAGGCAGGGGATGGGTAAGTGTGACATCCAAGACTGACAACAGGAGTGTCCACAATGAAGACAGAGAGGACTCTCAAAAAGCAAGCAAAGATCAACGAGTAATTTCCAGAAGGGAAGACTACCTGGAGTCGTTTTTGGTTTGTTTTTTAGTTTTTCTGCGGTAATAAGAAATTAAAGATAAACTAGGGTGCCCACCTCTAGGGAATGAGCAGTATGCACTAGGGTAGGAAACACACTTAGTATAAATGACGCCACAGACCATGACAGCACAAGTATGTAGACCAATGTAGATACCGCAGCAGCAAAGGCAGGAAACTTTTATAGCCTAGTATCAATTGCATACATCAAGTCTGAGTGTATGCAGAGAAATACTACTTACCAGGATGCACGCACAACAGAACGCATCAACAAAGCAACAGGTGATCCTGGGACGGGGCAGTGCAGGGCAAGAGACTAAAGGATGGACAGAGGGACAAAGTGTATGATCAGAGAAGAGAATGCTTTTGAATGGACACATTATCAGATATTTGGAAGTGCAGTAGCAAACTGGCTATGAAGCAGAAGCCTGAAGCCAGCAGCAGGTGGGCTACTGGTGAAGAGATGAACTTTAGTGACCTCTAGATAAACTTCTCCAGAACCAAGGTAACTTTTGAAAGTCTGCTACGTATGTAAGAAGATTCTCCTTACTTTGTAAGTCAGGAGTTGCTGCCGCCTGCGATGAAAGCATTTTAACTGGGTTTTATCCATACCTGTATGCCAAGCGGTGATCGCAGCAGTTTACAAGACTGTTTTATTTGTTTTGGGAAAATGAAGAGGAACCATGCACTGAGAAGCAAAGGCATGAAGAGTAACAGTAGTAGCTGTCATTACTGGTACATGCTAGGCACTCTGCTAGGTCTCTAGTCTGGCCACTCTCACGGGGGAGTGGGGTGGGGAAAAATAGGCAAGAACACATTTTATGTGAGACTTTATAGAGGAGCCATGTGAACCCAAGACTGTCTAATAACAGTGTCCTTCACACTATGCCACCCGTGGGGAGACAGTGAAGAGACACACACCAGGACACAGGACGGCAAATACAAACAAAGGGAACACTCACATCAAGGCATGATACACACGTTTTTGAGATGACAAGATGTATTAGTATATACCTGGAGAGGAGGTGACTGCTATTATCCTTTGAAAAGCATAGATCCCTCCTACAACGGGACAGCGCTCTTGCTCTTCCTGACACAGACTCACGTAGCCCTGTGACCTCAGGCTCACGATGTAGCTGAGGATGACCAGAGTTCTTAAGATTACAGGCAAACCGTGGCATGCTCAGCTTTGGATCAGGAAATGCTATGAAGTGTTAATTTGATTTACCAAGCCAATTTTATGTCAGACTGCATTCCTATATTGCTACTGTAATGCTAGCGACACACTTGGGCCCAAACCTCTGCACACTTCCACCCCTAGAATTTGTAAAAGCAAAGTATCCACATCAACAATTTGTTAAATCTGGCTTGAAATTGCACCTAGCACCCTTCCTTAGCCACCTTCCATTTTGTTACCTCCACGGTGAATAAAACTGGTTTCCTCTGTCTCTCTGTGTCTCCCTCTCCCTCCTGGCCCCCCTCACTCCAACAGTATGACCCTATCTAGCCCAGGCTGGCCTGAAAATTGTTGTGTAGACCAGTGTGTCCCCGACTCAGCCTCTTTATTCTCTGCTAGCATTAAAGGTGCTCTACCACATCTTTCGTTTTCCACATCCCAGTACACCTTCTACATCTGGTCCTCACCGAGCGCTACAAGACAGCATCAGTCTTACCCAGTTACTCCTGAACTCTAAACCATTCGCTTATTCTGAGACCCTTTATCTTCTTGGATGAATTTTCTTCAAAAAACTTTTCTGAGTTCCATTTCCATATACAGAATAAGTGATGAGACAAGATTCCGCCAGGAGCATTGGCATACAGCTGTAATCTAGCATTTAGGAGTTTGAGGTATGATTACAAATTCAAGACTAGCATAGGTCACAGAGAAGTCCTGTCTCAAAAACTGTTTTTAGTATATATGATTAGCAGTAAAGCTATTGCTTATCTGCTACTTTGGGTAAGACCATGTGTCAAACCAAGGATGTTTTTGTTTTTTTTTTAAATATTTTGAGAAGGGGGGGGGGGGAGAGAGAGAGAGAGAGAGAGAGAGAGAGAGAGATAGTTAGTTTGTGATTGCATGGATATGTGAAGGTCACAGAGTAACTTTCCTGAGCTGGTTCTCACTGTTCACCCTATGGGCCGAGGATCAAATTCACGCTATAGGCTTGGCAACAGGTGCCTTTACCCACTGAGTCATCCTACTGGCCCAACCACAGATCTTTTGACCACTCTGACTGACAACGATGCGATGGCTCAGCGCTGAGACCACATTCTTTTCCTCTTCCGGCCCCCGGCCCCCTTTTAGCTAGTTCACAACTTCAGCTCCGGGAGGCACCCTTTTGGCCTTTATGAGCGCTCACATGCACACTCCACTCATGTACCAGTACTTGGACACTTACATGTAAGTAAAAATCAAAATAAATCTCTAAAAAATGACCAAATGGTATTCTTAATACATCCATATTATATACTGACAAAAGAATGACATCATTAATTATGTCAAATTATTTAACTCAGGTGTTTTGGAGCTTTTTTGAGAGGTGTTAA
Organism: Rhabdomys pumilio; assembly: GCA_030674055.1. NCBI lineage: Eukaryota > Metazoa > Chordata > Mammalia > Rodentia > Muridae > Rhabdomys > Rhabdomys pumilio. The sequence goes on along the minus strand of JANHMN010000016.1, from coordinate 44,828,581 downwards.
GAAGTCCCTTCAGGGCCAGGAAGAACAGCAGGAGCGACCTCAGACACACCTTGTCTTTAATTTGTAGTTCAAAGTGGTTGATCCCATTTGAAATTCTTACTTAGTCCTTTTTAGCTTCAGGTTAAGACACTTTTACACCGAGTAAAAGGAAAGAAAGAGAGAACAAGCACTCAAACCACTCTTTGGATCTTGGGCGTCTACGTTTCTGTCTCTATTTTCTATACATAGATGCGTACCACTCAACATGTTGCCTACAGGAAGGACCCAGTGAGCCTGCCTGTAGACTCTACCCACTCAAACACACACCTCCCAGCACACCCAACTGTCTCCATGTCTGACTGCCAATGACATGGAGGTCCACCTCAGGCTTTCTCTCTGTCCTAGAGCCCTCCTGTGCTGTTCCAGGACAGAACTCAAGAGTCTGGTGGCAAAGTAAGAATTTGCTTTTTGAACACCGACAAATGACTGCCAATTGTTTAGGAATACATTAGCAGGCCATGCCCTTTCTTTTATTACACTGTATCTAGGCACAATATAAGACTCTCAACTCTGCTAAAAGTGCAACATTTAAACCCATTAACCCAGTAACACAAGAGACACAAGAGTGATATTTACATTCCTCTTTATTTAATACAACAAACATATAACATATACAAAAAGAAAACAAATCACTCATGTAAAAGGTCCTGTCATGGAGGATAGACAGGAAACATCTATACTGAATCAAATAAGGCTCTCATTTCAAAATGGGTTTGCTAGCTACACCTGGAATATGAACAAGGCTGTTGCAAAGCAAAATGAACACAGAAATCCCTGCAAGGAGGAGTGCATCATGGGGCCAGTTTTATAAGTTCTCAGATGCGTGTTTGGGAATATCCAAAATTCACCGGCAGTCCTATGAAATGTGAGGCCCTTCTGTTGCTTTTTATTTATTTTTTTTAATCTGCCCCCCCTTTTCTTTTAGGAAAGTTATAAGAGCTCTAAAACCAGGAACCCTCCAAGTGTGGAAGCTTTAATGCCAGAGTTCAAAGAATGCTGGAGCTAGACCAAGAACACAAAGGCAATATGGCAGCACTAGAAGAGTTTAGCTCCTAACTGACTTCCAATTTGCTAGTCCCATGGACCATTGGAGGGCAGCATGAAGGACCACCTCCTTGCTCACTGCAGGGTCAATAGCAGCAGTTTGTCCATATTCCTGCTGAGCTGAACTAGAAATTCAACAAGCACCAGTTTGTCTCAAAAGAGCCTTACACACACACACACACACACACACACACACACACACACACACTCACACGCTCACACAAACATACACACATCATTACCACCCCCTTTTATTAAATTTATTATTTATTTATTTATTGTTTACTAAAATAATACAAAAAAAGGGAGACAGGTATATTTACAAAACTCCATGGCTGGTACAGTACATAATTTTTAAGACACACTAAATGCTACAATCTTTCAGGTCCTGAGATTATTACAAATACCAACTCAAAGCTGTGTTTAGGTCCAGTTTTAGAGGGAAAAAAAATCCCAAAGTATTAAGTCACACACTTATTTGAAGTACAGCATATATTCCTTCAAGTTAGCAAACACACCTTCCTACAAGCAGATGCAACCCAGTAACTGGGGCCTTTCTCCTAAAGGACTACCAAGTCTCAGGCTCCTTTCTTGGAGATCGACTTGCTGACATGGTAGCATCTGTGTAGAGTGGAAGTGACCAAAGAGGAGAAACTGTCTCCCTGGTGGGAAGTGGCTTTGCAGGGCGGACACTCACTGTACAAATAATTGTTTTTCCTTCTGCTACTAAACAAAAGTCTCCCTTTATTTAAAAACTTTCACCATAGGGTTAGAAATCTGTGCTTAACCAGACTAAAATTCAGACTCTTGCTTTCCAGTTACAGCAAATAGGTCTGTAGTTCCACGGTAAGTCTTACAATCATAAATAAACCTTGCTCACAAGTAGAAAGAGAAAACACCCATCATCTCTTAGTCACCTTGGTTAGACTTAAGTTCATTATTTGGGGCACAAAATTCACCAGTCAGAGATTTCTCTTCCCCTCCTTGAAGTCTGATGTGTTTAATAAGACAAGAGACACCAGGAGGGTCAAAGTAGCACACTCTCCTCCAAGAACAGTTTAGCATGGCAGCACTTTCTAGAATAAGACAGTCTTTCAAAGACAGCTGACAACAGGTCACTGAGAACTTGGTTCTCTTCCCTGAAAGCCATATGGGAGGAAAACCAATCACATGTCAAAGTGTACACGCAATCTATTATGGAGCCAGAGCTGAAATGTCAAGAAAGCTGACCAAAGATGGCTCAACTTTCTAACTATTTAAAACAGATACCTTTGTCAACTGAGAAAAATGTATTTTTCTTTTTATGTTGCTAGCCAAAATTGGGCAAATCCTTGGTAATTTTGCCAGTGAATTTTCTGACAGGGCACAAGTTTCTGTTACAGTAGAGGTAAGTAAAACAGGAGGACAGTCTATGGTTGTAAGTATAGAAGATACAACATGGTTGTGAAATTTTAAGCACAGACTATCACACACACAGTGGCTAGCTAGTCTTGGCTGCTGCTGACTCCTAAATGGACTTTGAAGATGACAGAGCTCCTGACCTCGTGTTATCTCAGGTAACTAGTCTGACTGTATTCCAACCAGAGCTCTATTAACAAGCATCTAACAACCAGATTTAGCAAAAAATGCAATACTGTAGCAAATTGGGGGCAAATAATGGTTTTCTGAAGAACCTACAATTGGGACTAAGGAGTCAATGATCTGGTAGGCTCAGACCTTGGCAGAAGAGCTTTGCTGTAGGGAGGTATGAGCACATAGGGAGGCACAGCAAGGCAGACTGCAGGAGCCCCTAACGAAGATCTGCATTTCTCCTGAAGAGTCTTTTTTTTTTTTTTTTTTTTTTTTTTTTTTGGTTTTTTCGAAACAGGGTTTCTCTGAGTAGCCCTGGCTGTTCTGGAACTCACTCTGTAGACCAGGCTGGCCTCGAACTCAGAGATCCACCTGCCTCTGCCTCCCAAGTGCTGGGATTAAAGGCATGCGCCACCACTGCCCGGCTCTCCTGAAGAGTCTTAAAAGATACTGGTCTTACAAGCTATGTAAAAATGAGATCTATTTATTGTTAGTTTGCACTGCTGTGTATGGACCTCCGGCCTATGCACATGCTGGGCTAGAGTTCCACCACTGAGATATACTCTCAGACTATAAAATCTATGTTTTAATATAAATGAAAAGAGAAAAAAATCCCAGTCATCAGTGACCTCCCCCTCCCCCGAGTTCTAGACTACGTATAGAACCTTAATTTGTACCATAAAGACTTCAAAATGTGTCACTGACTAGTTTGGGTAGCAGTGTAAAAAGTACAAAAAGTACTAACCGCTATGGAATGGAAAGACATAGGACAGACAGAGAAGTAGAAACATCACAACACAAGGAATCACAAATAGCCACTTTAAAGCAAATGGTACTTTGAGTGTGCATAAGAAAAGTGTCATTAGCATCAGGCCAGTCAAAGGTAATTCTACTAAACTCTAAGATAATCTCTGCTTGTATCCTCCACTGGTGTAAACTGTCCCCTGTGTTCTAGGCTTGTATCCTCCACTGGTGTAAATGTCCCCTGTGTTCTAGGCTTGTATCCTCCACTGGTGTAAACTGTCCCCTGTGCTCTAGGCTTGTATCCTCCACTGGTGTAAACTGTCCCCTATGCTATCTTTGCACTTGATGGAGACTGCGGGCAGATGGCAACATGGGGAGAGGAAGATGTAAAGACAATTTACCTTTTGTCCCTAGATCTAACAACAGGCAACTTACACTGCAATGGAGCAAGTGGTAACTTAAGAGTTCACACCAAAGGCAAGACTGAAGACTGAAAGAAATGTAGAAAAATTCAACATTAATATTCGGAGCTATTTTTAAACAGAGCCCAAGGCGAGCTTGCAGCTCTGTGGACCTGAACACTAAACTTCTTAGCATTACACTGAGGTGACTTTATCATAAAAGCACAAACACATTCCACAACATCAACTTGAGATCTGCACGGGCAAGAGGATCTTCTGCGTTTTATGTAAAGTTCACATTTTAGGGCAGATGGACACAGATGGTATCTATTTTAGGCTTCTGTTACTCTTCCCCAGAAGAAACACACACATTCAACAAAAACCGTAAATCTTATTACTTTGGGTTAATCTTAACATTTGTTATTGAAGAATAAGTAAGAATATAATGTGGAAAATGAAGTGTATGCTTATCTGCATAGCTGATATTCAGAGGCTACTGGAGAGAGAAAAAAAAATTAACAAAAATCCCCAAAGTGATTTTAGAATAAGGCCTAGAGAATGACTAGGTCTGAGCCAGTTCTGGGTCAACCCAGGTGTGCTGGCTGCTTCAGCCCAGTGCTGCCTCCCAACTCCCTTGAGCCGTGTGACTGCTCTTCAACACCCTGCACTCCAGTCTCTCTGACCCTGGATAGGCGCTGTAATCTAAAGTCACCCATACACATGCTTTCACATACATGATTCAGCCCTAACAAAACTGTAGCATCCATCTGTTCCTGTTGTTATTGTTTTACAGAGAAAAATATTATGCATTACTACTTAGTGTGCATGAATGGAAGGTGAGATAAAGTGATCCTAATTTCCTCCCAGGAGCTAGGGAAATCCTATTTCCTTCTATCCTGACCATCTTTACCTCTGCCCTAGCTAGGTAAAGAATCCTCTCTTTCTTCCTCCCATTTTACTACAACCTGAGCAGCTGATGGCTCTGACTGAAGAAGCATGAAATAAAAAGTTAAAAGGATGCACGGCTGCCCAAGTGCAGGCCTGTCCCACCCCCAGGGCAAAGGTGGATAATCCTACTGATGTGGGAGTCACATGCAGGGTCTGACGTACTCTTAGAAAGGTAAAAAGTTTCCATCACCAGGCAAGTACTACAAGGAAATTAGATTCAAAAGGTAGACAAGGGAGGCTATAAACTTTCAGGATCACTGATCCATAATTCAACTTTATCTAACTTTACTTTCACAACCTTTGCAAATATCACACAAGTAATAACATCATAAAAGCTTTAAAAAAAAATCTATTGGTAGTTAAGAAACTTAGTGCTCACCCCCTTTGATTTAATCTGAAACTAATAATTATACCACACGACAAATATGGTATGTTTAAATATCAAATATACATCTAAATTAAAATTCCAGTGATTTTTTTAACTTACAGACCATAGGGTGCTCTTTATATCAACTATAAGGAAAACATTTGTTTTTCAACCTCTGCAGGAAGATAATACTATAATTATATAGAATGTTTTAGAAAAACAAAATATTTTTGAAATAGTAAAGTCTCTGATATCCCTGGGAGGTAGGTGATTATTATTATACCCAATTGTCTCATGGGTAATCTGAGGCACGAAGGTTAAATGACTTCCCCTAGATAAAGTAGTTTAGGAATTAATACTCACTACTGATCCTAAGCTGGCTAACAACAGCTTTGCTACCAGGAACCTCTTCTTTTAGCCACAAGTCTTTTCCAACTAAAATTTTACTTAAAAGGGGGGTCCTTTCTAGATACAGAGGATCAGTTCAACTTAGTCTCTTTCAACAGGTCACATCTAAACAAAACAAAACAACATCTAAGTCTTAGATACTGAAAATTATGCTATTTTGCTCAAGAAAGACTTTGAAGCAATCATGAAATCAGAGCAAATCTGATCATGTGGCAATAAACAAACTGAAAATTTCTCAAGTATGTCCAGATTATATGAGTGTTTCCTCACTGTCTAAAAATCTGAGCTTGTTGAAGTTTAAGCTATACAACTTCAAGATCATTTTCCAGAAGAAAACATCTTTTAATATTGACATGAGTACCAACTTCCTTCAAAATGTATTCAGATACCACCCCATGGTTCTAGCTCTAGCCTTTGTGTACTGAATCTTGTCTGCATAGGGCACCATGCCAACTTGACCAACAAGATACTCTTGTTATTCTGATGCTTTCTCATATACTACTTCTGCAAGATTTGAGGGGCAGAGACAAGTGGATTACATCCAGAAATAGTCAATGAGTCCACCGAGTTTATTACGTTTGCAATAACCAACACATATGTTATATATATAGATATATATATATATAATGCCCTATATATACACACACATATATATTAACTTCTACAGATATTCAGAAAGGGAAGCCAGCATCATGTGCAAAAGACTACTTCCCAATCTGCCCATCTGCATCAACTCAAAGCAATGGAATAAACAAGGCAGAAGTTCTGAAATGTCAAAAGGGCAGTGCTTAGAAAGATTGCCATAGAACAGCTGCTCCTGGTTTATACACACTGTGCATCTCATACTTGTGTCTACACACACAAAGCAGAGGAAGAGAGTTATTACATGACATGATTTTGGCAAGTCTGAGATTCTTTCTCCTGAATCCCCTGACTTAATCAGTCTGTACTTGAGGGTGTCTGAAAGTTTCAAAAGAGGGAGAAAAAGAAAGAAATAAAAGGCACTTAACAAAGACAAAGGCCTGAATTGAGCATGGTTTCGAGGAGTAATATAAGCATTTACCAGAGATAAGAACTTATTTACAACGAGTTAAACTTTTCCCTTAAAACTTTATAAAATAAAATTGCATAACATGTTTGTGATCATTTATCTACTACTGTACTTTTCTCTGCTTTGTTTTTACAAAACCAAAAGCACCCCCAAAGCAAAACCAAACAAAGAGTCGCACATGCACAACTAGAAGTCAAAGTGCCCTTCAGAGAACGTGGATCAGCAGAAGCACCGTGCGGAAGCACAGGGCAGTTCTCGAGTCTGGCCTGGATTATAGACTTTTCTTTCTTCTATTTTCAATTCAAAAAATAAAACAAAACAAAAACCAACAAAGGAAACAAATTCAAAACCTATATAATAATAACAATACAAGGACCAGTGTGCTTTTATAGTACACTCCTAAAATAAAGTACCCTAGTTCTTCTATACAGGTGTCAAAGGACATGACAAAATCTCCTACAAAGAAAGCAGGTAAAACCAACCAACACAGGCAAAGTTCATCTTCCAAATGTAGCAGCAAGTAGGACAGACAATGAGTTCTAGAGACGTTCCCAAAGGACAGAGTTCTCATAACCAACGGCAGTCGCAATAAACAGTAGAAGTTTCATTTCAGAAAGTCTTGAACCAAGTAGAGGTGGGAAGGGCTGTGGGAGAGGGCAACCAGAGGAGAGAGAATGGGGTGCCTACCCTTTCCATCTCTGCATAGTAAACAATTTAGATCTGCTTTGGGAAAAATATATCCTGGATTAAGATTACTTTCAATAAGCTGTTTCCAAGCAGGTGTCAAACCCACAGTCTTCATACAGGTATATGCCCGGTTCTTTCCCCAGTGTTGGGACCCAAATAAGCCTTATTCAGTGTCTGTGACACAAAACAATATAATTTGGGCTAATAACATCCATCAAAGGGGTGGTGGGCATGAAAGAATGTACTCATTGAATCTTCTTGATTTCTTCAAAGTATCAGGACTTTGTTATTCTAGATTAACTTGGCTTGTTTTCCCCAAATCTTTTCTCCAGATTGTTTTAAAATCATGATTTCTCACTCTTTGTTCTCAGAATCATGAGAAGGATTATAATTTAATTTTGATAGAAATTATTGCTTGCATTTCCTTTGGAGGCTCTGAATGAGCTTGACACTTTGCTCCCAAACAGTCTCCAACTGCGGTTCAGCACTGCTGCCCGAGGACAGCTCTGCTGACTGTTATTGCTTGTGAATACTGAGGGTCACCTTGTATGTACAGTAACAGCTTATACATCAGTGAAGGCAATTTCAAATATAACACAGTTGGAAACAGACAGTTTAGTCTTCCTGAATCAAGTACCCCGTTGAGTGGGACCTAAGTGTGCTGATTTACTTCTGCATTTGGATGTTGCTAATGTTCTTTAGCGATACACATTGCTCTACAGATATCCTTTCCAGTTACTCAACATTTTAAAAATAACATAATTTGACTTTAAGTGCAAAAATACAGTATGAATTGCAAGTCTCTGTTAAAAAATAACCAACTTATATGCTTGTTTAGTAATAAAAACTGTCAAGACAGGTAACCATAAAGTATGGACACCATTTTCAATGTTATGATATAGAAAGGAATGTATTTACATTTAGAAAGGACTTTGATTTATTTGTATAACATGAGAGGTTGCTGGAGTGGGGATATGGCAGCAGTCCTTAAGGAGTCGAGACCGACAGGAACAGGATATACTTCACACATCATATTCTCAGTGCCCAGGGTAATTTTATAAAATGACATGGGAAAGAGAATTACAAATTGTGTTCTTTTCTAATGATGGCAAAGAACCATCAATTGTCTTCATATAGCATGGTTCAGAATTGATGGATTTAAGAACCTACAATTACTGTTCGTCTTTTAATAGCGATTGATTTATATTAATGTGTATATAGCAAGAAAGACACTAATACACACAGACTTCCCTCTGGGTAGAGAAAATGAGGCACAAGGCTGCCTTCCTCAACAGACACCCCAGCACAGCAACCCATGGAGTATAAGCAGGCCTGTGAAAGTAGGTTACCTGGTGCTGCTGTAAAGCCAAGAGCTGAGCAAGCTTCTCTAAGAGACCTTTCAAATGAACCTTAACATGCTAAATTCAAGTCAAATATCTCTGCAACATCCCAGTATCTTTCCAAAATATCCACTGGGGCTTACATAGCCTCTGTATTTGTTTTATTGGTAAAGTTCTACAGTCAAGAAATTATACCAATGATTCCTTTCCTTTGTTTTTCTTTCTTTTTTTTTCTTCTTTTTTGAGACAGGGTCTCATTGTTAGCCCAGTACAGACTAGCCTGGAACTTGCTGCAAAATACTTCAGGGTGGCCTCAAACCTGAGATCTTCCTGCCTCAGCTTCCTGAATGCTAGGATTACAAGCATGGGCCATCATGCCTAGCTTCAAAAGTTCTTCTAAACAATCATCTTCCCTTACTGTAACGAGTTCTTGGAACTAAAGCTTTCAATTATTCATCGACTTTTTGCTATTAAGCATGCCACTGTGACTTGGAAGTCACATTATAGGCACACCAACTGGAGCAGACCTGTGGTTGGTTATTAGAGTCCTAGAGGCTTCCTGGGACTTTTGCTTATCAAAGGAAAATGGGGTCTGGTTAACACTCTCATCTGAATAAACTCAATGATACAGGGTAATGAGACTACAAAAGCAATCTTGTTATTAACAGGTCTGTCTGTCACCATATATAAACTAAAGTTATATCACTTAGAGCTTATTCTTGAATAGTCTGAAAATACTCAGAAGTTTAAAATTCAAGGGCCACCACAAACATAGCTGAGGCAAAATAAAATGTATCCCAAGAGAATTGTGTTTTCCTTTTCACACCCTTCACTGCCTCTATTTGCATACGGAAACTAGAATTAAAGAATCTTATAGTCTGTAGGCTGACTTCAATATTAACATTCTGAGTAAATCCTAGTAAAACTTTTAAGATTCCAAATGCTGAAAACATAGTACGCTGGATATGGGTCATAAAGCTTCATTGTGATAGTTATAAAAGGTGAATCCTTGTGCACATCCACATTCCTATTGGAATTCATCCCTTTAAAACAGCACTTCAGAATGAAAAACAGTGTACTATTATATATATGCTATTTGTTTGACCCATGAAGAAACAGATGCTGTGCACACTCCTGTTTACATCAACAGCTCTCGTCACCTAAAGTACCACTAGTGAAAGAGCACTGTGCAGGGAGGGAACTGGGCATTTGCAGTTCTTGGCAGGCTGCAAGGGAGAGGAGCAGCAAAGCAGCAGCCCAACAACAAAGACCCACATGTCAAGAGAAAATGCGAGCAGTCACGTCTGCACATCCGGACTAGAAATAAATATTAACCAGTCAATACCAGATGACATGTCACCTGCTTCTGGAAAGGATTCAGTACTTACTTCTGAATGGAGGGTGAAACTGACCCTTTTATAAAAAGGGGAATATTTACATTTAGTCTCTTAAGAGCACGGGCTCATTTTCCTGACTTTAAAAATCTAGAAGCTATAGTACTATATATCACTGTGTTACAGCAACTTTGCTGAAGCATCTTCAGTCCACTGACTTGCACCGGGACCTGCTACATACTGGAGAAGATTCAAGTTTGCTCAGGACATTTCAGGGTACAGTACTCTTCCGCTACTGTCTGGAGAGCATCATGCAACTGACTGTGGCAAATCTGTCCACTAGAGACATGACTGATTCTCCTCAAACTGGGCTAATTCTACTTGTAGCTGCTTTTATTATGCACTTGTATGTAGAGCGTTCAGATCTAACCCCCAGGATGGATGGCCATTTACCCAAATTCTCTCAACTTCCTTCCTTCTCCCCCAGTTTTCTTTTCTTTTTTTCTTTTTTATAAAGTCAAATCGATACTTCTGTGGGTTTGACAGCTGAGGCTGTTTTAAGTAGGTTAACATGGGAACTTTGATTTTAAAAGACCAAAGGTCACTAACTTTGCACAAAAGCATTTCTTCCTCCTGCACTGGCTTTGCTCAAGTAACATCTTCTTTCTTTTCCTCCTCACCACAGTGCTTGGGACAAGAATGTAAACATGGACGGAACAGCAGCCCCGTGACCACCAGGACTTCCATCAGGTCGGTCCGCCAGCCAGCCGAGTGTTCCTCTCTCCATTGCTGGAAAGTCACTGAGGTTTCCGTGGTAACTTAGTGTCCCCTTTACTTTGGCCTCCATCTGAGAAAAGAAACATTAACTTGATATTTCTGCATATTGTAAAAAAGCAAAAAGCAAGAGTATCAGTTTATTGTGAATTACATTTCTAAAAAGATAACCTTTACCTCACATGGTGATGGTATTACAGAAGTTGATTAAACAAGCAGGTAGGAAGGCAGTGACTGAAAACTCTATGAAGACTACCTTGGCAGGCATGTACCATTGATTTACCTCATGACCATGCTTAATGCTGAATTCTAAGTGAATCAGATCAACAATGCCACCTTCAAGGGACCTGTTCCACCTTTTCATTTCTTTGGAAGATTAGGCCATTTTTGCTTTCTTGTAAGTGAAATTAAGTATTCTGGCATAATATGGCATGATAATTCCCACAGATTGTGAACACAGCACACTGGTGGTAAAGAAAATGCAGCTATATGTTTGTTTCTGTCCTAGCCTTGTGGTACCAGATGCAAGTCTGCTGCTGAGCAGCTTAGTCTCGACATCCACCTATGCTGCTGCATGGCACTGTTGGCAGAAAATATCTGTTCTACGCAACTCTCAGCCAAACACTTCTAAAAATATTGGAGGAAGAGAAGATGGGGTTCCCCGGGGCAAGACTGGCATCCAACAACCCAGAGTACTGGATAGTCTTGGTTAGTTTTCAAAGCCCCAGTAAGAAAAACAAAGACCCAAAGAGAAGTCAGGCCTGAGAGAAAATGACAAAGAAAGGAAACTTCTCAAGAAGAGGAATCCTAAGTCACTCATGTCATATCTAAGTAGTCACTCATGTCATATCATATCAATGTTAATGGTTATTTCAAAGTTGTATTAACCGCTCTACTAAATAATCAGGGCTTTTTCATTCATAATATGTTTGCAGAAAGAAATGATTTGATCTATGGTATAACCAAATTATTAAAATGGTAAGGTACTATTAAAATAAGATTTTGTTCTAAGTAATGTTGTTTAATTATCAAAATAATTTAACTATCAAAATAAAGCAATCCCATTAACTGGACTGTGAAATTCTTTATAGCAGTTAGGTGCAGTATGGCCCATGGCCAAGTCTGGCCACATCTGTTTTTGTTAATATAATTTTATATTGAAAGTCAACTTTACTTGCTTGTTTAAAAGTCATTTGTGGCTAATTTATAACGATAAAGTTGGGTAGTTATAAAAAAAAAAGATTGTAGAGACTATACAAGTCCAAAATGTTTATTTATGCCACCCAAGTATGATGGCATACAGCATGCAATGGGTTCAAGGCTCCTATGAGCTACAAAGCACACATGCCAGGCCAGCCAGGCCTACACAGTGAGACCCTGTTTTAAACCACAAACCAAACCAACCAACCAACCAAACCAAACCAATCCCCCTGTGGCCTGTTTTCGATAAGACTGAGAGAATGAACACTGATGGGCTCTCACTATCAACCATTTAACAGTCATTTTATTAGATCCCACAGGATGTCCATTAAAAGCTTTTCTGTTCTGTTTTCAATGTGAGTAAGAGAAGTGCTGCTGAAGCTTCTCAAACGGAACCCAGACTTTAAGTTTAATATACTGAATGCCATAGATTGTACTTTTTGAGTGCATAGTTTTAAACTTAAATTTCAGTGATTTGGAACATGCTTTGTTTTCCTTTTCTTGTCCTGGGAGAGTGGTGTTAACCAGATAGGAAGGTAATTTACATAGAGCTTGAGTCTTTTGAACAACAAGAATCCTGTTTGTCAGAGGACCGGAGCCATTACAAGGTCCCCTTTAATTAATGGAGGTCAGGCCTCTATCCCTGCCTTGGCAAGATTAGAATCACCACTGCCCTTCTATACTTGGAGAAGGGAGGAGATGTCAGGGGCAGCCCTGCTGATACACTGACGGTCTAAAATCAGCCATAAGCCTAAAATCAGCAATAGGCCTGACATACATGCCTGCTAACACAAAGTCTTGGGTCTCTGTGGAAAAACACTGAAACAGATGGCTATAAGCTATTGTAAGCAGGCAGCTTATATGGAAATTTACAAGCCTGAGTAGTCATAGACCTTGTAAATAGGCAGCCTTGATGGATAGTACCAACTTAGATAAGGACAAGTGAATCATAGGCAGAGTCATAGTGACCTGTTCCCTGAACCTTCAGCCAGCTGATGCCCTGTTCTGAAAGATATCTGTATTCCCCCTGAATACCTATGTACGCTCCTGTGTCATCCCCTTCCCCACATCCTGCCTTTTTGTGTTTATAACCCCTGTGTTAAAAAGTAAAAATTATGATTTGATAATTTAAAAAAAGTGAAAAAAAAAAAAAAAAGAATCCTGTTTGTCTACTTCCTTGTTGGTGGTCACATTCACACCAATCAGCAGAGCACTCATCTTCAGCTGAACCACACAACAGAAATAGATTTAAACCAAATCAAATGCAGAAAAAGAAGATGGGGTTTATGTTCCTTTTCTCAAGATGAGCCTTGAGCAGAGCTGCCCACAAGAATGACCACAGGATTAATGGGGGCCTATTGCCTCAAGACTGCTGCATAGCTCTAACTTCTGCCCTGTGCTCAAGAGTAAACCAGTTAAAGACAGTTTAATTTTATGTGTATGGGTGTTTTGCCTGCATGTATGTATGTGCACCGTGTGTGTGCTTTGAAGTCAGAAGAGAGCATCACCTTTCCTAAACTTGCAGATGGTTATGAGTTGCTGTGACCTGAATTTGGGTCCCCTGTAAGAGGAGTAAGTGACTTGAACTGCTGAGCTCCTGACTGTGCCTTCAAAGAAAAACTCTATGTGTGCAACGATGTACACAGCACAGTGCTCATTTGTGTGGAAGTGAGAGGACACTTCTGTGGAGCTGGTCTCATTTACCTCTTTTTGAGGGTTCTGGGGACTGAACTCAAGTGCCTTTACCTGCTTGTGGAGCCATCTTGTTAGCATCGATGACTTTGGTTAGCTATTTTAGGAATTCATACTTAGGCAACACATCGATATAATAAAACCCTTTAAAAAAGTCTTCTCGGGTTTGAGAGATGGCTCAGCAGTTAAGAGCATTGGCTGTTTTTACAGAACACCTGGGTTCAAGTCCCAGCACCCACATGACAGCTCACAACTGTCTGTGACTCCAGTTCCAGGGAATCTGACATACATGTATTGCAAACATCAAATGTACATAAAAACCAAACAAACCTATTTATTTATTTATTTATTTAAAAAGTCTTATGTCTAACAGATCTCATTTATCCTTTTCTTTTTTTTTCTTAAAAGTGCTTGTTGCCACTGAGGAGACAGTCAAATAGAAAACTTCCCTGGCGTTTTGTCATTTCATTCCCACCATCTGAAAAGAGCTTAATCAGCATCTATAAACACTTATAGATGATAGAGACAAGCAGCTTGCTTACCATTAAATGCTTGCTGTAAGTGTGTAGGCAGAGGTGAGTGGGAAAGGGTTGCTGCGTGCTGAGTTCCTGGTTGTAAACTCTTTAGTAAATCTGAGAGGAAAACACATTTGTCAGTGATCTTAAGATGTGAGCCCCTTAGACCAAACTTAGAAATAATGCCTTTTCTAACATCAATGTAAGCCCAAGCTCCAAGATGTCACACTACAGCACACACTTAAAAAGTTGGCTTACGTAAACACAGTCACGATTATGCTCAGACCCCAAACTTTCACTGTCTCTTACATAGTGCGCTGCAATAGCAATGTGGTGTCAGGTGGTTCATTTGCTCATTTAAAACAGAGCCCCACTTACTCTGAGTTAGGCTATGATGGAAAGCCGCTGAGGTAGATCCCGAGGTGGTTGTCACTCCAGCTGTGTCCGTTCCAAAGCCAAGTAGCTCCAAGGGAAACTGGAAGGGCATGGTCACTGGAACAAGGCCACCCAGCATCCCAAAAGGAGTCACAGTTTGATTTGTTACAGACAAAGGTGATGTCATGAGAGTCAGAGGTGAGGCATTAGCCAATAATGACGCTCCTGCTGTGGACTGTGTAGAAACCAGGGGTCAAAACAGATAATAAAGCATTGTACCTAAATTAACATATTCATGGATGCAAGACTGTCTCTTTATCTGTTCTAACAAATCAGGAAGAAATTAAGACTGAGGTGAAAAATATAATCCAAAGGGTTACTAATAACGGTTCTGAAAATCTGCAAGTGACATTTGAATACTTCTGTGTACACAGCTCTTTTGTCGGCACTGTAGTCTTCGTCTTAGATGTCAATGCCCATTCTTGCTGGTAAGCCTCAAAGTCCAAAACTTACACGTCCCCTTTTCTGCTTCTCCTTTCAAAAACAGTCACTAGGAAGCAATTCTAGCCACCTCCATGGGATTCTGCAGGCTCAGCCCTCTGGCACAAGGCCTTAGCTGCTGTCCTCATCCCTCTGAAAGTTCACGCTCTTACCTGTGCTTCCCTAGAGCTGATAACTGCCCAACCCCAACCCACAAAGGGCTCCAACTGTAGGACAGCACTGCGCCTCTCCGCACCCAACCCAGACTCTCTTTCCTTTTCCGTCTCCACTGTTGTTTCTAGATTCCCTTCATCACCCAGTAATAATCTGATATTATTTGTATTCCTTTAAAAAATCTTACTGAAGGACAGCCTCCTCCATGTCCCACAGTCTAGTTTCTCCAGAACTGCTGGAAGCTGGTTTCCACTGCACTGCTTTTCTGAAATTAGACTAAGTGTAAATGTTTTCTCACCGGGTGGTGATGGTACAAGCCTTTAATCCCAGAACTTGGGATGCAGAGCCAGGTGGATCTCTGTGAGTTTGAGGCCAGCTTGGTTTACATAGCAAGTTTCGGGCTAGCTAGAACTTCCAAAAAACTTTTTTTAAAAATTGACAATACATATTAGCTATTGTTGGTTTTGTGTGCTTACTTCTACTAAAATACCTCATATTAAGAGTTGATGTTTTATTTATTTTTTCAAACAGGTTCTCTGTGTAGCCCAGGCTAGCCAGAACTCATAAAATACCATCTAACCTTGAAATCCAAGTCTTCCAGCCTCAACATCTTAAGTACTGTGACTACAGGAATGCCTCAGACACCACCATGCCTGGTAAGGGTTGAGGGTTTTATTTCTTAATGTGTAACTTTCCCATACACGTGTGGCATATTCATATTATACATCCCAGGGTTCCTACTACTGCTGAACAGACGTGGTATCACTCTGCAGAAGCCATCTCGTTTTGCTTCTGCTCCACCATTTCCTCTTCTTTCCTCCTCTCCTTTGTTACCAAGGAGATTTATAAGCTCAGTTCTGACCTGTCACCTCAGGTTTAATCCTACGAATCAGAGTTTAGTGAATAACACCACGTGGGCTTCCAACACTTAATGTGACATGTCCAAAACTGGAATCACCTGGTCTCCCACCTTGTCCTGCCTTCAGCAAGCATTTCTTTTTCAGGTGTGGGGACTGCGATCTTAGTCAGCAGGCCTCAAAACTGAAGGACAACTTTCTCCTTACACCTAAGTACTAATCCTCTGTTAAGTGACACTTGGAAAGGTTGCCAGCCTTTTTCTTTATTATGCTGATTCTGATAACACAGTGGGTACATTTATGAAAAAATACCCAGTTAAAGCAACTAGGATAAAAAGGATCCTGTATCAGTTTAAAAGTAAACAATAATGATTCCTTCGTTTTAAACATTAAATCTATTGTAGTTTCAAGACAGTCTCCACAAGGCTGTCTCCTGAATGGACTCCCTCAGTGAAAACAGCAAATAGTGCAAATGAGTTAACCCTTTTACAGTCTTTCTGCAAGAATCTAACCGAAGCATTACCACAGACAGAGAAGAGACATTGGGGCAAGTCCTATTTTTAAAAATAACTTGAATAGCAGCAATTTAAAAAATATGTTATAACTAATGTTTTATACTTTCTAAGAATTTTCCAAATCTGATTTTATTATTAACTGGAATGCCAGGTAATCTCTATGTTACACTGTCATGAAGAAGTTTCTGTAAGGGGCACTTTAGGAAGTAGAAAACCCACTGTTTATAACATTTGGCAGCACAGACAAGCTGTCAGCACTATCTAGGTAAGCAGAATATACAGTGTTAATAATCAGACATGTTTTCTAAGCTTTCTCCATTCTGAGAAAAAATATGAATGGAAAGCGCTTTTCTCAGGCAGGCACTTGTTCTTCTAAAGCTATTCATTCTGTTTGGTGAGACAGCTGTTTCCCATTGACCCAGAATAATATTTGGAAATGTAGCCATACCATTCTCTTAGTTAAGACCTCCTTTTAACAGCTTCCCTTCCACACAGTGTAAATCCCAGTCCCAGGTCCCCTTGATATAGTGTGGGTCTCTCCCCATACTTTGCTTGCACAGCACACGAAGGCTCTTTCACTTGGCATTTTTATACTGTTGTTTGCTCTAGCCCAACCCAATTTCCCATCTTCTTTACACATGGCTGTGCCCTGTTCCTCCAACTCTCAGCTCAAATTCCTTTAACAGGCCTTCTGTAGTCTATGATCTTAGCAACAACCAATTTTTAACATATTTTCATAGCATGTGCTTTTAAAAAAACCGAAAAAACTTGTGTTTAGTTTATCTAAAAGGTATGTTCCATGAGAGCAGGTATAGAATGTTGTTCACCCTGGTTCCTAGGCACAGAGAAGAGAGCTTGGCACACAGTACTTGGCACAGTTTGCATACTGAATGATGACTTCTAAAATCATAAAGAGGCAGATATGGGGTCATACAAAGTCAGTAAGTTGAAGGTCAAGAAAGAGGAAGAACCTTCTGGAAGGAAAGTTATTAAGTAGAAAGTAGACAGAATTAATAAGATTTGAACTTTCAACCTTTGTTAAATGACCTATCTTTTCACTGTGCTTCAGATAGCCCTGCAGATGCCTTGTAGACAGGAGGTGCAGCTTTTGAGAGCAACAGGCCCCAAATTTACTCCCTCATCAAGGAACATCTGCTTTCAGCACCTAGGTAGGCGTCTGGAGGCTAGGAGCAACTGAGAACACTGCAGAGATGCTACTGCACAGGTGCAGAGGCCACATGATGTTAATAAACTGTTGACTTTTGCCTGAGTCAAACCACTAAGAGATAAAAACAGATCAAAGAAGGCAGGCACCTTGGGGTTTCCCTGTCATAAAGCCACTTGGGAGTGGAAGAGTAGCAGGAAGAAACTTGTCTGGAGCACAGATTTTGTCATACAGACAGATTTTCTTGCTGACAGATCAGTTATTCTTAAGATAGTGAATGGCTTTCTTTGGGATAACTGACAACCAAATACAAGAAGATCAGACAGACTTCCGAGGTGAAACAAAGCGAAGGACAATTTAACCAGGTACCTGAAGGCCAGTGAAGTAAAGAACCATACAGGAAACCAAGCTTTAAGTGTAGAAAACTCCCTTAATTTCTCATAATAAGAAAGTAATGAAGCCATAACTCTGATAGTGCAGCAAAGACAATACTTACGCCATGGGGGATTTAACCAAAATCTGATTACCTTTTCAGCAAGACGGCACAGTTATACAAGAACTGAAATTTTTATTTTTATAATGGACGCCACAAGATAACCAATGGCAACATTTATAAAATTAAGCTTGTCATCCATCCCTCCTTGTACAAAGTCCCATTGTGCTCACTATGTGTAACCTTGACTGATCTGGAACTCACTGAAGATTAGGCTGAACTCAAACTCACATGTCCTGCCTCTACCTGGGACTAAGGGAGCCGCACACACCTGGTTGCCATTACATTATTCCTTCAAGATGGGCATGGGGGTGCATTCCTATAACCCCGGCACATAGGAAGCAGTGACCTTCTTGAAGGCCTTGCTCAGAAAAAAACCAAACTCTGGATGGTAAGGAGAAGAGTATAGACCAGGAACTACTACTTTTGTTGGAAATTTTTTTTTTTTGATTAAATTAAAGGTTAATTCTAGAAAGTTGCTTCTTTAGCAAATATGAACAGTAATGAAGGCTAATTCTCAGATTTTATCTATAATTAACAATTTTAACAAATAATCCCCATAATCAGTGTATTTGAGTTTTGTTATTTACCTCTCTACCCCTTTTTTTTAACCCTCTCTTTGGTGAAAGGTCTTATTAACTTGCTGGTCTTGAACTTATGGGCTCAAGTGAATCTTTTAACTTAGTACTGGGATCTAGGTGAAAAACACCACTCAGCTTTATTTTCTTATGATAAAAACTTTTTTTTTTTTTTAAACAAAGACAAAACATTAACATGGAGTTGAACCAGTGAAGTGCCAGTAAATTAAATTTGTTCTATATTAAGTATTCCTGAACCCATAGGAATAGAGAAGAATGATTTAAGTGGAAGAATGATGACTTGGTATTATTAAACATATATTCAACACCAAGTCTTACACTATACTGAACTACATGACAGCTCTACAAATAGGAAGGGGAAAACTTCATTAAATTACCATTCCACAAATTAGGAAGCAGAAAGAACTTAAAGCACTAACTTAGACAACGCATTTCACAGAAGAGTCACATTCTCATGAACCACAGACTTAAGTACCTGTACCTGATAAAATACATATTTTCAAAAAGGTCTTTACAACATAGTAGTATGTAAGACAGCTTTTTGAAAACAGCTTTAAAACACCCTACAAATAAAAGGCAGTGGGCACAGGTGGCTTTTTCTTGTCTCTAAATTTGCTCACAGTGAATATACATTACTTCTAGGAGGAAAAAATGTGAAAGAGGCCACATCATTAATGTAAAGAACAAGCCTCTCGGAAGCCTCAAAATATAGACAAGGCAGAAAAACAAACACAGTACAAGACGATTTAGAAGTCAGAGCCAAGAAGTATATGAGTGACATATCGGATGTGTTAGTTCAAGGCTGCCATTCAACAGCTGGGAGACTGTAACAGATTGTAACTCCAATCCCAAAGTAGCCTGGGCTGAAACTAGCCTGCACTACAGAGGAAGATTCTGTCTCCCAAAACGCTAAGTTGGGTACAGCAGCACATGCTGCAAATCTCAGCTTCAGGGACAGGGAGGAGTGCAGTAGGTCCTAGCCAGTCTGGTCTGTATACAAATGTCTACTCTCTAAACAAATCTAAAAAAGCACTGAAGCACAAACAACTACCAAACACAGAATAACATAGTCTTTATTTTTATCAAAAATAAAAAATCTTAAAATTACATTTATTCTTGGTGCCATGGAACATGGATGTGGAGGCCAGAGGACAAATTTCGGGAGTCTGTTCTCCTTCTACCATGTGGGTCTCAGAGATCGAACTCAAGTCGTTACACTTGGTGGCAAGCACCTTTACCCATTCAGCCATCTCACTGACTGAAAATTGATTGAAAATAAAATATTCTTGAGCTGAAAAAATAGTCAGGTCTGAGGTTCTTTATGTCCTAAGTACAAAATTAATGTAATTAGATAAACACAGCTATAGTCTAAGAATACTGAGATTTAAAAGGTACATTTAGTACTCATTTCAGCAGAACAAATCCATCACTTATAAAAGGGTATAATATAATTATCACAACCTCAGACTTTTCTATAATCCTAAATGCCATACAAGGAATTCTGAGGGGCAGTTTGAGAGCCAGGAAGTGTACTCTCAGTATGTGTTTCAGTACACAAAGATGTGACCAGTTGTGCAACAGCAATGGTTAAGGAAATACTACTTATGTCCCTTCTAGCAAACAGGCCTTGACTAACTGAGGGCAAATTTACACTAAAAATTAACAAACTGGGAAGATGTGGTATATAGGCATTCCACGTTAAGCAGACAGAATTACACATAACTAAAAAGTTAATGTAAAATAAAGTTTTAGAGAGGATAAATGCTTAAAGAAAAATAATACAAATGTATAAATTTGATTTACTAACTAAAGAAGGTAGCTCAATGGTAAGAACACTTGCTGCTCTTTCAGAGGACTAGAGGTTGGTTTTTAGCATCCAAGTTAGGCTGACACCTGCCTGCAACGCCAGCTCCAGGGGATCTGTTGCCATCGTCCGGCCTTCTTAAGAACTGCACCCAATCTGAACATCATGCCCTCTCACGCATTTGTAAAGACAGAAGTTAGTCGAGTGAAAATATGCTAAACTCCTGCACTGCTACTATTCTGTTTTTGCCGTTAGTAAGAGAGAGAGTTTGTGGAGATTTTCTTTCCTCAACAGTGTCAATACAGCCCATGCTGGCCTTGAACCTGATGTGCAACTAAAGATAACTTTGAACTTCTCAACATCTGGCCTCCACCTTGCCAAAAATTAGGATTGCAGGAGTGCACCACCATGCCTGGCTAAAAGATAAAGTTTTAAATACACACTCAAGTTTTGCTTTTCAGAACAAATGTTAAGGTAAATGTGATTTTCTTCTTTCTGGTATTGGGGACTGACCTTGGGGTTTCACAAGTGTTAGAGAGACTATCACTGAGCTAATGTGCCCACCTTCTAAAGTTTTATTTATTTATTTATTTATTTATTTATTTATTTATTTATTTATTTATTTATTTATTTTCAAGACACTGTTATACAGCCCAGGTTAGCTGAGAATCCCCTGAATATAGCCCAGGCTGGCCTTCAACTTGAGTTCTTCCTGCTTCAGCCTTCCATGTGCTAGGATTACAGGTGTGTGGCACCGTACACACGGCCTAACATGGTACTTGACTGAAAAATAAAAAACCCACATCCCAATGAAAACTTCACCCAGCACTGTGATGTCAACACTGAGAGCATTTCATAGGCATGGCTGTCATCAGCCCATTTTAAACACATACTATGTATGTGTATGTGTATGTATCACCTGGAAAGTCAGAAAGTTGGCCCAATCTTACATTCATTATATAAATACACAGTCCATACATACCTGCACACTGGCTGTTACCACTGAAGTCCCTGAGGCAGAGGTTGGTCTATGTGGAGTAGACAACGGTTTGGTAGCACCCTGTGTTCCACTTCCTGCTCCCCCAGATAGACTAGTCCTATTGGCTGCACTTGAGTTAAGGTTGCTACCTCTGCTGGCAGGTACATTCACTGGGATTCCACTCAAGCTGTTCTTCCCAACAGTTCCAGTGGATGATGAGTTTGTTAGTTTAGAAGGGGCCTGAAGAGTTTTTGTAGTCGGAAGGCCAGAAGTGCGATTTGAGGGCAACAAACTCAGAGTGGGAGACTGTCTGCTGATGTTCATTCCACTGGACTGTTTATGGACAGGGTTGTTACTTGTGGAGTGGCTACTCTGGGCTACTAGTGTGTTTGGACTAGAAGAACTTGGGCAAACAGCAGGCTTGGGAGTTGGGTTGGATTTAGAAATCAGTTTAGTAGATATTGAAGGCTTAGCAGACAGAGAGGGCTTGGGTGAAACAGAAGGCTTAGGTGAGGGCAAAGGTTTGGGAGATGTGGCAGGTTTGGGAGATGCGGCAAGTTTGGGAGATGCAGTCATTGAAAAGGGAGATTTGAAACCCTGCGTGGAGATTTGTGACACCATAGCCTTGGCTAAATAGTTACTGGAGGTAGTGGTACTCGGTGCTGTCCTAGAAACCAGGGGGTGGGGCCCCTGAGAACCATTTCCAGGTGATGGGGTAGACAAAGGGAGGCGATACATCAGTGGCTTATCTGAAGTCTTGAGTAGTTGGGACGAACAGGAAAGTTGGGGGTTATTACTTAATTTCACCACTGGGTTGGTCTGTGATTTACTAATGGTGGCTTGTAATGGAGACACATAGTTCTGCTGGACAGCTGAGTGCTGGTGCACCTTTGTTACTTGTGTTAACGAAGAAGCATCTTGGGTCTCTGATGTTCCCAGAGCATGAGAGGAGGCAGCAGCTTGGGCTTGGGAGGAGGAGACGTGAGTCTGTGAAGAGGAAGAAGCATGTATCTGGCTTGACCTTTGCAGTCCTTGCTGGAGTAGCCTGGCTGGCAAAGGTTCTAAGGAAACTTTAGGGTTCTGAATTGAAGAACCAGCAATAAGGCCTGAAGAAATACCAGTATGAGCTAAATCCTGGGGTTTCTTTGGTACTGGCCCTGAGTGACCAGCAATAAGACTTGATGAGTGAGCAGTCTGAGCAGAATCTAGCTTTTTGGGAGCAGCCAGTGGTAGCTTACTCATGATACTTGCCAGTTTCTCTTCCCTCAGTCCTGGCCGCGGTTTCGTAGTTGGCACAGTCAGCCTTGAACCAACTGAGGGGCCCTTGTTCCCATTGTTGATGACAGCTAAAGCTTCAGACACAAGATCCAGTGAGGCTGAAGGGAGAGACAGGTCTTCATCTAGGGAGTCATCAAGGCAGATGGTTTCTTGAGCTGGTATTGAGCCAGAGCTGGCTGAGGCAGCGATGGATGTGCTGGAGCTCGTGGAAGGACCACCACCTGAAGCCGCCATGGACGCAGGAGCTTTGGGGTCTTTTTTGGGGCTACATTCCTAGTATAAGTAGCATTACATTAGAAAAAAGATACAGAGTTAATTTGAAAATTTTAAATTTAGTTTTTATAAGACTAAAATTCTTATGATGTCTAAAATTATTATTTTTTTGGTTATTTTGTTTGTTCTGATATAGGTCTGTTTATAGCCTTGCCTGTTCTGGAACTCCTTATGTAGATTAGGCTGGCCTTGAACTCACAAAGATCTATGTCCCTCTGCCTCCCATGTACTGATATAACAGTCATATGCCACGGTACTGGGCCCTCTACTTTAAAGTTAGAAATCTTGAAAAGATTGCCAAAACCAAAATAACATTAAGACAGTACTCTCTACCCAGCTCTCCAAATAACAGTGTATGACACACTACACCACCATGCCCTTTGAAAAAGGGGCTAAAGGACACTAGCTAGCATTACTTGTTAACTCCACTTAAATCAGAAGTTCAGAACCTGTCAATCCCTGCTTATCAAACACTTTATTGTCCTGTGCTTGGAAAGGACTTCACTTTTACATCAAGACTATGACTCTTGTCTAGTAACATTTGCTGGGATGCTGACTCTTGCTCTCCGCTTCCTTGTATTTCAACAGCTCCCGACCACCAGTGTATTAGGAAACTCGTCAGTTATTCAACCATATTTAAATCATTCTACTCATTTTGATGGACATCATTTGTAATGTATCAAATATGTGCTTACTGTCTCCTACAAGTGAGAAGACTAATCGTCTAAATCTTAAGTCTCACTCTTACTGTCCTAAGAAAATGAAGGTATCAGTATTTAAAATGCTAAACATCTAAGTGAATATTGTCTGTTAAATTAACTTTCTTAAAATTCAAGGAAGAGTTAATTATAGTTTAAAATATTTAGAGAAAAAATACTAGCAAGTTAGAGAGCACCTATTTATTTGTTGAGAGTAATATAAAGTGCTAGATTTCATGTTTAAGATAAAGACAAAACTATTGCACAGATCAATAAATCATTTCAGAAGTGTTGTTAGTTTCTTAGAATGAAAGCATCCCAAACCCAGAGTCTTACAAACTGATGTATACAGCCACATCACTTACCTTCAGCATAGTGGGGAAAGAGCGAACAGGAAGGGTCTTTACCATCACCTCCTATGGTGTTACAGTAAGTAAGCTGTTAAGAATGCTGTTATCTATCCTCTGACTTCCATAGCACTTGTCCTAAACTTTTATTCCAAGAACTCCAACTTAAAAGCCTCATTCTCTACAGAAGTGTGGGTAGGAGCCCATTAGGGTCCACTGCTTGCTCAGATGAGGGGAAAACATGAGACTCGTGCTTGAGCATGTTGACAGTCCAAGGACACTGTTACTAGAACTCCATCATTACAGAGTACAGGACTGTGGTAGGGGCAATAATATAAAGGTATCACCAGCACAAAGTTTCTATTTTAAGTCTCTTTTGGGGGAGGCAGCATCTGTTTTATCCCAAGTTAACCTCCAACTCTATCAGCCAAGGATCACTTGAACTTCTGACTCTCCTGTCTTCATCTCGTGAGTGCTGGGAGCACAGTCCTGCAGCACTGTGACTATGTGCTCTATGTGATGGGAGGGCTTCAAGGATGCCAGGTAAGCACTTACCAAGTGAGCCCTCTGCATGTCATGGACATGCCTGCTTTTTATCACCTTTCCACCTTAAATATTCATTTTGGTAGCAAAGGAAGACTTGTTCCTGGCTAAATAGAAGAAATGTGGGAGGGCTCACAATCCAGCTTCCCCTCAGCACTGTTAAAATTATTTTATGTTCTTTTTTCTTGGAGGTAGGAGCAGGTCTGTGTATCCCTGAGTGACCTGGAGTTATGTAGAGGACAGACTGGCCCCAAACGTGCTGTAATTCTTCTGCCTCTCCCTCCAGAGTGCTGGGATTACAGATCAGTATCACTATACCTAGGTAATTTTATGTTCTAAACTAACAATTTATGAACTGTCCTCTTGGGGATTTAATTGTTTGTGGTGTCCACTGACTCTATAATAATATACCGCCCCCCAACATAGTTTATATTTCAGACAGTAAGCTCATAGCTTTCGTTTGTTGTTTGTGTTTATTGTTTTGTTTTATTTTTGTTTATTATTATTCTGGGTCTTTTCTGTGGTGGTAAGATTAAGAACAGACCTCTGCCATGCAAAGTCTACACTCTGTCTGAGCGGTCTATAGCCTGTATGTTTGACAGGTTAGTATGTAAGCTTAGGATGTGAAACGGTACATAGCACAAAACCTGTTTTTATCTGCTGTCCTAGGCCAGCCACCTTAAAGGCTTTGACAAGTAATGCAAATTAAAGTCCTAACAAAGGGGACATTTTCAGGCAGGACTGCCTTCTCTAATCTAGGCCCTTGGCCAAGATATAACTATCTTCATTTCTCTGCTGCTCCCTCTCTCCTCATCTGTAACTAAAGATGTAATTCTTTCAGGGCCCTGATTGTTTGCTTTTTGTTTTTTAAAGATTTATTTTTATGTGTGTATATAGACTGCTGTCTGCAGACACACCAGAAGAGGTCAACAGATCCTATTACAGATGGTTGTAAGCCACCATGTAGTTGCCGGGAATTAAACTCAGGACCTTTGGAAGAACCACTGAGCCATCTCTTTATCCCTCTCAGGGACCTGTTTTATACTGGATTCTTTTCTATTTCTGACTTGTACTAACTTCAGAAAATCCTACCTGCTATACTCTGAAAATAAACTGAAAATAAACCATAATGTCTCACTCTATATGTAGTCTCTCCATAAAGTGACGAGTAGTCTTTCCAAGAGCAGTGAGGCCTCAGTAACAGACCATCAACTGGGTAGTTTCTCTTTGCCTCTGGACTTGCTCCTTCCCAATTAAAATCCTGGCTATGTTTTTTAAAACAGAGTTTCTCTGTGTAGCCCCAGATATGCTAGAACTATCTCTGTAGACCAGGTTGGCCTGGAACTCATCTCTGCCTCCCAAGAGCTGGGATTAAAGGTACATACAACCATGCCCAGTCAACTATTTTTAAAAGAGCATTTGTTTCATTTTATCCAATATTTCTATATAGAATTAATATATGCAAATTCCTACTGCTCCATAACCTTTCAAATGGACTTTTATGAAGTTGAAATCAAGGAATTCAGCATAGCACTATTAATCTTTGCTAATCAGCATATATTCTTTTCATTTTAAAAATCCATCCCAACACTCACCAATTAGGACCAACTACAGATTTTGCTGGACTCTTACCTTGACTTTGGGTTTTGATGCAGGGATCACCTTTTTCTTTGTCCTATGATAAAAGATTAAAATGAGGGTCATTTCAAAAGCAGTTATATGTTACAGATGACAGCAGACTACTCTAACTCTTTCCACTATTGGGAAACATCCTTGAAGGCAGAAACTACATATAAGTATTCATTCAGCTTGCCTGGGGGTACTTAGCAATATTTTTCTAAATCAAATTGACTTAAAGGCCAAGTAATTACTAAAATAAGAAATATAGATAAGAAAAATTAAAAACCACATATAAATACACAAAACATAAAATAACTCAAAACAGGTGCCTACAATTATATGTAGAGAAACAGCTTCAAGGTATACCAAACACAAATTAGGGAAATGGGTTATTAATGACATTTTACTTAAGAAAAAAATTTTAAGAGTTTATTAAAAATTATTTTTAATTGCAAAAATCAAATAAAATTGTTAGAATGATAACAAATTAATTAATTAAAAGGCCAGAAGAAAGCTTTGTGAGTTTGAGGTCACTCTGGTCTACACTGTAAGGTCCAGGCCAGCCCGGGCTATATAGTAAGACCCAGTTTCAAAATAAATGAAGCAAGAGACTTTGAACAATCAGGAACTGGCATGAAACACCTTTCTCTCTTTTTTCTTTGTGAGTCAGGCTGCTTTCCCTGTGTAGCCTTGGCTATCTTGAAACTCACTCCATAGATCAAGCTGGCCTCAGAGATCTGCCTGCCTCTGCCTCCCCAGTACTGGGATTAAAGTACCAACACTGCCTTCCTTACCTATCTTATTTCCTGATAAAAATACAAATAAACATATATACATACATGTATACATACAACAAAACACAACGGTAGCAGTAACAATGGAACCATGTTTTAAAAGCTGAGGAGTGGGCTGGGATGTAGCTCACCGCCCAGCATGGACGGGAACCAGACACAGTGGCATGTACTCATGATCTGAGCTATTTGAGAAGCAGAGGCAGTAGAGTCACATGGAGTCCACTAAGACCAGACTGGGCAACAAAGCCAAGACTCTGTCTTAAAGGCAAAAACAGTGTAACTGAAATACAACAGATCTCTGATAATACACTAACAGTGTCCTTTCTATATACTAAAAATTTCTATTTCTTCTAACTGTTTGTATAAAAGGAGAGCAACAGTTTAACTTTATATATTTCAATAACCCCTTTTTAAGTTCTAGAGATAAAACCAAGGGTAGGCAAGTTCTCACTGAACTGAGCTATTTTCCCAGTGGATCAATATGTAACCCCCAAAGGAACCACAAACAAAACATGACATTCTCCTATGTCTTAGGAGAACAAAGGCGCATCCTTTCACTGCACTAGGCATGTGGCTGAGAAGAAGACTACCTGCCTAGCTTATACTGGGGCCTGTGTGTAATTTCTGGTAGTAACATTTTTTAAAATTTGATTTTATTCATGAGTGATAATATGTGTGTCTAGATATAAACACGTCTCAGTGCATATGGAGATCAGGGTGAGCTTTCAGGAATTGGTTTCTCCTTTTGCCATTGGGTTCTAGGGCTCCAAGTCAGGTTTATAAGGCAAGTGCTTTTATCCACGGAAACATTTTGCCGACCTAGAAATTTGTTTTCTATTTTTACTAAGGAAACATCCATTTGTGTGTACACAAGGAAGAACACTAGACGATCAGCTCATCTGATGCAGTTACACATGCAGACAGTAAGAACAGGAGCAGCTAACCTAAGCTCCTTGCATAGCTCTCTACAGGAGAATACTAATCTAGACTGGGGGAGATCTTAGGACTGTTTCCAAAGTCACCAGTCAAAACAACATGAAAAGCAAAACAAACCAAAGGTGGCAACAAAGAGATGACCTAAAGTGGCCTTCAGTCTTACCTATGTTAACCAGCACTTTAGTGAACATCTTTCTTTTCTTTTTTTCTTTTCTCTCTCTCCCTCTCTCTCTCTCTCTTTCTTTCAAATTATTTATTTTATGTATTTGACTACACTGTAGCTATCTTCAGACACACCAGAAGAAGGCATTAAATCCCATTACAGATAGTTATGAGCCACCATGTGGTTGCTGTGAATTGAACTCAGGACCTCTAGAAGAGCAGTCAGTGCTCTTAGCCGCTGAGCCATCTCTCCAGCCCCATCTTTGTTTCTTAAAGCCATAACACAAATAAGAACAAATGGAGAAATCTGGAATCAGGATTTACTCACGGAGCAGAAGTAAGATGATTATGTACACTCCGGCTCTCCTTAAAAAGCATTCTGGAAACATTAAAAGACAACATTATTTTTATAGTAACTAACACAGTAATTACTTCACTTTGTGTTTTTGTTTTACATACAAGCTCTTGCTGTGTGGCCCAGACTAGCTTCAAATGTACTATTATATAGGTCATGTTGACCTTGAACTCAAAATCCTTAATCATTTGATTTTTTTGTTTCTTTACCAAAAGTATTAACAACTTTATTCAATAATGTATTTCATGAAAAGTTTTATATGGTTTCTTTGTATTTAGAAGTTTTAACAAATCAACAGAAAAGGTTTATGTTACTTTAAGATAAAAGGTTGAAGTGGGGCGTTGGTGGCGCATGCCTTTAAACCCAGCCCTAGGGAGGCAGATCTCTCTGAGTTTGAGGCCAGTCTGGTCTATACAGAGAATTTCAGAGCAGCTAGGGCTACAAAGAAGAACCCTATCTTGAAAACAAAACAAAACAAAACAAAACAAAACAAAACAAAACAAAACAGGATGATAGGTTAATAGCCAAGTTTGGTTTTTTTATTCTCTTAAAATCACTCCAGCCAGGCATGGCAGTGACTTCCAGTACACAGGAAGCAAAGGCAAACAGATCTTTGTGAGCTCAAGGTCAGTTTGGTCTATGTAGACCCTGCTGGCTTTGAACTCACGGAGACTCTGCCTCTGCTTCCCATACACTGAGACTAGAGGCTTGCATCACCATGAACAGTGATTTTGTTTCTTAAGATGGATTTTACTACATAGCCCAAGCTGGAATTCTCTACTACTGCTGGCTGCAGACCTACAATCCTTCTGCATCATTTTCATTAGTGCTGTTACGAGTATGTGCCGCCTTATCAAGCTCTGCTCTAAATGCAGCCCGTAGTTCCTTTCCATGCATTAAAAGCCCCTCAAATTTATAACTATCATCCCACAACCCTTGTTCCTACTACTAAACTCAGAAGAAAAAAAAAGGAAAAAAAAATTAACTTAAAACAAAATAAAATCTTTATACTTGTTTCCATGAGACATGCTTTGTTAAGTGGTGATGATCTATCCCCCACACACGTAGCTGTTATTTTAAATAATTTTTTGAGATTATACTCTCCCTTTCCCTTTCCTGTGTCCAAACCTTCCCATGTACCACCCCTCCCAATGTAATTTCTTAGCAAAATCAATGTAGTGTGTTTTTGCGCAAATGTATATTTAATAAAATTAACAAGAAAACACATCAAAATCCCAGAAGGCACATTTCTTACCTTGCCTGCATCCAACCCTTAGGCCACAGTGGCTTCACCTCTGTCTCCATGAAGGATTTAAGATAGTCCTCAGCAGACTGGCTTTTATTTGGCTCTAATTCATAGCATCCCAATTTGATCTCAACAAGGTTACATAACAAAGTTCTAAATAGATTAAAAATATATATTGATACAGAAATCTGAATTGTGAAACTAAAGAAAATAAAACCCCAAACAGGTATTTTTGAAGCACACAAATCTGATGACAATAAAGAATATTCACTAAAGAATTCAGACAATGGTAAGAGAAATAAGTTCTAACACTAACCATTCATTGCACACACTCACCCCCACCATTAAACAATGGCCTTTGCCATAATCAGCTTGAAGAAGTTAATGAAGAGTCGGCGCCCCTATTCCCTGGGCTTGGGGACTGAGGTAGTTAATATTGGGCTGTCTTTCTAGGGAAAAGTGGTAGTTTTGTTGGAACAGGGAGGATTAGCTAGGATTTATTGCATGGCCATAACCTATTGGTAGAAATATGTATAATTGTTATTAAGATGACGTTATAATTTCTTAAATGGTACAAAATTTACTTTGATTTCAAATTTAAAATTTTCATTGGTATGAGCTTCTTATTAATATAAAAGTGAGATTAATATTGTTACTCTCATAGGCATTGTGCCTATATAACACATTTAGTAATACAAGGCTGAGACCCAGTCCTTTAACTTTTCTAACTGATGTGACATGGTTAGCCTGTGAGTTAAGGTCCTATAGCAAATTCATGGCTCTGAGTTTATTGTTAGGGTGTTTTCTATATTTTCTTTAGAAATAGCTGAGAGGAGTTAACAGACAACAGTCCAGATTGCCTTACATAGTTGGTTTTCAAAACGTCAGAAGTCCACAGAATTGACGTTACAAACATTTCTGTATTAATGTTCATTTTGATTAGAGACTTGTCTGCTCCTGACAGCTTCCTGTCTTGGATTCTAAGCAGAAATTGAGCATCTTTGGAGTTACTCCAGTTGTGGTGAGACAGCCACTAGGCAAGAATTGCCTCTTTTCATCTACAGACAAATCACTGTCCAGAAAAGGACACACTTGTGGAATAGTTGACTGATTGATTATATGTGCCAAGCAAGACAGAGTAATCAGCCCTTAATAATTCTGCATCACTAGGTCTGTCAGATGATCCTGGGCCAGAAGGCTGAAGATCAGATGCTCCAACGTTTTGTAGTATAGGGACTGTCCAGGTGTTCAGCGGTCTCTATAATTTGGCTAAGTTTTAGAAGCTACGCTTTGTGCTTCCCATAATTTGTTACTCAGTCATTCTGGATTTCTGATGGGGTTGAATACTTATAGTCTCGCCAGGCAGTGGTGGCGCACACCTTTAATCAGAGAAACCCTGTCTCGAAAAAAACAAAAAACAAAAAAAAAAAAAACAAGACTTAATAGTCTCATAGCCAATCCCAGATATTTACTTTGAGAGAAAAGATTTGAGAGGATGGTTTTCAGCTGACATTCATTCTAAAGCCAAGAAAAAAAGCCAGGTTCAGAACTAAGTCTTTTAGTTAGGAGAGATGATAGAGGTTCTGATTAGTCAACAAAATGATGAACTGGGTATTGGGTCTATCTTGTACCTTACCAAATTGGTATACTTATGCTCTAATTTTATTTTTAGAGAAAAGTTGTATTTTAACAGGAAGGGTAATATGTAGGAGGAGCTAAGGTGGGAGGAG
The DNA here is from genome assembly GCA_030674055.1 of Rhabdomys pumilio. Lineage (NCBI taxonomy): Eukaryota > Metazoa > Chordata > Mammalia > Rodentia > Muridae > Rhabdomys > Rhabdomys pumilio. The sequence goes on along the minus strand of JANHMN010000016.1, from coordinate 44,797,045 downwards.
TAAGGAGAGGAAGAGGAGGAGTAAGGAAAGGAGGAGGAAGAGGAGAGGAGGAGCTAGGTGACAAGACGGGGGGGGGGGGGGGGAACATGGAGGCGGATGTTCGAGTGTCTCCGCCAGTCAAAGATAGTTGATGTATCTAGGTTGGGTATTGGGTTACACTTCTGATTGTATGGGCATCTTGTTATTGGGCATTACCAAACTTATAAAGCCTTTGATTAACATTAAAAAGAATAGTATAAAAGCAAAACAAAACAAAAACCAAAAACCAACAATGGCCTTTGGTAACTTTCTTTAAGTGAGTAAAGACTGAAGGGTACAGCTAGCCAACAGTTCACACAAGTATCTTTATTACATGCCTGTTCTCTGCAACAAGAATGGTTCCACTCCACTGAATAGCTGATTGAATGTGTTGTATAGAAACCAAAACCCAAACACCCTGAGGTGACTGCACCAAATTAATATCCATGAGCTTGTTTTCTTACACACTAACTAGTCTTTGATTGCTTCCACTCTAGTCCTCTTCTGCTGTGGATTCTTCTCCTCACTCTATTTTCGACTAAGTGATGACTGACAGAGCTCACCTGATGGTATCATCCCAGTGGAATTTCTTTCGTGGGCCTATGACTCGCTTCCCTGGTTTCTCATCATCATCATCATCGGATCCATTTTTTTCCCGTTCTTCATCTGCTTGCAACCTGAAAAATGAAAAACATTTTATGAAGCGAAGTTTTCACCCAGAGTTCACAAGACTCAGAGTTGTTCAGCCAAATGCTTATTTAAAACAGAACAAACAAGGAGCTCTATTTCCATACAATATGCTGAATTCTGAACTAGCATAAAGTGGCTGAGTAAATAGACCTCTGAACTACAATACAGAGGAGCAAATGCTCACCCTTTAGGTCAAAGCTGTGTCCAGCTCTAGCTTAGCCAGATTGGTCAGCATGTGACCAGCTTAACTAGCATCAGAGCTTAGCCTTTTTTTTTTTCCCTTGAGACAGCATTTCAGTATGAAGTGCAGGCTAGTCTGGAACCTGAATCACCCGGCTGAAACCTAATTGCTGTTATTATAGGCATGTCCCATCACGCGTGACTAAGTTCTTATTTTCTTAATATGGAGATTAACTAGCCTTGTGCTTTTGACAGCAAAGCAGTTGAGTGGGGAGTGACAATTAGGAAAAATTCAGTTATATCATTTCAATGACATACATGGTTTCACAAAGATGAGGACTACTTAAGAACAACAACTAAAAGTGATTTCTGTAAAGCCAGCCCAAAGCAGAGGTACATACTTGGCACATTTGGCTTGACTGCGAGCCTGGCAGTCCTCCTGGTATTTAAACAGCTGTTCTGGCATGACGTTGCTAACAGCCAGCTTCAGTTTCTGCAGAGGTTCTCTTAGACGATCATCCTAGGCGGAGAGGGGGTACATTTGGAATTTTCTCAAGCATCCTAACAAAACTTACTCTATAAGCATATCTTCAATAGGTGAAATCACATTTCACATATTGATTACAGACCTGAGATGATTATCTAACATGGTTATTTCTTCAACAGCACTGATCTGTCAAAAGGCACACTGGAGGCAAAATTAGGATGAGTGAGTCTTACCAACAGAGTCCCAGTTTTTGCCTGCACGAACCCCCAAGTTTTTGTCAATAAGCTTTAGGAATGAATTGTAATGCAAATACCCTAGAGAATGGGAGAGACATTGCCCAGACTACTGTTTAACTCCTGGTCAGTAGATATACCCAAAGAAGGCACTACACTCTGAAATCCTACAAAACGTAACTGGTGACTACCAACAGCATGTGGACATCCTGTTCTCCCAGCTGCTGTTAGCAATTTTAAGTTATGCTGCAAGCAAAAATTAAGTTCAAGGGCAAATGAAAGAAGAAACAGAAACTCTTCTCCATATAGGTCCAGCATAGAAAGAAAGAATTTTATATTTGACACCTTAAATTGGCCAATAGCATTTTCATCTTGCAAATATCACATACTTAGTGCTTAAAAATCTTTATTACTGTCATAGGCCCAGAAATATCTTAACTGTTTCTTCACTGATTTTCTTTGTTTTTTTATAATGAGGACTGAACTTAGAGACTCAGGCATACTAACTGAGTGAATCTTTACCCCTGAATTGCACCCCAAGTCCTAAAAAAAAAAATTATAATTTTCGATAAAAGATGTATTTAGAACATGAAAATGACTAGAAAGCATGTTAACTATTCTATGGATACCAATTAATAAACTAAGCATATAATGATATCTGGAATTACATACTATTTTTTAAAAAATATCAACATTTACTATCAGGGTTTCTTGAAGAATTATGTAATTAAGACAACCTCTCTGGAAAATATCAAATATCCATAAACAGAAAACAGAAGCTAAATGAGATATATCATATAACAGAGAACTTTATACACATCAGTAGCAATGGATTTTTCCTATACGTAGAGATATACATCTGAGGCACAGCATAGTGCTAGAAAGCAAGTGACAGAAGAAAACAAATTGTTTTTATTTATATGAAGCTCAAACAATGTAAAGCTTGCAATGCAATGTTTAAGGATAGAAACAGTGTGACAAGGCTTATAAAAATACCAACAAGGACAAGATAGATGGTGTCTTTCTCTCATATCTAATGGGATATTAAATAACTTCAATACCAAATTTCAAATGTTATTCTGAAAGTATTTTTTTAAGATAGGGTTTTACTATGTAGCTCTGGTTGCCCTGGAAGTCACTACATAGATGGAATAGGCTGGCCTCTGCCTCCAGAATGCTGCTATTAAAGCATTAAAGCTGGTGCTGCTGGTCCCACTACAGCTGGCCCAAAATATTCTATAATCTGGGACTGGGGATATAGCTCAGTTGGTTGAAGGTCTGCCTAACAGGCATCAAGTCCTAGGTTTGATTCTAGAAAGGCATAAAACCAGGTGAGGTGAGGCACTTAGTCATGGTTGTACATGACTTTAATGCAGTCTGATTTATATAGCTAGTCCTAGGCTAGCCAGAGCTACATAGGAAGACCCTTTCTTAAAAGGGAAGGGAAAGGAAAGAAGGGGAGGGGGGAAGGGGAGGGGAGGGGAAGGGAGGGAAGGGAAAGGGAAAGAAAAAAGGAAAGAAAAGGAAAAAGAGAAAGGAAAGGAAAAACGAAGGAAAAGGGAAAGGAAAAAGGAAAGAAAACAAAAAGAAAAGATGGAAAGGAAAAAGGAAAGGGAAAAGAAAAGGGAAAGGAAAAAGAAGGAAAAGGGAAAAGAAACAGAAAGGAAAAAGAAAAGGAAAAGAAACAGAAAGGGAAAAGAAAAGGAAGAGGGAGAGGGAGAGGAAGGTGTATGGGAAAGACAGACTCAGATTCTGTTCCCCTAACACACATGGCAGCTAGCAACAACCTTTGCCTCCAATTCCAGGGAAGCTAACACTCTCTGCCCTCTGTGGGCACTGTGAACATTCATGGTACACCAATATACTACAGAATATTCATTCAGAAAATGAAAATACACACTAACAAAGACAAGCAAAATGGTGAAGGCCTACAGTCCCAACATCCAAATGTGAACTCTGCTAAATCTGGGCTAGTTTAGGTCTTATGTCCTTTTCAAAAAGGAAAATAAAGTGTTTTATACTATGTAAATGGTGTTTCTCTGGGTTGGGTATGGTAGTGCATACCTTCAATCCCAGCACTGCTGCTGGATCTCTGTGATTTTAAGGTCAACCTGCTGTCTATAGTGAGCTCCAGGCCCGCCAAAGCTATGTAGTGAGGCTCTGTCTCAAAAAACAAAAACTAAAAAGTGTCTTTACTTCTAGTTCTATTTTATCAGTTACTTATTTTTGTCATTTGAATTTTAGCCTCAATTGTCAATGTCTCAAGTTGCCAGGAAAACCACAAGATATGAGATAGCAATACAATTTCTTTATTCACTAACTTGCTTTGAATCAAGAAGGAACTATAATTTCTCAACTCAAAAAACCTCTTTGTTAACAGAAATCAGTGCCTTAATAAAGAATTCTGTTTGTGGTGCCTGCTACACTGACTTTCTAGTCCAAGAATCTATGCCTTAGAAATCGGTATTTCTTATCTAAACCTACCAACTGTTGAAATAAAAATTTAAAAAATTATGTGTTCACACACCAACACTCGTGTGCACATGCGCATGTTATTGCTCATGCCATGGTATATTTGTGAAGTTCAGAGGACAATTTTGTTAGGCTTGTTCAGCAAGTGCCTTTACCTGCTGAGCCATCTTGCCAACCCTAAAGAAGGGCTCTCAAACACCCTTAGTAACATGCCATGTTTATTAAAGATATGCAAACAGAACTATAAAGTGACAGATGTGTAAAGACTGAGCAAACATTTTCTTGTTTACTGGTTACAAAACCCAAGATGTAGAAATTACTCTTCCACTTACCTGAACATTAAGATGTAACTTCTTTAGACGTTTTACCAGTGTTTCCTTATTGCATGGCACAAATGCTTCAAGATGGGAGTAGACATCACTACGAATGACAGGACCTAGTTCTTGTAGCTGTAACTCAATGCTGTCCAAAAAAGAAAAAAACCCAAAACAACAAAAAACACAAACAGTAAACAACACAGAATCCCTTTTACATAGCACCATATAAGCCATAAAGGAGCTGGGTGGTGGTGACACACACCTTTGTCCTAGCAGTAGGGAGGCAGAGGCAGAGACAGGTCACTGAGTTCGAGGCCAACCTAGTCTACAAAGCAAGTGCCAGGACTACACAGAGAAACCCTCTTTTGAAAATCAATCAAACAGACAAAATAAGGAATGAAGGAAGAGAGGGAGGGAAGGAGGGAAGGAAGAAAAAAGAAACAAAGAAAGGTAGATGTTTCTAAAACTGCATTCCCCACAGTCCACATAAGACTTTCCCTGAAGGTACCTGAAAAGGTAAAGGCCCTTATGCCCAGCTATGTGTTCAAGCTATTTCTTCATTTTTGTTTCCCTACTGTGACTGTGACATAGCTGTGTATTTAATAGTTTACTCCATTTATTGTAAATGATAGGTCATGCCTCCTTTTCTTGGAGCAAAAAACTAATTGTTAAATGTGCATTTTGTCTAGTAGCTATTTTATTTTGATGGACCAGCCTGACTCGATCTTAAGATTAGAAGTCATCTTGTTACAAGGTCAAGATAAATTCCTTCCAGTTTTCTGTATAACTTAAATTTGACCATGTCTTAATCCATTTTCTGGACTTTGACATGTTCCACATCCTACACCTTCAACTCCATCCTGATGAGATGTTCTGCCGAGTCATAAGTAAGGCATCTCCTTCTATGACACCTGGTGCTGGTCCACTGGGACCCTGTCTGGGACAGTGAGGATACCTGAGGTCAGAAGAATACCTTCTATCTGAAAGTCCTGTCCCTAATCAAAAGATACAGTCGGACTATAAAACAAAGAGTCAAGGGTACGGGTAGAAACCAATGCCCAGGGACTGGCCCAACACCAAGTTCCTATAATCGCCCAACTAACCAGTTTAGTCAACTCCACCCAGATTAAACAAAACTTAATAAAATATTAAAGCTGCACCTCCATGCATTTATATCCAAAAATGTATCTTGTGTTGGCAACCAAACTTTGTAAGCGTTAACAAGATGGTACTAGTTTTAAAAGGCATGAAAGGATGATGGAGAGCAGCTAAACCCTGGCACCATACTGCAGGACTGGAATTCCTGGAGTCCAGGTAAGACTACTGAGTAAAATGCAGCCCAACTGCAATGAGGGACCTGATTTGGAAATGCCAGTGCCATATGAGGACCATCAAAAACAGCAGCCATAATGAAATGAAGCCAATTAGAGCTTAGAGGGTAGGCTATATAGGATGCTGTCAAGGGTGGAGCCAGAGAGGTGACTTGGGCCCCTTACAGGAACCCAAAGGATCACAAATGAATCCCAGATATTGAGCACTGAGTTGTTTACATTGTTAAAGTTTGGTTTTGCCTTGTTCAGATTATGACTGTGCCCTGTTTCTTCTCTCTTAAGAGATATAACAGGGCCCCCCAGAGGGGCTCTAGGATACTCCTGTCTTCTGATACAGCAGGCCAATAACCTAAGCAGTCCAGCAAAGAGCCTATAGAATGTCTTTCCTTACTTAAAGGTCATTCAGGCTAAACAAACTAACTTAGGAATGTATGTATAGTCTCTTAGCCTCTCCCTTTTCTTAAGCTCTAGCTATTGTGATAAACTGAGTCAGACAGGAGACTATGATCGTCTATAATGATGCACCATGAAAAGATCAGGAAAATAAAGTTGTCAGTCTCATGACTTAAAAGTTCATTTTGATCCTCAAGAGAGCTTCAACTCAAAAACTGTAATTCCTTAAAGGCTAAACCTAACAGAGATAAAAATACAAATTCTAATCTTATAAAAGCAAGTAGCTTGTAAACTGTTAAAGATAATTAAAATATGAAACTCAGTAATAAGTTACCTTAGAAATAATCAAATTTTTAATATGTCCAAAACTATACTTGTAGTCATGCTAAATATAAATTCATAGGAACTTTGTTTAGGCTCCTGTATGCTTTCAAGGTTAAACTTAAAACAACTACCTACAATCAAGTATATTTTATTTAAAATTAGGTATACTTAATAAATACCCTCACAACTTTACAGAGTTCTACTAAATATGACATTTAATCTATTTAATGGAAAAAATATTCCTATAATAGACAGAAATGTCAGCTCTTAGAGGCAACTATAAGGTCTCTAAAGGCAACAGGTGAGGTGCAGACCCGAACAAGCTGTGGGCACTGCTGGGTTGACTGCCTTACTCTGCCTAAGTCAAGGGAGGCCAAGTTCACCAAGTTCTTCATCCCCAGGAAAATCTCTCTGACCTTGTGGGTCTAGCAGCCAAAGGCCGACCCTGTCTTTACAGCAGCTGAACATGCAATGCTGTCCTATGTGACAGCTGAAGACAGACCTCTGCCCCCAACAAATTACCACTGGAGCCTAGGATAACTGTCTAAGTAGTATTATGCCTCTTGTCACTTTAATTGATAGTTCCTACTATAATTTATCTCTTTCAAATCTCTGATGATGCTGATGGCTAACGTGGCTCTATCAATTCAGCAACAGCTTGCCTGGTTAACTCATCTCATACATGAAAACCAGGCCTCAGCCAGCTGTAGCGATGCACATCTGTATTCCCCGCACTTGAGAGGCAGAGGCAGGAGAGCTCTAAGTTTGAGGCCAGTCTGGTTTACAAAGAGAATTGCCAAGTTCCTATGTGATCAAAAACTCTAGGAAATTCCTTAGTCTTGAAGTTTTTTGGGCTACATAAGCCCTAATTTCTCCTATGTTCAATGCTAATTTTTCAAACTCCATATTTTAGGGAGATAGCCCTGTCTGACAGAAATAGAGCTTGCTTAATGTGACCAAAAACTCTGGGTTGCTGTCTTTAAATCTCATTCAGTGGGATTAATATTTTTCTCTTTTCACTTGCTTTCTCTTTTAAAAGTAAACCAGCAATGCTTGTAATAATTACCATATTTTAGCAGAGAGAAAATATTAATAAATAAGGTGTCTCTCAAAATGGAAAAGATTATAACTGGCAGCTGCTACTGAAAAAAGAAAAAAAAACCAGATGTCACTCTGAAGGCCATTATTGAAGGTGCTGAGCTGGGTTGATGATGTATACTTACTCCTACTCAGAAAGAGGTGCCATGGATTTCTCTGAATTCAAGGCCAGCCTGGTCTATGTAGGAGACCCAGGCCAGCAAAGGCTATACAGCAAGACTGGTGTCAAAATAAACAAATAAGAAAGTAAAAGAAACTGGGGTTCTTTGTAACAAATTATGTCCAAGTCACCATAGATAACTGTTGGACAACATACAGGGAGACTAGAAAATCATCCATATCAAATGAATTTATCACCTCAAAGATACACTTCAATTTCATTTGGGTAGTAGTTGGGTCTACCTCTAATCCCGGTGCTCAGAAAGCAGAGGCAGGCAGATCTCTGTGAGTCTGAGGACAGCCTAGTCTATAAAGCCAGTGCTACACAGAAACAAAACAAAACAAAACAAAGGGAAAAAAATAGATATATTGTAATTTCAGAAAAAAATAGAACAGACAAAATTGTATTTTTTAGAACTGGTTAAAAAAAAATCCCTGGTATTAAAAAACCTAAATGTGAATAGAAGGTTAAATACAAGCACCGACATGGAGAAATGTCATGGTCATGAGTGTGCTACTCAGAAATGCTTGGTTGGTGCCACTTGGCTAGACAGTTACTAGGGGCCTAGGCTCATCTAGACTTGTCTTATTGTTACAAAGTTAGTTGTGCCTGAAAGTAAAATACAAACTGTCCAAGTACAAAGAGATTCTATTCTATGTAAGAAAGTCTAGACTGACTCAAGGAGAAAATGTAAAAAGTCATTGGTTTTCATGTCAGCACACAGCAAGTACACAGTGCAATCTGAGCGGAAATGCTCGGCAGCAGGCAGAAGCCCGTTATCTATTAGGAATGCCTGCTTCAGGCAACAGGGGAGAAAGTAAGTGAGGATATTATGTACACTTGTTGACTCAGGTCAAATTCAACTATGAAAAAACAGTTGAACCATGAAAGTCATCTTGCTCCTCAACAAAAGGAAGAAATATTGAGGCCGGTACACCTGGGTAATGTCAAGGGATTCTATTTCAATAATCATCACAACTATTACAGCAGCGACTCTGCCTAGAAAAGTAAGGCATGTGGTTTAGGACAGAGAAAGGCCAGAAACAATAAAAAGTGAAAAAAAAGTGGAAAACCAGTCAGCTCCAAGTCTGAGGACTGGAAGAATGAATGGTTTGAGGAGGAGGTGGAGAGATGGTGTAGTGGTTAAGGGAGCTAACTCTCTTCCAGAAGACCCAGGTGTGACTCCCAACACTCACATGGTGCCTAACAACTGTGTGCAATTCTAATTCAAAGGAATCTGGAAAACTCTTCTGAACTTTTGGGCACTAGGCACATATATGCAGGCAAAATATCTGTTAGCATTCCTTCTAGGTTTTACCCAGCAATTACCTGGCAATAGCCAGGTAGGACTGGCTTACTATAAAAGGGGCTGTTTGCCCCCTCCTCACTCTCTCTCTTTTTTTAAAAAATATTATTTATTTATTATTATTTATACAAGTGTACTGTCGCTGTCTTCAGACACACACCAGAAGAGTGCATCAGATCCCATTACAGATGGTTGTGAGCCACCATGTGGTTGCTGGGATTTAAACTCAGGACCTCAGGAAGAACATTCAGTGCTATTAACTACTGAGCCATCTCTAGCCCACCTCTTCCCTCCTCACTCTCTTATTCTCTCTAACTCTATTCTCTCCCTGACCCCTTTTTCTCCCTCTTTCCCCCTCCCCCTTCCCCTCCCTTTCCACAAGCTCCTGGCCAGCCTCTCCTCCTCCTCCCCTCCTCCTCTTCTTTCTTTCTCCTCCCCCCTTCTCTCCTCCCCCCCTCCCTGTCGTCTTCTGTCTCTACTCCTTCATCTCCGATGTGTCTGGCTGCTACCTCAGGGGAAGGGATGCTTCAGCACGAGCCTGCCAAGCCCCCCCTCCCACCTCACCATGATACCTACCCTCTATCAAACATATCCTTAGCTTTCTTTCATTTATAAAACACAACAATACTCACACATGAAATAAAATAAATATATCCTTTAAAAAGAAACAAAAGTACATGAGCTTCCCAATTAAGAGATTTGTTTTGTGACAGAGGGGTAAGAACGAAAAGAGAAGCCTTGTAATGGAATGCCAATAGTATGTCTATCTGTGCTGTCAGAGCACAAGGATGGGCTCTGGCCTCTCCTTGGGGGAAAACACATTTCCCCTCTTATAGAACAGTGAAATGGAGTGGGAAAGGAGGGAGAGAGTGAAAAGGCCAGCATTAGCCATGAGAAAAGAGTTGATCTAGTATAGTATATAAGGAAAGAAACAATGGCTAGTGAAATCTCATTCTGGAACCTGGACAACCTGAGAAGTAACAACAGCTGCACTGCCTAGGGACTCTGGAGTTAAAATGACTATGGAAAACCAACCTAATCAGCGCAGGTATGGTCAGTCCTACACCTCTCCCACACACCTGCATTCAACCTGAAAAACCGAGACTCTACTGCTATCTTTAAGTATGGAGATAACAAATTGCAACTAATTATAAATAATGAAAAATAATAGGTAAAAAGTACCATGCTCAGTTTTATGCAGTACTGGGGAATCTGATCCAGACCTTTATAAATTAAAAGCAAAAACTATACCAGTTGAACTATATTCTTAGCCCTTCAACCACCTACTTAGTATAGTGTACGGGTATGTGTACAGATGTGGGTGAATGCCAAGTCAAGTGTGTTGAGCTCAAGAGGTGATACTAGGAGTGGGCTTTCTCCTTTCATCTGGGTTCTAGGGTTCAAACTAAGAACACGCTTGCATACCAAGTATTTTATCCACTGAATCATCTCATCAACTAGCTCTCAACTTAGATCCCAAGCTAGCCTCAAATTTCTTGTTCTTTTGCCTCAGCCTCTTGGTGCTGAGATTAGAGGCATATACCACTATTCCTGCAAGGTTTTTTATTATTTTATTACTTAAGATAGGGTAGCCCAGGCTGACCTTGAACTCACAATGTAGCTGAGGGTGACCTTCAACTGTCCATCCTTCACTTCTGAAGTACTGGAATTCCAGATGCACCACCACAGCACACCCAGCTGATGCCAACCCCGGCTTCAAGCGTGCTAAGCAAGCTCTCTACTAACGACACCTCAGTGGCTGCGAAGTTCCTCCTCTGTTCTCTTCCTTTCTCTCCAGGTAGGAATTAAACTTATGGCCTCATGAATGCTAGGCAGGTATGCTATCATTGAGATTTATTTCCAGTCCATGTTTAAAAAGAAAAAGATAAAAATTACTTACTCCAGAAGAATATTATTCATATCTTGTGTAAAGAATTTTTTCCTTCCTTCTTCATCAAAAAGTTTGGCAGCCTAGAGAAACATAAGAAAAGTAGAAATGTAATTCACAACAAACAGCACTGACATGAATTGTCTAACAACAACATGACAATAATTAGTAAGCAATCATTATCAGTAAAATAACACAAATTCTGACCCAGAGTCAGGCAAAGTCGTTTGAGATCCAAATCAAACAGGCTACCATGTATTTTTCAGGCAGTCACTGTAACAGCCACCACAGACTTAATGGCATAAAAAGCAGAGACTTGGGCTGGAGAGATGGCTCAGAGATTAAGAGTACTATTTGTTTTTCCAGAGATCTTGAGTTCAATTCCCAATAATTAACATCTATAATGAGGTCTGGTGCCCTCTTCTGGCCTGCACACATGCAGATAGAATACTGTATACATAATAAATAAATAAATAAATAAATACATAAATCTTTTTTAAAAAGCAAAGACTTATTCTCTCATTTGGACAATCAAAATCAGTACCACTGTGCTAAAATCAAAATGGCAACAGGGCTAGCCTCTCTTTCAGAGAATATTAAAATAAATAGAGAGAAACTCTAAGAAGCAAAAATCAAAGCATACAGTGAGTTAAAGATGCACACAGAACTGACAGTACCACTTGAAATAAAGCAACTTCCCAAGGGCCATCTGAATGACAACTACAGGGAAACACTAGCCTTACAAAGAAGCAATGTGAAAATACATTAGCACTGCCTATTTTAAGACTTCATCGTCAAAGGTCACAAAAAGTATGAAACTGAAAACTGAGTGTCAATCCTGTGATTAGATGGTGTTTGTCAAACTGTCTAAAATAAAAAACAGATATTTCCTATAAGTAGAAACATAAGGAAGAATTATAACACATACACTAAAAGACATAGCTCAGGCTAGTCTTGAGCTTGGGGATCCCCCTGAATCAGACTCCAGAATTCTGGGATGACAGGCATTTTCCATTATGCCCACCTTAAACTTTATAATTTTAAAAGCTTTAATGTGATTAAAAATTAGATTTAGCCAAAAAAAAAAAAAAAATCAGACTTAGTACTCAATGTCACAAATATATACATATCTAAACAAAAATGCCAGGCAATAGTACTTTCTGCCCTGTCTTTGATGTGTTAGGACTTCCAGTTTATTTCACTAAACTGCTGGATTTTACCTACCAATACATCAACACATTTTCTGTACTGAGTGAAACCAGTACATGGTAGGCAAGTTCTCAAGCACGGACTGAGCCCACAATTCTTCCAGTCCTCAAACCACAATTTTATAAAAACAAGATTATTCAGTTTCCAATAAAATAGAAAGTCCTTGATGATAGGCCTATGAACTGTTTAAGTTTGTATTTTTTTTAGTTTGTAGTCTATACTTTTATTCATTATCATATAGAATCTACATAAACAGCCAGAATCTTAGGAGAACCATTACACAAGATGCTCCTAATCAGACTGCTAGCAAGCTGTGCAGACAGTGGCTGACTGCAGTAGTCTGGCTTCTACTTTATTAAGAACAATAAAAAAATTATCAAGGAACCAGCTCAAACTAATTACATAAGTTTGAGGACAATATTGTCATTGCTGTAGTTCCTCTTAACCAGGTGACTAGAAGCAAGAGAGTTTTTAATGAGGAAACTGCCATAATCACTTACAGCACAATAGACTGAAGAAGTCAAAGACACAGCTCCTGTCAAAAGCCAGGAGATGTACACTGGCAAACTTGAGCAAACCAAGGCACCTCTGCCAAGCTACCAAACTATTTGACAATTTCATATGCTTTAGGTAGAAAAAGCAAATTTCTAAGACATGCTTCTTAGACAGGATAAAGATTAGGCATGTGTAGGGGACAGAAATATACAAAAAAAGCCAGAATGAAAATGAATCTTAACAGAAAAAAAAGAAAAAAAAAAAAAAAAACGAGTCAGTTCAGAACGAAAAAAAAAAAATGGTTCAGCATGAAAGGATATTTATTCACTGCAAGGTAAAATATGAACAGCAAGTTTATCAGATGTTATCAAATGTTCAAGCCAAAGATAAATTTTCATCTCCTGAGGAAAAAGCACCATTCTCATATTTCAAAGTAAGACATGAAGAATTCATAGATATCATAAGTGACTCTTCTAATTGGCAATTTCCTACTAAAGCCTTAGGGAAAAAAGCTGTTGTGGCCCTGTCACGGCTACTACAGACAGCTTGTCGTTTGATATGAAACATCACTGAGTTTTCTCAGACCAGAGCATGTCTACAGTGTGTGAAGAAGCGTGGCTTATATGAGAGTGTGTGTGTGCTATGCCGTGCACTCTGAACCTTGCCTTGGCAACTTAAAATCATTTAGTCATGCTGAACCTTAGTTTCCCCAACCTGCAGACTAGTGGTATGGAAAGCCTCTCAGACACAGTCAGGACTACATCTTGAGAGAAATGACAATAGCACATTCGAGACATCGTTTTTTATTTTGTTTTGCTTTGGCTAATCAAACAGTACTTAATATTACTAATAACTCCATCTTTGAAAGCCAAATCATATCACCATTGCTTTTTAAGACCTAGAAGAAACTTGCAATTAGGGTTAGGGCAAAAGGAAATGGAGAAAGCATGAAGATGAGGTAACTCTTGAGGCTTAAATGTCACTTCTGTTACTTGCAAGATGTGTGCTCCTGCTGAATTATTTAGCCACTCTCCACTTACATAAATAATGCTTGTACTTCAAATACAAGATTGTCAAGAAAATTAAGAAAAAGAAAAAAGGAAAGAATTAAAAATTCTTTTCATTAATTAATTAATTCTTTTAATTTAAAAATCAAATTAAAGAGTTACGGCAGTACTCAATAGTACAGTGCTTGCCTGGCAGACACAAAACCCTGGATTCAAATGCCAGGACAATTAAAAACAAACAATCAAACAAAAATTCTTAAACAAAACCTTCCAAACGCACTCAGGTAAGGTCTACAAACTTCAACTTATATATTACCTTTAAGGGAAAACTAAAATACAACAAATCAAAATGGCTTAAGGCACATGATGAGAAAAGATACTCAAGCAAAAGTAAAAAAGAAAGGAGTCCACAATAGAACAGTACAAAGTTGGAGTCTCTACCATTCACAGATCTCTCTGCCTCCTGTTTCTGATTAGCTACTGCTATGACTCCAGCTACTGCTTCAGCGCCATGCCTGCTGCCTGCTGCCTGCTGCCTGCTGCCTGCTGCCTGCTGCCTGCTGCCTGCTGCCTGCTGCCTGCTGCCTGCTGCCTGCTGCCATGCTTTCTGCCATGAGGTGCACAGACTAACTCTCTGGAACTGTGAGGCCCAAGTTAAATATTTTCTTTTGTAAGTTGCCTTGGTCAAGGTATTTTGTCACACCAATAGAAAAGTAACATACAGCTGGGCAGGTAGTGCATTCTTTTAATCCCTGCACTTCAGAGGCAGATTTCAAGTTTGAGGACAGCCTGGTCTACAGAATGACTTTCAGAACAACCAGGGCTATGCAGAGAAACCTGTCTTGAATAAACTAAAAGACAATGACAACAATGATGCTGGCAAGGATGGAGGAGGGGGAGGATGGAGGAAGAGAAGGAGGAAGAAGAGAAGGAAAAAGAAGAGGAGAAGGAGGAGGAGGAAAGTAAGATTTATCTACAGCTCCAGGAGAATCAAAAATCTCTGGTCTCAAAGGCATTGCACTCATGTGTACAACTCCGCTCCACCCCCACACATCCACACACAATTTAAAAAATAAAACAAGGGGTTGGAGAGATGGCTCAGTGGTTAAGAGCACTGACTGCTCTTCTAGAGGCCTTGAGTTCAGTTCTCAGCAACTGTTGGAATGAATTTGTACATGGAATCTGATGCCCTCTTCTAGTGTGTCTGAAGACAACAGTGTACTCACATATATAAAATAAATAAATCTTTAAAAATAAATAAATAAAACAAAATCTTTAGGGAGGGAGGGAGGGAGGGAGGGAAGAGGGAGGGGAGGAAGGTAGGCAGGCAGGCAGGCTGTAAATCACAGGTCTGGAAGGAGAAGAAAGGCAGGTCAAAAGCACAATATTTTCTTTTTTCTTGCTATTTTTCATTTGTTTTTGTTGTTGTTGATTGTTTTACTTTTTGGTCTTTTAAGACAGGGTCTTATTATGTAGCTTTTGCTGTCCTGTTGCTATGCAGACCAGGCTGGCCTTGAACTCACAGATATCTACCTGTCTCTGTCTCTGAGCACTAGGATTAAAGATGTATACCACCATGCCCACCTTAACAAAAAACGTTATCAACAAAATCATAGTGAAAAAATTTACAAAACTTAGAAAAAATGCCCACCAACGTGCAACAGGCATACAGAATATCAAATAGCTAGGACCAAAAGACAACATGTAGTAGCCAAAACACTAAATGTCCAAAACAAAGGAAGAATATTGAAAGCTGCAAGACAAACAAAGTCACATCTAAAGCCAGGCCCATGAGAGCAGCAGCTGGGTTTTCAATAGATACTATAAAGCAGGAGGGCTTGGGTAGATGTTTTACAAGTCTGGATGACTACTGATGCCAGCACAGTACTAATCTGTACTAATCAAAGGAGAAAGGAGAACTTGCAAAGATAAAAGGCAGTTTAAAGGAATTTATGATCTCACCACGCCAGCCTCACAAAGGAAACCTTAAAGGAAAACTTGGGACTGAAGAAAGAGTTTGGCACATTCAAGAAGTAGTAACAGGAAAGTATAACAAAGGAAGACTAAGAAAAACAAACACAATAAAAATCAGCAAAATGACAGTAATCAATGTGTGTGTGTGTGTGTGTGTGTGTGTGTATGTGTGTATTTCAAGAATAACTGTAAGCATCAATGGTCTTAACTCTCCAATTAAAAGACCCAAACTAGCAAAATGAATTAAGAAACATTATCCATCACTTTGTTACCTCCAAGAAACATACCTCACCACCAGAGATAGAAACCACCTTAGAGTACAAGGATGGACAGAGACACACCAAGAAAATAGACTTCTCCAACTAACATAAGGATAACAAATACTGATTAAAAGAACGATCCATCAAGACACTACAATCTTAAAAATATATGCTCTAAATTTTGCACTCACTTCTACAAAGCAAATACTTCCAGATGTAAAGTAACAGGTACACACAGACACACACACACACAGAGACACACACAAACACACTCTATCAGTAGCTGGCTTCAATACCCCATTTTGACCACCTCTCTCACCAATGGATGGATCATATAAATAAAAAATGAACAGAGAATTAATTAAATGACATCATTGATCAAATGGATCAATATATATTTGATCAAGATATATCCATTTGATCATACACACACACACACACACACACACACACACACATTATATATATATTCATTCCATCCAACCACTAGATCATATACATTCTCAGCAGTCCATGGAACTCTACACTAAAGTATTGAGTTGCAAAACATATCTCAATAAATAAAGAAAATTAAAATAATTCCTTGAATTTTATCTAGCCATAGTGAAATAAAACTATGTATTAACAGCAATAGGCACCATAGAAAACAGACCAGGCATGGTGGCAAAAGCCTGTAATTTCAGAAACTAGGGATACAGGGAACAAATCTCAACATAATAATAGTAAAAGACAACAAATCCACGGCCAACATACATTAAACAGAGACAAACTTAAAGCATTTCCACAAAAACCAGGAACAAGATAAGAATGCCTGTTCTCCCTAGTCCTGTCCAACATTGTGGGTAAAGTCAAGACAAGGGGAGGAGGAAAAGGGATACAAACAAGAAAGGAAAGGAAGAAGTCAGGATGCTTATTTGCAGATGATGCAATTCTAAACATAAAAGATCTTAGAGACTTCACCTCAAAACTCCTACAGCTGATGAACACATTCAGCAAAGCGGCAGGATACAAAATGAACACACACAAATGAGGAGCCTTCCTATGTACCTGAGACAATAACGCTAAGAAAGAGACTGGGGAAACAATGCCATTTCCCAAAGTATGAAAACAAAAACCAAAACACTTTTACTAAAACTAAGCAAGGAAGTAAAACACTTGTACCTAAGGCATAGGAAAGAACTTACAAACAGAACTCTGGTAATGTAGGATAAATGGAACTTTATAAAACTAAAATCTTTCTGTCCAGCCAAGGGCATTCAAGCAAAGAGGCAGTGTACAGAATGGAAAAAGATTTTTACCAGTATACATCTGAGAGTTGGCGTCTAGACAATAAAAAAAACCAAAAACAAACAAACAAACAAAATTGAAAAAGAAACTCTAAAAAAACTTAACACCAGGAAAGCAAACAAACAACCCATTATTGCTGCTCTTCATAATAGCCAGCAAATAGCCTAGATGTCAACGAATGGAGAGTGAAAAGGTGGTATATCTAACTGTAAAGAAGATTCGGCTATATAAAAAAATGCATCTGCCAGAGCCTGACATACACAGAGGCAGATGCTCACAGCTAACCATTAAGCTGATCATGGGGTTCTCAATGGAGGAGTTAGAGAGAAGACTGAAGGAGCTGAAAGGGTTTGGGGCCCCATGGGGAGAGCAACAATACCAACCAACCAGAGCTCCCTAGAGTCTAAACCACCAGCCTGGGAGCACATAGGGAGGGTCTCATGACTCCAGATGTATATGTAGGGGAGGATGACAATGTCAGGCATAGGTGGGTGAGGAAGTCCTTGGTCCAGTGAAGGCTGGACAAACTAGTGTGGGGGAAATCGTGGGTGGGGAGGTGGGAGTGGGAGGGTGGGTGGGGGCATATCTTCATAGAAGCAGGAGGAGGGGGGATGGGATAGGGGGTTCCTGGGTAGCAGGGGAAATGGGGAAAGAGGATTACATCTGAAATATAAATAAAATAACCAATAAAAAAATTTAAAAAAATAAACAAAGAGTAAAATAAGAATTCTTTAAAAAAAAAAAAAGGTTGAAATTTGCAGGTAAATGGCTGGAGCTGGAAATAGTCATTCTAAGGTAATTCAGACTCAGAAAGATGCAGTCTCTCTCATTTGCATATGCTAGCTTTGAATTTTTAGATATGGATTTAATTTGGAGCAAACACTGAAGTCAGGAAACTAGTTACTCCAGTTCCAAGGATCCAGTGCTCTCTTCTGGCCTCCATGGGTACCTGCATTTATATGCACAAACCACTTTACCTATACACATAATAAAAAATGAAATAAAACCTTTAAGAAATATAGTCATCACTGGCAATTAGTCCTCTTTTTTTATTTTTTTAAAGCATATAGTTTTTTAAAGATTTATTTATTGCATGTATGTGAGTACACTGTCGCTCTCTTCAGACACACCAGAAGAGGGCATCAGATCCCATTACAGAGGGTTGTGAGCCACCATGTGGTTGCTGGGAACTGAACTCAGGACCTCTGGAAGAGCAGTAAGCCATCTCTCCAGCCCACAATACGCCCTCTTTAACACACTTCTTTTTAAGTTCTGCACTGAGAAAGGAAATTCAAATAAATAAAAATATATAGAACATCTAATTAGCAAATCACAACCTTAAAGAAACAGTAAATAACAAAAATAGTAGTTAACACATAGACTCAATCAATAAAACCAAAAGGCCACTTGACGAAAAAAGACAATTCTTTTGCTCCCCTGCATAGGACATTTAAGTTTTTCAGAGCTAGAGAATAAACGGAGTATAAGGATGGTTTCAATGGAGAAAGGAGAAGAGAGGAAAATCGAGAGGAATTCATACATAAGGAAATTAGAGAGGAGTTCATACATTACAACATTACGAAGAATGATTTTAGTAAAAAACAATTTTAAATTCATGAATTAAAATTCAGAAAGACACCAGTTTAATAATGGCTACTTCTGCTAGGGGTGAGCAATCTGAGTCTTTTCCTTACGTATTTATTAAGTACATCCTAAGGTGTTTATAGTAGATGGTCCAGGCTGGCCTCCATCTACAGATCCTCTAGTCTTAGCCTCCGGCTACTGCAGGCATCCACTACTATACCTGCCATTATAGAAGTTTATCTTACTTTTATAATGAGGGGAATAAAGTTTAAAATGACTAACATCTGGCATGGAATCAGACAAACATGCAAGTAACTAAAGATCAATTTAAGCTAGGTCTGCCAAATTTGAACACAAACCATTCTGTATCTCAGATGAAAGGTGTGTGTTGAGAGTGGGTTTGCAGCTGGTCAGACTTACAATGAGTCAAAATATGAGGAGAAACCAAAGTGACACCTGTTATGGTGGGAATATAACTAATGCTTACTATAGCTTCTGTTAGCTAGAAATATAGACCATAACATAACTAGGGGCTCAAAATGTGGCTCAGAGGTAGAACTCTTTTTC
Organism: Rhabdomys pumilio; assembly: GCA_030674055.1. Lineage (NCBI taxonomy): Eukaryota > Metazoa > Chordata > Mammalia > Rodentia > Muridae > Rhabdomys > Rhabdomys pumilio. The sequence continues at coordinate 44,777,765 of JANHMN010000016.1, read as the reverse complement.
AAGATAGAACGTCTCTGTGTAGCCCTGGCTGTTCTGGAACTCGCTTTGTAGACCAGGCTGATCTCAAACTAACAGACATTTGCCTGCCTCTGCCTCCTGAGTGTTGGGATTAAAGGTGTTCCAGTCACCACCCTGCAGCTAGCAACAGAACTCTTTTTTTTTTTTTTTTTTTGGTTTTTCGAGACAGGGTTTCTCTGTGTAGCCCTGGCTGTCCTGGAACTCACTTTGTAGACCAGGCTGGCCTTGAACTCAGAAATCCACCTGCCTCTGCCTCCCAAGTGCTGGGATTAAAGGCGTGCGCCACCACTGCCCAGCTGCAGAACTCTTAACTAGGTTATCTGAAACCCCGGATTTGATCTCTTGGACTTGTAAAAAATATATAACAAAATAAAGCAGCTACAAGTTAAAATAGCTTCCACCAAGTAACTTCAGGTATAGTTCCCACAATGCCACTATGTATATACAGTCAATGTCTAAAATGGATTATGGAAAACAGCAAGTTGTTGAGATTGTGGGTTATTTTGTCTTAAAACTTCAAATTGAGGGTTTGTGCAGCAAATAAAAAGCAAAAGCATCATTACACTTACTACACGAAGGTCCTCAATGCGTTTCTCAAGCAGTACAGGGAGACCATCTGGAAGTGTAGGTACCACCTTGGGCACAACCTGAGAGGTGAAGGTGGGCTGGGTGGTATTTCCATTTTCTCCCCCTGACTCAGAGAGGGGACTTCCGTCAGAAGTAGCATCCAGTAATCTGTCAAAGTCAAAATCATCTAGCATCTCTAGGGCGTTTTCAGCTTCCTGGAACAGTTCCTGTTCATTTGTGCTAACAAAAATAGGGAGGTCTGGGTCAGCACTGTTCAGACTTAAGTCTGGGAGGTCATCCCCCAGGGCTGTTGCCACACAAGGGGGCTTAGGCAGAGAGGAAGTTGATGGGGTCACTGGGACTTTAGGGGTGGATTCCTTCTTCATTGCATCCTTCTCTTTTTGAAATTTTCGTATCATGGCAGCCAGAGAAAGGGAATCTTTATACCGCTTTTTCTTTTTTTCAGACTTGTGTGAATTGAGAGCCACAACCCTATAAAGGAAAAAAAAAAAAAGACTGGTTAGGCTTTGTCATTTTAAAAGTTAATCCCCTATGTAAGTAAGTGAAATAATTAAAAGAATCACATGGGAGATGGCAGAACAAAATTGTCTTCTTAGTTTCTTACTGGATTATACTTTCATGTTAGCACCTTCAACATCTGGATAATATGACAGGGTTTCACACTCAAACTCCTTATATGTCATCCTTAGGATGCCCTGAACTCCTGCTTCACCCTCCCAAGTCTTAGAATTACAGATTTGTGACAACACACGTGGATTAAACTGGTTCTTTTAGGTTAAAAAGCTGTATTGAACATACAGTCAAATGAAAAATCTGTAAGTATAAACTGAAACACCATGGGACTCTCAGATGACATGCAGGTCATATTAGACATAACTAAATATATTAGTGGTAAATATGCATGTCTAAAATGAAACTGGGAATACTGTGGTAGTAATTTCCTAATAGGTTTTTTTAGCATACCCCAGTTGTTTGGGTACTTTTTTCCTTGGCTTCTTTTCTTTTTCCCCTTCCTCTTTTCGCTTCCGCTTCTTTACCTCAATATCATCTTCTTTTATTTTGGGAACCTACAAAATAATAAGAGACTGTATCATTTATCAATGTAGCAATATTTCCTCTTTGATGTTAGTAATGCAGCATCTAAAGCAGCAGGTTTTAAGTCATTGTGTAAGTGTCAGAATTACTTGCTCAAAGTACAGACCCTTGGGGTCTATGAACACTCTTGCCTAGGTTTTTGTTGTTATGTTGTACATGTGTATAGGGTGTGAGTACAGATGCATATGAGCACGGGGCGACAATGGGTATGTTCTTCGATTGAATTTACTCAGTTTCTCACTAAACATGGAGCTCACCAATTAGGCTAGACTGGCTTGTGGGCAAGCCCAGATATCCTTCTGTCTAACTGTGGCTGTGACTGAGTTCACTGGGACCTCAGAGTTGATGTTTTGAATAAGGATTTTAGTGATTCTGGTAAAAAATGAAGTCTCTGACTCAATAGCAGAAAACAACTATGGATAATCTTAGTTTCTCAGCTATAGTACATCAACAGATGTTGTTACAAATTAGGTCTGTAGGAAGCTTGATAGTTAGTGGTTCTTGTACAGAAAATCTTCCTTTCTTACTTGTTTACCCATTTTGTTTTACTTTTGGAGGCAGAGTCTCACCCTGCACCCATGGCTGGCTATGAAACCAGGCTGACTTTGGACTCATTAAGATCCACCTGCTTCTACCTCCCACATTCTGAGATTAAAGGTTGTTTTTTTTTGGTTTTTTTGTTTTGTTTTGTTTTATTTTGTTTCTTTTGTTTCTTTTAAATAGTGTAGAGATCAAATCTAGGGCCTTGTGGATAAGAGACAATTAATTATTTTACCATTAAGCTATATCCCCTGCCCACAGCAATAATTTTAAGCAAATAATTAAGTACAATCTCACTAAACAAGAGTATTTTACTTTCCCTTATGTTCATAGCTGTGGCACAAATAATTCAAAAAGTCTATCCTAAGGCTAGGTGTGGTGGCACATGCCTTGAATTCCAGCACTCGGGAAGCAGAAGCAGGTAAATGTCTGTGAGTTTGAGGCCAGCCTGGTGTGCATAGCAAGGTACAGGCCAGTCAGTGCTACAAGTATATCCTGGGGTAAGAAAGATGGCTCAGCAGGCAAAGTGCTTGCCATGTAAACCCGATGGCCTGAGTTCAGTTCCCAGAGCTCACAGTGGAAAGAGGGAATCAACTCTCAAGAGTACTACATACACATACTTACATATACTCACCATATATACACATACAACAACAACAATAATAATAATAATAATGGAATAATAAAAAAAATTCTGATCTGGGTGTACAGATCAGTAATAAGAGTGCCTATTTAGCATACAAGAAGGCTAAATTTTTAGCAAGCAGAACAAAAATATAAAGAAAATAAAACAGAAGATATATCATATTAATTAATTCTATGCCTTCCTTACCACTGAGATGTCAAACTCACCTTGGGTGGCTTGTGCTTTTGGTTATCTGTAAAATCATCTTCTTCAGTATCTGAAGCTTGGCGAAACTGCAGAGTGCCAGTGTTGATATAGAAGCCTCCATATTTTGTTGTTAGTGAAGCAGGGACTAATTCATCATACTAGAGCAAGAAAAGTTTCAAATATACTCTCCTGTGTATAATTCTATAAACATGTCAAAGAACAGCACTTACTGACACCTTCCATAAATACTAACTGCATATCCAGCAATCCCACTACTAGGTATACTCCCAAAGAGGATGACCTCAGTATGGCAAAGATATGCAGCATCATTTGAAAAGCCAACACTGGAGTAACCTCCAGTAGTAAATGAGTGGAATATTAAAATGTGGTGCGTTTACTTATATAGTGAAACGTTATTTGGCACTGACAAAGAAAGGCAGAGCTGGGTGTGATGGTACATGGCTTTAATCCCACTATTTGGGCACAGACAGGTAGGTGGATCTCTGTGAGCTCAATGCCAGCCAGGTCTATCTAGTGAGCTCCAGGACCACCAGAGCTAGATAGTGAGACCCTTTCTAAAAAGAAAAAGCCAGAAAACCCAATTCAGTATATAAAAGACATTATGTTAATTAAAATAAGCCAGCAAAGAGAAACCAGTACCACATACTATCCTTTATATGTGGAGTCTAATTATACTGAATTCATAAAAGTACAGAGTACAATGTTAGATACCAGAGTTTGAGGGCAGAAAGGGGTGAGGGAGAAACTGGTTGATAAACTTTGTATTTCAAAATAGCTAGGTGATTATTCAGGCTAATTAGTGATTGCCTAATCACTAAAAATATGGACATTATCAAAGTGTTACACTGTACCCCATACTATATGTACAATTACTAATTTAAAATTGCCTTAAATTATATTTATTTTAAATCAACAATTACGCCGGGCGGTGGTGGTGCATGCCTTTAATCCCAGCACTTGGGAGGCAGAGGCAGGCGGATTTCTGAGATTGAGGCCAGCCTGGTCTACAGAGTGAGTTCCAGGACAGCCAGGGCTACACAGAGAAACCCTGTCTGGGGAGGGGTGGGAAGAAGAAAAAAAAAGAAAAAAAAAAGAAATCAACAATTACTAATCGTTGATTTAAAATAAATGAGGGGAGTAGATCAAAACTGCAATAAAGGTGTTGATGGAGTAGCCTAAGTTTAAGCCTAAGTTTAGGAAAAGTTAGTATCTGGAATACAAGGCAATTCTGACCATTCAGTAAATCTAAGAGAGGAGTTTCCAGAAGAACCCTGACAGATGGTATGCTGTTAAGACTAATGGTGCTGTTCTTTATCCCCTTCCCCGGGCTATTATTGTTTTGTTTGTTGTTAGAACTCAGCTTATTTGTTAGATGATGTTCCAAAAACACATCCAACGAGCCCAAAACAAATAAATAAGGAAATAAACAGCAGCTTCAGAAACAAAAGGAATCTTTTACCTCTGGCCCTTTTATAAGCATATTGGACAAACCAGGGACTTATAGTATTCCTTGCCTCTACCCTTCATGACAGCAACTCTAATGAAAATTCAAAATAAATTAAACCAGAGAACTGACCATTCAGATAAAAAGTAAGTCCTTCAAAACCCTATCTTTTTTTTTTTTTTTTGGTTTTTCGAGACAGGGTTTCTCTGTGTAGTCCTGGCTGTCCTGGAACTCACTTGGTAGACCAGGCTGGCCTCGAACTCAGAAATCCGCCTGCCTCTGCCTCCCAAGTGCTGGGATTAAAGACGTGCACCACCACCGCCCGGCATTCAAAACCCTATCAATATGTAATTTTATTAATAAGGAGATGATAAGAAAAATTGTTTGGCCTTTACTCCCAGCACTTGGGAGGCAGAGGCAGGCAGATTTCTGAGTTCGAGGCCTGCCTGGTCTACAGAGTGAGTTCCAGGACAGCCAGGACTACACAGAGAAACCCTGTCTCAGAAAAAAAACAAAAAAACAAACAAACAAACAAACAAACAAAAAAAAAAGAAAATTCTTTGTCTTGCCTCTGTGTGTAAGTAGAGATATATTTTCAAGTATTCAAAAGAAGTAAAGCATACATCTTCAAGAAAAGCAGAAAACCAGTTTCACAGCAAGGAAATAAATACAGTCAAGCAGTATCCTGGGAAACCAACTTAGACTAGGCCTCAAAAATGCATAGTTTAAGGTTTATCATTTCACCCAGTGGAGATGGACGAAAAACAAGTATTAGGATGGAAGCCAATCCTAAGCAATCAAAGTGTTTATTTGAGGATAAAAAAAAAAAGCATTCTGTTCCTAGCAGTACTCAGATGCAGTAACCATGATGCCTCACTACTCTACGAATGGGATTCTTTAGATTACACTGTTTTGTGTTTAAAGAAAACATCCTTAGGAATGGAGAGATGGATTAGCAGTTTAAAGCTCCTGCTGCTCCTACAGAGGACCTAGGGCTCTAGTCCCTGGTCACCCATATGGTGGCTCACAACCATTTCTAACTCAAGTTTCAGGAGACCCAATGCCCTCTTTTGATCTCTTCGGGCAAAAGGTGCACATGTGATGCACAAATACACATTCAGAAAAAATACCTGTACATATAAAATAAAATTTTAAATAAATCTTTAAAAGAAAAGATGCCAGGCATAGTGGCACACACCCTTAATCCCAGCGCTTGAGAGGCAGATCTCTAGGAGTTCAAGGTCAGCCTGGTGTACAAAGCAGGTTCCAGGACAGTCAAAGCTGTTACAGAGAAATTCTGTCTCAAAAACAAAAATAAACAAAAAAACCCAAACAAACAGAAAGAAAATAAAAGACAGGAAGAAGAAAAACATTCTTGTCACAAGCAAGAAAAATCCATACTCTACTGGTCACTATATGAATATAAGCCATAATGGCACACATCTTTAGTCCCAGCATTCAGGAGGTAAAGGCAGGTAGAACTCTGTGAGTTCAAGGCCAGCCTGGTGTATGAGGATACCCAGGGCTACATAGAGAGACCCTGTCTCAAGAAGAGAAAGAAAGAAGGAAAGAAAGAAAGAGAAAGAAAAGAAGGAGGGAGTGAGGGAAGGAAAAAGGGAGGGAGGAAGGGAATGAGGGAGAGAGGAAGGAAGGAAGAAAAAAAGAAAATTATCAAGGCTAAGCATAAAAGTTATGATGTGTTTTTTTTTTTTAACTGATTCCTTTCAAAGATTATGGAAAAGGGAAAAAGTTTGTTTGTGCTGAATTTCAAAGAGTGAAATGAAGAGCCATTGCAGTACATTGAGCTCCATAGAGACAGCGCCGGGGCAAGCGAGAGCCGGACGGGCACTGGGCGACTCTGTGCCTCTCGGAGGAAAACCAACTAAACATGGGCAAAGGAGATCCTAAGAAGCTGAGAGGCAAAATGTCCTCATATGCATTCTTTGTGCAAACCTGCCGGGAGGAGCACAAGAAAAAGCACCCAGATGCTTCTGTCAGCCTCTCAGAGTTCTCCAAGAAGTGCTCAGAGAGGTGGAAGACTATGTCTGCTAAAGAAAAGGGAAAATTTGAAGATATGGCAAAGTCTGACAAGGCTCGTTATGAAAGAGAAATGAAAACCTACATCCCTCCCAAAGGGGAGACCAAAAAGAAGTTCAAGGACCCCAATGCACCGAAGAGGCCTCCTTCGGCCTTCGTTCTGTTCTGTTCTGTTCTGTTCTGTTCTGTTCTGTTCTGAGTACTGCCCAAAAATCAAAGGCGAGCATCCTGGCTTATCCATTGGTGATGTTGCAAAGAAACTAGGAGAGATGTGGAACAACACTGCAGCGGATGACAAGCAGCCCTACGAGAAGAAGGCTGCCAAGCTGAAGGAGAAGTATGAAAAGGATATTGCTGCCTACAGAGCTAAAGGAAAAACTGATGCAGCGAAAAAGGGGGTGGTCAAGGCTGAGAAGAGCAAGAAAAAGAAGGAAGAGGAAGATGATGAGGAGAATGAAGAGGATGAGGAAGATGAAGAGGAAGATGAAGAAGATGATGATGATGAATAAGTTGGGTTTTTTTCTTGTCTATAAACCCCCTGTACACAACTCACTCCTTTTAAAGAAAAAGTGAAATGAAAAAAAAAAAAGAGTGAAATGAAGGAGAGAAAAGAAATAAACTACACTTTTGATTTCCTAGACGCACTGCTCTACAGACCTCATGGAAAAAGATCAATACCCTGACAAGTGAAGGACTAAAGAGAAAGAGGAAAACGACCACCTGATGATCTAAACATCCCTGTATCTTTGGTTTCACATACTGAAAAATACTACTAGTTCTCAATGGTTCTTCACACAGATGCTTCTCTTTGGTCCTCATGACACCCTTGGGAGGCAGGGAAGGCAAACATTATTCCTATTTTACAAGTGGAAAACAGGTAAGAATCTATCCAAAGCCAATTTGTACCTTTACTAAAGTCACCAGTCAACTCAAGTGGTTTGCTTAGCAAACCACTTCTTCATGGGGGAAAACATGCACCCCAGATATTGAGGGCAATCTTAACTGCTCTAAGCCTTCTGATGGGGTTTAACTCACAGGTATGTAATGGAGCCATCTAAGAACAAAGTTAAGAGGTAATGAAACAACTTAAGATATCCTAGCTCTAAATCCTTGACCAAGACTAACAAGAACTTGGATAAATCTAGCAACAGTAACGTCTGGAAGTTACACACGCTCAGTCCTTTTACAGTTTAGAAAAATAAAACAGACTGATTTTAGGCCTTTTAGTAATAAGGTAGCAGAAGACTATAAACACCCAACTGGGAATAGATGATTTTTAATTTGGAAAGCTTATTGACAACAAATCAATACAAGCAAGGTGTCCTTTGATTGGATTATCACTGTTTTATGTTTGATTATAAAAAGAATAAGGTGACTTTTAAAAGCTCAATGACAGGGCTAGTGAGGTGGCTTAGAGGCTAACACTGACTGCTGTTTCAGAGGTCCTAAGTTCAATTCCCAGCAACCACATGGTAGCTCATGGCCATCTGTAAAAGGGATCTGATGTTTTCTTCTGGCATGCAAGCATACATGTAGACAGAGCACTCATACCTAAATGAATAAATAAATCCTTAAAAAGTTTTTTAAAAAAAGATCAATGACAAAATGTTATTAACTGTAGAAAACAACAACTTATACCTACAAAATTCATACTTATTAAAGCATCAGCTTTCAAATTTTCTTCAAACCAACTAAAAAAAAATGATATATCAAAACCCAGCATATACATACACAATGAAAATAAAATCATCTCTGACAGACCCCTTTCCATTTGATTTTGGGTTTTTTTGTTGTTTTTAATATGAGTGAGAGCTAGACAGATGTCTCAGCAGTTAAGAGCACTAATTTTCTGAGAGCCTAGATCTGATACCTAGCACCACGTGGTGGTTCAAAACTATAACTCCAGTCCAGGGATCTTGTCTTCTTCTGACTGCTGCAGATACCAGGCATGCATGTTTTGCACATAGATACACACAGGAAAAACATGCATGCAGATAATTATAAAATAAACTACTAGTCGTATGGTCAAAATTGGTACATAATTCGTATATTAGGTGCAAAATTAAGTTGAAAATTGCTTTATTCAAATATAAATATAATTAATATTAAAAACATCATAGATGAAAATTCATTATATGGTTTCCATTATAAGAGTCAAAACTGAGGCCTAGGGGAATGGCTGAATGGGGGAATCACTCGTCTAGAATATTGATTCCCAATACCATACATAAGAGTCAAAACTGAGCAGGCAGTGATGGCACCTTTAATCCCAGACCTTGGGAGGCAGAGGCAGGGGAATGTAGATGTTCAAGAACAGCCAGGGCTACTCAGAGAAGCCCTCTCCCAACCCTTCGCCCCGTTCCTCCCCGCCAAAAAAAGTCAAAACTGAAGACTAAGATTTTTAGAGTTGCCAGAGATCAGGAGGGCTGGAGGGATGAACAGGCAGAGCACAGAGAATTTTTAGAGTGAAACTACTCTGTATGGTCATAAGGGTGAACATTTGTCAATAATCATCTGTCTAAACCAACAGAATCTATCACACCAGCAGGTACACACTATAAACTTAGGTGATACCAGTGTATGCATTAGGTTTATCAACTGTAACAGTTACACTACCATGATACAGTATGTTGATAGTAAAGGAGGCTCTGTCTCTGTCTGTCCCCCCTCCTCTCTCTTTCCCCCCCTCTCTCTTTCTCTCTCTCTCTCTCTCTCTCTCTCTCTTTCTCTGTGTGTGTGTGTGTGTGTGTGTGTGTGTGTGTGTGTGTGTGTGTAGCCAGTGGATATGGAAGCTCTCTGTACCTTCTGTTCAGTTTTGCTGTGAATCTAAAACTGTTCTAGCCAGACATGGTGGCACAGCGAGATCTCCGTGAGTCTGAGGCCAGCCTAGTCTACATAATATGTTCCAAGACACCCAGAGCTATACAGTAAGATTCTGATGCAAAAAAAAAAAAAAAAAAAAAAAGACTAAAAAAATAGCTGGGGGTGATGGTACACACCTTTAATCCCAGCACTCAGGAAAGAGGCAGAGGCAGGCGGATCTCTGAGTTCAAGACCAGTCTGTTCTACATTTCAGGACAGTCAGAGATATACAAAGAAATACTGTTTCAAAACAAAACAAGCCAAAACCAAAACTAAAACCAAAAAACCCAAAAACCCAAAAACCTAAAAAGAATTAAAAAAAAAAATCTGTTCTAAAATACAGTAGAACAATAATTAACTTTAAGAAGCTATTTAAGTAAAAGTATGGGTTCATACAATGGCCATGAATGAATTTCCTTTGGGTGAGTCAGAATTTTAAATCTACATGTTAGTATTATTACTAATGGTTGATAATTGTTAATACTCTTCACCATATTTAAATTTACATTATTTTAATCTCAAAGTAACTCTGGGAGATAGTAATTGCACAGAAAATTAGGCAACACTGACATATGCTTTCTTGATCAAATGTCCGATTAGGAACTAATATAAAACTAGAGCCTTGGACTTCTACACTGAGTTCCAGGCAGCAGTCAATACTCTAGATAGAAACATCCCAATCTTAACGTGCCAATAGCTAAGATTTAGTAATGCTAAGTGTTCTCTACTCTCAACAGCACTGCTAATATGCCTTGCCAAGAAGCCACAAGTGATTTCGGAAGATATCCAGTGTGCACTAAGCTGACAATCATTCCAATCACTCTGTTACCAGTATAAGCTCCATCTGTCACCATATATGCAAACAAGTGCTGTATCACCATGCAAAAGCTATACTAATTTGCAAACCATAAAATATTTAAGTACTGTCATTAAGTACTGCAGAAGATATGATAATCCTAAAAGATATCATAATCCTAGGCACTAATTAATCTAACACCCAGATAAAAACGGAAGAACATAGACCTTACCTACTACAAAACATGGCAAGCCTTAATTTATATACTAAGAGTTCTAATGATTCTTATATGTTGTCCCAAATTTCATCTTCCTTTTCTAAGAAAAATTGGATGCTAGAACTCAGGTTGTAGAATTTGGTCAAAACATACTGGTGATAAAGCCTGGTGCTTAATATATCACTACTGGCGGAAGGTATATAACAACAGCAACAAACTAAGTCGTTTTATAGTTATCTGCTAAACTAACTTTAACTCTAGAGCACCAACCTTCAGGACTATTTTATAAGTCATTCTAGAAGCTTGCTTCAGGATGGAGACCCCATGACCAACAAATTCTATTGCTAGCAATTTGCCTCAGCCATATTATTTGAACTCTATAAAGTATTCTGAATATATGTTTATTCAAGTAGATGAATGCACCTGAGATGCTTGACCGAGATGCATAACCCTAAAAAATTAAAACTACTTTCACTAAATCAGTAAATAATATACTGTATCAAACATTAAAAAAGTGTATCTATGTGTTAATGTATACTATTAAAAGATGTTGAATTTCAAGAAAAGAATATTTAAGATACATATCATGATAATATTTGTTTCTTTTTTACAAGGATATATAGGTTGAATGTTTGTTAGACACACATTTTCTTGAAGATTACAAAAAAAATTTCTGTTTACTTCTTGGTGGGGACATTTGGAGAATCCTTTACCTTGTACTTAGGACCCATACTGTGCTTTGTGGCTGGTGTAGCATCACTGACTTATGGACGTATATGCTGCATGTGTGTGTAAGAGGATGCACTCCCTTGCATGTGGGTATGGGGGCTAGAAGTCTACGTCAGGGGTCTTCCTCAGTTTCTCTTCATCTTTAAAATTTTTTAGTCTCTCATTGATCTCCTCAGACTGCCTGAATGACCAGCCCTGGGATCTGCCTACCCAGTGCTCAGCACTTTTACGTGGGTGCTGGAGATCTAAATTAAAGTTCTCATGCTTGCATGGCAAATACTTTCCAACTAAGCTATCTCCCCAGCATCATAAATGATTCTTTTAAAAGCTAGAGAAATAAAACCAAAGAAGTCCTAATAACAAAAAAAAGAAAAAAAAAAAAAAAAAATTCTTGTTTAAGCCATATACCCAGAAATTGTAATTCAATAAGTCTAAGACAAACATAACAGAGGGCTGGAGACATGGCTTAGTGTTAAAAGCACATATAGTTCTCACAGAAGACCCAAATTCAATTCACAGCATCCACATCAGGCAGCTCATAACTGTCTAGAACTTCAGCTTCAGGGAGCTAATGCCTCTTTGACCTCCCTGGGCACATACAAAGACACATATACATACACAAATAATAAAATTCTACAAAATTAAGAAAGCATATCAATGTTTTCCACCATTGATTAAACAATATAATCATTTTCAGCATTTGGATAGAACATTATTTCTTTTCCCATGTATGAGTATCAATGTGTGTGCTTGTGTAAAAGCGAGTGCATGTGCTTATGTTTTTAGATAGGGTCTCATATATCCCAGACTGTTCCCTCAATTTGCTATGTCTCAGGAATGACCTTGAGCTCCTGATTCCCCCATCTCTACCAATGCTGGGATTGCCAGTATATAATACTGTGCTTTTGTCCCTTTTGAAAACTTTACTTCTCAATTTGGGCAAAGAGTAATGATTTCTCTAGAAATTAATGTGAACTATGTACCTGAAAATAAGCAACTGATTAACCTCAAAAGATTCTTGAAAGATCGGAAAGCACAGCAAACTACAAGTAATGGCCTACTATCTTGCTGGCAAACCAAGACTTGCTGGCCAAGCTCAGCCTAACAGTTTGTTACACAGCCTGCCTGAATGAATTTTGCATTTTTTAAGTGGTGGGGAAAACATCAAATTAAATATTCTGTGATACATTAAAATTACATGAGTTTAAATTTTACAGTCTATCAGTAAAGTTTCACTCTTAACATCGCGACACTGGTCTGCGTATATACTCTCTGTGGCTGCACTCACACTAGAGAAGTGCTCTAAGAGACACCATATGGCTCACAGTCCACAATATTTACACATGGCCTTTCATAGTTTGCCAAAACCTGGCCTATGACTAGTAACAACTTACCATGAACAAGCCAACATTATGAAAATGTAAATCTACAGTTAAAAAAAACCTATACAAACAGCTTTAAAAAGCACAAATAAACATCCATTGAAATATTTTAAGTTGACTTGATGTCTACTGCCAAGAGCTTACTGCCATATTGAAGATATATTACTCACAGCCTCTGAGTTATCAATAAATGGATCTGTCTCATCATAGCCAAAGCCTATATCAATTAAATCTTGTAGCCGATCCTTCCGGTGTTTACGAGCTTTCCCACCCTGCAAAGAAGAGATACATTAGACTTACTCAGTACCTGTACTGTTTCCATAGATTAAAAAAAAAAAAAAAAAAAAAAAGACCTGTTAGAAGAATTCATGTAATTTTTGTAGAGAAACCCTTGGTAGGATCTCCCCATATCTTTCATGTAAAGTGCATTTAGTGACTGCTTTCTTCAGAGTAGAACAAGTTGGACAAAGTAACTATAAGGTAGAAAAATCTGTCAACACTTCCTCAACCACACAGTCAGCACTAAGAATGAATGGGAAGTCAAATTGATGGCATCTATTTTTGACATAATAAAAATTATTTTTCAATTCTGTGATCTTCCACTTAAAAGCCTGTAGCCTTTGTTCGGCCATGAGGCTATAAAATAGCTGATCAGTGTTCTGCAAAGCCATCATGATTACCAAAGCCAAGGAAAACATAAAAAATATCAATCTGCTGGACATGGTGGCACATGATTTTAACCTAAGCATTTGAGAAGCAGAGGCAGATGAATCTCGGTGAGTTCAAGGCCAGTCTGGTCTACACAGTGAGTTCTAAAACAGCCAGGGCTACCCTGTCTCCAAGAAATAAAAGAAAAACAATTAATCTACATAAGCCTAAGGAGAGAGAGCTAACCCCACAACTTATCCTCAAAATATGCCATAGGCATGCAACGTGTCTCATGTGTACAATAAATAAAAAACATTCTTTAAAAATATTCTATCTTATGTATATGGATGCTGCCTGCATATGTATGTGCATGCACACATGTCTGGTTCCCCCAAAAACCAGGAGTGAACACTGGATTTCCTATAACTGGAGTTAATTATAGGTGCTGAGAACCAAACTGCATCCTCTATAAGACAAACAAGAGATCTGAACTAACCACAGAGCCCTCTCTCCAGACCTCTTTTTTTTTTTTTTTTTTTTTTTTACTGTTTAAGACTTTTAGTTTTGTGAGTGCACATATGTGCACCAGTATGTTAGTGTGTGTGTATATGTGTGTATAATGTAAATACACACATACATACATATATACATACATACATACATACATACATACATACATACAGTGTAGGTGACCTCAGGAGGCAGAAGGGTGCACCAGATCCCTGGAGCTGATGTCACATAGTAGCAAGCTACCTAATTGGGTGCTGGGAATCAATTCAGGTTATCAGCAAGCCACCGAGCTATCTCTCCAGCCCCTGAAACCCAATCTTAAAAGTTGTACTTACATGGTGTATAATTGTACACACAGAATACATGACTATGAAAACAAGCACATACAGGAATTAGTGGTCAGATTAAGTCTATTGTCTAGCCTATTCTCAAGTGTCCTGTGCCAAGGTCCACCCTCCAGTTTTGAGGGCTACAGTTATGTGAGGCATAACCCTGGGAATATCTAGCTGGATGATGAACACAAGAGTCTCTTCTTCTGTATGAAACATGTAAATCTATAATTACTTTTAAATGAAATGTTTCTAAACCAAAACAATGGCCAAAACAAACCAGTTCTTGGTAACTGCATTATTCAAGTTATACTTTACTTCGACCCTGGCTAATCACAGCATAAAGACACAAAACGTTATTCACACTCTCAAAGTTTCATATAAGCTTGGGCTAAGAACCTGGATAAACTGGGGAGAAGCCTTCCTCTGGTACTAGGAAAACAAGTACGTGAGATCAGCTTCTGAGCTGCACTTTGAATATTTTTACATTTACATTTACAGATTCAAGCTCAACTATGATGTTCAAGCATCCCTGAACCATCTCCTCATCCTGTGAAAAAGGAGGAAGAGGAAGAGGAAAATACCAAGGATCTGGCCTATCAACATGTTATTTCCAAGCCACAGTGAGCTTTACAGAAAGGATAAGAGAACTTGATTCCAGTTCTCACAAGGCTGACTTTAATGCAAATTAAGTCTAGTGTTTAAAGATGGTTACATTTAATGCTACATGTCTTTAAATAAAAAACTGAATGAAAGGAAAATGATACTGAAGGGAGAAAAGGCTACAGTGAATTATAAACAATGTCTCTAAGGCAGTACTTACCCTCAGAGTAACTTCCATAGGTAATTCTAAATAAATGCTGTTTGCCAGCCATAATACTGATATTGAAACATCTAACCTACCTCAATCTATGCCCCTCCCCAGCGGGGGGGGCGGGGGGGGGGGCGGACACGACACTCAGTGGGGAATAGGTAATAAAATGGGAGCCAAGTGGTGATGATACATTCCTTCAATTCCAGTAGGTGGATCTCTGTGAGTTTGAGGTCAACCCAGTTTAAAGAGAGTTAGACAGCCAGGACAACACAGAGAAATCCTACCTCGAAAAACCAACCAAGCAAACAAAGAAAAAAGAAGTATATTAAAACTTTTAAAATTCTACTAAGAATTATTTTCTCTCTCTTTTTCTCTCTCTCTCTCTCTACACACACACACACACACACACACACATTCTTCATATCTATAAAAATATATTTTAAATCAGTACTTAAGATTTTAAAGTATCTGCTAAGGGCTTGTGGTTTAGCTCAATGGCTGAGTGCATTCTTAACTTATGTTCAGTCCTGGATTTTATTTCTAGTAGTTCTCCTAAAACATGTCAAGAATTAAAGCTATAGAGAGAGTGCCTACAATTCCAGCCCTTGGGAGGCTGAGACAAGACAGAAAATTCAGTGTCACTCTTCTACCCAGTGAGTTTAAGAAAGCAATATGATAAAATGTCAGAAATGATTTAAGTTTTTAAAACTTTTATTTTTATTTTAAGCCTGTGAGTGTTTGCCTGCATGTTGATAGGTATACCATGTGCATGCCTGGTGCCCACAAAGTCCAGAGGGGGCATTGAATCCTCTGGAAGTGGAGTTCTGGACAGCTCTAAGCTGTCTGTGATATTGGTGCTGGGAACTCAGCCCAGGTCCTCTGCAAGAGTAGCAGTGCTTTCAAACACTGAGCCATCTTTCCACAGCCCCAAGAATTTAAGTTCTTATTCCCAAACAACTAAAAGCAAAGATAATCTGATTAAGAAACTTACCAAGCACATAGTGAGCCAGCCTTTATAGACTGTATAATACTGTAGCCAAAAGAAAGATGAATGATTACACTAATTATAAACAGTAAAAAATGAAAATTCTATGAAGGTTGTATGGAGTCTTTTATAACAGATGATCTACTCAAGTCTTTCCTAAGAAGACATTTATATTCTTAGACAAGACAACTGAAAGTAAACACTCGTGGGAGTCCTTGAGTGAAACCACTTGGCTACCATATGGGGAACAAATGCAGTTAAACAAGGAAAAAAAAGTGCAGTGACCGCAATGTCACCAGGTAGTGGAAGAATACAATCTGTACTTAACTCCCCTAATTATGTAACTAGATCATGATGACAACAGCTACTATTCGCATCAGACACTGAACACTTCCATCTTTTATTTCACATTCCACAAATGAAAATACACCAAAGCTTAGGAAGGAGAGCTAACTGGTTAATGGTTACTGTGGTGATTTGAATAGGAATGGTCCCCACAGACACACTTGTTTGAATGTTTGGTCATAGGAGTGGTACTACTAGGAGGTGTGGCTTTGCTGGAGGAAGTGTCTTTGAGGTCTTAAAAGCTCAAGCCTGGACAATGTGACACGGTCTCCTTTTGCTGCCTGCAGATCAAGATACATAACTCTTAGGTCCTTCTCCAGCACCATATCTGCCTGCAGGCCCATGTTTCCTACCATGATGATGACAATGGACTAAACCTCTGGAAACTGTAAGCCAGCCTCAATGAAACGTTTTCCTTTGTAAAAGTTGTTGTGGTCACGATGTTTATTCACAGCAATAAAACCCAAACTAAGACAGTTTACAAAGATTTATTTGTATCTAGAAAAAGAAAATTAAGAGATGTTACAGAGCCTGTGGGGGTCACTTTTTAGCTAGAGCATTCAACTCAATGTCTGAATTCAAATCGTGTCCACATTGCCACATGTCTCCAGATTGGCTTCTCCCAAACAGTACCCATGGTTTTGTATGTAGTGTACTTAGCTAGCTAGCGAGATGGCTCAGAGGTTAGAGGCACTTGTACAATTCAATTCCCAGACTTCACTCATGGCAAGAGAAATGTCCATCCTCCTGATCTCCACATGCCTGGTATGGCATGCTTTCACCTACTCTGGATCACACATACTTCATTACCTGATAACATTAAAAGTGATACTAGCAAGTGCTAACAAGGATGTAGACAAACTAAACTTCTCCTATTTCACTTGTGGAGGCACAAAGGGATCTAATAGCCTGGTGTGAAATCCACACTTAAAATCCCAGCCAGAACAGGAAGATCTTGAGTTTGAGGTTAGCCTTGGCTATATAGAGTTAAGATATTGCCTCAGAAACAAAAAAAAAAAAAAAACCCAGACAAACCAAAACCAACCAAACATACATACATATAAAAGCCAGACATGGTGGCATATGCCTTTAATCCCAGCCCTCAGAAGGAAGAGGAGGGTCTTTGTGAGTTTGAGTCCAGTCTGGTCTACATAGAGAGTTCCAGGACAGGCAGAACTACAAAGAACAAATCCAACAGCGACTTTGTACGAGTGGGCACGATAGTCTGTGTATGTAACATCAGTGCAGGGTGTAAGAAGGAGACAGATCCCAGAGCTCACTGGCTAGTCAGGCTGGCCAATGCAAAGAAAGATTCTGTCTCAAAAAAGTAAGGTTCTTTCTCTAGCCTTCACACACACCTGAGAGCACACCTGAGAGCACACTTGAATATAGAACAAACACAAACATGCATACTACATGAAAGAGAGTACACAGTAAAAAATGTACAGTCTTTTTCCTTTTACATGTATTATTTCTGTGTGGGTCTGCAGCACGCATGTGGAACCCTGATGACCACCTGTAAACACTGGTGTTCTTCTACCACCAGGCAGGTTCCAGGGATCAAATCAGCTCATCCTGGCTTGGCAGTAAGTGCTTTTTTTTTTAAAAAAAAAAAAAAAAAAGGTAAGTTATCTTACCAGGCACTGGAGGTAGTACAAACCTTTCATCCTAGCACTTGGGAGGCAGATGCAGGTGGATCTCAAAGTTCAAGGCCAGCCTGGTCTACAGAGGCAGTTTAGGACAGCCAGGGCTACACAGTGGAGCCCTACCTCAAATTGGGCCAATCCTCCTGCCTCAGCCTCAGTGCTAAGGTTACAGGCCACACCCAGACTAAAATGTATGTTAATATAAAATGTATGTTGTGATTTCTTTGGCGCAGTTTTATGTATGGTAGTGTAAAACTAAAAGTGAGGCCTAGTAAGATGGCTCTGAATACGGCTTTGCAGCCAAGACTTGACCTTGGTCCCTGGAATTTACAAGGCAGAGGAGGGAAAACAACTCCTATATGTTGTCCTCTGACCTCAACATGAACAAAAACCCAGAAAACTTTATTTTATAAAAATAAATAAAGGCTGGGCAGTGGTGGCACACGCCTTTAATCCCAGCACTTGGGAGGCAGAGGCAGGCTGATTTCTGAGTTCAAGGCCAGCCTGGTCTACAGAGTGAGTTCCAGGACAGCCAGGGCTACACAGAGAAACCCTGTCTCGAAAAACAAAAAATAAAATAAAATAAAATAATAAAAAATAAAAAAACCAATGGCTAAAAAAATAAATAAATAAATAAATAAATACCCTCAAACTCTGAAAATAGTACAATGTCCTTCATGTGCTGAATGAATAAAACACTTGAAGACCCACTGACACATACAGATGACTCTCAAAGACCATGTTAAACCAAAGCCCCACACAGACAAGGTTCATTTACATGAAATTCTAGAAAAACAAAAACCTATAGAAACAAAAACAGCCCAGAGGTTGCCAGGGCTTGGGCTAGTGGTAGAGGACTGTCTGCCGAGATATACAAAGACACTTTATGAGGAGATAAAACTGGCCTACACCATGACGGTAGTGACACAGACTGCATGCCTTTATTAAAACTCACTAAGTTGCACAATAAAAATTGAGGGGTTGTAATTAAACTATACCTCAATAATTCTAACCTTCAAAGTTTGTCTTCAATTCTTCTCTACTTTCCTTCCTTCTCAATCTCTCCCTTTTAACTTTGAATTTTTTGCCAGAGCTAGGGTTAAACCAAGAATTATTATTTTTACCTCAAGTCTATCTCTCATGAACCTTTGCTCACAGATTTAGCCATGCCTCCATCTTCCTTTCCATTCTAATTTGAATTTACCTAAATGTATTCAATCCCTTGGCTAACTTCACTTCCCTCATGTTAACCCTTATTACATCTGATACATAGTACAAGCATATCATTTCCTATAATCCTGCCTCAGAAATATGCTACTCTAAGACAAATCCAAAGGCCTTAATACTCACAAATTCAAGGTTTTCTGCATGGAACATCTAATTGCCTACTCATCTTTCATAACTTTTTTTTTTTTTTTTTTTTTTTTGGTTTTTCGAGACAGGGTTTCTCTGAGTAGCCCTGGCTGTCCTGGAACTCACTCTGTAGACCAGGCTGGCCTCGAACTCAGAAATCCGCCTGCCTCTGCCTCCCAAGTGCTGGGATCAAAGGTGTGCGCCACCACCGCCGGGCCCTCTCATAACTTTCTAACATGAACTTTTTGGTCCCTTGACATCCCTTCTTAAGCACATGCACTCATCTTCCCTCATTTGTCCCTTCCTTTGGACTTGTACCCCTCATGGACTCATATCTCTCACAGCTCTGCCAGACTTTAAATTTTTCTCTAGAATGCTAATTAAAATCACAACTACACCCAACACAGCCACTGCTCATCAGATACTTTCAGGGCAGAGGCACAAGGTGCAATTAGATGAGTATAATTTTCCTGGGGAAACCTAAAAACAAAACAAACAACAGATCCACGGTCTGTTGTAATGAGCAAATACAGAAGAACAAACAGTTACTGTAATTTGACTTCGGAAGATGTGTGTCTAGTCACGGCTGCCAGCTTGTTGCCACTAAAAATGATTGTTGTTAATTGTTAGTGCTCACTGGAGCAGAATAGTAGTACTGTTAAATAGGTGTGAATCCTCTAAGTGTCAATCTTAAAGAGATTATCAAAAAGCTAACTAAAGTTTTGTTATTAGATTAATCTGAAATCTCACAAAAATCCTATCAATAACAGCATCAAATGATGTAAATATAAACAATATGACTATGACATGATCACTCAATGCTAATAGCCATTAAACAATATAACTGTGACATGATCATTCAATGCTAATAGCATTAAAAACAAAAGGCTATATAAGGACCAAGAGAGGCAGTTCATTAAATCTAAAATTCAGGCTAATGACACTATGAATGTTTAAACTCTTGAGGACCAACAATGATGGCTCAGTGGTAAAGACACTTGCTGCCAAGCCAGACAACAAAGTTTGATTCCCCAAAGACCTACATAAGTAGGAGAAAAGAGACTCCATAAATTGTCCTTGTAATAAATCCACACATGTAATGTGAATGTGCACACCCAAACACACATCACATAAAATACATAAATGCATAATTTTTTAAGTTTAAAAACAGGTGGTTGTAGAGGTGACTCATACAGTTAAGAGCACTTGTTGCTCTTGCAGGGAACCCTGGCGGTTTGAGTCTAGTACCCACAAGGTGGTTTACACCCATCTATAATTCCAGTCCCAAAGCTGGAACTTGCTATGCAGCCCAGACAGTTCTCAAAACTTGTGATCTCCCCATGTCAGCATCCGAGTACTAAGATTACGAGCGTGCACCACACTTTCTGCCTTGGAACAACACATTCGACAGATGCCCAAAAGGAACATATGCACTGTGAATTTAATGTTAAAATTTACCTAAAGGAACTCAAGACAGATTGGCAATGTGCCCTCCCTGGTAGACAAACCTATTTTGAATCCCTCTTTTTCAGTATCTTTAGAAAGATTGTGTCCTACAACACAATCAGTCTTAACTCATAATTTTCTGAATTTTTTTATACTGTACAATTTACACATTATATAGACCTTATAAAAATCAAAATTTACTTCCATTTTGTTATGTCTCAAATGAAGAACCCTTTTAAAGTTCTTTTTCTAAGTACTCCTTCATGATGACTCACTCATTAGCACTGAGTCACTTAGTACTGGCTTAACCTGATAATCAGTATCTCAAGCCAATGCTGAATGATTCCATTAGTAAACTGAAAAACAAACAAGCTATTCCTAAGACAGGACCCCACTGCCTCTGTGACAGTCAATAGAACAAAGCATCAACATTCACTGATCATGTATGGCCGACAGAGCAAGCAGAACATAAACTAGTAAGACTCTGGTCTTACAACCAGAAAAAAAACACCCTGATTACAAAGCATCTCAATTTCTACTCCAGTCCCCTAGAACTATCTTTTTATATCCATGCTAATTTCAACCTTCTAATAAAAAGCCTACAGTTTTAAATCAACGGAAACAATTACCAGCACAGAAACATCAACATACACTTTGATAACCATCACTTATGGGTGTAAGATCTTCCACATGTCCTAAAACTGCTGTTTCACAATATGTCTGGAATTTAAAGACACTAAAAATTTATTTAGCTCAGAGGCCACATAATAAAAATGGCTCAACAAAGCAAATGATCAGAATTAAACAAAAAGGTACTGTTTGAGCAAGGATTTCTTTTCCCTTTAAGACTACCCACTCCCTTAGAGTTTTTAAAAGAGCATTTATGATTTTAATATACACTCAACCCTTGATATCCTGGATTGGTTTCAGGACCTCTAAATTTATCATTGGTCCCTTAAAAAACAAAAACAAAAAGTAAACATCCTGAAGCTATTAGGACTTTGATACATGCATTAATATTGATATTCCAAGTCTCTAAGATAGATATTTCTTTTGTTTTAAGTAGGAGACTTTAAAGCTGTAATTCATCTGTGGTAGTAAATGCTTGGCAAGAAGTTGCTCAGAATCAAAGTTAACTGAGTCCCATGTGAGGCACTAGGCACTGTTGGCCACCTTCACAGAGACTACTGAATTTACACCCAGTTCTAGAAATGGGAGTTACCACGACACGTGGTACAAAAGGTAGCAAAATCCCCAAAAGTAATCTTTTGGGCATCACAAGTTATACTATGTCCTACACCAAACTAAGAGAACAAGTCTGAATCGGTTAAAATGAACCTTGCTCCCTGCTCTGACATACAACACCTAGAAACTATCTTAAAACAGGCAGAACCTGGGATGTTCAGCCTCAACATCTGAAACCTTATTCGGGAGATAGAAAAAGGAAGATCATGACTTTCAGGCCACCCTCTGCTACAGAGTAAGACTGTCTTAAAACAACAAGGACAACCAGAAAAGACCTCACTACAAATTGGTATGGATTTTTGGGTATCTTTTCTTTTAGAGCACCTACCAGTTCATCTGTTTTAGTGAAGAGCCACAGAAAACTTACCCAGAAGGACTCAAAAAAAAAAACAAAAAACAAAAAAACAAAA
Organism: Rhabdomys pumilio; assembly: GCA_030674055.1. NCBI lineage: Eukaryota > Metazoa > Chordata > Mammalia > Rodentia > Muridae > Rhabdomys > Rhabdomys pumilio. Next base: position 44,755,473 of record JANHMN010000016.1, on the reverse strand, counting down.
AAACAAAAAAACAAAAAACAAAAAACAACAACAAAAAAAAACTCCATTTATAGATATGAAAGCTGGTCTTAAAGAGCAAAACAACTTCACTCAAAGGGCACAATTTCTTGGTAGCAAAGAGTGGCCTATAACCTGACACAAATTCTACTGTATTTCTCTTATGCAGGAGCCAACAAATGTCAACTCTAATTCAAGTTACACTTAGAAGATAATAGGAATGGCAAAGCCAGTGAATACTGATATCTCATCTCTGTGAAGCATTTCTAATGCTCACAGAGGAACCAGAAGTGCAACCTCATTTCTCAACTCACAAGAGTAGTTAAAGCCTGAGACTAAATAAGACATAGGAGTAGAGCTTTCTACAGTCTGGTATATATTTTTAAAATTGGAGGAAATGTTATATGAAAAATTGTATTATACTTATAACTTATTATATATATTATATATGTTATATATTATATATATATAATATAATATATATATTATAATTATAACTGTAGTTATATTTTCATTAAAATAAGAATTAATATATTGTTGCATGGACTAAAGGATATACAAGAATATTTAAGGTAAATATGACGTGAAGAAGTTTCATATTCATTCAGATCCATGAGGCTTAGAAGTACAGTTTAAAGCACTTCTCTTAAAAGGGAAGAAGGCTGGTAAACTGTCATATTAAAAAAACAGTCTCCACAACAGTGGTAGGGAAACAGGGCTAGAGCTACACACAGCTGGATGTGTTGCCTATTCTTGACCTTGTGTGACCATGGACCAAACACTTAGAGCCTCTTCTCCTCACCTATAAATAAAGTAAATATTACTTACCTTACAGCTTTTTTATTGTAAGATTTGTTAAACAAACTGTTTAGATTCTAGAAAGACCGACTGTAATGAATGTAGCCTACGAACAGAGTCAGGACAAACCTGTAAAACTGTCTGGCTGTCAAAACCATTCATTCAGCTTCCATTTGTGCGATCAAGATAAGTAAGCAATTGCTATTTATAGCTAGCTGCACAAAGAAAACAGGCCAAGAGGGTAAAATTACCTAGGTGAACATTATTGTACTCACATATTTCATTTCAAACTTCTTAGCCAACATTTCCACTTCTTGCCTCTCCTTATGTTCATCAGTGAATGGATCTTCTGTATGAACGAGTTTCTTCTGATTCAAAGGCAACAGGAAAGAAATGCAAGTATTAGTACTACTTCAACTACACTGCCATGTATTAATCATATGCCAACTACAGTTCTGTATAACTAAACATTTAATAGCATAACATATAGATATTGTCAATATTATATATTTCATAACTACATCCATTGATTATTTTCCAGACTTGAATATATCTTTAAATTTCAATGACTCAATTTTTCCTAATATAAACAAATAGGTCAAAAGCATTAAAATCTACTTTTTAAAATGATAGTACACAGGAGGAAAGTATCTGCAGCTAACAGACTTACACTTGTACTGTTTTTTGATGGTCAAGAAGTTAACAATCTAAATAGACTCCACTTGCAAAATGATCCCACTCCAAATAAAGCAGTCTCTCCCCAAGACTAACATATATTTTATTTTGATATTATCCCTAAAAAAAAGACCAATTCAGCCACTGAATATCCCTAAAACGGTATTCAATTATAGACTCAGGCTCCATCATATGCTTACGTTATTACTAAAGTATTTGCAACTGTCCTGGCTTTCTGCTGAGACTAATAATCATTTCTGTATCATCTACCTCCTGTCAATGGATATCAATTCAAGGACTACACAAAGCCAAAAAGTACAATGACTCATCATGGCTTCCTTCTAATAGTGTGGAATGAAACATTGTAACTCATCATGGCTTCCTTCTAACAGTGTAGAATGAAACACTGCTCTAAAATACAGTTTCAAACACACACACACAAACACACACACAATGAGCATACTTTTGAAAATGAAAATATTACTGTGTGCTGCATGGTGGGATGAGTGAGCATGTGCATACATGTGGAGGTCAAAGGGCAACTTTATCAGGTTGGTTCTTTCAGTGCATCTTTCTGTGGATTGTGGGGATTGAGCTCAGGTGCCAGTCTTATATATATATACCTGTATATTTTAGCAGATGTGTTTTATATGCATGCTTTTCAATGTACAAAAAAAAGATAAGAGCTACTTTTAAAAATACTATTTTTATCTAATTTTTAAAAATTTACTTTGAAAGTAAATCTAGTTTTGTTGTTTGCCTGTCTTGTTTTTTGGACAGAGGATCTTTACGTAGTCTTGGATGACCTAACTTACTACATAGACCAGGGTGGCCTCCTATCCACTCAGAGGTGGTTCTGGTTCTCTCTATATATAATGCTGGGATTAAAAGTATACATCTAAAAGTAAATGTTTTAAAGGGTTAATTTTTTCAAACTGATGTAGCAGCTTTAAATAACTAAAAATGAAAATGTATTACAAGTAGGGCAAAGAACTGAATTTGGAACTAAGGCACTTCATCCTAAATATAAAGACTGACACACAAAACATGACAGGGAAACATGGACAGGATGAAGGCAGAAGGGTTCATCCTCCCAGTACATCAGAATAAAGAAAGACTTCTTAAGATTTTTAAGTAGTGGATTTTAGAATCAAATTTTAAATGTAATAATGAATATTTACAGACTTTCTTATCCTAATTGGCATTATGAATGAAAAACACAAAATAACTCAAGGGGAAACAAACTAGTAAAATAAGACTGGTAGGGAAAGTAAGCATTAGATAGGGTACAGCAGTCATCTGAAGCTAATGAAGCTACTGACTGAGGCAATCAGCATGTTCCCCCCATCACTGTGTAGCCCAAATATTAGGTCCTTATTCTGAGGGGGACTTTTACTGAACCCAGAGCTTTTCACATGCTAATCAAAAGCTCTACCACTGAGCTTTATCTCCAACCCAGCCTGACTCATTTATATATATAACATATATATATATATATATATATATACACACACACACACATATACATATAAAACATATATATGTATATGTGTACATATATAACTCACATATATACATGCATGTATATATATGCACAAATATTTATATTATTTCAACTAAGAATCACCTTAAAATATTCTAAATTTGTTTTCAAGACAGAATTTCACTACACAGCCTCAAAGTCACAATTCTGCCTTAGTATCCTGATACAAAGAGTATTAACCATGCCCAGCCTGTTCTAAAATATTTTGTGTACTTAATAAGGGCATCAAAATCTATCTCTTGTTTACATATGCTCCATAAAGTTAAAACAGACTCACTTCTTTACAGTTAAGAATAATGTTAGCAATTCCAGTATTTAGTGAGGCTGAGGTACAAAGTCTGACAGAAATTTGAGGCCAACTTGGGCTACACAGTGAGACCTTCCTTTAAAGCAACAAACACCCACAAAGAGCCATCTCTTTCCCCAATAAAAACTCAAGAAGACTCTCCCCCACTTAGGGGAAACAAATCAAAAGTTATCAGCTTTGTGTGATATCAATTCGATGATTCTGTCCTTTGATCCTAGTAGTAGGATAAAACCTGTTAAATCCTTTACAGGTTTTATCCAACATACACAAAGGAATACCAGAGTTCTGTAACTGTGCAGGCATCACCATTGTTATCATGGTTTTTCTCTTACCACAAACATTTAATTCATTTTGTTCTTAAATGGGTACTCAGGTTATCTGATTTCTTGGTTTGCTAAGAACTGAACTTTTTTCTTATGTATTTGTCAAGTCCAAAACATGCTTTATAATGCTATTGCTGGCAATGGGGAACAAACTCATCTTTCAGGGCAGGGATGACTCCAATGTCTCAGGCACCTCCTGAACCACAGTTATGGCACCAATACCACAAAGAAAAAACAAATCAAAAGGCTGACCTAACCTGCAGAGTGATCTTGCTAGTTAGAGTTAGCCAAAATATACTTTTCCTCATAAATACAAAAAAATTCCAACTGTGAATCTATTAGTTGAGATTGCACACTTCATTATCAGGTAGGAAGGGGGCTTATTTATATATACCCCAGTGCAGATGGTACTTACACATACTGTTTAAACAGCCCAACTTTCAGTTGACAAATCTTGTTCACTGACATACAGTTTTTTAAAAGTTGAGATTTTTTTTTCTAATTTGACTTAGCCTACTAAGGTACACTATTTAATTATAGTAACTCAAAATTAAAGTTACTTTGGAAAATAAATTAATCTGAACCAGTCTTGATGGTACAGGACTGTAATTTCAGCTACTCAGAAATCTGCAACAACAAGATCATGAATTCAAGGACAATATGGGCTACAAATTAATTCATGGCCAGCCTGACCAACTTAAAATTATCTTGTCTCAAAAACAAAGGAGGGAGTGTACTTGGAGTCATGTCAATAATATGACAGATCCCTGGCCTGGCATGTTCAAGACCTTTGGCTTCATTCTCAGCATCAAAAAAAGAACAGACTTCCCAAAGGAGGAAATTTTGGGATCACCACTTTCCAGACATTCTCCAGTTGGTCACTCTCTTAGGCTCTCTTTGTGGAACCATCATAATCCACTTACAGAAGTGTACTTTACACATTCTTAAATAATAAATATGTTAAGTGGGACTAATCATAGGAAAATGTGGCAACTTTTCCTACAAAAGTATACCACATTAAAAAACAATAAATTCTTTTGTGGAATTACAAAGAAAAGGTATATGGTTGAATATATGAGAAAATGCCAATAAATCCCTAAATTGATAGTATCTATGAAGCAAACATAAAAATTAAACCTAATTCATATGTCCCATAGAATATAAAAGTATAGCCATGTGCCAAACATTGCTTTTAAGGTCAAAGAAAGATCACATACACAACAGTAAATACCCCAGAGCCTATATAGCAGGTTAAAATTTAAGTATGATATTGCTAAAAACAGATTAAAACATCTAAGTTAGCCTGGCAGGAAAGTGCACACCTTTGACCCCAGAGCTCAGGAGGCAGAGGGATCTGAGTTGAAGACCTGGTCTACAAAGTGAATTCCAGGACAGCTGGGGCTACATAAATCCTGTTTCAAAACAAAACATCTAGGTTAGTGTAGGTAGGGATTTCCTATATATTTGCACAACGACAAAACACTAACTAGCATTATGTATTTTTACCTAAAAATGGCTTTTCTCATGCTGTTTTATTATACTTATTTGTGTATATGTGTACAAACTGCAGAAGATGGTTCTCTCCTTCCACCATGTGGATACTGGGGGTGGAACTCAGGTCTTTAGGCTTGGCAGCAAGTGCCTTTACCTGCTGAGCCATTTTGTCGCCCAATTTTTGTTTTTTTGAGGCAGGTTCTCATTATGTTGCCTGAATTCTCCATCTTCCACTCCAGCCTCCAGCGTGCTGAGGTCACAGACTAGCATTCCCAGCTACAAAGTGTTTTGCATCTGTAACTTAGGCAAATTGTAAAAATTGTACACCTACTTATATTAGCAAATCAAGGGTAAGTTTTTCTTTTTATGGAAAATGCTCCAATTTAATAGACAAAAAGATGACATTTATATTATAAAAACAAAGAGTTATGAATGGAGTCCACAGGATAAAATATTATGTAGAAGTGACCAAAATGGTCTCTATCCCTAAAAATTCAATTTCTCTGAAAACATTTAGTAATGATGGCCACACAATACTTGTAACTAGCCATCAAAGGATTATCTGCCACAAAATGAACACAGGCTAATGATATTACTCAATGTGAGACTTTTGACTAAAGAGTAATCCACTGCAACAACAAAGATAGTTGAAAAGCACTAATACATTCTGGAGTCCATTAGAAAGCCCAGCCTAATAAAAAGCATAGTCGCTAAACAAGAGGGCAATGTCTGTCTGTCTGCCTCTGTCTCTCTCTCCCATCTCCCCCTTCTAAAGATCACCAACCACCAACCCACAACAATAAAAATTACAATCACCGACAAACCGCTGTCCTAATCCCATTGTTCACCGGTTCCCTCAAGAGCATACCGATGTATTTTCCTAAGTTTTTTTTTTTTTTTAATTCAAAGCGAATGTTTTTTCCTTAGTTCTCCAGAAAACTACAACTGACAAATGCTCCCAATTCGAACTAATGAGAGCCACTCAAATAATATGACTGGACAGCCACCGAATAAGACAGGAGATCTTTCCATTCAAAGACAATATGCACAAACTCAACACACACACAAGGCTAACAATATTTACCAACACAAGTGCAACCACATTACGAATCCACTTTTTCATTCCTAACGTGGAATCATTAGTTTCTGAAAATGTTTAATTTCTCTTAAATCCCCTTCAATCAAGGAAAATAAACCACCCGGCCACGAGCCCATCTCAGCAGCCCTGGCGCACGGTACAGCTGGGTTGAGGAAGGATGAGGATGAGGCGAGAAGGGGTCACACAATCTCTCCGCTTCAGACCGGGGGGCGTGTCCCCCCAAGGTTTTTTTCGCTTCCCTTCTACCGGAACGACAGACTGAAGTGCCACAAGAAGCTAGCCGCCCGGCTCGCAGGGCCTCGGGATTTGGTGTGGGGAACAGAAAGGAAAAGGAGGAAAAAGCTGAGGTTTCGAAAGGTGCACAGGAAAACCGGCTCGGCGCGGTGTGGAGGGGACAGCCTCGGCCACCCAGGTGGGCCGAGCCGCGCAGCTCCCGCCCCGTCTAGCCGCCCGGCCCCCGCCACCCCACCCCCGGGGCGAGCGAAGTGCAGAGCAGCCCGGGCAGGCGGCGGGTCCGGAGGCGCCCGGGCTGTGGGGTGGCCGGGAGGGAGGGACCCTCTGTACCCGTTGTTCTCCGCACAGCAGCAGCTCCGGGTAGCTGAACTCCACGCAGCTTTCGTCCGTGGGGTCCTTGAGCACCAGCTCCAGGCGAACCGTCTCCTTCGGCGGTCGCGGCGGCGGCTCCGCTCGGGAAGCCGACTCCCGCGGAGGGGGAGTCTGCAGGGGCAGCGGCGGCGGCGGCGGCGGCGGCTCGGGCCGCGGGGGCTCGCGCTGCAGCGCCATGGGCGGCTCGGCGCGGCTGACCTCGCGCTGGGGGAGCGGCTTGTCGCGCGCCGGGGGCTGCGCGTCAGCGCGGGGGGCCGGCTCCGCCCGGACCGGCTCGCCGTACGGCTGCGGCTCCAGTCGGGGGGGCTCGCGCTCCGCGCCCGCGAAGTCGGCCTCGCGCCGCCTCACCGGTGACAGGCTAATGAACGCGACTCTGCGCGGCTCCGCCATCCCCACTGTTTTGGCCCTCGGCGTTCGCTCGAGCCGGCTCTCGCCTCGACGCCGCGCGGCGTGCCTGCCCGCCTTTCCTTCTGCTCTCCGTCACTTTTCTTCCCTCCAGCACCCTCAGCTGTCCCCGCGGACGCCACCGTGAGTGCGGACCGGGTCCCTGTCTCCGCTACTACGTTCTGATGGGCTCCACCGCCATCGCCAGGGTCGCCGCAGCCGCCATGTTGGATCCCCCACATAAATAGAAGCAGGCCGCTGAGCGGGCGCATGCGCACACTAGAGACGCTCGCGTCCACAGTCGTGGCTGTTGCTCAGTTTTCCTCTTTTCCTCTCAACAGTCTGGAGGCCAGACAGCTCGGAGGAAGTGACGTCACAGATAGACCTGTCTCCGTGGCAACGGGGACGCTATCTATGCTTTGGTTTCAAAGGAGGGGTTTGGGGTTCCCGGAGTGATTTCCTCCTCTCGCCCGGAAACCGAGACAGGCTCGCGGATCCCTTAGGGTGAGCGTCGCGATGTGCCTGGGACCGACCCAGTCATGGCGCCGGGTTCCGCCCGACGTTGGCCTCTGGCTCTCGTCGCACGGGAACGGGGCTGTCAGCTGAAGATTCTAGGCAGACCCAGGAATGGGGTGAGGGGCTCGCGGCCCAGCTGCCGGGCCTGCTGGGCCGTTGCCCGGTCACCTTAGGTGTCCAGCGTAGAGAAGCGAAGATTAGATTCTACCCAGACCCCTCCCGAAAGCGCCACGCTGCCTCCTACTCTTCTCCCTAGCCGCTTTGCGCATGGCGGTGAGACGCTCAGTGACGCTCCTCAGTTGGGAAATTGGACTGGCAAACGAACAGTTCTTGAAGCCTTGAACGTCTTGGCAGCGTTTGGTGTTATTTTAGGGGACGTGCTCTCAGGGAAAAAAAATTCACGGTTCGTTTCTGAGTGGGAAGGCGCGTTGCTTAGGTTTCGCTGGAACACCCGTGGGAAACGAACTGGAATTCAGATTTTAACGGACGAGAATTACTGGTCCTTTTAATCTATTCAGTAGAAAGTGAATTTAAAAGCTCCCTTTCCACATCCTCAAGGAAACCCAAGCTTGTTAATTCCATTAACTATATTAGAGGTTGAAGAGCTGAGTCAAAGCGACGTCACAGACATTTTTAATTGCTCTTCTATTCCTTAGCAAAGGTATACCAAATGGTGATGGAATGTTCATCCCAAAGGGTCCTACTAACTCCAAGCCAGGTGTGGAGATGCGCGCCTTTAGTCTCAGGAAAATACAGGTTGAGACTGTATTTCAACGTGGTTCGCGCCTTTAGTCTCAGGAAAATACAGGTTGAGACTGTATTTCAACGTGGTTCGCGCCTTTAGTCTCAGGAAAATACAGGCTGAGACTGTATTTCAACATGGTCCACATAACTCCAGGTCAGCTAGCACTTCTTAATGAAAATGGTGGCACTCTGGAGCCAGGTAGATCTCTATGAGTTCAAGGCCAGCCTGGTCTACTTAGTGACTTCTAAACTAGCCAGAGCTACATAGTGAGACCTTGTCTGAAAAAAACTAGCAACAACAAGGGGGAAAAAAAGGAGGAAGATGATGAATTTCTTCTTTAAAATGCTACAATATTTCCTTGACACTATATTTGACCTCCGACATTCCTTTCACTACTCCAGATTCTGATTAGGGGTCTCCTATTCTGGGCTGAAGTGACCTTTCTGCCCATAGACTCTTTTTCTGCCATCTTAACAGGGCAATTAATGTTTCTGGAACACTTTTTGTTTATCATCCTCTATCCAATCTCCCAACTGACTGAGTGCTATACCTGTGTTCAGTTTCTGCAATTTATCCCAGAAATAGTAGTCTGTCTGTCCTCCAGCCAAGCTCTTCTGTAGGTAACATGTCATACAACATTATCTAGTGCCTTCCAAATACTTTGAACATCAATCCACAGGGAGAAGTAGATTCTAATCCGTGGTGTAAGCTACTCAAATCAGCACTTGAGAGGCAGAGGCAGGTGGATCTCTGTGAAATCAAGTCCACCCTGGTCTACATCGTGAGTTTCAGGACAGCCAGAGCTATGTAGTGAAACACTGTCTGGAAAAAACAAAACAAGAAAAAAGTAGTTTCTCCAGTGTATATACACCCACCTACCCATGAAATTTAATCTACCTTACTAAAATAATGTAGTATAGAGTAAAAACCAAGTTGGAGGTCAAAGGACAACTTTGTGGCATCTATTCTCTCCTTCTAGGTGGCTAGGCTTACAGAACAAGTGCCTTTACCTAATGAGTGATCTTGTTGGCCTAGAATTGTTTAAATGTTAATTTCTACTTTTGAATCTATTTTCCTACACAGACAGTAATAATTATATAAGACTGGTTTGCCACATATATCTAACATAAAAGTGTTCTGTACTTTTTCATTCTAAATGCTCTGTGGCAACAGTTTAGATTGTGGCATTACCACAACAAGTTTTTGTTTAGCTTCTCTAAAAGCATATTGCCATATTTACTGTATCCATCTGTCTTAGGGTTTCTATTCCTGCACAAACATCATGACCAAGAAGCAAGTTGGGGAGGAAAGGGTTTATTCAGCTTACACTTCCACACTGCTGTGCATCACCAAAGGAAGTCAGGACTGGAACTAAAGCAGGTCAGGATACAGGAGCTGACGCAGAGACCATAGAGGGGTGTCACTTACTGACTTGCTTCCCCTGTTGCTCAGCTTTGCTTTCTTATAGAACCTAAGACTACCAGCCCAGGGATGGTACCACCTACAATGGGTCCTCCCCACTTGATCACTAATTAAGAAAATGCCTTACAGCTGGATCTCATGGAGGCACTTCTTCAACTGAAGCTCCTTTCTCTGGGATAACTCCAGCTTGTGTCAAGTTGACACAAAACCAGCCAGTACAACATCAGTGCTGAATAAAGTTTTTATTTTATTTTGCTTTGCTCTTTAAGACAGGCTCTTACTATGTAGCCTTGGATGGCCTGGAACTAGCTCTGTAGACCAGGCATGTACCACTGGGTATGACAGCATATACCTTTGATCCCAGCACCTAGGAGGCAGAAGCAGGCAGATCTCTGTGAGTTCAAAGCCAGCTTGGTCTATAAAGTGAGTTCCAGAACAGTCAGGGGTATGCAGAAAAACCCTGTATTAAGGCATGTGTCACTACACTTGGTTTCTATTCCTTTTTCTAATACAAAAATCCTCTTTGAGTGTAATTTATAGTATCTTGAATAATATCACTAACATATACATATGATTTTGATGACATTCTTTTCTGAAAGAAAAAAAAAAAACATAAGGTCTCCCCCCACCCCCTGGAAACTGAATATAAAATTCTGTCAGCAAACAACATTCTCATGTGCTTGCTTGCATATGTCTCAGGGCATTGTGATAATGTAAAATTGGCCTTAACAGTTATACTCTAAATTAAATAAGTTCTAAATTAGGACTAGTGTATCATGTATTGATGCTTTCTCCTAAATTCCATTGTAGTTTGCTTTATTTGTTTTTTGTTGTTTTGTGGAGTTGGGGGAAGAGGGATTGGGGGGTAGCGATGAGACAGGATTTTTCTGTGTAGCCCTTGGCTGTCCTGGAACTCACTCTAGAGGCCAGGCTGGTGTCAAACTCACAGACATCTACCTGCCTCTACTTCCTTAGAGCTGACCACCACCGCCTAGCTGCTTGCTTTGTTTTTAAATAATGCTTGTAACCCTCAAAACTAGTTTCTGAACCTCTAACTGGCTACAGTTTTGAAATTGAAGTAAGTGCGCATCTTAGCAGTTAAGAAACTGAACAATCAGGAGAAAGTAATTCTGCTCCTAGGAACTAGGGATAGAAAATAGATACATACACATTTCTGAGAGAATTTTCATTTTTAAAGAATGATTTATTTATTTTATGTATACTCATGTACACTGACACTGCCCTCAGACACACCAGAAGATGACATCAGATCCCATCACAGATGGTTGTGAGCCACCATGTGGTTGCTGGGAATTGAACTCAGGACCTCTGGAAGCAGCTAGTGCTCTCAACCACTGAGCCATCTCTCCAGCTCTTCTGAGAGAACTGTAAAAACCCCAAATGATGCAGTTGAAGAAAAGGGCCCTTAAAGAGGCTAGAAAGAGGTCATAGTCAGTTCCTAGTGAGTACCAAGTCAGAGTATTTTTATTAACTATATATTACACTCTTGTTTTAATGTGTATGTATTCATTTAACCATTATATAGCACTTGAGATAATGTATTGAGATAGTCATCCCTTATCTGTGTATCGTATGTATGTGCACATATACATGTGTGCACATATGCCTGTAGGTGTTGATGTTGGATGTCTTCCTCAATCACGTTCTACCTTATTTTGAATTTATTACATTTATTTATGTTGAGTTTGTGGAGGTCAGGAGTTTGGTCTCACTTTCCACCATGTAGGGTCTGGGTGTCGAGCTTGAGTCCTAAGGCTTGGAGCCTTTACCTGCCAGGTCATCTCATCAGTCCATCTACCTTAGTTTTTTGAGACAGGTTTCTCACTGAACTTGGAGAGCATCAGTTGGGCAAGGCTGTCAGGCCAGCAAGTTCCATGGATCCACTCTGTCTGTTTCTCCAGTGTCAAGATTAAAAGCGTGCCACACCAGGCCCAGCTTTTGCACATAGGCGTAGGGAGATGTGAGCTCGGGTCTTCATGCTTGTGTTGGCAAGCAGTTTATTGACTGAGCTGTCTCCCTGGCCTCCTATTCATGCCTTTTGTCAGCACTCATGTGAGGAGCAAACATCTTGCAAAGCCCTGAAGGAAGAGACTTGAAGAAAGAAAATTTAAGCCTCTGGAGGGAGTGAGCTGGAGCTTTGAAAGAAACTGAAAACACAGAGAAGAACTTCAAGTAGAGATTATGGGTCAGGTCATTAAATCTTATTATAAATGGAACGAGAGGCTGGAAAGTTGGCTCACTGACTAAAAGCAAGTACTACTCTATAGAGGACTTGAATTAAGTTCCCAGCACCCACTTCAGGCAGTTCCCAGCTCCCTGTAATGTTAGCTCCAAGTGATCTGACATCCTATTGTAGATGCAACAGGCACCTGTACCCACATACACAAATACAGACAAATAACAATTAAAATAATTCTTAAATAAAAACAAAACCAAAAGATAATAGGAAAATGTTTAAAGTGGCATAATTATACAGCAGTCAGCTAGCTTTAACTTCCCAAATGCTGTCAACAAATCTGCTTGTGTGACAAGGCCTCTACTGATTGATCCATCTCCCTAGACCCTCTATACTTTATTTTTAACATCATTATTGGAAAGGGCAGCTTAAATCAAAAACTAGAAACCCTTACACCTAATTTCAAAATCCTAAGGAAAAACCAATGATTGGCTGTGTTGGTGCCAATCCCCAGATCAGTCAACTGCCAGGAAAGGTCTGGTGACCAGGCATCTGCTGAGGTAAATGTGTTTAAGCAAAAGGACCCTGTTCCTGGAAGAATTTGGAACCTATTAGACAACTACTCAGAGGCCTATAACACAAAACAGCAGGATAAAATTGCTCATAATGACTAATGGCTAAAGGTAATGACAATTTCTTTTTCTTTTATTAGCTCACTTGAAAAAAATATAGATACAATGTAACTCAGAAAAGGAAAGAAAATCTAAGACAAATTAAGAATGCTATAAAAGAGCTGCCCCCCCTTCAGAAAACCATACAGAGGAACAAACCACTAAGACTAGACTCTAGACAGTTTCATAGGAGAGCTCAACCAAACATGATAGGAAAATATATTCAGTAGTATTTAAAGTGCTGCGGCATAGAACAGAAGAAATTTCTGTTCCCTCCAAACATCACTTCTTTACAGGTATCAAGTGAAACACTGATTCCAGTTCCAGCGGCCACTGACTTGCAATACTTACAGGAAAAGTTGCCCTTAGACACTCATTGATCCATTTGTTGATGAACTAGTTAGAAATGGATGACACTGAGTTTCTGGGGATGTAGAGAAACATGCGGTTCCTTTTGTTGCTGGAATAACCTTTGTATATGGCAACTTAGAAATAACTGTCAGAGCCGGCGGTGGTGGCGCACGCCTTTGATCCCAGCACTTGGGAGGCAGAGGCAGGCGGATTTCTGAGTTCGAGGCCAGCCTGGTCTACAGAGTGAGTTCCAGGACAGCCAGGGCTACACAGAGAAACCATGTCTCAAAAAAACCAAAAAAAAAAAAAAAAGAAAAAAGAAATAACTGTCAGAAGTATATATGCTTTAACCAGTACTCCCAGTTCTGTGAGTTTATCAAAGCTGTAGTTTATTACATTTTATTTAGGTGTGGGGGCTGGGGAATAGAAATCAGAGGACAGTTGGCAGGAATGGGTTCTCACCGTATGGTCCTGGGGATGGAATTCAAGTCCTCAGGCTTGGTGGCAGGTATCTCTATCCATGGAGTCATCTGAACAGCCCGAAGAGCTATAAAAGTCTGTACATCTTTGGTTTTATCCAACTTGATTGGTGAGATATACAGGATTTTTTTCTTTTAGTGGTTTAACTTCTTTTCATTTTGAAATACACTTTCAAAGCCAGTTCATTCACATATTTGTGAGTAGTCTAATTTTCCTAATTTTTTGAGACATTGTTCTGTATAGTGCATACTGGTTTCAAACTGACTTCCGAGTGCTGGGATTCTAGGCAGGCACCACCATATGGCTTCTATTTATAACTTAATTAATTTTGGAGTTGATTAGTATTTCTTGTGGCAGCCTTATGCTTATTTCAATAATTTTTTATAATTTCTCAAGAGCCCAACGTCATTCATTTTCTTTTTCTTCATGTTTTTTTAGTGTAAGGATTCAAGACCTTGTCTCCTGAGCTTTAATACAAATCTAGTTTAGATAGTCTCTTTTACTTAAATGTTAAAGGAAATTTTTAATCTTGGTATTTGTTATTTTCTCTGTCTCTGGTTTTATTTATTTGTTTATTTTAAACATCTTAGAGCTGGCTGGGTTGGCTGTTTTGTGGCAGGATGTTTCCAAGCTTGCCAGAACTCCAGAGTTAGATCCCTAGCATAGCACAGAGGAAATTCTGTCGATGGCACAGTACATACCTAGTTTGGTTTGGGTATTAACTTCTGCTTTATGTCATCATGATTAAAAATACACACACTGAACTGGGGAGTGGCACACACTTTTAATCCCATCACTTGGGAGGCAGAGGCAGGGGGATCTGTGTGAGTTTGAGGCCAGCCTGGTCTACAGAATGCTTTCCAGGACAGCCATGGGTACACAAAGAAACTCTGTCTTGAAAACCTAGAAACAAGTAACAACCCGCCCCCCCCCCCCACACACACACTCTTTTGAGTTTTCTGAAGAAGGTCTTGGGCCTTGACGGTAAAGCTCAGAGTGAGAATAGGCTGCCTGGGTCTAACTCTTCCTCTGTTGCTTACTATCATACACTCTGTGACTTTTACACAGTCACTTAAGCACTTGTTTTGTGTCTCAGTTTCTGTTTGTAAAATGGGGATAATAACACATCATTTAAAGCACTGGTGCTGGGGCAGGCGAGTTGGCTTACCTGGTAAAAGTGATTGCAGTCAAGCCTGACAACCTAGGTTTCATCCCTAAGATCCACATGGTGGAAGAACAAAACCAGTGCCCCAACTTGTTCTCTGATCTCCACACATTTGCCACAGAACACACGTGCCCATATACACATAAATTAAATGTATTTATCGTTTAAAAATAGTGTTTGAATCAATTGGTTAATTGGGTTAATCAATTATGAAATGTTTAGAACAGGGAGTGGTACATGGGAAGTGATGTTATTTTCTTTGTGGTTTAATGTACAGTAACTTTATTGAGCGGTCCATGGGTCCTTGAAGGGGAGGTCTGTTCTTTGGCATATGATGCTATTCCTTTTTGCTAATAATGCTTCGATGACTGCAGCTTTACTTACATCTTCATTTCACCTTTCATGACCTGCCATTATCTCTCATCATTTTTGTTTTTCGAATATTGATGCCTTTCCTTTGTTGCATGTTCATAATCACTGTGTTCATCAGGAAACAGAGCCTTTATCATTCCAAGTGTGTCTCTCTGACCTGCTTAATGACTTTGACCTGAATCAGCCTTGTTTGATTATGGCACCTGCTCTCTTTCTATTTGCATTTTCCCAGTTGAACTGCTGCCTGTCTTCTCACGTTAATGTTCACAAATGACTTGGTTCTCAGTAAGAGCCAGCAGCCCAGAGATGGATTTCACTTTGTGATCCAGTGTACCAGTCTCTTTGCTTTAATAGGTGACATAAACCCATATAAAGGTTAGAACAAGAGGTATGTTTGAGCAGAGGCATTAGTCTCTCATATTTTCTCCTTTATATCTTTCAATAACTCCTTCAAATGTCTAGTTGCTTCATTTTTGTATATATTTTTCTGAGAATTTAAATGTTTTGTATTGTTGGGTAATGAAGTAAAATTAAAATGACCTTAATTCTCAATTTCTTTGTATGTTATCCACAATGTTATATGTTACTTATATCTGTATTATTTGATTTATTATAAGGTACGCCCATGCCTGTAACTAGAATTATCACCAGTATATGACACTACTGTACCAATACTATGGTCTACCTTTCTGTCAAGAGTAAAATGCTGTCTGACAACTTTCACATACATGTACCAATTTCCAATGATGTTTTTAAAAGCTTGATTTGATGATTTATATGTGTGTGTCTGTGTTAGTGTGTACCATGTATGTGTGTGTACCATGTATGTGTGTGTACCGTGTATGTGCAAGCATCCACAGAGACTACAAGATGGCATCAGATCCCTTTGAGCTGTACTTACCTGTCATTATGAGCCCGGTATGAACGCTGGGAAGCAAACTCTGGTCCTCCAGTAGAATAGCAAGCACTATTAACTGCTGAGCCATCTCTTCAGCCCTGATTTTTTTTTAAAAAAAATCTTGGTTTTATTCCTGTTCTTGTTTCTCTCTTGTGCTCATTTCTTACAGATGCTAAGCTGTGTTATCTCTATGGTTTAATTACTCATCTTTGAGGACCATATACTTCCTGGGGTAACTTCTATAGTGAAGAGTGGGGTACCTGGAACTGTATGCCCACCTAACAGGCATTCACCCACTGATCCTGAGGTTGGGTTTACTCTTCACTACTTCCTTCTATAAGCCACTGGGAGATACTCTCTATATATATACTGTTTGAGTCTCTGATGTCCTGCTGCCACCGCTGCATCTCAGAACCATATCCAGGGAGATTTTGTGCTAAAATGTTGCATTCATCATATTTGAGTCAAACAGGATGATTCTGTATTCTTTCTTTGTGCCTGTCTCTCCATCTGCTCCTATGCCTTCTTGAGACCCTGACCTTTCTTACAAACACATACACAGCATTCACATATGTGGACACATCCCGTCTCCTAATCCAGTTGGATCCATCTTTGACTGAAATAAGTGTTTGTTACTTATAGTTGTTGTTTTGTTCTTCAAGGTTTATTTGTCTTCTTATAATGGGTGTTTGGTCTGCATGTATGTATGTACTCCACTTACATGTCTGGTGCCCACCAGAAGTTCAGAAGAAGGCATTGAGTCCCCTGCAACTGGAGTTAGTAATGGTTGTTAATCACCATGTTGGTACTGGGGACCAAACCCTGGTCCTGTGCAAGAGCAACGAGTGCTCTTGACCCCTGAGCCATCTCTCCAGCTCTGCTTCTGTTCTTGTAAACCATATAAATCATCTTAACAACTCGCCCATGAAGTAGCAGATTTTTCCTTCCCTAAAGCCTTATAATTGTTTTCGTCACTTTTCTGCCTAACCGACCTCTAAACTCTCATTCAGACTTTTCTCAATGTGGTCATAGGCACACACTCTAAGAATCTAATCTTGAATGAATCTGTCTTGTGGCTGTATGTTGTGATGCCTGGGACTGTTGTCTAGTAGTCCTGAAATCTGCTTGCATCCAAGCCTTCCCATCACCATTAAATTAGAGCCCCTGTTTCTTATACGATGGGTCTTTTTTCTTCTGTTTGTTCCCATATTTTTTAGATGGTGCACACCATGCAGGAGATAAAGGATATATATACTTTATATATGTGAAAGGTATATAAAATGTATATATATGAAATATATGTGAAAAATATCTCTTCATCTACATACCTGAGTGACAGTCTCTGGCTAAAATGTTTCTCCTCAGATGCATTTGGAGAGCTGCAAATAGAGACATCCAGAGTCCATCTATTAATGTGCTCAGCATTTGTTACAGTCTGTGCCCACTTCTGCCCAGCAGACACTTGAGTTTTCATTGTCTCTTGTGCTCTGTAGTCTCTTGATTTCCTTTGACACCCTAGATGTATGCTTAGATAGAATCTCAGTCTCTGAATAGTAGTTATCACAGGAGCACACAAATTGAAACCTAAGTCTTTTGTTTTTATTTTTTAGTCAACATTTGAACATTATTGTCGTGTGTGTGTGTGTGTGTGTGTGTGTGTGTGTGTGTGATCGCCATATGTGCACTTATGCTGCCACATGTGCGTGTGAAGGTCAGAGCACAACTTTGTAGAGTCAGTTCCCCCACACCCTTCACACTGGATTCTAGGGGTTGAACTCAGGTCACCCACCAGGTTTTAGAAAAATACTTCTCATTTGACCCCTTCGGAGGTCAAATGACTCCTTCACAGGAGTCATCTAAGACCATTGGAAAACACAGATATTCGCATTATGATTCATAACAGTAGCAAAATTAGAGTAATGAAGTGGCAGTAATGGGAGCTGGAGAAGTGACTCAGCTGTTAAGAGCACTGGCTGCTCTTCCAGAAGTCCTGAGTTCAGTTCCCAGCAACCACATGGTGGCTCACAACCATCTATAATGGGATCTGATGCCTTCTTCTGGTGTGTCTGAAGACAGTGACAGTGTACTCACATACATAAAGTAAATAAATCTTTAAAGAAAAAAAAAAAAAAAGAAGCAGCAAAAGTGATTTTATGGTTGAGGGTCACCACAACATGAGGAACTGTATTTAAGGGTTGAAGCATTCGGAAGATTGAGAACCATTGCTTTAGAGGCATGAACCTTTGTCTGTGGTGCCATCTTGCCAGGCTTAAAAAAGTAACTATATTATGCCAGATGGTGGTGGTTGTCGTGCTCAGCTTTAATCCCAGGACTCAGGAGGCAGAGGCAGAAATCAGAGGAGTTCGAAGCCAACCAGGTCTACAGTCTCAGTGCCAGGCCAGGATAGCCAGGACTACTGGAAGAAACTGTCTTAAAAAACCAACTAAACCAACCAACCAAACAAGCAAGCACGCAAACAAACAAAACATATTATGCTCCTAAGCCCCTTATTTTAAATATAATTCCACTAGATTTGGCAAATATGCAGTCATAGTATACATAGCATATGTATATACCTTACCTTCCCAGCCATTTTTCATAACGGCCTGTAACCACTTATTCAGGTGATAATACATTAGGACATACCCAGTGGTCTTGAGGACTGTGAGGCACAGGGCCAGAGTTGACACTAGCAGTTAAATGTTATCATGGCCCTCTTTTGAAACTGGCAGAACAGTTAGTAATTGCATTTCTACCTGGTCACTCACTGCATTCAAATGCAGCTAGTAGTCCTGTCATTACCACCGAGTCTATACCAGAAATTCCCTTCTTCGGTCTTTTGCTTATCAAACAGACAAAAAAAAAAAAAAAAACCAAACAAACAAAACTATTTTCAAGTCCAGTGACAATTAGAGGAAAAATATAAAAATGTTTTGTCTTTTTTTTTTTTTTAACATAGGGTCTCATGAGGCCCAGGCTGGCATTGAATTCACTACATAGCTAAAGATGACCTTCAACTTTGAAGATCTTTCTGACTCCACTTCCAAAGAATGCTGCTATTATAGGAGTGCTCCATTATGCCCCAGTTTGTACAGGACTAGGGGACTGGATCCCAGGGCTTTCTTGTATGTTAGACAAGCACCCTACCAACTGAGCAATATCCTAGCTCATAATAGAGGCATAATGGTTATTGCTAAAAGTCAACTTTAACTGTGTAGGGCACTACTCTTGAAGTCTGTGCATATACATGGAAATGGAGTCATGCCTTTGTTTTGTGCTACAGTGATACAACAGGAGATTGGGTAGTTTACAAATAAAATAACAGAAACATGTTTCCCCATAGCTCTGGTGGCTCAAGTGTCCATGTTCAAATCAAGGTGTCTGTATCTGGGGTCAGTTTTTGCTAGCTCCCCCCACACACACACCTTCAGCTTATTTTATTTTTAAGATAGGTTTTTGCTGTATAGCCCTGGCTGGTCTAGAATTTGCTTTGAACTCAAGATACCACCTGTCTCAGTGCTAGAATGAAAGGCATGTGTATACCGTGCAGTGGTGGCACCTTTAATCCCAGCACTTGGGAGGCAAAAGCAGGTGGATTTCTGAGTTCGAGGCCAGTCTGGTCTACAGAGTGAGTTCCAGGACAGTCAGGGCTATACAGTGAAACCCTGTCTCGAAAAACCAAACCAAACCAACCAAACAAACAACAACAACAAAAAAAACAAAAAACAAAAAGAAACCAACCAACCAAACAAGCAAACAAAAAAAAAAGAAAGGCATATGTTACCATACCTAGCTTTTTTTTTTTTTTTTTTTTTTGGTTTTACAGGCAAGGGTTTCCGGGGGTTGAAGAGGTGGCTCAGCAGTTAAGAGTAAGTACTGCTCTTGCAGAGGACTCAAGTTTGGTTCTCAGCATCTACATCATGCAGCTCATACCGGCTTGTGATCGAAACCCCAGAGGATCTGATGCCTTCCTCTTACCCCCAAGGGCAAGATACTCACTTGTACCAACGGACACAGAGACATACATCTATAAGTGAAACCTTTAAAGGCAGGTCTCAGTATAGTCAAGGATTATCTCCAACCTTGTTCTATAGTTGAAATGCCCTTGAATCATTGTTTTCCTGCCTCCAGCTCTGAAGCGCTTGGATCAAAGTGTGTGCCATCATCCCAGAGGCTTCTTTTTTTTTTTTTTTTTTTTTTTTTTTTGGTTTTTCGAGACAGGGTTTCTCTGTATAGCCTTGGCTATCCTGGAACTCACTTGGTAGACCAGGCTGGCCTCGAACTCAGAAATCCACCTGCCTCTGCCTCCCAAGTGCTGGGATTAAAGGCGTGCACCACCACCGCCCGGCCCCAGTGGCTTCTTAATGGCCCTCATTTGATGAAAGATAGAATGGGACACATGAATCCACTGGCATAAGTTCTTTTCATAGTATCCCTAGTCCATCCTTAGGATATATTACCACATGGTGAAAGGCTCTGTTTGCCATACTTGTATTGGTGACTAATACGGGAGTTTTCAGTGATACATTGAAACCAGAGTAACATCAAAATGTTACGTTGTAACCCACTTTTCCAACTCAGCAATGTGGCCTTTGTTTTAGCAGTATGCTAGTTTCCTGTGGCTGCTAAAAAATAGAACACTGGCTAAACGCAACAATCTTACATAGTCAGAAGGCTTAAAATGGGTCTGCTTGGGCTAAAATTAAGTCCTTGGCTGGGTGGTAGTCCTTTCTGGAAGTTCCAGGGAAAAGAGAGCTTCTGGAGATCCTTGGCCCTTGGCTCCTGGCTCTCTTCCTTCATTTGCAGATCCAGTAGCCTTGGCTGAGATGTTGTCACCCTCTTAGACTCCCCCACTTCCATTCTTAAAACCCTCTGTTATTTCATTGTGTCCAATAGAGAATCCTGGTAATCTTCCTAAACTAAAGTTGGCTGCTTAGTTACTTTTTTTTCTGCAACCTTTAGCTCTGCCTGTGTGTCACCAGCCACAGGAAAACTAGAATTGGCTGGTAATCTGAGTGGCCTCATCCCATGCCAGCTCCTGGCTCTCCATCTTGATAACCTGTATCGACTTCTGTGCCATCCTCCTGTTTCCTTTCTACTACCGGTGCTCAGTTCAGTGTCTTTAACTTATGGAAAGGTCACTGCTATAAAGCAGTTTTGTTGAATTCACTCCTACTGCTGTAAGAACCTGTAGTGTGTGTTGTATACTATTACATGCTAACTTCACAGAATTTACTCCCTCATTGTAGTCAGGGATACATGGGTTGTTTTCAGGCTGTTCCCAGGCATAGTAGTTCAAAGAAGCATTCTTGTGCATATTCCTGGTGAGATTGTATAGACTGTCTCTTGGACAAGGAGCTAAAAGAATGGGGTTGCTGAGCTGTATTGTGAAGTTAACAAGGAAGGCCATGCATGTGGTTTCTTCTTCCTTTCTTTTCTTTGAGACAGGGTTTCTCTCAGAGCCTTGGCTGTCCTGGAATTTACTCTGTAGACTAGGCTGGCCTCAAACTCAAAGAGCCACCTACCTCTTCCTCCAGAGTGCTAGGATTAAAGGCATGTGCCATCATGCCTGGCTCCATGTTGTTTCTTTTTTTGGTTTTTCGAGACAGGGTTTCTCTGTGTAGCCCTGGCTGTCCTGGAACTCACTCTGTAGACCAGGCTGGCCTCGAACTCAGAAATCCACCTGCCTCTGCCTCCCAAGTGCTGGGATTAAAGACGTGCACCACCACCGCCCGGCTCTATGTTGTTTCTTAAAGAACCCAAATGACCAGCAATGATGGCTCATACTGTGATCCTAGTACTTGGGAGGTGGAAGTAAAAGGATTTAAAGTTCAAGGTCATCCTCCACTACAGGGTTACAGGAGACCCTGTCTAGAAGAAAAAGATACAATAAAACTAAAAGAACTTAAATATATCATGCCTAAAATAGGCAGTCAATCATGGTGGCTGGTACCTGTAACTTTAACATTCAGGAGGCAAAGCGGTCAGATCTCTGTGAGTTCTAAGCTAACCAGGGTCACATCGACTGTACGTGCACTTGTGTGTGTGTGTGCGTGCGCACGTGCAAGCATGACTGTACATAAGATTTAATAAAGTATATCTACAACCTATTGCTCTCTCCCCTGAACTTATCCTAATCCTCCCTGGGCAGCCCTTAGGTCTACATCAGACATTTAGATTTTTATTTACAAAGTTTCTGGTGCTCACAAGTGTGTAAACTTGTCTACATATGACACATTCAGGATACATGTGAACTGATGGTGTCTCCAGATAGACTTGTTGTGTGCTCTAGAGTTAAGGGATGTTACAAGTACATCACTAAGTCCCAGATTCTGCTGCTCTTGGTCCATTTCTAAACAGGCCAGACCACTCTTTGAGCATTTCTCTAAAGTGCATATAAACTTGTGTTGTATAGGATGGAGAAGAAATAAGAAGTAATTATCTAAACATAATTTAGAGTTTGGGATATTTGGCTTCTGGGTCCTTGGATATCTGCTGTCTATGCGGTGCACAAGGCAGGATCTTGCTGCACGTTGATTTTGGGAATCTATTCTGATTGGTTCTCCCAAGTGAAGCAGAAGATATCTCATTTACATGTCTAGAAACATCTCCATTACCTTCTTGTGTTTTCTTCTTTTCTGTATCTCCTCTGCAGGCTCCTTTTTCACTAAATAGCCAAGGATGGCCTTGAAATCCTAATCTCCCCAATTCTGCCTAAGTACTGGGAATCTACACAAGCCACAACATTTAGCCCCATTACCTCTTTTTAAAGATTTACTTATTCATGTATTTTACATATGCATGTTCTGTCTTCATGTACATCAGAAGAGGGAATCAGATCTCATTACAGATGGCTCTGAGCCACCATGTGGTTGCTAGGAATTAAATTCAGAATCTCTGGAAGAATGTCAAGTGCTCATAACTGCTGAGCCATCATCTTTCCAGGCCATCCCATTGTCTTTTTAAAGAGATTAGTTGTAATACTGTCTATGCCCATCTGTCTACATTGGCGCATGTGTACATAAGAGCTGTTGCTAGAAGAGTGTGTTGGGTCTCCTGGAAGGTGGGAGCTGTCTGTGGTGGGTGCTGGGAACTGAACTTGGGTCCTCTATAGCAATATGAGCTCTTAACTGCCCAGCCATTTCTAGAGCCCCACCGTTGCCTTCTTACTGTTCTTACTATTTTGTTCCTGCTGATGACATCGGTTACCTGGCTGAGTTAACCTGTGTGTACTTCAGTTAGACTGGCTTTCTTTCAGGCCCAGATTGTGTACTATCTTGGCATTTTTAAATTGCTAGAAATGCAATACAAGAATTGGGAACCAGGCAGCATGAGGTCGGATCTCATGAGCTCCCTGCTACAGCGGTTATGTGTTCAGGTATTTAGTCAGACGGTAGTTGGATGGATATATGTTCTGGGTGAGGCACTGGACAATGTGATGGTCATACAACTTCATAATAGACTGCAATCAGCAAAGAGCCAACCCCAGTGACCTGGTAAGAACCACTGGGCCCTCTGTGGAAAGGCTTCTTTGTCATTATCTCCTTTTTTTTTTCATAAAAATTAACTCATGGAGCCCTAAAGTTTCTTTTCCTGCCTCCACTCTTGATTAGGGAAGGAAGATGACATAGGAGATGTCTAACCCTGTACTTAACGATGTGAAACATAAGATCTGATGAGAATCCAATGACAGGATCGGATAGATGGTTCCATCAGCAAAGTACTTGGTATGCATATGGAAGGACCTGAGTTCAGATCTTTAGCATTTGTGTAAGAAACCAGGCCTGGTAGCATGTTCCCTAATCCCAGCACTTAGGGAGGACGTTATAGGAGGAACCCAGAGTCAGGCTGGCCAGCCAGTCCTACCAAATGAGCAAATCCAGAGTCAGTGAGAGATCCAGATTCAAAATAGGGCCATAAGGGCTAGAAAATGGCTCAGTGGTTAAGAGCAAATATTCTCACAGAAGACTACAGTTTAATTCCCACCACTCATATCTGGCAGCTTACAACTGCCTGCAAGTTCATTTCCAAGAGATCTGATGCCCTCTTCTGACCTGCAATCATGTACCTATATCCATATACATACATATAATAACAAATATTTTAAAAATATAAGGTGGTAAGAGATAAGACACTCACTCAGCTTGACCTCTAACCTCCACACGTGAGCACAGCTGCACAAACATAAACACATGTGAAAAGAACCAAAAAATATATTTTAATTTAAATACAGTACAGGGGTATGTGATTCTTTTGTAGTACAAAAATAATTGTAAAAGTGTTTTTCCATTTGTAAGTATACACTACAGATTGCTTTTAAATAGTACATTGACACTATAGACTGTATAAATTACATATTCCCCAGCCTGGCCCTTCTTCTCTGGGCTGTCATCTGTAGAGAACACAGTTATAAACCTTGATGCCCTGTCAAGACAATCAGAAACAATTATCCCTCCTAACAGAATTGCATCCGCTTCTCTTTAACTAGCCTTCATGTTTCCGTCTCAAGCCTGTAGATTAAAAACCTTAAGAAGTAATCTAAAATTCTGCTGTTTGGAATAGATATCCTTCTGTCAAGGAAAATATCAGAGAGACTACTAAATAGTAAACTCAGAAATTCTCATTGGGAAGTACATCACTGTGAATGAGTGTCTTTCAGAAATTAGGAGCTAGAACTGAACAGCGCTTTACTGGAAGATGTCAACAGTTCCCGGGAGGTGATCTGCCTTCTTATTCTGCTTCCAAGTATTTAAAACAAAAGTAAGTTTCACAAGAATGATTCACAGAACTATAGCAGGTTTGGCTGTATCTGATCCACCTAGTACCTTTGACAAAGAGAACCAGGTACTACTAAAAAAGTGGGAACAGCAGAACAAGACAACAAGAAGCTCTGGCATAAGGAAATGGTGCAGCTTTGTTTCCTGCAGTCCTGTTAGACTAGCATTGTAATTTGTGCTTTGGACCAATCATATCTGAGCCTAATGTAAAAGATGACACACTCACCATCTTAGAACACCTTGGAACTGGCCAACGTTGAAAGCTGTGTTCAGCCACTGGTCCTATTGCTTCAGTTGTTATACTCTGCACAGATTTCCCTCTCCGTTCTGTGCAGAACTGCCACCTGCAGCAGGAGGCTGTGGCAGGAGGAAGAATTTGTGGTGTTCCTAAAAATTCCTCCATCTCCTCCTTCATGCACTGTCTGCTCTACGAGGATGGGTTCTAGATTGTGTAACTCAGACTTACAGAAGAAAATTACAGAGCATACAAATAGGTAATCTGATACACAAAAAAAGATGTAGGTCTGTTTTCTTAAAGTGGGATGTGAGCCAGACAATACTTTGTTGTAGAAGAAAGAAGTTTATGTGATGACAGCTCAGAGACACGAGGCTGAGATACGAGGGAGAGGCTAGCCATTAGGAGGTCTCTTCAAAAAACCTTGCTTTATAATTGTATCAATAAATCCTTACTATGGTGTGTTCCTGTGTGTGCAATATAAACTGGTATATGCCGTGCAGTGGTGGCATACACCCTTGAACCCAGCACTTGGGAGGCAGAAGCAGGTAGATCTATGAGTTCAAGGCCAGCCTAGTCTACAGAGTGAGTTCCATGATAGCAAGGGCTACACTGAGAAACTCTGTCTCAGAAAAAAAATGTTATGTATATATGTTTCATGAAAACTTTCCCAGTCCTATGTTCAAAATTGCTGTTCATTCAGCAGATACTAAGAACCTTGCCCTGGTTCTGTAAAATACAAGAGATACCCAACTCTGAAGCTTTCACACCTTCAGAGATACCAAGTTTTTCCTTTTACTCACCTTTTCAAAACCCACATACTCAGCTTGTCTCGCTGTAACAAGCTACGTAAGCAGCACTTTACTAGCTGAGGGAATGGTCCTATAAGCTGACCATGCACTACTACCTGCAGTTTGGTAGAGGGCCTCATGGCCATCCTCAGAATCACACAGCTCGGGAAGACTTCTCCCAGGACAGTCATGGATGGGCTAATGTACAGGATGATGGCATATGAGAAAATGATGGCTATTCTTTAGTATAAAAGTACTTGTCACTGCAGCTAGGAGAAAATGTCCTGAAATGTTAAGAGAGAGAGAAAAAACAACCCTATTATCTCTTCCTAAAAGCTAGTAAATTACATGAGAGTGTTCGGAATGATTCTGGAAGAAAAGCACCAGGGAAGCCCACAGTACTTTCACCAGTAGATTACATTGAGTGTCAGCAGACCAAGGAGGTTTGTGCTGCCTGATGGCCAAGTCCACACATACCACCCACTCAACTTAATGCTCTAAGAGCAAGGAAGGAAATGTTAATCAAACAGAGTCGTGGATCGCATATTCAAGTACAGGAAGACAGTTCCAATCGGATGTGAGAGGAAGCGGGTCCTGGCCTGGGCTTGGCTGCTTAGATGGGCACTCTGTTCTCCTTGGCCCACTTCTTCATGATCCTGATGATATACTCCACTTGAGTGTTTCCTGTGCTCCTCAGTAAATGCAGCACTTCTCGGAGGGTCTCTCTGAGGAAAGGTTTTAAAGAACAAATTTTCTCAATAGAAAAGAAACCCTGGCAATCTCATGGCATTGTTCTATATCCCAGTGAGGCATTTGTGATGATCCTCCACTGGGCATAGGCCAATTATAAAGCTGCTAATTTTCTAAGCCATAGCAATGGGTCGCTTCTTCAACAGATTTGTTCAAAAGGGTTTAAATATACTAGGGTTCAAATATAATATAAATGAGAATAGCAGTAAGAACCAAAATTTGGTGAATACCCAGCATTTACACTTTAACTAACTAAAACATGTTTTAACTTAAAAACTCATTTTATGTTTGCATGCATGCATCCTTGTATGTATGTATGTATGTATACATGTAGTATGTATGTATGTATGTATGTATGTATGTATGTATGTATGTATGTGTGTATGTATGTATTAGTGCATTTGCACTATGCAGGTCCCTGAGAAAGAAAGAAGGAGGTGTCAGATCCCTTGGAGCTGAGCTTACACTTACAGGTGATGGGGAGCGCCTGACACATGTGCTGGGATTCAAACTGTAGTCCTCATGACTGAGCAGCAAATGCTCTTAACCACAAACCACCTCCAGCCCCAAGTTAAAATTTATTATAATTAAGGCTTAGATTTTAGGTGTGGCAGGCTAAAGCTTCCCTGTTGTCTCATTAGAACTTTGGCAACTGCCTGTGGATCTGTTCCCCTTGTGTTCTATTCCTTTTCTCTCTGAGGAACCTCCTGCACCTAACTAAGTGCTTGTATTCAGGATTATACACAAGCACAAAGCAGGAAGTAAATTTTGATAATTTGCTTGCAAAATTATTACAGCTTTCTATCCATATGCATCAGGCAATAACTATACTGCATGGAACTTTTTTTTTTTTTTTTTTTTTTTTTTTTTTTGAGACAGGGTTTCTCTGTGTAGCCCTGGCTGTCCTGGAACTCACTTGGTAGACCAGGCTGGCCTCAAACTCAGAAATCCGCCTGCCTCTGCCTCCCAAGTGCTGGGATTAAAGGCATGCGCCACCACTGCCCGGCTGGAACTATTTTTATAACACTAAATTAATGAATTAGTTTTAGCCCAGGTTGACTTTGCTGGTCTTGAGTCCACTATTTTGCTTCAGGCTCCCAAGTGCTAGGAATTTACTTTCAAGTGTTTTAGTTTTTATTCACATAGAACTATAATCCTCTTAGTTTTCCATAATCAAATACCTTAGCATTTTCCAGAATACAAGAAGGCAGAAGCAATAAAAGAATTATCAACCATGTCTACTTTGTTTCTATTTCTTTAAGGCCTAAATTAGATAGCAGAAAGGCTTTTTACAGAGCAGAAGTGTCAACGGCATTTGCTATGGAAATCGCTGTTCATCCAGGGCCAGATATAGACCTTGCCCTGGATTTAGAGGCTCTTATATGCTTAGAGTCATTTGATTTCATAAAATAAGACATTTCTGGAAGAAAATGATCATATAGACAATGCTAACATCTCAGTGTTTCTACCTTTAAGATTTCTGCACCAGGGGCAGATGGACAGAGGCAGCTCAGCCCATTTGTTTACTTACTTGGGTTCTCTCCCAGCTAAAATCATCTGGAAAATGCCCACACAGGCACCCCTCTTGCCTTCCCAGTACTCAGGGTTGGGATCCAGCCTCTCTAGGACATCAAAAGCTTTGGCTGAATAGTAGAACTGGCCCATCTGCAGAAAAGAAAGCATGGTGGTAGTACTGACACTTAGTCAAGAGGCGGGATGGAATGAAACATTCAGAATACAAAACAAAATGGGATGAAGTAAATGCACAATTTCTTTTTGCGGCAGCAGTTTGGGTACATTTCAATTCCTAGCTAAAACAAGAGAACCACAGTTTAAATGCACAGGTTCATTTAAAGCCACATGCCCTTACTTTCAGTGAGAGAACATTTTGTCTAATACTGTTGAATTATGATGTCATCAAGACATTTGCTGTTTCTTCTAATTCTATTCTACTCTAGTGAGAAATTGACAGCTGTCTTGAATTATATATTTTTTAAGTTTCCTCAATACACTACACTAACCAGATCATATTCAACTCAAAATCTTTCCCTAATTGTCCTAAATTCTAAGCACACAGTCTCAATTTATTTTGCAGGCATCTATTCCAAAGACTCAACACACTTCCTTAGCCTCACAGAACATGCTGAGCACAACTGAAATCTGCCTACGTGGGTTTCCTGTGTTGGCTCTTAAGGCTCTAAATTACTGGGTAATACTCTTCACTCTGTGGATTTGGTTACTCCTCCAGCCTACTACTCAGCCACTGACAAGTTCCTAAGAAACTTAAGGAACTTATGTAGAGGAATTTTAATCCAGGAACATGGCTACTCTGGCAATGGATCACATCCAAAGATTATCTGGCCAGAATACAGACACACCCTGGATTACAATATGATTTGGGTGCAATACTGACATGCCCTTAGTACACACATTTAATCCCTAAAATGGAAGGTAAGATTAGTTTGTAGAAGGATGCAGCCATGTTTGAAAATGACAACTAAAGGTGGTGGCACACGCCTTTAATCCCAGCACTTGGGAGGCAGAGGCAGGCAGATTTCTGAGAGGCCAGCCTGGTCTACCTAGTGAATTTCAGGACAGCCAGGGCTATACAGAGAAACCCTGTCTCAAAAAAATCAAAAAAAAAAAAAGAAAGAAAATGACAACTAAATGAGAGGCAGACAAAGTGATGAATCAGAAAAAGATTTAACAATGAGTCAGAAAGGATATGTCCAACTCTCACAAGAATAGTACATCAGTGAGAGGCTATTAAAGAGCAGTTCAGGGAGAAAGAATGAGCTAGACACAGTAGTGTAGTGTGATGTGTGTGTATGGCAGTCTTACAGGGAAAGTTTTATAGGTTGTAGTGAGAACAAGCTAGACACAAGTGAAGACAGAGTGAGCCAGTGAATGAAAAGGATCCAGAAGATTAGGACATATTGCCAAAGTTAGTATGAAGCCAAGCAGAGCAATTCAGTCAGAAGCTGAGAGAAGCCAGATTGAATCAGTCAACTTGGTAGGTCAGAATGTATGGAGGCTAGAAGCTTCCAGGCCCATACAATCCCTTATCCTGTCTTTCTGCCTACTTCCCAAGTGCTCTTCCTCTTCTCAGAGTCTTTACATTTCCTCACAGTATGTAAGCCAGCACATACATAGAGTGGTGTGTGAAACAAACACAGCTTACTGTGTGAATACAAGTGGATCAACCATCCAGGTCCACACACTGTGGCAAAACAAGATCTTCTAGCAGATTCCTTCCAATAGCTCACCAGTCTCTAGAACTATTATTTAGCTGATGCCACATGATGCTGGTCCTCAAGTTTTCCTTTCCTGTCACCCAAACTCACCTTGTAACAGTCATTGGCAATGAGCTGTAAGAGGCTGAAGGACTCGCCGGAGGTTTCCATCTTAAGATAAAGTTCCCAAGCTAGTCTTGGTTTCTTATTCATAATATCTGCAAAAGGAAATGATTGTGTTGGTATTTATTTATGACAGTGTCTCAGGATATTAACCAAAGATGTTCTTCACCTCCAGCCTGAGCCTCTCAAGTGATGGAATTAAAGGAGTGTGCCACATTTTTTAAACTTAATTTTTATTTGTGTGACTGTGTTTGTGCCCCTGAAGGCTGAAGGGGGCACTGGATCCCCTGGAGCTGGAGGAACAGGAAGCTGTGAGCTGCCTGGGTGCTGGGATCTGAATTCTGTTCCTCTGCAAGATCAACCAGCACTCTTAACCACTGAGCCATCAGTCACTTCAGCCTCCAGGCTTAGGCTTTTTAAATGTATAAGAAATAACTCCTGCACTGTGCCATTCTATGGACTTGGATTTATATACACAATACTGGTAAAATACCTCTCACATGGAAAGCTTGCAATGTTGCCATCTAACTGGTTTCTTACCAGAATTAGGTCAAACCTAAACTATTTAAGATTTACATACTTACCTTTGAGACTGAGTTAAGTTCTAGAAGTTCCCACTTTGCTAAAGGGTACAGTCAGCACTCATTCACTCCTGCGCACAGGCCCGCCCTCAGTGCTGACCAAGTGTTTGGTCTACACCTGTAATTCCAGCTTTTAGGAGATTAAGGCAGTGGGACCCAGGAGTTTAAGCCCAACCTGGGATATAGAGTGAGACTTTGCCTCAAAATACTACCAGCACCACCAACAAAAAGAATACTCAATTGCTAAAATGGTCCTGAGACTGTAAAAACATAGTGATCATTTTAAAGACAGCTTTAAAATTTTTACTTATTATTTTATGTGTGTGTTATGTGTTTGAGAAGGAGGGGACTAAGTTAGGCTGCATGTATGATGGCCAGAGACTAAATGTCTGTTCTCTTCTACTTGCATATGGTTTCTAAGAGACAAGTGCTTACTTGAGTCATCTTAGTGGCCCCTGGGGCATATTTTAAATCTAACTGGATTGTAACTAGTCTATGCAAGGGACTATGTAGACACAGGCCTGACACTTGTGTCCAGGTGAGATACCACATACAGACCTGAACCCCGACCTCTTTCCTTCACTGTGATGCTTCCCTTTTTTTTTTTTTTTTTGGTTTTTCAAGACAGGGTTTCTCTGTGTAGCCCTGGCTGTCCTGGAACTCACTCTGTAGACCAGGCTGGCCTTGAACTCAGAAATCCACCTGCCTCTGCCTCCCAAGTGCTGGGATTAAAGGCATGCGCCACCACCGCCCGGCGATGCTTCCCTTTTTAATATCTAATTTTAACTTAGTGAATCAGCTCTGTTGTGCCCTGTTGTCATTTTTTTATTTTGTTTGTTTATTTTGTTATTTTTTTTTTTGAGACGGTTTTTCTGTAGCTTTGGCTGTCCTGGAACTTGATCTATAGACCAGGTAAACCTTCAACCACAGAGATTGTCTGCCTCTAGCTCCCAAATGCTGAGATTAAAGGTTGTATGGTCATACCACCCTGCTTACTTTTTATTTTTTTCACCCACAGAATCAACTAACCTGGGCTCATAGAGGCCCACAGAGACTGAACTGAAAGTCAGGGGATCTGCATGAGTCTAACTTAGGCCCTCTGCATATATGTTATGGTTGTATAGCTTGGTCTTCTTGTGGGACTCCTACCAGGGAGGGTAGGGGCTGTCCCTGAATCCTTTGTCTGCTTTTGGGACTCTTATCCTCCTACTGGGTTACCTTATCCAGACTTAATATGAGGGGAGCTGCCTAGTCTTATGGTAGCTCTCTGATGTGGATGCTGGGAACCAATCAAGTCCTCTGGAAATGCAGAGAACACTCTTGACTACAAAACCATCTCTCTAGTCCAGATTAGCTAAAAAACAAAACAACAAAAAACCCTAAGGCAACAAAAAACACACAAAAATATTCATTCTGTAGCCCTGGATGGCCTAGAACTCAATATGTAAGATAGTATAGCTTTGAACTCACAAAAATATGGCTCCCTATATCTCTCAACCAGTCAGTATCTCTGAATGACCACAAACTCATCATGTAGCCAAAACTAACTGTGCAGCTAAGGATGGCCTTGCACGTCTGATCTTTCTGATTTCCGCTTAAGTAGTGCTGGGTTTTTTTTGTTTTTATTTTTGTTTTAATTTTTTTTTTAAATTGGCATTCTCAAAGAACATAAGAAGACCTATAGTTGCAGGTCTCCTGGTGTCAGCCTCCTGAATGCTTTAGTATTTAGCATTGTTTTAGGTTATCTGATATGGGTTCACTCTACCCACAGCTGGAGAAGACTTATCTCCGCTCTTTGTTTTATTGTTCACACTTTGTTTATTTTTCCCTCTCACATTTTTTCTGTTGCTCAGACTAATTACTAGTCTTATGTGTTTATTTCCCTCTGTCCTAACATTAGTAACTAGTACCTTGGCATACAATGTACTACTTTTTTTCCTTTATGCCACTAAAATTATTAGAATTGAAGAGGCAGTTGCTTTTAACTGACACTTGCTGCATTTTCATGATAGGCATATCCATAGGTTAGAGTTGTTTCTTCAGTTAATATTCTAATCTTAGAGCAGAGCTGGATAATGGGCTTGGTGCTCAGAGCATGTGGTCTGAGGGTTTAGCTACTGAGCTACATTCTAGAACCAGAATAAATGAAACAGCACCTCAACTCTACAACAATTTGGTCCCTCTTAAACATGAAACATACTTTCACTGAAAGAATACAACTGATTGAAAAACAAAATCCAACAAAAACCATAAGCCCAGGTGTGCAAATCCCAATGCTGGGCCAAGTGTGGTGCCTTTAACCTCAGTACTTGGGAAGTATAGCAGGTGGATCTCTGTAAACGTGAGGCCAGAGTCTATCTATAGTGACCATCTGGTCTACATAAAGTGAGTTCCAAGACAGCCAGAGCAACAAAGTGAGAATCTCTCAAAACAAAACAAAACAAAACAAAACAAAAATTGCAAAAGTAAGTCTCAATGTAGAAACAAAAACCCTGAAAAAAATTAAAACAATATGACTACTTTAAAAATCAATAATTTTATAGTAATAGAGTCCATGCAAGTGAAAGTGAATGAGGTGAAATCCTGGACAAAGAATTCAAAAGAATGAACATGAGAACATTTACTGAAATCAATGAGGACATGAATAATCTGAAATCAAAGAAAACATAAATAGCTGACTAGAGAAATCAGTATAAGGGGCTGGAAAGATGACTCAGTGGTTAAGAGAACCGGCTGCTTTCCCAGAGGGCTCAAGATTCTCACAACTGTCTGTAACTTCAGTTCCAGGGGATCCAATGCCCTCTTCTGGTCTCCCCAGGGACTACATTCATTCACAGAGTGTACATACCCATGCACATAACAGAAAAACAAAGATTAAAAAAAGACATAAATTGTTAAAAAAAATAAAATTAAAGTCAAAATATGAAAAGGAATTTATAAAAAGAAATACTGATAAAACTTAACTTGAAATTTTATAAGTGAAAAATTCAGCAAGTCATACAAAAATTCAGTGGAAAGCCTCACCAATAGAATGGATCAAGTAGAAGACAGTATCAGGACTGGGGGAGAATGCAGATGAATGTAATAGCTAATCTCAGTTATCAACTTGACTCTGTGGAATCAACTAATGCCCAAGATTCTGAGCATGCCTGTGAGGCTCTTATTTGGATTGTTTGAGGCCACAAGACTCACTCTAGATGTAGGTTATGCTTTTGGGTAGCAGCCTATATAAAAGCACTCAAAAAAGGAAGTGTTTGCTTTTCTTACCTGCTTGCCCTCATTCTTACAGTCAAGTTCATCTGTCCCATTGCTGAAGCATTCCTTTGCCATGTATTAGAACTAAATTCTTTGGGATTCCAACATAGATTAAAGATCAGCAGCTCTCCAGGAATTCTTGGGGCTATAGTGCCAGATTGGGAGAATGCTGAAATATCCAGTCTTGGGGACAGAACAACTAACAGATTTTAGCCTTTCTATCATGAAACAGCCATTGTTGGAGTACCTGGAACCTACCCTGTAAGCTATTATAGCAAATCATGTGTGTGTATGTGTGTGTGTGTGTGTGTGTGTGTGTGTGTGTGTGTGTTTGTATGTGTGTGTGTGTACATTCTCTCATTTCTTTTTTGTTAGAGAACCATGATTAACATAGTGACCATTCATATAACAATAAAAATAAAGTATTAATAAAAGATGGAAAAATGAGATATATGGGACATGATTAAAAGACTTAATAATGATCCATGGGCATAAAACAGAGACAATAAAGACAAAGGAATGAGCCCATGGAGTTCTAAAATCTCAGTCACAAAAAAAGGGAGTTATATACTCCTTTACTACAAAATTTTATTTTGAATTTTTGGAACTTGGATGCCAAGGGATTCTCTGCTTATAAATGAATTAGATCATGCTCTGGCAAGGAGCAAAAGTATGGTTAGGCTGATGATCATTGCTGGTGATGTTGCTCTCATAATTCTTAGAGCCAGTGCTACT
This sequence comes from Rhabdomys pumilio, assembly GCA_030674055.1. Classification (NCBI taxonomy): domain Eukaryota; kingdom Metazoa; phylum Chordata; class Mammalia; order Rodentia; family Muridae; genus Rhabdomys; species Rhabdomys pumilio. The sequence goes on along the minus strand of JANHMN010000016.1, from coordinate 44,720,950 downwards.
ATTTCTGCATTAGCTTTAACAAAAGAGGTACAAATATCTAGTTTTGTTAATCATCTTGCAGAAAATTGTAGGACCCCAAAGGGCTGCTATGCCCTGGCTGAGACTTTCCATGTGCTGCTGTCTACTAAGTAACATTCTACAGTTTTTCTAAGAACAAAACATCCTGTTGAAGGATGATGCTCCAGGAAGGAAATTTACACTTGACATCCTATTGCCCCCCAGTTGAGTTCCTGTTTTTTCCTGAGTTTGTGTGTTTCCTTTCCTGACTTGCTGTATATATTGAACCTGCCCAGTAAAAGCACTGGCATTCTCTCACAGCGAATGACCAAGTCTGAGTTGTTCTTTACAACTCAGTTGTTCTTTACAACCTATGCCAGAGCTCAGTACCATGGGCAGCGCCAGCGCTGTCAGAAAATGTAACCAATATCCTGAGCATACAAAAGGATTTGGATAGATGGCTAGAACAAAGAATTGACACATAATATTATCATAGTGCAGATAACAGGAGATGAGGTCAAGGAATGGAAGTCAGAAGCCATTTGGAATGTCATGATTGATATTTATGGATCTGTATGACTTCAAAATGTATAACAAGAGTCAGAATAACTGGACCAGAGTAAAAAGGCACCTTCGGGGTATATGGCATAATACTAATACTACTTTAGATTTATTAGCCCTGTATAAGGAGGTTGTGAATTAAAGAAATGCAAAGCCTTTGTCTTTTGGTGCTGCTAGCATTGCAAATGATATTCTGAAAAACTTACAGGCCATTTTTCCTTCATGGTCCTCATTTACTTCTCTCTTATTTGGTGTAGCAGGACTTGGCTTTATGACTCTTTTTATGGCATGTCTATTACCTGTTCTTTTGAGAGGAAGCATCAAGATTTTACAGATGTCAGAGCAGAGTTACATAAATTCAAGCTCCAACGTTTTCCCTAGCAGAAGTTGTTAGTCAATGACAGGTAAGATTATCTTGAAAACTTTCTCAACCTAAGACAGACCATAAATACAAGATGGGTTTTTGGATGGCAACTAAGACAGACACAACTTTCTGCGCCGTGACTGATAAGATGTAAGGCTTTTATAAATAAAAAAGACAAGATTATCTCAGAGGTGGATCAACCTAAGACAAGGCATGAATGCTAGGATTCATGTGTCAATGACAGGTAAGGTTCATACTTCTTGAGGGGATGCCTAAGACAGGTAAGTCTTTATGCACCAGTAGCTGAGACAGCTTTGACTTGTATAGATAAAAAGCGAGGGGGGACATGTGGGGAGCACAACCAGAGTTAACTTTGTATGACTTCTTGCTTATGATTAATCACAAATTAGTCTGCCAACATTTGTTGTTTTTAGTTAAGACATGCGTTATATCCTACCAAGTTCCTTCACTTATGCATATGTCTTTGGGAAACTGTAAGGAAATAGCCTTAGCCAAATATAGATACTGTGTATCCATATAAGCATTTGCAGTCATTGTTTAACTTCCTGGAATTGGTCATGCTTTGTGTTGCTTGCCTTTAAAAGACACTGAGAAAATACACTCATTGCTGACATGGTATTGACCAGAAGCTCTCCCATATCTGTCTCTTGCATCTTCTTTCTGCCTTTTTTTATGATCATCCTCATTCGCCCAGTTGTGGTTCTCAAGTTGACTGACTGGCTGGCTCTGGCAAAGCTTTTAGAACACCAAGAAGACAGGGCCGGAAAATAAGCTCCTAAGTCACTAAGTCCTAAGTGACTAAGTCCTAAATTACAGTTAAAACACTAAGCATAACAGAACCCAAAGGAACATTAGAAGTTTCGAGGGAGAAGCATGAAGTCACATGTAAACACAACTCCATCAAACATGAAAAAGTTTTGCAACAGAAATTCTAAAAGTCAGGTCTTCACACCATGGACACTTGTCCACCCGTGTTTAGTCTGCATGACTCATAATAATTAAGCTGAGGAATCAGCCCACATGCACGCACACACACACACACACACACACACACACACACACACTGGATATAAAGAACCATGATATTCTATGTACAACTTGAGAATATTATATTAACATATGAAAACTTAGACAAATGAATTCTTCTCTCATTTTGAATCCCAGATCTTCTACAGCTTCACAAAACCATTTCTCCATAAGCTATGAGAGCCGGAGAGAGATGGGAATGGAGTACTGTGGGAGGGCATGTGTGTAGAGATGGCCAGGGAATGTGATCACCTAAAGTTGTCTTGTTGAGAGCTGCCACTGTGTACAACTGATATGTGCAAAAAACTGACTTATTAAAATATGTCATATTATGACATATTTTAATAAAATATGACTTATTAAAGGTTATCAATGAACAAAAATTATATTCTGACGTTGCCAGATTTTGGGCTTGAAAAATAAAAAAGGCAACATCAACGTGACAGCATTGGCCCTTCAGTGACACTGCAGAGTCTTAGCTTTAATAAAGCTAGGAACCTGACATCTTTCTGCAGTAGCTGCGGTATATCAGTGTGGAATGGTGGAATAATCACAGGTGGTTACACGTCACATTCACATGGCAGCTCTTACCGAGGAGTATAAAAACCCTTAATCTGTGTCTACTCATCCTACAGAAAACAAAGAAGTGTAGAAAATGCTTAATGTGATTCCCAAACAGATTACATGATGGAAAGAAAAATAGAATTCATGTCATGATGTTGAAAAAGAAAACTTACAGCAGCGAGCTAACCAACTAAGGTAAATGTAATCATTTTTCAGTTTCTCACTTTGGATCAAGAGGAAAACCTGTGAGAGAAAAGAAATAAACGTAAGGCTGGGTATACAATAAAAATGGACATTATCAACTAGACCAGTCTGTTGGGACTGTAGCCTTATATTTTAATAGTAAAACTGAAGTGTTAAAGGAAAAAAAATGATTATAAAATCTATGTTTATTGACACTATACTTTTTAAAGTATTTACTTTTTATTTATGGGCATGCATGTGAACCTGCTTGAGTGTATATACACCATGAACATGCAAGAGCCCACAGAGGATAGAAGAGGTTTCAGCTGCCCTTGAATTTGGATTATAGGTAGTTATAAGCCACCACATAGGTGCTGGGAACTAAACTTTAGTCTTCTGCAAAAGCAGTAAGTGCTCTTAATAGGTGAGCCACCTCTCCAGGTCGATATTGGACTTTGTAATGTAAACCACAATGAAACAAATTAAAATTATTTATATGCTTTGTATGTGTCACCGTGTGTGTGTGTGTGTGTGTGTGTGTGTGTGTGTGTGTGTGTGTAAAAAAACATGAAGATGCCAGGCGGTAATGGTGCACTCCTTTAATCCTAGCACTTGGGAGGCAGAGGCAGGCAGATTTCTGAGTTCGAGGCCAGCCTGGTCTACACAGTGAGATCCAGGACAGCCAGGACTACACAGAGAAACCCTGTCTCAAAAAAAAAAAAAAAAGAACATGGAGAATTCAAATCGATCCATTCTTATCCCCTTGTACAAAGCTCAAGTCCAAGTGGATAAAGGACCTTCACATAAAACCAAATACACTGAAACTAATAGAAAAGAAGGTGGGGAAGAGCCTCGAATACTTAGGCACAGGGGAAAAGTTACTGAACAGAACTTATGCTCATAAAATTGGAACCTCATAAAATTGCAAATCTTCTGTAAGGCAAAGGACACTGTCAATAAGACAAAACAGCAACCAACAGATTGGGAAATGATCATTACCAGTCCTACATCTGATAGAGGGCTAATATCCAATATATACAAAGAACTCAAGAAATTAGACTCCAGACAATCAAATAACCTTATTAAAAATGGGGTACACAGAGAAAAACTGTATCGAAAAACCAAAAGAACTAGGGTACAGAGCTAAACAAAGAATTCTCAACTGAGGAAACTCAAATGGCCGAGAAGCACCTAAAGAAATGTTCAGCATCCTTAGTCATCAGGGAAATGCAAATCAAAACAATCCTGAGATTCCACCTCACACCAGTCAGAATGGCTAAGATCAAAAACTCAGGTGATAGTAGATGCTGGTGAGGATGCGGAGAAAGAAGAACACTCCTCCATTGTTGGTGGGATTGCAAGATGGTGCAACCACTCTGGCGGTTCTTCAGAAAAATGGACATAGCATTACCTGAGGACCCAGCTATACCACTCCTGGGCATATACCCAGAAGATGCTTGAACATACAAGGACATATGCTCCACTATGTTCATAGCCGCCTTATTTATAATAGCTAGAAGCTGGAAAGAACCCAGATGTCCTTCAACAAAGGAATGGATACAGAAAATGTGGTACATTTACACAATGGAGCATTACTCAGCCATTAAAAACAATGAATTAGAGAAATTCTTAGGTAAATGGATGGAACTAGAAAATATCATCCTGAGTGAGGTAACCCAGTCACAAAAGAACACACATGGTATGCATTCACTGGTAAGTTGATATTAGCCCAGAAGCTTGCGATACCCAAGATTCAACTCACAGACCACATGAATCTCAAGAAGAAGGAAGACCAAAGTGTGAGTGCTTTGGACCTCCTTAGAAAGGGGAACAAAATACTCATGGGAGCAAATATGGAGACAAAGAAGTATGGGACAGAAACTGAAGGAGACTGCTCCATCCCTTTTGCAGTCACCAAAGGTAGACACTAATGTGGATGTCAGGAAGTGCATGCTGACAGGAGCCTGATATCGCTGTCTCCTTAGAGGCTCTGCCAGAGCCTGACATATACAGAGGCAGATGCTCACAGCTAACCATTGAGCTGATCATGGGGTTCTCAATGGAGGAGTTAGAGAGGAGACTGAAGGAGCTGAAAGGGTTTGCAGCCACATGGGGAGAGCAACAATACCAACCAACCAGAGCTCCCAGGGTCTAAACCACCAGCCTGGAGGGGCCCATGGCTCCAGCTGTATATGTAGGGGAGGATGGCTTTTTTGGGCATAGGTAGGAGAGGAGATCCTTGGTCTCATGAAGGCTGGATGCTCCAATGTGGGGAAATTTGAGGGTGGAGAGGTGGAAGTGGGTGGGTGGGGGGCACATCCTCATAGAAGCAGGAGGGGGGATAGGATAGGGGGTTCCTGGGTAGGAGGGGAATGGGGAAAGGGGATGACATCTGAAATGTAAATAAAATATCTAATAAAGAAAAGAGAGAACATGGTACATGTGTAACATGATATGCATTTGGAGGTCAGAGGGCAACGTTCAGAAGTTGGTTCTTGCTGCTGCACTGCTGTATACTTGAGGCTAGCTGCCCTGTAAGGTTCCAGGCAGTTCTCCTGTTCCTGCCTCCAGTCTACAAGAGTCCTACCACAGCCAGCTTTTTATGTAGGTTCTAGGGATGAGCTTGGTCACCAGGTTTATGTAGCTAGCTCCTTAACCCACTGAGCCACCTCTCTGGACTCATTCTTTCAGGCTGGCCAGTCTGCTACTAAGAGCTGGGTTTATAGGATGGAGTACAAGTCCCTAGCCAAGTCAGCCTTTCATAGTTCTTTATCCTTTACCATTTGTTTTAGTGAGAAGAATCTAAGGATGCTTTTAGATATGATCATTCAGATGCCTTTGAAAGCAAGCACCCTAATCCTTGCCATCATTTTAAAGAGAGAGGAAAAAAGAAGGTACTCACCTCTTCACCCTCACTGGTATTGCCTGTTGCAGCTTTGGCTTGGGCATAATTAAAGTTAAAGATGTCATCATTATAGAAGTAACTCTGAAAAATGTACCAAGAACAGGCCACACTGAATATTAACATGTCAAATGTAAGATCATCAGCTATACTAACTAAACAATCTTTCTTTCTTACAGCTTATTATTGCTGTGCACGATGCCACCCACCTCTAATCCCAGCACTCAAGAGGCAGAAGCAGACAGAAGAGATCTCTATGTGTTGAGGACAGCCTGCTCTACATGGTGAATTCCAAGCCAGCCAGGGTGACATAGTGAGACAAAAAATAAATCAGTGTGCATGCGCCTCTGTGTGTGTGCATGTGTATGTAGCTATACGTGTGTATATCTGCAAATGTGTATGTGCATGTGTGTGTATGTGTCTATATGTGTGTGTATGTTCATATGTGAATTTGTGTGTGCGTGTGTATGTGGCTATATGTGTGTGTGCATATGTGTATGTGTGTGCATGTGTGTATATGTGTGTGTTTATGTCTGGTGGTAGTGGAGTTATAAGTGATGTGTGTGCAATGATGCATGTGGAGGTCAAAGGACAATTTTGTGGTTCAGCTCTAGGTCTTTCCTTCTGCCTTTACCTAAGTTCAGGTCACCATTCCTGTCTGTCTGTCTGTCTGTCTGCACTCTCCTCTCCTTTCCTTTTTCTTTGTTCTTTTATTTTCTTTCCTTTTTTTTTTTTTTTTCTGCCACCATAGAAATAATCTTGAGGAATTAAGTCAGGTGTGGCATACACCTTTAATCTCCAAATTTAGGAGGCAGAGGCAGGTGGATTTCTGAGTTGAGGCCAACCTGGTCTACAGAGTGAGTTCCAAGACAGTCAGAACAATACAGAGAAACCTGTCTTTAAAAAAAATAATAATAATAATTAGATTAATTCCTTGATGCCATCAATCCTACTAGAGAAAAAGAAATTTTTTTTTTGTGGGGGAGAAGTAACTGTGATTGGCCTTAAGTTTTTTGTTTGTTTGTTTGTTTGTTTGTTGTTTTGAGACAATCTTACGGGCTGGAGAGATGGCTCAGCCATTAAAGGCTAGGCTCACAACCAAAAATATAAGAGATAATCTCACTATGTAGCTTTGGCCAACTGGAACTCACTATACAGAGGCTGGCCTTGAACTCACAGAGATCAACCTGCCTTTGCCTCTGCCTTCTGAGTGCTAGGATTAAAGGCATGTACCACCACCACACTCAACTGGGCTTCAAACTTGTAACTCTCTTTCCTATGCCATCATTTCTATCTAACACTGCATGTGGAGTGTTTCACACATAAAGTCACATAGATAATTCATACTGACCTTAAAAGAGTTGAGGTAAATCAAGACATCATCAAATTGTTTAAGCAGGAAGAAACAGGAAGCCATGCACTGCCTTCCTGGTATTGTATCTAAAATGGGGTTGACAAAAGGGGGAAGAAACCATGGAAATTCATGAGACCAGAAGGTGTCTTTAGTTAAAATTCGAGTCACTGTAGAATTTAGAAACAGGAACATAGTTGCACATGGTGGCACACACTTTTAATCCCAGCACTCAGGAGACAAAGGCAAGTGGATCTCTGTGAGTTCAAAGCCAACCTGGTCTATATAGTGAGTTCCAGGACAGCCATGGCTATATCATAAAATCCTGTCTAAAATAAAATATTGAATCTTAGGACCTTTTTCTAATTCCTGATTCTGAAAAAGTAAATTCTTCTGGCCTCAGACTCTAGTGTCAACTCTCAAAGTACATAAGAAATGTATCTCCTGCAAGTATACTGATTTTGGTATTCCCTAGACTGCCTTTATGAGACTTTGGTTTGTGTAACTTAATACCTCAAGTCAATCAATGTGGTCGAGTCTCCATAGTTACCTGTCCAACATAACCTACCACTTCTAAGCTATAACAAGGCCACAGTAGGATGCCATGAAGCTACCTGACTCTGACCTGGCCCAGCATTTATCTCTGATCTCACACTCCGATTTGAGATAGGAGATGCTCTACGACACCCCGTCCACACCCATGGCATTCTGAAGACTGCATGCTGCTGTTCAATGCCTATCACAGTCTGATGTTCATCATGATCTCTCTGTTGTGTCCAAGGTCTGTCTGTCCCACCCCACTGTAAAGCCCACAGGGGCAGGGATTCTTTTTTATTTGCTGCTACATTCCCAAAGCTTAAGCAAGTCTTTGTCGTACAAATCAAAAAGCAGAGAAAGGAAGTGCTAATCAATAAACAGTGTTGGTGAAACATTTGTGAGCCTTCAGGAGCGATCTTCTAAACAGTTAACCATCAGCTCAGCAAGCACGCTTTTTCCTTATGTAGACTAGCCTGGCCTGGAACCCTCAGAGATCCACCTGCCTCTGCCTCCAAAGTTCTAAAGACTTGTGCCACCTCTCCCACCAGATTTAATTTTTTTAATAGAAAAAAGAGAGAGAGCAAGAGAAACTTAGTGTGGTGGTATATGCTTGTAATCCCAGGACTTACATTTTTATTTATTTATTTGTTTATTTACTTACTTACCCCTCTCTCCTCTCCCTCCCTCCTTTCTTCCCTCCCTCTTTTGGTTCATTTGAGACAGGATTTCTCTGTGTAACCCTGGCAGTCCTGGAACCCACTTTGTACAGCAGGCTGGCCCGAACTCATAGATCCACCTACCTCTGCCTCCTGACTGTTGGAATTAAAGGCATATGCCATCGCGCCCAGTACTCTGTCTCTTTTTAAAGATTTTATTTTTACTTATGTGCATGTGCATGTGTGCAGATGCCCACAGAAGCTAGAGGAGGGTATCAGATTCTCCTGAACCTAGAGTAACAGATAGTTGTGAGTGCTGGGAACCAAATTCTGGCCCTCTGCAAGAGTAATACATGCTCCTAACCACTAAGCCATCTCTCTCTTTTAACATTTAAAGTATATTTCATTACATTTTTTTCCACATTTGAATTGTATGTGAGTGTGGCCGTGAATCTGCATGGTGGGCATGCAGAGGTCAGAGGACAGTTGTAGAAGTTGTTCCTCCGTTTCAATCATGTGGGTTTTGGCAAACAATCGCAGGTCAATAGGTAAAGACAAATGTCATTACCTACTGACTCAGCTCACTGGCTCTTACTTTGTTTTTATTTTATTTTTATTATTAATCATTTTATTCATTTATATTTAAAATGATATCCCCCTTCCTGGTTACCCCTCCACCATCCCCCATCCCATCCCCCTTCTCCCCATGCTGGGGCATCAAGCCTCTCTCCCCTCCAATTAATGTCAGATAAGACTGGCCCTTATTTTTAATTTTTCCTTTTTTTATGTGTGTGACAAACATGTGTATATGTATGATGTGTATGCATGTTCATCTGTGTACAGGTGTATGTACAATGGAATTCATGAGGGGTCATAGGATAACCTTACATGTTCCGTGCCTTCTACCTTGTTTGAGTCAGATTCTTTGCAGTTTGGCCATATATTTTAGGCTAGTTGCCCGGTAAACTTGTGAGGATTCTCCAGTCTCCACTCCCCTCTCGCAGCAGGAACACTGGGGTTATTGATGCTCATGACCATGTTTCTATGGCTGCTAGGGATCCAAACTCAGGTCCTCATGCCGATAAGTGCTTTACCACCGAGCCTTCTCCTCAATCTGGGACTACTTTTATAACCAACAAAATATGCTCTGAAGTTGGGCTTTGCTGGATATGGTGGTGGATGCCTGTAATCCCAGCACTTGTGAGCCAGAGGCAAGATGCTTATAAGTTCAAAGCCAACCTAAGGAGTTATTAAAAACTCCATAAGAACATTTCATATTAAAACTAATTTATATTTAAAACTCTCAGGAACTAAGAAGAAAATTTATTCCTCTTTATTTATTCTCACATCACTTTTTAAAAAATTGTACTTATTTATTTTTTATGTGTATGAGTGTTTTGCTTAAACATATGTCTGTTTATCATATGTGTGCCTGGATCCCATGGAAACCAGAAGACATCAGCTTCCTAGAAGTGGCATTACAAACAGTTGTGAGTTGTCATGTGGGTGCTGGGAGTTGAATTCAGGTCCTTTGTAAGAGCAGACGGTGCTCTTAACTGACAAGCCATTTCTCTAGCCTCATATCCATTTTTTGAAACAAAGTTATTTGTATTTTAATTATGTGCACATGTGAGTGCAGGGACCTGTGGAGGCCAGAAGGAAACATTGGATAGTCTGGAGCTGGGCTTATGGGCAGTTATGAACCAAGTGATGTGGGTACTAGGAACTGACCTTGAGTCATCTGTAAAAGCAGCAGATGTTCTTAACCACTGAGCCATTTCTCCAGTCCTTTCTTATCCTCTTCTGCTGATATGTTCAAAAGGGAAAAATGCTGACATTTTTCTCTTATTGTTGTGCTTATTTGTGTGTGTTGGTGTGTGTCTTTGTGTGTGTGTGTGTGTGTGTGTGTGTGTGTATGTGTGTGTGTGTGTGTGATTGTTGCAACAGGGTCTCCTGTAGCCCAGGCTGGCCTTCAGTATGGCACTAAGGATTTTTTTTTTGAACTTCTAATTGTGCCGTCTCTATTTCCTGAGAGGTAGAATTATAGATACCAACTATGATGTCTACTTAAAGTGGTGCTACAGGTCAAACCCCAGGCTCCCGAGTGCTAGGTGATCAAGCCACAAAGCGAACTATGTCCTCAGCCCTCCTCTCCAATTCCTAACTTCTTGCTTCATAATGAGAAGTATAACATGTATCTCTAGACAGACAGACTCCAGCAGTCAATATTGCCCAACTACAAATATGGATTGTGTTCGAAAGGACAGCTCACAGACATACCACATTCACTAGCTGACCCGCCTACCAGCTGGAAGAACTGTTGAGCAATTTTCATATGATCCCTCTGCAAAACAGAACAGAACTCATAGAGAGGCGGCAGGCACAAATATTTTATTTATATTGTACTTATGACTATAATGCATTTTCCTGTATGTCATTTAACATCCTTGTTATATCATGCTCAAAGACTTATTAGCACAGCACCTAGAAAATTACAATCTAGAATTGTGTGAACAAAGGTAGAATCATTTAGAGAAAAAAACTCTAGCCTCAAAATTCCACTCTAAAATCCGTGCATTATGTAAATTTACACATTCAACAAATATGTAACTCTCTGTGTCTGAACTTTGTATAGGTGCTATAGACATAACAAGAATTACTTATTAGACTCATTTGTCTAAGCAGTAAGTATTTGCTGCCTACATAGAGAGAGCCAGAGATGAAAGGTTTATTTATTGCATCCTTTGTGTCATGAAGAACTTAATACATTAACATGGATAAGAACCTTAGTTTATCTACCTGTCTGTCTGTCTGTCTGTCTGTGTCCCTGCCTGTCTGCCTATTGTTGAGAAAGGGTTTCACTATGTAACCTAGGCTGTCCTTGAACATGGGATCCTCCAGCTTTGGCCTCCCAAGTGCTGTAGTCAGAGGTGTGTGGAACCATGCTCAACAGCGCTGTAGTCAGAGGTGTGTGGAACCATGCTCAACAGCGGTCTAACCTTGAACTGCTTTTATAGTTATAAGACGCTCTTTAAAGCCGGGCAGTGGTGGCGCACGCCTTTGATCCCAGCACTTGGGAGGCAGAGGCAGGCGGATTTCTGAGTTCGAGGCCAGCCTGGTCTACAGAGTGAGTTCCAGGACAGTCAGGACTACACAGAGAAACCCTGTCTCCAAAAAACCAAAAAAAAAAAAAAAAAAAAACACCCCCCCCCCCAAAAAAAAAAAAAAGATGCTCTTTAAACCAAACATTGGGGAGACTGAAGATTTCTGTGAGTCCAAGGCCATCCTGAGAATATAGTATATGAGACCCTATCTAGAGAAACGAAAATTAAAATAAAACAAACAACAACAATAAAAGGCCAGCAGTGGTGGCACACACCTTGATCCCAGCACATGGGAGGCAGAGGCAGGCGGATCTTGTAGGTCAGCCTGGTCTACAGAGTGAGCTTCTAGACAGTCAGAACTGCCCAGAGAAACCCTGTCCCCAGAAAAACAAACAAACAAATAAATAAACAAAAGAAAAGATTTTAGAAGAGATAAGGGTGTGTTTCCAGTACCTTAACAAAAGCTTCTCTAGAGAAAGAAGTTTCCCATGTTCTAGATGCCAGATCCATTGTTTGTGTTTGTCAGAAAAGAAATAACTCTACTACACTGGCACTCTTTTTAAGCAAAATAGCAAGTTTTATGGTTAAAGTTTTTTTTGAAAAAAATCTCTACACAATAGAATTGTTTTTGCAAAGATTCTGAACTGAGGGTTTTAAAGAATCAAAGGAACTGAAGGATGTGACTCAGCGCAGAATCTGCCATGCAGAAGGGTTTGGTCCCCAGTACCTCACCCCAACAATAAAGAAAAAGGGTCTGCAGGAGTAGCCAGCGGGCATACGCTTGTCACTGGTTGCACATCAGCATCTATTGTGGTCTTTATATAGCTAGAACTTTGCCAAATATAAATTATCGTCATTTCATACTTACCGAACCCATTTCCTGGCCAAGGGCTGCATTGACAACTCCCTTGAGGATATACTCCTGGGAAAACAGCATCATACCAGTCACGGTTATGTGGGCCTCCTTGTTGGCCCTTGCACCAACTCTACTTCACATGCTGACTTGCTTTTCTCAGCTGGATCCTGGCTTATGAAAGGGTGAGGAGTCTGGTTTGGTTTCTAGAGGGCAAATGCCCATACAGCAGTCTATCATTGTAAAAGCTCAGTCTTAACTGAAATAATTCAGTGAGAGGCTGAGTTTGCTCAGTTGGCAAAGGGCTTGCCATGTAACATAAGGACCCTAGTTCAATCCCCAGGACTCATGTAAGAAGACACTTGTAGTTCCAGTGCTGCGGAGGTGAAAACAGGCAGATTCCTGGGGCTTGATAGGCAAGCCAGCCTGGCTTCATTCAGTCTTTTATTTAATGAAAGGGACGGGATGCTTTCTATGTACTTAGTATACACAGTGTTGGAGATAACATAGAGACACGGTTCCTGAAGGCAAGGAGCTAGCAACCTACTGAAGGAAAAAAGGTAAGTTGCAGACACTTATAGAGCAGCTGTTCATTCATTATAATTACAGATTTCATTATGTTAGAACAGATTTATTATTTTTAAAGTTTAGACCTTTTAGGGAATTAAATAAATACTAAGGGACTTGAGCTACACTTAAAAAAAAAAGCCTACACATTCATTCTCATCCCAAAGTCACACAAAACCATCAGCATATGTGGTCTCCTTGATTCTACAATAGGAGTCTTCTCTGCCACAGCTTACAGCTGTGTGTCTGCAGTGCTGATCTCCATAGCACTTGTTCTAAAAACTGTACGGCACCTCCAGTTACCTGAGGTGTAGTAGGCTCCAGATCCTTGATTAAATTATAGGCTTCCTGCACATCATCTGCAACGTAAGAAGTGAGTTGTTACATGGGCTGTGTTTCAGCAAAGCTCTCTGAAGCACTCACTAGACAGTTGGGAGTCGCAGTATTCAGACTCATACAAAATAGGGCTGAGGGAGGGAGCAGCGTAGTAATAGACTGCTTTTACAGCAGGTGCAAGGCTACACACATGAGAGAGAGAGAGAGAGACGATAGAGACTGAGAGAAATAAAGAGACAGAGAAGATAGAGACTGAGAGAGAGACAGAGAGAGAGACAGGGAGAATACCATGTTTTACTTGATCTTTAATTCTCCGTCAAGTTCAAGGTTGTGTAGCTATCCTAAAGAAAACTATTATTTTTCTTTTTTAAAAAGACACATGTATGTATGTCACGTATGCATGTATGTGAAGGCCAGAGGACAACCTGGTGTCATTTTCAAGGACATGGTCCACCCATTTTGAGACCAGTTAGGCTGGAGGGACTTGTTAGAAAGAGACAGGGATCCTCCGTCTCCACCTCCCCTGTGCTGTTACAAATGTCTGACACTACACCGACACTTTCACGGGAGTTCCTGGGCTGGGCAGGTAGCACATGCCTCTAATCCCAGCACTCAGGAAGCAGAGCAGCTGCAAGTCTGTGAACTCAAAGCCAGCCTGGTCTACAGAATGAGTTCCAGGAGAGTACTATTGTAAAGACCCTATCATTAAAAAAATGTAGGATATTATGTCGATGGATTTGTATTTAAATAAGAAGAATGTCTCCCTTTTTTTTTTTTCAAAAGGAAACAAATATTATATACATACGAATGAATAACAATGTAGACATGTTCTCTCTGTGTAGTGCTGGCTGGCCTGGAATTCACTATGCAAACCTGTCTGGCTTTAAACTCACAGAGATCCACTTGCCTCTGCCTCCTGACCATAGAGATTAAAGGTGTGCACCACCCATACCCAGTTTAAAAAGTATTTAATTTGGAGTCTTTGGAGGTTCTACAATTTGCTTTTGTTTATGCTAGAAATCTTTCATAATTTCTGAAATACATTCAATTTTTCACATCTAAAATTTTTTTTTTTTTT